>CM043707.1:7047170-7678516 GCA_023969325.1 Oryzias curvinotus | reverse complement strand
CACCACCGCTACCCCGTTTTTTTTTGATCTAATCAGGAAGGATCCAGAGAGCTTTGAGTAATAATCCGCGTTTAGCTAAAAGTAGTCTATAAATTGTACTACAAATATACTTTGTCCATGCTTAAAATGAAGGTATATACTTGTAGATGACTTTCAAATAATCCATTCATCAATACCTTTTAAACTTAAAATGAGAAAGTATTCAGTTGTTATATATGCTCCTTAGACGTACACATACATGGTCTAACAGTATACTTCTTCAGATTATATACGCCAGTAAAACTTATGTGAAAGAACCAATCCTTTACGTACTACTTTTTATCTAATCTCACTTTATAGTTGTCGAGTTTGATCTTCTTTTAAGTTTTACTATTCTTAATTCTGCTTCTCCTGAGGTTGTAGGAGGTGGTTGCATAAGCTTCCAACTCTGCACTATCTTAGTGGCTACGTTACGATAGGTACTTTTTTATATCACTTTTCATGCAACTCCAAGTGTGAGAAATATAAGGTGCACATGTGCTTGTAACAACACCACCTTGTATTGTATTTTTAAGGTCCATCACCTAATTGCAGCCTTTAAAAGCACAAGTATAACTGCAAAAAAGGTATTTGATCGTCCTACATAGCTTTCCCATAGAGACATGTCGATGGGTTAAGCTCTCTGCCTGGCCAGCCTCATCTGTAATACCAGTCTGCTGTGTTTAAGCAGGCTAGTCAGATGAATGCGCGTCCCCCTGTGGGACTGACTGAGGCTCATTTGATCCGTCGTGCCATTTCTCACGATCGCAAGGAAAGGGACCAAAAATGCACTAGCAGAGTGTTTCATACCACTTTACTTTTGAAAGGTGGAACTAGCAAAATACAGCTTTAATGTGCATAGCAGGTGAAGGTGGGGGGGGGGGGGGTCATCTTTCCTTGCTGTCTGGTTTCTTAATCAGCTCGTGAAGTCGCACCGTGCTAGTCGTGTATCGCGCCGACAACAGAGGCCACTTGGCTGACTGTCCTCACCATCTGCCATGATCAACGCAGGCCAGATTGGAGACGCTTCCTGGGTTTTCTCCACATGCCCGTGCTCCCTCTAGGTGACTAGGTCCACACCAAATCAATTGTCACTTTGATATCAGATCAAACATTAGCCTCATGCTGCTTTTCAAAAGAATCTGGTCTGCATTTTGTCCAAAAAATCTGCTTTGGGATCTTTGCTGAACATCATACACATCAACACAGATTCCATATCTAAATGGGGCATTTAGTGTGTTTTTTTATTTATTTTAATTTTTTTTACAGGGTTAATTTTGTTGAATCAGCTTTTTACAGGTGTTTCTTAATGTATTTACCATAAGTTGTATTAAAAAAAACGGTCTGAATTGTTTGGCAATAAAGTTTGGCAATAAAGGTCAATAAGACTTCCCTTTATTGAATACTAAAAATTGAGGATGCACAAAATTGAAAATACTATTGATTGCCCCTCCCAATCCCACAAAATGAGCAAGTCCCCTCATATTGATTTATAACAAGTGGTGAACAGCCCATTCAGAAAGAGTCTCTGCTGAAAAACAAAAAAAGAGAAGAGTATTTTCCACACTGAAGTGGGGGAGAACAGACGGCTCGAGAGCTTCTGGTTCTGACTTTCGGTTCTGGCTAATGATGTCTGGGTTATGTTTGTTGTGTGCAACCAGGTCCTCCTGAAGGGAATTCAATACACCTCTAGTGACCCTAGTGGGTCTAGATGGCCCCACTCCCAATGTTAAAGTGCCTAGAATAGCACAAGGGATACCGGTGCACGTCTGGCTAAAGGTCGTACCACCACCAATCTAAAAATTTGCACAGAGATGATAATATTCCAATTATAATCATTGCATACAACTGTGTGTTTTCTCTAAATATATGCTCCCATTTGTGTGTAAGTAAAAAAAAAAAAAAAAATGAACGCATAAAAATGTTTTTGTGTCCAATCAGAGGCTATAAATATCTATAGACAAAAACGTGCATCAAAATACCCTGATTCATTATGTAAACCCTGCCATCCACGCATCCTGTAGTGGAGATAAGTCTCTTTGTTTTTAAATGACAGAAGACACTGCATATTTACTAGAGAACAGATTTAAGCGATTCAGTCTTCAAACACAGTCAACTAATTATGGAAAAGGCCTGTCTGAGCCAAAATCAAAGCGTTTTCTTCATCAGATTTGCCTTGATCCTCCCAGCAGTGAGGTTTAGGCTAATGTATATGATTTCTAGCATAAATGGTTGTTAATATTCCTTATTTTGTGGCAGAGAAGTGGTTAAAAACAGTGTGTTTAAAAGGCGGTGTAATAAGACTGCAAAAAAGATTAAAGCCATCAGGTTTTTAGAGAAACAAATGCAATTCACCTCCCAGGGCAAGTGCCATCCATTCACCGCTGGTCACAGGTCATTCAAGGACACATGGTATCAAAGTGTTCATGACTCATACTCCCAGATGAGACATTTCCAACACATTTAAATGGATAGTGACCCCCAGTCTCTGCAAGCTACTGGTGTCACTCCCCTCAGCAAGAGTCAACAGGGGGAAAAGGTTGGGCCATGCCTGCGAGAACCCCCATTTGTTGGGGGTGAAACGAGTGCTGCAAGCCACCCTCAATGTCAACAGGAGTCCACAGCTTTAAACTGAAACGGATAAATATAAGTAAAATAGGCATCTTCCACTGCAGCTAAGACTGCTTATGGGCCTAACATTATTTACTTTACTGCTTTATTTAATTCTTTTTTGCTTTTGATTCCCAAGCAGGATAAAACAAAATCTTTGTTTTAAAAGGGACTAACAGGCTTGCTGAAATTTCAAAAAGTAGGTTTTACCTGAAGAATGAAACTAGAATCAGATGGTTTTTCAACTTTTGGTTTGGCAAGTCTCACTTCTCGGTGCTTCCCTTTGTAAAGATCCGTATTGAATCCTCTTTAGCTGCGTTCACTGGTGGGACAGGGGAGTCCAGTTTCAATGATATGTCAAGCAAAAAACACGATCAGGTGGGCATGATTCTGTGGCGGCTGAGCGTTTCGGACGGTCTGGAAAAATGTACTCGTGCTGCGTCAACCAATCAGACTTTAGAAACAGCAGGTCGAGTCAAAGCTGAGTCCCTGTTTCCAAAGTGCGTGTCACACAGCCACTACATCCATTTTGGGAATTTTCCTCGTATGAAATTTCGGCCTTACATGATAGATGCGTGATATAAGTAATTCATAAGTGTTTCTCGTGTTCATCATTGGTGAATGTGCACAGATCTCTGTCCAGGGTTTCAGCTGACAGGTCTTTACGTGAATTCAGTTTTGAGCTGTTAACATTTTGGGTTGATTGAAAACTACGCAGTTTACGTGGTTTCATTTAGTTTATACCCAATTGTTACGTAAATCTTAAGCAGATATGCGTGACTGTTGCAAGACACGTACGCGAAGTTTTGGTTTTCCACAACCTTTTCGCGTATGTCTAACGGACTTTCACGAATATGGATAACTTTCAAATTGCGTATACGCCGCACATATGTTCAAATTACGTAATTGACGCACGGATCACTAATGACATGCATATAGCCATGTTTATAATCACATGGTTAATGTTCTTCATGTTCTTTACATGATTTCTTCGTACTTCTTCCGTGGTTCAGTAATGATACATCTGTAAAGACTTCATGTAAAGACTTTCCTCACTTTTTCCACATATATTGACGTATGACCAATATTCATCCATGCAATATGTGCAAATTGCACGTAGTGACTGTGTGACATAGTCCTAGAGTGGTTAGAAATCAGACGTTTATTATTATATATATATATGTATATATATATATGTAATTTATAATTTTATATGGTTAAATATATATATATATATATATATATATATATAATTTTTTTATATGATTTAATCTACTCTGGGTTTATTTATTTATTTATTTATTTGTTTTTTATTTTTATTCATTTATTTATTTATACATTATTTATTTATTTATTTATTTTTTATTTATTTTTTTTGGGGGGGGGGTGGATGGGGGGCCCTGGGGGGGTGGTGTGCAGTCCTTGGGGAAGTCAGGGCATGGATGGTGGGGCTGGACTCCCTGCCCTTCTGTTCTGGCACCGGGACCCGTCCTTGCCGGTCGTCTCTCGGCGCAGCGGGGCTCTCGCCTTAACAGCGGCGGGCTTGCCGCCTTTTGGCTGCCTGGCCGCCCTGGGAGGGGGGGCGCCTAATGCGGCCGGCTGGGGGGCCGGTCGCTCGGGGGAGCCTCTCCCCCGGTTGTGCCCATCCGCCTGCTCCTCCCCGTCCTCACCAAAACAAATGTTGCACACAGGCACATAGGGCTCCGGGAACTGGATGGGTGGGTTATGCTGGCGGGGCTCACTGGGGGGGTAACTCTCTGGGGCGCTCTGTTGGCGCCCGCCCTCCACCCGCTTTTTACTTGCATATTAGACACCCTTATTCATCTAGGGCCTTGTGGGGAGGGTCTGGTGGAGGGGGGCACGGTGAAATATCCGTGCTCATCTTTCACTGACCCCCCCACAATTTTAACTCCCACTTTAGACACACACACTGCATGTTAGCAGCACATACACAGCAAATACACTCCACCCACAGAGGATTCCCGGAGTGGGGGTTCTGCGGTTTAGCAGCGGTGGGGACCCCACACTGGAGACCTCCTTTTTTTTACCTGCAGCACACACACAGCACTGCCACACCTCCATACATGGGTGGGGTCGGGGGGGGGCGGCCGGTCTTCACCCGCCTGGTCCTCTCAGGGCGGCCAGGCTTATGGGTATCATGTCGGCTGCGGTGATGGTCGGGCGTACGGCGCTGGGGGTCGGTCGGCGGGGGGGGCTTACTGCGTGGCGGCGGGGGGTGGGGAGGTAACCAGATGATTGTGAGTATGTGTGCGTGAGTGCATGGGTGGACGGACCTGGGGGCTGGCTCACTGGAACCCTCTGGGGCTTTCCCTTCCCATCACAGAGGGGGTAGGGCACTTTAAGGGTAAGGGAGGGGGGGGGGGATTGTAGTGGGTAGGGTTATGGGGGGTGGCTGTGGGTGCGTGGCGATCTCTGGGTTGCTCGGGTCGCGTGTCGCGGCTGGCTCGCGGACACGGGGCACCGGTCGGGTGGTGGGCGGCTCTCGGGTTCTGGGGCCCTGGCTTCGTCCTTGGCCCTTGTCTCGGCGTCCGGCGCCCGGCGGCCCCCATGGCTGCCGCCTGGTACGGCTAAGCGCTCCTGTCCTGTGGCTTGGGGGCCGGACACCGGGTTCGCTTATGCCTCTGGGCGTAGTGGGGGCCCCTGTAGGGGGGCCTTCTCTGCGCCTGGCTGGTCGGGTGGGCGGTCCCCGCCTCCCCCCCTCCCGGGCTGCTTGGGTCCGGTGTGGAGGGGGCGCTGGCCTTTCCTGGTCTGGCTGCTCTGGCTGGGTAGAATCTGGTTCCCCACAACACAAGGTTCACTTCGGCAGCATGCATGTATCTCCACCCCCACGTGCACGTGCACACTGCCACACTGCTCCCTGTCTGCTTCATCCCTCCTTCTAACCTACAGTGTATTGATGGACAGATATTTTCCACTCATCTTCGTGTCAGATATTTACCCATGATGGAATATTTGTCTTTCCAGCAGATCTAGTATAATTGTTACAGCTTAAAAGAATAACTGATCCAAATCAGTGCTTGTATCCCCCCTTTTTTCACCTTTCTTCCCTTTACTCTCTTCCACCCCCCCCCCCCCCCCCCCCCCCCCGACACACATTTTCCCTCTTCCTCCCCACACACACTAAATATAACAAATAAAGAAATAAATAATTCAACAAAAAGGGGTTAATTCAGATCTACACTCTGGCTTCTAAAGTTCTACAACCTCTTTTTGTGATAGTAAAACCTGTCCAATACAAAAGGCCTGCAGCTCTAATCTGTTTGCTAAGTTGTTGGACAGAACAAGTGGAAAAAAAGAATTAAAAAAAAAAAAAAGAAATCAGACGTTTGACGCTAATGCAAATATTTATGTTGGTGTAAGGGCATAGCAAAAATACAGATTAGATAGCGTTTAAACAGAATAACAGGGCTGCAATGACTTAATAATAGGGCCAAAACGCACAATTTTTCTACACTTTGTTTTGTGAATGAAACATTAGATTAGAAAGCACAGCTTCCTTTTTCAATACAGCAAAATAGCAACTCGACTGATTTTTTCTCCCATCTATTTTTGTCTGGAGAGTACCTTAGCGCTTAATTTTTCTTCTGATTAGTTGAGGGTAGGTTTAAGGGCTTCAACATTTCTTAATCTGCTCCATAAATCATGGACCTGCTGATTATTATGCCAACAAATTCCTAACCTTTATTATGCTCTTGATTTACTCTTAAGCTAAATAAATACAATTTAATCCATTTTGAGATTAATTTCAAAGGTTATATTTCAGTAAAGCAATAATATTTTTGAAAAGGCTTTAAACTATTTTTTTTTTTTACAAAGGACTTAAAAAAAGCTTCATGTTTGTTCATCGATTGCATTTATTTCTTTAGCTCTCAATTTTCTCTGTAGCTCTTCCTCTTCTGTCACCCCTCTGCCTGGTTCATCATCTTCCAGTGACAAACCACTCCATCAAATCCAGGTGGAGAGGAAATCCCGTCACTTCCCTTTCCGTTCAGGCCGTCCATCTGGTTATCAGTTTCCACACATGCCCAGAGAACTGGTTTTCTATCGGTTTCACTGAATATCCTTCAGGCTGGCGTCTGTTGGCTCTGCTCAAAACCTGACATTTATTTAAGCTTCTTTGTTTTTTAGATGATTTTCAAACAAGCTGTGTATCTGTCAGTCAGATTATTAAAACAAATCACCTTGCTTCACGCAGGTATGGATGCAAATATATCAACAGTGTGTTGGGTTTTTTAACACACTGGTAAACATTCTTAATATTGACCATAAAATATACTTTCAAGAATATTTTAGTCGACCAAAACCCAAACACCTGCAGACAGGTGAGGAGACATCCTCCAAAACTCAATGAGTTAAATGAGTGGTCAGTTAATCATCAGTGCCATCAGGAGATCCTCCTTCCCGGCTCGTAAACTTGGGAGATATCAGGAGCTTGCGCTGTTTGTGGAGGGGCTATCATTGATCACCGGTTTTATGACTCTTGGAACGGACCAATGAAAAGCCAGTATGAGGGTTAAATGAGGAAAAGCCATAAAGTCCACAGTCGTCTTTTTGTTTGGAGTCTTGGATGAGCGGTTAATCACAGCGTTATACTGAATGGAGTTGATGGGAGTATTTTTCAGTCCATGATTTTCCCCAGTAGCTCTAAATATCGTTGACATTATGGGTAGGTGCTAAAATGACCGTGTTTTTGCTCTGTAAGGGGAGTTTTTGATAGGAACAGCCATCATAGGCTGGACTATTCTAGGAAATCAATAGTGACACAATAGTGAAGTCTATCAACATCAGCTAAAGTGAGAGGGGCTAATTTTTCAGTTTAGGCTTACTTCTGCTGCAGTGAACAGGTGTTAGGTTATATTTCACAACACTTTTGCCTTTTTAAATTGTCATTTAAGAATTTTTTTCAAATTAGTGGACTTTTTGTTTTGTAAAAATATGAATTCTGTGTTCACACAGAAGGTGTGTGTGTCAAGTTCTCTTTTTTCAATGTGTCAAATTTGCTGCTCAACGCTCGCCAATAATGTGACTTGATAGGTCTGGTTTCATGAGATCATTCAGAGGTTCACATCTACTGCAGAAGCTGCTTTTGAATGACGGCCGCTTTCAGCGGTACTTCCATCTCCGTGACCCAGTATAAAGACTTGCTGTTTCGCATTAGTCTAAGTCTAAAATATGAATAAGATCAGAAGACTTTTATTTTTATTGGTATTAATGTCTCAATACAAATAAGAAAAACATAAGGTTCAGGAGGAAAATGATCAGATTCTTCTCCATGTCTGTTTTTGACTCCACCCACTAAACACGGCATCAACACAAGTTTGAAAACAGTACATTTTGAAGGTATTATATTTGTCAGACCATACGTCACTACGGAATAGAACTCACATATGCAAAAAAAAAAGGCATAGTAAGAAAAGAATCCGCCAAATACAAGTCTCACTAAAATATGAATCTCACTTTTAGGGAAAATGTATTAAACCTTTTGGTAACAAGAATGGAATGGACGTTCCATCTTGAAAGGCTAATCATAATAAATAACAATAACAATATATGCTCGCTTTGGTACCGTAACCATGTTTTGTCTCATAAAACATAGGAGGAATCTAGTATATTACCTCAAATTATGAACAAATATTAAGATAACTATGGCATAAAGAACATGCTAACAAGTCAACTAAACTCTTAAAATCACATCAAATCAATAATGACATTGAATTCATGAACACCAACACTTCTTCTGCATTGCTGTCAGTAGCAAATACTGATAATCACACCTTCGGTGCCCTCTAGTGGTTTTAGTGGGAAAATAATGGATACAAAATCTTTTTTTCTTTTTCTTTTTTTAATTGTTATTTACATCTAAGTCGCACCTTAGTATAACTTGTACTCCTGGAAAAACGATGAAATAGTGACTCATACTTTGAAAAAACAAAAGTTTTTTTGTTTTCTAAGAACTTCTTAGATTTTCAAATGAATAAATTAAGTTACAACTTTAAAGCTCAATATTAAATGTTTGGTAACTCAAGAAATTGAAGACGATACAATAAAACTCTATCAAAAGTGACTTCTCTGCACTTCATAAGGAAATACACATGTAAAGTGATTTATTTAAGTTATGTAGCTTTGTTGAGTTATGCATATATTAGTAGAATACTGAAAACACAACCTCTCATATAAAAAGTATCTCCAAATGATCAGGGGTAGAAATCGCAGGCCTCACACTCTGATGACTGTTTTGGCATCAACTTTTCGGAATGATTTACAGTACACAGTTCACGCGGTCACATTAATCATTCTGGTGTTAATAGGCTGCGGTGTTGCTCGTCTCTTGTAGGGCTCAGAGGTGAACAAGGGAAGACACCAAAGTACTCAAAATTAATGTTGAGCCATTGCCTGCCATTACTCACCCTAGCGAACGTTGTCAGTGGTGATGCTGATTATGAGTGGAAAAGAAATGAGACATAAGTTGCAAAGGAAAAAGAGATTTTTTTTTTCTATTTTGTTTTTATACACTCAGATGAACTGATCTGAACTCCAAGCCTTGAATAAGATTATTACTTTTTTTTTTTTTTTTTTTCTGGAACCCAGCTGCTTCTGATTTTGCTTTCTGCCAAATTGATTCTTGGAAGATGCAAAAGTAGATTTCAGAGTTGGACCTTGGTGATTTTTTTTTTAATTTTATTTGGTGCTTCAACTTCTAGACTTGACTATATCTTTTGTTACTGCAGTCTTCCCTTATTTATCATGAGGGTTATGTTCTAGAAATAACAAGCGATAAGTGGCTTCTGTGAAGTGATTATTTTTGTTTGTTATAACATTGATTTTTAAGGCAATGTTGTGCAGCAGAAGATAAGAATATGTGCGTGACACTTATTCAAAAATAACCATCCTGAGAATGAATTAAAAATTTGAAAAATAGTTTTGCCCAGTTATCTGACATATTAAAAGTGTAAACATAAAGGACAAAACCTAATTATTTTTTAAGTATGTATTGCATTTTTTTTTATAGTTTGGCCAAAGGTGTGACTTATATTCAGGAGCAACACATTTGCGATTTCTTTTTAAAAATATAAATAGACTCATATATTCATAGTTTTTCCACTAACAACTGGATAACCTTTAACAATTGTTTCCCGCTAAAAATCGCTATGGGTAACTGTAGGCATGTGTATCAGCATTTGTTACTTTCAGCAACGCAGAAAACGCACCGTACAAAATTCAGGAGAATCTGATCACGTCTCTCCTGAATTTTGTATTTTTTGACAACGGAGTTTTAGGGCCACCAAAAAGAAAGAAAAAAAAGTAAAATTATTAGATTTAAAGTAGTAAATTTACGAGTTTTTTCTAGTAAATTATGATTTTTTTCTGTAAATTTACCTGAAAAACTCATAAATTAATTAAAGTCAAAGTGAGCACATGAGCATACAATGCAACAAGTGAACGCCAGGCAGCAGTCGTGCAGACTGACTTAGTTGAACAGGTAAATTACTACATTAACAATAATTGGATCTTCAGTCACCAAAAGGTTCAAAATTTGTTTTTGAAACCTATCCGGAAATAAAGCTTTACAAAATGCTCCACTTCTTTCATCTTGAAGCAAAGCTCCGATAAACAGACAAGTTTGGTGTTTTATCTTGTGAATTTATGACTTTTTTTCTATTAAATTTATGGGATTTTAAGTCGTAAATTTACGACTTTATTCTCGTAATTGAACAGTTATGATTTTTTTCTTGTGAAGTTAGAACTTTAAAGTTCTAATTAAAATGAAAATAATGTTTGCAAACTGGTAACTTGTTTGCATGGAGACAATTTTTTCTAATACCGTATTTTCCGGACTATAAGTCGCCTTTTTTTCATAGTTTGGCAAGGGGTGCGACTTATACTCTACAGCGACTTATATTAGAAATAAATTCAAATAAATCCATTGTTAACCCTCCTGTTATGTTCATTTGTGAGGAACAGAGATGATGTTCCTGGGTTAATTTAATGTTTGAGGTATGTTAAGAGTATGTTAAGTGACTCAGAGAATCAGTAAACTTTTTTTTACAGTAAGATCTTGAAGGCTAACAACATAATATTCTATTTTCCAATGATTTCATAGATTCAGAACTGCAATAAAAATGACAACTGTTTCTACAAATACAGGATGAAAACAGAGTATTAGTTGGCCAATGATGCTTCATGAAAGGAATAAATAAATAAGTATGAGAAAGAATTACTGTGAAATTATGAGATAAACAGTCTGCTATGATTGTGTCATATGAGGTTGAGCAAGTTATTAGTTCTTGGTCTCAGATTTTGTCAAATAAATTTCCCGTCAAAATGCGACTTATCTGTGTTTTTTTCTACTTTATAATGCATTTTTGGGCTGGTGCGACTTATAGTCCGGAGAATACGGTAATATTTTTTTCTTGCTTTAATATTCTCCCCTCTTCTGCCTAATGTGGATGAAAGTACCGCTAAAAGCACCATTATTCAAACATTGTAGCTCCTAGAAGGTAACGGATCTCATGAACCCAGACTGTCAATAGCATCTGTGTCTTCTGTGCATTGTGAATTAATCTTAATATAGAGTCAATGCTTGAAGCAATAAAGCTAAAAAAAAAGCATTGAGCATCGACTGTGATGGATCTCTAAAAAGAGGCAGCAGACAAGGACTTAAGGCGTTAATGCATTAAGTGTGATAACACCAATCAGAAGTGTAGCACTTTTCTCCCTAAAGTGTGACATACTTCGGAGCAACTTAAATATGGTTTTTCTTCTTTATTATGCATTTTTCGGCTCCTGCACCTTATACTACGAAAAAAAGAATCTGTCAAAACTGCTAACCTATTATTTACTCGAATAGTTGGCATTTTCCTTCAAAGCCATAATTGGGGGGAAAAAAGAGCCGCATGTGGATGATTTAGATATTTCTTTGAAAATATCTAACATATTGTTAGACTGATTTTATCAATGTTTACTTTTTCATTCTCATTTTTATTTCCGGTGCTTCCTGAGTTGGGACCTCTCCCTCTGGATCGGCTGCTGTTCAGCCACTGCGGCTCTGAATGGGAAACGGCATCACTGCTCAGCTGTGGTGGAGCGCTACTTGTTTATTTTAATTTTAATTTTTTAATTTTGCTTTAATGCAAAACACTTTGTGTTGTGCTTTTATATGAAAAGTGCTTTATAAATAAAGTTTGATTTGATATCATGTCCCAGAACTGACAATATTCAGGACAATGTATCCACCATGGGTCCCATTGTAGCAGATAAAACGACAAAATGAGGCATTGAATCTGCAAAGTCTGCTATTGGTCTCAAGTTACCATGAAGTTTTCACTGACATCTTTTTGATGTG
Source organism: Oryzias curvinotus (assembly GCA_023969325.1). NCBI lineage: Eukaryota > Metazoa > Chordata > Actinopteri > Beloniformes > Adrianichthyidae > Oryzias > Oryzias curvinotus. The sequence goes on along the minus strand of CM043707.1, from coordinate 7,666,524 downwards.
TCTATAAAAGCAGCAGCTTGCATTAGAAATAACGTTGCGGGTTAACCTCCCAACTCCCCAGATTTCGTTATCGCCTTACTTAACGAGCACAACTGAGAGATTGGCTCAATAAATGATGTAGATGTTGCCTTATTAGCAGGTTTGAAAGCTAATATAACTGACATATCAGCTGACAGACAAAAAAAAATTATCTGTTCAAAATGAGGCCCACAGGATTTCTTGTATTTGCAGGGTATCTATAGGTTTGTTACTTCCATCACACCTCTCCACACAATGCTCCTATCTAGCAATTAAAACTTGAGCTTTTAATAACGCGTCCAACCTTTTTTAGAACTTGTCAGTCTGTTTGACATTGTGAGCATGAGTGTAGCCCTTTGATGTGTTGCTAGAATTTTCTTTTCTGGGACGAGGTTTAAAATTTTTACTGGCATACATGCCGTATATTGCTTCCACACAAGACCACAAACGATGTGCTGCAAGAGAGGCGTTATTCATTTAGGAAGGAGCTGTTTTCATGTTTTGGTTTGTGTTTTTTTTTATAGCAATGACAGTTCCATGAGCTCGTTTGAACACAGAGCACTGACATGTGCTTTTTTGTTCCAGAACTTTGGAGGACCTGGAGGAAACAACGACAGATTTCTGGTTTCAAATCCAGTCTGGGGCTTTCCCATGTGAAGATTCCGTGTTTCTCTGTGCATACATTCACAAGGCCTTCTCCTCTGGCCTCTTTAGGGTTAGGACATCAGGCAAGATGCTCAAGCATCTGGTACTCTGATTACATCAAAGTAAGTGATGAACTGGCAACCTGATGGTTGCGTAGCCTTCCTTTACCAGAAGATAGCTGGGATAGGAGCCGAGTACAGAAGATGGATAGAGACATTTTAGATGCATTCAATGCTCTCCACCTTTTTTCTTGTTCTTTCCAGGTGTCATAGCAAAAGCAAGTTCCCAAAGTCTGAACAGCAGTCATTTTGGTCTGAAACAGCTGGATTAAAGTTGATCAATGAATCAATAAATACTAAAGTTTAACAAGGTTAATTTACCGTACAAAAAAAACGCCCTTGTTCCTCCACTACTGGTCAATTCCCATTCAGTACAGACCTAGGAACACTTTAAACCTTTTGCTAAGAGGTTATGAATAATGATGTATGCCTAAAAGATGCAAATAACCACATAGCCCGACACAGGCCAGAATAGAAGTACGTATATATGCGTTTAGAAAAGCTTTAGCTGGCATTTTTCTGTGAAAATATTCCCTTTCTCTATGTGAAAATATTCCCTTTCTCTATGTGAAAAAGTCTGTAACTTTGAAACTTGTAGAAAGAGATCCACAATGGATTCTCATTGTTTTGTAATTACCTCTGTGTTTTCCTGCTATACATATAATCAGTCTGAACACCTTAACGTCAGCAAGTAATGTGGGATAACACACGCTCCCTAAATTACTGTTGTTTATTTAACCGTTTAGGCAGACAACGTAAATTCAACAGATTCTGCAGCTAAGAAAAGCAGCAAAGCCACTTTTTTAAGCATCGGAATCTGTTCGAATTATGCTTATTGCATAAACAGTAATGGCGTATAAATATTTAGCACTTTTGTACTTTGCTTAAGACCCAAATTGCTTTACAGTCCCATTCACACCCGGATGGCGGCTCTAGTGCTGAACAATGGCGCCAACCTGTAACCACCAGGAGCAATGTGGGGTTCAGTGTCTTTCTAAAGGACACTTCAATACATGGAAGAAACACAGGAACCAGACTTCAAATCAGAGGTCAACCCCTCTTCCTGTGCAACACGGCTGCCCACATGAATGGTTGAAAAAATAGAATAACTCAAAGAACGTAAACTTGGAGCTAATACTCACAATCAGACTTTTTGCACTTAGCAAATGTTTATAGATAAGGAGTTAATGTCCAGAACTGCAAAAAGGAACGGTTGGATTGGAATATTGTTTTTGTCAGACAGCTTTTCCCATTGGGTACTGTTATGTAACGCCAACAGTCACATCTGTCATTGAGATTAGCACAACACAGCATTCCCTGAATTATTCCATCAAGACAAAAATAATAAATGGCAAGGCCTCTTTCAATCTTCTCCTTGCGCTTTGTGTTTTTCAGCTCACTCGCATGGAAAACTCCCCACAGAGTCCAGTGCAGAAGCGTAAAGCCACATCTCAGTGAACATTAGAGTCCCACTGGCCTATGTCATGGCCAATGGAGGGAGCTCATCCATCTTGTTAGTCTCTCCTTCCCCATGAATAGATGAAAGGAAGAATTTTCTTTTCATTTTTTTTTTCTTAAGGCATTGACTGTCTTTATCATCTCATTCCCCCACTACCCCTTTACCAACCAGATACTTGGTCGATAGATGCACTTCTTCACATAGCTGCTGGCGATTGGGTTTAATCTCCAGGGCACAACACAAGTGCATCTCAGTGAAAAGTTAATACAGCAGTCCCTTAGAAATGCAGTGTAAACAGCCATCAAAACAAATTAAAGATAAAAGAAATGTAGTTATGTTTGGGAGGCTAAGGGGAATGTCTTTGGAAATAGAGCAATTCAAATGCAATACTCCTATATATGAAACTCCAGTACAGCATAAATAATTGAGGACACCAATGCCATTGCATACTTTTTGAATAAAACATACACATGGTGATCAAAATCAATATTTTGACATTCCTGCTTTCAGTTTGGGGTTTTCAAAACTCATTTTTCACTTACATCTTGTTCTCACTGCATGGTTGTAGTTAAAGCCTTAGTCACAAATGCCTAAACAGTTGGATATGTAAGGGATAATGGCTGCTGAGGTGTCCATTATCACAAATTAACATACGTACTATCGGACGCGAAGCAGAGAACTGTTGCATTTATGAAGTCCGTTAAATTCTGATAATGGACACCTGAAAGGGCATTATCCCCCTTACACCATGGCCACTTACAAAAGAAACAAATATTCAATCCAATATTAGTACTTTTATCTTGTTATTTTCTGGTTAAAAATCGCTTTCTCACAAAAAGCAGACTATTTGATGTGTGGAGTGGCGCGAAGCAGGAAAGTAAAGCGACATATATGCTGATTGTCACCATAAAGCATCAGTTCAGAGAGAAAGTTCACCTCTTACTGCTTGTTTTTGTCCAGATGATGAAGCAAAATTTTGTTTCAGAAGAAGCTAGAACAGCGATACAGAACATTTGGACCACGTGACCGGAACTTCTTTTATTTTAGGTTTACATTATCACTGTCTATTATCACTTTTTAATCCACACTCAGCAGCCAATCAGAATTGAGTATCCACCCGAACCATGGTATAAGCATGGCCTGCACGAAATATCAAGGTCATAGACCGTTTGGTGAACCTGTAGAGCGAAAATGTTTGAGCACATTTCGTAGGCTTTCATAGAAGTGACATACTGTAGCAAAAACTTGCATCTCATGCAGCCTTCTCAACACAATCAATAAGGAGCCAGTACGTGCGCCTTGATAATTACTAGAGCCCAGGGTAAGGGCATCGTATGACAGCATCAGCAGTACGTAATAAAAGAAACTTTCACTAGCCTTGCAGCTTACTTCAAGAAACACAGACCACATCTACAACAATAGTACGTTCCATTTTCATGATGTTCCTTGAGGTGACTGTAGGGCTTCAGGGAATACCTGCATTTACCATAAGACACAACCACTTCTCACTACAAGCCTCCACGGGCCCAGAAAACCTAAAAACCAGCTAACTCCCCTTTCAGAGTCCATGGGATTAAAGCTCCTTTTCAGTCTTTTCAGTAAATCAATCAAAACGGGGGCTTGCAAGTGTCAACACTTTCAGGGGCATTGAAACAGTGGTTGTAAATGACAAAATTCATTAATATCTACTATACAAATCTAATATTGCTTTAAAATGGTAAAATTAAGCCAAGACTCCATTGAAACATTTATTATGTATTGGTTTACAGTTTGTTCAGGTTGAAGGATTTATTTTTATCTGCCATCTAAAAAATAAAATAAAAAGTCAAACATAAGACACAGCACAGAAGACACTCCAACACTAAACACAGAATGAACAATACTGAAATGAAAAAGCTAGATTAGATAATTACAGGCAGCTGTGACCAATTCAGAGGACGCCTCAGCCAACCTGCAAAAAACAGAACCTAAAAAACATCCTTGGGGGGCGACCCATAACATATGTGATTTTGGGCTTCCGTGTTTAAAACTCTCGTATTTACGCATCACTACACACGTTCTCTAAGACCGATTTCAGGCTTTATGTACAAAACACGGATCCACTGAATGCACATTTTGTACCAGTTAAACTCTGACCAATCAGGGAGTTGAATTTGGTTGTGATGTATGGATGACGAAAGTTTGTACCAATGTCGGAAAAGAGCCGTATATATGCATAGAGCTGTGAAAGAAAAAAGCCTGGAGCAAGATTCACAAGATCTGCATCGCTTTTGACATTTTGTACCAGTTCTCTTGCATTTGTAGACACATGCGCCAGTACCCGGTAGCGACAGTCCAGTGTGAACACAGTATGTATTCAAGAATGCACATGCAGTGGGTAGTGAATAGTCTGACATGCCTGCTGTGAACGTAGCATTAGATCTTGTGCCAGTTTGTGTGAATATCTTGAATAGGGTTAAAGCAAAGATGCAGCCCTGTTTATCTCAGGATAGATGATAAAAGTCCGAATGGAGCCTCTGAAGCGGTCCTGAAGCTAAGCCACTGAACCACAATACAAATATGACTTGAGAGGTCAATCCAGCAAAAAGGATTGTTGAGGTCAGAGAGGGCAGAAATCTTCTGCTGGTTTGGAGAGTAAGTGGTGGACTGAAAGAACAGAGGACAGCAGTGGAGAGGTGCACAGTGCATCCTTGAGAGTCCAAAGGAGGACTGCTGAGGATCTGGTCTTTGAGTGCAACCATTTCAGTGAAAGATTAGATAGTTGAGCGTTTAATTTGAAGCAGCATACATAAAAGTTAGGAACACATATCTATCCACCCACACACACATATATATAAATAATGAACAGATGGCGTATGTGGAGCTTATTGTTAATGCTGCAGTTGGCAACTTTGAACATTAGCATTGCAAAAATGACATTAATATATAAAATTGCTATATGAGATGACTGGAGTTTGTCTGACAGGCTTTAAAAATGATGCGACAAGAAAAATACCCAAAACACAAAACAACATAAGGCTATTAAACTTCAAATGGCAGTTGACAGCTACATCTATCGACCTTACATAAAGGCTTTAGTTTTACATCTGTTGTCAAAGTAAAAGTTGGATAATTGAATTAAGGGTTTATGATGATGGCTTTTTTGCCAAGAAAGTGCCATTTTAAACCTATTTAAAAAAAAGTGGTGAAACAAACTGAGTTTTTTTTTAAACTGTTCAGTTTATAGCAGATTAAAAAAAATGAAATATTTAGGTTTAAGTGATGGTTTTGTTGCCTCATGTTTACTTTTCTGTAAACTTTTTGTTTATTCAATTTGATCTGGAAAGGTAATCATAAAATTAGTCCATTTTGTACCTCTCAGTACCACATTATTTATGGGCACGGGCCTTAAATTTCTGCCTCAAACCAGGAAAAAAAATGATTATGGAAATGAGATAAATGCATGACAGAAATGAAACAGAAAGAATTAATTGCAGTGCCACAAAGAGATGCTGTGTGAGGATTTTTCAATCCATTTCCAAGACCATCCCCATTATAATGTGACATTATACTGTATATGTGGTGGCATGCTGATTCGATGGTTAGTTTCCCTCGAGATCAGCACAATTGGCCCGCTGTTCCATTTCTCCCAATTAACATTGAATAGAATGGACAGCAACCTTAAAACTCTCTTGAGAGGAGAAGGTCAGAGTGGACAAGAGTGTTTTATCTCTTTTTTGGAAAAAACTAAAATGGAGATAAGACTTTTAGTAGACATATTTATCTTACCAAAATGATTTCAGCCTGTTTTTTTTTTTTAAAGGGGCTATACTCAATACATCAGTTCATTGAGCTTTTAAATGTATTCAAATGCAGTGTTTTTTAACCTTTTGTGAGCCACGGCACACTTTAACCTTGACAATAATCAACATCCAAAAAAAAAAAAAAAAGGAGAAACTCAGTCTGTATTGATCTACAGCCCCTCCACAATCTCACATGAATTTTTGTGATAATTGTGGCAGAAAAAGCTGGAAGTTGCAGCTGTTTTTTCTAAAAGATGTAATAAAAGTTAAGTTAGTAGATTTAAAAATTGTTTGATGTGTGTTTGTTGTTGTTTCAAGTCGTTTAACAAGGAAGACTCATTGTGCGCTGAGACGCTGTCACTTTAACCCAATGCATCATGGGAGATGTCGTGCAAACAGCCGCCGAACGCAAACTAACTTGCTTCTTTGAGCTTCATTGTTTTGTTCTCTTGTTCCACGGTCTGATACCGGATTCTGTGGAAAGCTACACCACTAAAGACGAGCTTTAGCTGGTACTTTTGTTAGGAACTGAGAGACTTTATGAGCAGAATCGGAACAAGGAAGTGAAGACTTTAACCACTTCTGATTGGTCAGACTGATGACATGTGATTAAGCCTCCAAGAATGATTAGTGGAGACCGTTAAAGGGGCGGGACTTTTTCAAAAACAGCTGAAGTTACGGCTAAATCGCGATACCGTCATTCTTATCAAAATGTCTTTAATAGAATCAAATAAATACAAAGAAAAAAGTATTTTACCATCTTTTATATTCCTAACTACTCAGTATTTCATCAGGGCCTGTTTGGATGAACACAGAGCTGATATCCTGGAGATGGGAAATGTTTTTAGATCAGTGAATGAATGGGTCATTTCCCACGGCACACTTGACCATCTCCCTGCGGCACACAGGTTGAAAAACACTGTTCTAATGTTTATTCATGACCAAAAACAACCCTAAAGTGGTAGTTTGATTCTTTAATGCATTTCTGAGCTTTTAAAACCTGCTTTCTAAACACCATCCCCTCGCAATCCAAAGCAAGTGGGTCCTCACATCGCGATATCACAAAGTGAAGAACAGCCCCTTCCAGGAAGAGTCTTTTCCGCCAGCTCCGCCACCATGCTAACACACACTCCATGGAGCTAGCGGTGATCGGCTAAACTCTTTCATTTCTTATACCCAATGTGCCACATGCACATCTTTGCAAAAGTTCGGATGTTGTTTGTTTTTGTGGATGAAACGCAGACACGCTGCTGAAGCCGGCTCTAGGATGACATCATGAAATGGGCGGCACCCACAAGGAGCGAAAAGCGGGGCCTCAGAGATTGCGTTGCCTTACTTCCCTGTAGGAAAATTAGCTTCAAAAGTCACTCATATTTAATAAATAAAATTGTTCTTAATGTTCCAAAAATAATATATTATCACATATAGGGATATAGTTTACTCTGAAAAGCTCAATAAAAGCATGATATAGACCCTTCAATATTCCCATGACATGATATAATTTCACCGTATCTCCTCACATCACACATACACACTCAATAACTATAATAGGAATAGTCGTGCCTAAAAACGAGTGTGTTTGTGTCCAGATCTCGTCCATTCAGCTGCTCTGCCTCCTAAAAGCAGCAGAGTGCTTGGAGTCTTATTGCAGGTATAAAAGGTTGTGTGAACACAGAGATCACAGCAAGAGAGTACATTCAGAATATTGTAGCACCGAGCGGTAAGCCAAACTCAGCGTGCTTCTGTTGGCCATGTGGGTGTGTTGAGCTGGTTTTACCCTCAGTTGTTGTAACAGAAGAGCTGAATTTTTGTCTCTACTGAAGCTTTGGACTTTGCTAAATTGAGGTTTTTAAAAGAAGAGAAAAAAAATGGAACTCTTGGACTTGACTAACCATTCCATCCTCCGTTTTGCTTTTAAGTTCTTTCTCTCTATCACCCTCCTCCCTACAGTAAATAAATAGGTTGCATCTCTCCACACTGCATTAAAGCCAACCATGAAAATAATCCAAACTGTGCCACAAAGGTTAATCTTTGCAGACAAAGAGTGGGTAGCAAAGCTGAAGAGATAGACTCTGGAGTGAGCCGCCCTGCTATTTGTCATACTAAGCCTTGCTTCTGGACAAGGCAACCGGACACCTTGATCCGCTTAAATTAACTGTCAACATAAATGCAGCGCTGGGGGGAAAAAAGAAAAAAAAAAAATAGAAATGAAAGCCCCACCTCTCCATGAGCTGGAACATAAGTAATGTTCGACAGAAAGGTCGACGCTGTGTCCACCGCAGGAGTTAAGACAGCTCACCGAGATGAGTTTGAGATCCGTAACAAGCCCTTAAGGGCTGAAATCCTACTGAACTTGACCCAAGTCCCTACAGATTTTCTTGCATTTGACGTAATAGGAAAAAAAAAAAGAGAAAGAAAGCCCATCTGTGCCCACAAGCATGCCAATGGAGAACAGTTAATTTCACGACTACAAGGAACAGAAACAGGCTTACAAGGGTGCAGATTGCCTGGGAAAATGTAAAGCTGCCAACAGCTTATGGTAGGTGAGCCATATTTTCATTAGAGATAAGGTCTTTGGCAGCCTTTGAGCAGCAGTTTTGCAGTCGGGCTCTGCAGGTGGCTTAGCCTAAAACAATTGTGGAGAAAAAAAAAAGATATATTATCCACACAAACAATTCAGGCATATTATATGACGCAACTTCTGCATTTTTAACCACATATACAGCGGGGCTCTTCTAAAGCCTGTGCGCTATATGTGTTCTCCTTTCTGTTCTCCCCAAAGCATTTTGTGCAAGTCTCTTGAACCACTGTGCTGTCGAGAGGTTTGAGCTCCAGGCAGAGGCTCTTCACCATATGCCCGCTGCCTCCCAGGTGGACTGTTTTGACATTTGTTCAGTCACTGGCAAACAGCATTAGACAGGGGGAGAAGAAGTGTGTGTGTGTGCGTACCAATAGGAGACGTTTGCTTTATTTCAATTCACATAGATTACACGAAAGCACAGATTTGGGGAGATGAAAGCAGAAGGCCTCTTTATCAGGCAAAAAGCAAAAACCACATATGCATTTTTATTTGTTTTTGCAGGAAAATACATTCTTATATAACTACACAGATGTTTTATTTGTCATTCCTTTGCAGTAGATGTTAAAATCCCCTTATTTTAAATAAAGTGAAAATAAGTCATACATGCAATGTGGCTATTTATTTTGTTTAATACTTTGTTTATTTGACAGGGACTTTGCACATTCAAAAGCATCTCTGCAAATTCCCTGGAGTTAGCCATGAGGCCATTTTTTCTCAAAAGTCTCTAAACACGGGGCAAATTTATCTCCCTAAGACAAAGTCAAACTAACAGCAAATAAAAAAATAAATGAGACTTAAAAGGGTCAAACTAATTTGGAAGAAAAAAATAGCAATAGAGATATCTAACAATAGACCCACTCCAATGAAAATGGGTTCTCATTTTGTCTCTGATAGTATGATAAAAATTACAGGCCTCTCTCATCTTTTTAGGAGGGAGAACTTGCACAATTGGTGCCTGACTGAATACCTTTTTTTGCCTACTGTTATGCAAAAATCACCAGTTTCGTCTTTACTCTTTAGGGTTTATAAACAAATATTTGCCCTTTCTCTTAATATGCCTCTTTCAAACAATGTATTTTAGAAGTTTCAACTGAATTTTTCCCAGAATAATCATTATTAAAAAAAAAAAAAAGCTAACTAAAACAGTTGAAACCATATTACTCTGTGAAGCTCTTTACTACAGTACCCAAAATGCTCCAAGAATCCATCATGATGTGCAGTTTCGTAGTTTACCAGTCGTACTAAAACATTTTGACAAATTTGCACTGTTGATGGCTGACTAAATACTCTTTTGCCCGACTGTACGTCTCTGTTTTCCTCGTCTGACCTGAAATCTGACTGTACGGCTTAAGCTCCACAATTGTTTGCCATTTTTGTTTGCACCTGTAATGTGCAATATCTGGATTCAAGCGGGACATTCTTTGTTATTAAGTAACAATTTATTCCACGAAAGAAAATAGTAAAAGTATATTCAAATTTTAATACCTTTTTTTTTTCTTTAATAATTGTCAAGGTAAATTTTAACAAACTCATTTTTATTTTTTCCCCAATATACTGCTATGTATTGTGAAACATGTGTGGACTAAAAACATTTCATTCATCTTTTACGTTTCACAGCAATTTTGTAATTTTAACATCAATCCAACGAGATTCCCCTATTTTAAATAATCTGTAACTTAAACACTAATTTATACAGCTATTATTTTCTTTGGTCTAAGGATATTGTGTGATGTCAGTCCTATATTTAATTACTGAAATGGAAAGTGTTAGAAGTTTAACGCTCTTCAGGTCGACTTTGCTTCTCAACAACTTGCCAGATACTTGAAGGGAAGGGAAGCTGGTCTAGTGTTCCATGAAAACAACAAAAACAGCATCCTTACTTTGCAATCCAAGGCTTAGCCGTCGACTTAACTCTTTTCCACAACAGCCTCTTAAGGACTTTCCCAGGGAAGCCGAGTTGTGTGATCACCAAGTAACTGGAACACACTGTGTTGGTATTTCTTCTTGAGAAACAGGGCACTGACCCAAAATGGTATGCCATGTCCCATATTCTTTTTAAAAGGCGTATCAATTGGGTTGAGTGCATCCTCTATTAGAACATTCGACCATATCCCCTGCTGAGGTCAGCGGACCTCCATCTTCGGAGTAAACAAGGCACAGCTTCCCCACAGGGACCCAAGGGTTTACCATAATCTCTTTAGACCATACCAAAAGTGATTTTCCATGGCTTCACCAAACTCGGGCTTCTTCCTCACCACTGCGGTTATATACCACATCCCAACAACCAATTTCAGGAGCCAGGGATCAGCCCAACCAGACCTTGGCATTTGGCTCAATGCACCAAACCTTTTCACAAGTTCCGATCAATTTTAGAGCAAAAAATGCGAGGTCCGTGAAAAACTGTGGTAGCAAAATCAGATAGTAAACTGAACACATTTTTCGTATCTGTAACACTACATTTTTAAAATTCAAACACTTGAGTATCTCGTGTTTCTTCTTCCGTTTTACACAAGTTGATCATCTAATTTTTATCCTTGAAACTGTAAGAACGAGCAAAACTGGAACAATAAAAACTTGGAGGGAAAAAAAAAAAAGCTTTAGGCAGTGTTGAATAACCCCATACTTGTCCTGCTCCCCACAGGCCCATTAGCAATGAAAGCCACTCTAGAGGTCACACATCGGCATTGCAATGGAGTTCAGTGTTGATTCTATCCCATAGTATAGTGGTAATTCAGAATGCAGCTTCCATGTAGGCAGTCAACCATAATATTTGTGCAAACCTCGTGAGTCAAACATTCCTGTTGGCACAATAACAACAATGCATTAAAGCAGTGAGAGGCGCCCCAGCCGCCCTCTCCAGCTGAGTGGCTCACTATTCCCCTTTGCCCCTACCAGCCGGGTCAGAACTGCATGTAACAGTCATAAAAATAAAACACTTTCATAAAAATGGTGGATTTTTCTGTTGGTTTACTCTCCAAAATAGTTGGAACCACTTGTCCTGTATATGTGCCAAACTTCTTCCCGATATACTGTACATTTGTTGTACAGCGACCTTGAGTGCTCAGAAAGGCGGCGTATAAATAAAATGTATCATTATTATTATTATAGCAACTATTTTATGTTTTGTTCACCTAGTGGCGAAAAACAGGTTAATGTCATTTAAAAAAGAATAAGCTAAAGTAAATGTACAGATTTCCTTGGCAACAGATGTTTAGTGTTAACCACACTCACATTGCCCAATGTTTTCACATTGTTTGTCATATCATTGCGCTGAGCTCGAGCCAGGGATTCATGGATTACATTTTCACAATGTTCTACTTAAAAAATTTGCAAGCAACAGGGAAATGCCACTTTTCTGAACTGCCACGCAATAGTGCAGTTGAAAATGTATGCTTTGTGACCCAGGTCACCCTTGAAAAAGAGATCTCATCATGGTTAAAATAAAGGTACTTTTTTTTTTCTTTTTGTACAAACTTTAAAACCCCAAGTAGCTGTCCAATTATACTCAAGAAATTAGAAGGAAATAGATAGAAATCCCTGTCAAAATCGCCCAATTTGCCACAAAATAACCACCAAGCCGTAGGTCCTGTGATAATTTTAAAACCTCCTTTGGATATTCCCAACACATATGTTGTTGGTTTTTTTTTTTTTGGAAAAAAACATCAAGAGACAGTAGCCCTCTGTGATGTCATCATCTTTTAAGTGGGGTGGTCGTTCACTATGCCTAAAATTCATTTTTATTAGGTGCGTGCAAATTCTGATGAGGTTTGGAGTGTGGGGCAGGCCTGTGAAGTAAGAAAAAGAATGGCATGAACTTCCAATCCCTGGCTGCTGCGGGACAGATCCATTAGCTAAATTGAATAAAAGTGTTGCATAGAGCAACTTATAAAAGTTCTTGAATATCTTAACTATCATTTAGTCAAACCTGAACCCTGAAATCAGATTTTGGTGCACTAAAGCTTTTCAAAGTCACTGGAAATCGGATCTTTGTATTCGAACTGGACATTCTTTGTTATGAATTTATTCCGCAAAAGAAAATAGAACACGTGTTTTCAAAAATGTTTTACCTTTATTTTTCCTTAATATTAGTGACATTTTTTATTTTTATGTTTTATCGTTTAACACTTTTATAAGTTGTTACTTTTAATTTCCAGTACTTCCTCAGTTGGATGTTCAGTCGCTGCGGCTCTAGATGGGAGCCAGCATCACTGCCTTGCTGCGGTTTGCTGGGTCCCCCGCCTGCGGTGCTGTGCCTGGCTGACTTATCCACAGAGAGAGGAAGGTCCCAAACCTTTTCTGTGCAGCCTGTTTCCCAATGATTATTTCCATCAGTGAAGGGGGTTTGAAAGAAGTTGGGGGTCTAGGGTTCTATTTTTATACTGTGCTTGTTTTGATACTATTTGTTTTGTTTGATATGAAAAGTGCTAAACAGATGAAGATCGATTTGATTGTTCCTTGTAATACTATATATGAGATACGTAAAAAAACAAACATTGACAGTAAAAGAAAAAAATAATATAATAGATGCTATTGATATTTTGATAAACTCCATTAAAATATTTGTTTTGTCTCATTTATCTTAATATTTATAGTTTATTGTCACATATTTAGATGAATAGAATACATTAATAAATTACAAAATAAATGTAAAGAACTCTTTGGTCCGTCCCTGAACTCAACATTCTTCCGGTTTATTGTCACACCTGTCAATCAAAGCCTGATACACTAGTGATCACCGCAACAGCAACACGGAACGACAAGACCTATACACGGGTCCCTAGAAATGTGAATAAAAGTATTTAATAATAGCAACGTACCTTTTAACGAGATTTTCCCCAGGAAAAAAGAGAAAGTCATGTCACGTGACCCCACGTCACGAGAAGATCAAACGCTTTCAGATCCTTTGAGGAAAAGTTGAACGTAACAACAAACAAACTACGAACTGCATGTCTGCAATAAATGGATATTATGAAAATAAAGGGTATATATACTGCTAGAAATGTTTTCAAAAAGAAATTAGTCTGCAATCACTGGTATTTTATGGCATTTTCTGCAGTAAAAAAAAGAGAAACATATCAGTCACGTGACCCACGCGCACGTCTGCAGATATGAATGAAACAGAGCCTTTGGGAGAAAACGTTGAAATAAACAAGCAAACTATAAACTGTATGTCCAAAATGAAAGCATATTTTAAAAGAAAATGGTATATTTCTCACTAGAAATGTTGTCAAAATAGAAATTAGTCCTCAAAATATCTTGTTTTATGGGATATTCCACCGAAAAATAAACGAGCATCCGCCATGTTTTTTGTTCACGGCAGGCAAAACCTCCAAAGCCACGTGACCCTGAGAAGGCTCATAGAAAATGAATAGGAAAATGAAACGTGTCCAGCTCACAATTTAGGAGGCGTTTTTGTGAAACTTTCACGTATATCCATGTGGACAAACGTAGCTACTACACATTTTAGGATGAGACTGGGTTGCTCGAAACCCCTCCTCAGGAATTTTTCACACCCTGACACACACAGAACAAGTGTTCTTCCTCGGATGAATTAACTGCGTTTGATTAAAACTGAAGTCCGGTCATCTCACTCCGTGATCCAAAAGCTGATTCGTGTCACTTAATTTTGATTGTTTTTCTATCAAGTTGGAGTGGGAATGTATCGAGAGGAAATAGAAAAGAGAAAGGGAAGGGGAAAGCATTTGTTTTTGACTGCCACCAGTGAGAAACTGACAAAAGCATGACAGGACAGAACGGCTGGTAATTTTTAGATTGGGGGAAAAAAAATCCAGCAACGGCTTTAAAAAGACTCAGGAATGAGGTAAAAGCAAAATGTGTGTATTCCCCTTTGCTGCCTGACAGTAATGTACTGTTTAGGAGGGGGAAGCTTACAAGAATAATCCTGTGATACAGTCTGTGCCCCCAGTGAGTTTGCATTAAACATGCATATAAGATGGCTGATTATATTCAGCATGCTGCGCAGTAGATGGCACAGGTTGAGAAGGTCGCAAATTGTTTGCAGCAACCTCGTAAAAGATGGGAAATTGTGTTGTTTTTTTCTGCTGACGTGAAGGACAATGTTTGGTTTTAGAGCCAGCAACACACTGACGCACACACATAATCTGCCCAAAGAGATATAGCCTTTTTTATCTCACCGCTGATCTTTTCTGCACTGCTTGTCTCGTGGAAAAAAAAAGATCATAATATTTATAGGACTTTTAAAGTATAGTAATGTGATTTATAATGTCACTACTTTTGTTTTGTTGTACAGAAAGAAAAAAAAAAAACATTTGATTTCACAGACGTTTGATTTTTTTAAACACCCATTTCAATGATGTTTTGTAGCATTTTTCTCTTAACTGAGGACGTGTGTAAAATAATTTAAGATTAAGTTTGTATTTATTTATTCCAACCACGTTGGATCAGAAATAGGAAAAACCGGATGTTTTCCTAAAAGCTCAGACTTATGACACAGCTCCTGCCATGGGTGGGCCAAAGTCTCACTTTCTCAACTAAAGTCCTCCACTTGCAGACAAATAGATCCATGTTCGTTTCCATTTCCTCGTCTAAGCTACCTTCTGACTGTAAGCTGTGCGGCGGAGAGAGCTCTTATATTGCTCCCCATTTTTTTTCCTACGCTAATGTTCGCTCGAGCTTGTGAGATGCTTGTCCCTAGAGAGTATAAACAAAGGCATGCTGGGAAGTTAGGTAACTTCTGCGCCAACAGTCCCGCCTACAAACCGAAGGTGAATTTCTAATGAGCTCCCACAGCTCTGCAGAAAACATGCATTAAAAGGAACAGTATTTTTATTTTAGCTAGAAATTGCATAATTATAATTAAAAGACCAGTCGGAATGATTTGACAATCAGAAATGATATAGTTGGAGTGGGACTTCAAAGAACAATTAAGCTACGTTCACATAACCCTCTGCCACGCAGCGCTCTCCGCTCTCCAATAAAACGTCAATGTAAATGCGCATTTCGGGCTTTCAAATTTGCTTATAGCTACACTTGTTTCGATAACTATTCTCAGGCTCTACAAAACATGCGCTGAAATGAAACCAGGTCAAACTATGACTATTCAGGGACTTGGACTTGGTAGTAACGTGTGGATGACCTCCCTGTAGATACACAGCAGTGCCAAATGTTTGAGAATTGATCGAAGAAGAAAAATAATAACAGTTTGTGCCCGGACGGAGTCATATGACACCAAGTCGTTCATATATCGGAATAGAGCTGCGATAGAGCAAAGCCTGGAACAAGATTCATGAGATTTACACTGCTTTGACATTACTTACCAAGCCTCCTACAGCTGCAGGTGGTGGGGTTTAGTATGAATGCGCATCAAATCTCTGATGTGTTAGTAGCTTTAGGCATGCAAAATGTGAAGTTAGCTCTTAAATTCTCTTTTTATTCTCAGCATGAAAACACAAAAGACTGTCAGATCCTTTATTGGTTGGATCATCTTGTCTCATTTTTCGGTTTAAATTCTTTGCCTGCTTTGGTGAAGGGCAGATAAAAAAAAAACAACAACAAAAAAACAAGCAGTGTGACATCATGATTAAATTCTGTCAGAGGGGCGAGGTGAAGGGAGGCAGAGTCTCATCCAATCGGATTGTGATTAAAAACAAGAAAAGACGGGCGGATGATAAACAAGCTCCCCTGAGTTAAATTGTGGACGTCAGATTTAGTGATGTCCATATTGTTTTTCATTTGGCTTAATCAAATGTCAACAGCAAAGCTCCAGGATTTTTCCAACGTGGCCTGAGTCTTCCAACCTCCGACTGTGAAAAACATAATCCCCTCTGCTCTTGTTTATGATTCACAAAGAACATTCACTAAGGATTTAGAAAATAGTTGACCAAGCATGGGTTTTGCTCACAAAAACAACGACTGCATGTTAGCCAGTATTAACAGTGGAAATCTCTTTTCACATCTGGATTACATTGCAGGCTAAGAGAAAAGAAGAAACTGTTGCCTTTTCAAATCCATTCATATTATACAATCCCAAAGGTTCCCTTAATCATCTTAACATTGGCGTGTTTGGAATTTTATCCAGTGTGTATCATTTGGCTAAAGTGGAGGCTCACCTAAAATTTGGTGCAGCCAAACAATCAAACTCTCCTTCAAATAAGGGTCAACCTTTACTTGCAAGTGAACCCTGGTGTGATACGTTTACAGTTAGGATGCACTTACAGTATGCATTGTAGAATTGCCGTAACCATGAGGAAAAACTACCCAAGTGTTCTGGCCTACTGAGATGGTTAAAGTACTTGAAATATATAATAGTTGGAGTATTAGCTACTCTTCCTTTTTCTAACCTCCATTCAGAGCTTGTTTTAAGAGATCACCTCGGATTTACAAGCTCTTGTACTTGCATGATGTCAACTTTACCCACCTATTCCGATTTAGTGGGACTCTCCTAATGTAAACGCACTCCATAATCTACTATATTTTGCAAAATCACAATTCTGTCATTCTAACTTTTGACTAAGAAAATGTCCCATTTACAAAAATTTGGCAATTTAGACAATTCTTGGAAGAAAAACACTTGGAGAAAACAAGAAGGTATTTTCAATCTCCAAAGCTGGAGAGACGTTTTACATGTAAAAAACAAATAGTAAAATCTACAAAATTGAAATGATAGTTATATAAGTCTACAAAAATCCAAATATTAAATTGTTCAAACACAATAACTGTATTTTCCAGAGTATAGAGTATACTGGATTATACGGTACACCATCAATGAATGGTCCATATTTTGATTTATGTCATATATAAGGTGCTTCAAAAGGCCTATATCATGCAAAATCTACTTTTTTAGCATTTATCTGTATAATCTTCATTCCTCACAAAAAACAACCGCAAAGCGGTATTTAGACGCATTTCTGAACATTCCTCTAAAAACCAGCTCTCTCAGCACCAGCTCATCCCAGTCCATTAAACGAGCGGGTTCTCACATTGTGACATCACAAAGTGGGGAACAACCCCTTCCGGGAAGAGTCTAAACTGCCAGCACTGCCCTCAGGCTAAGACACACACACACTTTTTCCTCGGAGCTTTTCCTTTTACATGCATAATATACACATCCAGCTTTACCAAAATACAGACACGCTCCCAAGGGCGACTCGAGGTGGACGTCATTAAATGGGCAGGACCCACACGGAGTGAAAGCCAGTGACTCAGTGATCAAGTCCTTTCATTTTCAGGTAGCAAAATGAACAGCAAAAATAACATATTTCATTAAAAAAAAACGTTCCTTAGCGTGCCCAAGGTAATATATTATCATATATATGGACATGAATGAATGAAAAGAAAAAATATGGACATAGTTTACTCTGAAAGGCTTATGAAAAGTATAATAGAGGCCCTGACAAAAGAGTCAGAGATTGTCTGTTCGTCAGTCAGACTATTAACTGCATTCACAGTAACTGTACAAATTGTTAGTAACACACCATGCCTTGGAAAGGTAAGCCGCTTTAGCATATTTTCAATACCCCACCTTGTCTGTAACACGTAGAGCTCAGAGTTCTGTCTCCCCCTCTGGTCTTCACCGAGAACCGAGTTCTGAACGCACTGCATCTCCCAGCAACCCCAGCACACAGTTTCTGACTGCCACACGCCAGACTTGTTTACAATCACTCACATGATACTTAAGCACGACACAGAGCCTCGCTCAGTGTGTCAAATATGGTTTGTGCCACTCTGCCTACATTACCAAGCATTTCTCCTGGACCTGACATTCTGATTTCCTGAGCCTGTTTTATCTCTGACCCTGTTTGCCCACTGCCTGCCCCAAATCTCACCTGGATCCCGACTACCCCAGTCTCCTCTTGTTACATGTTAGCCGCGTTAGTATATTTACAACAGCACCCAATATTGTCTGCAACTCATAAAAACAACAGTCTGACATTTTGACAGAACACTGTGTACCTCTCAGAATTGCTTCAACATCAGTAAACAAAAGCAGAAAGAATCCATTTATAAAGTGCTAAGGATTATAAGGCACACCATGGTTTCTGGAAAAAAAATAAAGGTATTCAAGTGTGGCTTATAGTGCGGAAATTATAGTACACATTTAAAATTAAAAATGGTGGTGCAGTGAATAGTGTAAACTTGATTTAATTGAAGATAGATGAAGGTCCAAAGTGCTACAGTACCATTCATTCATGCATACACATATTCACACTATTGGGGTCGCCGCTGCCATGCATTGCACCAACCTGTAATCACCAATGTGGGGTTAAGAGTTGCGCCCAAGGACACTGTGATGCATGAGCAGCCACAACTGGAACATAACCAACAATCAGTCAATTCTCTGACATTTAGCCTTTTTTTTTTTTTAAAACATAATAATGTTCTGTTCTTTCCTACTTTCTAACCCAATATCTTGGGTGGGGCAGTTGAAGATATGATGAAGCTTTTTATATGATAATGATTAGTAAAACGCCTTAACAGTATGCAAATAAATCAAAAGTGCACTTTAATTTGTTGGCGGCTGTTTGGTTGCATATTTTTCTTTGCATTAAATGATTTCCCCCATTGTTTATTGGAGGGTTTAGGAAAAGTCGTATGCAGTGTTTAAGGATTTACTGAAAGTTTGTCATGCCTGAGGGCCTTCAATCACAGAGAAACCCTGAAACACAATCCACTGCCTTGTTTACAATACAAAGCAACTATTTTCCTTTAAGAGCTCTAGGAAACACTATTGATGAAAAGCCTGGGAAGACAGTACCGCCATCGATTTCATAACAGCCTCTTTACAGAGCTGCATGTTTGCAGAGATGCAATTAGACAACTGCCTTCCAACACCAGACAAAAGCCATGCATTGGTTGGATGCACAACATCTCAATTTGGTAATATAAAATTTAAGACAGTATCATGGATATCCCAGTTTGTGTGATCCAAAGTTCAAACTCATTAACAAGAAAAAAGGATCAATTGTTAAGAGAGAGAGAATTCTGTACCAAGAATCAAGAAAATCCAAAAGACATTAAATGCAAGACCGAAATTCATTCCTACTAGTCAATGTAGTAATGCAAGACAACAATACTTTAAAAGCTGATTTACCTGTAGTTTAAATACATTTTATTGACTACTTTTTTAACTTTAACTATCTAAGACTACAGTTTTAGATTGCATCTTGACATTCTTTCAACTACCATAACTGTTCAGCCATTTACGCAAATAGCATGATTTGCTGGAATCATGCAAATAGGTGAAAAGCATCTTTGCGCTAATATGCAACCCTTTACAGTTGTAAGGTAGAGAAAGTGTCTTTGTCCTGTTTTGCAACCCTTTACTTATGCAAAGCCAGATGCAGATGTTGCGGAATCAATGGCGGTAAAAGGTTATGGTATGTCAAAGAGTGTGTTATTTAGCTGACGTCAGCCACATCACTGATATTGAAGGACTAAAGTTAGATGTCATGTCATTGAGTTCCTACAAAACCTTTTTTAAACTTCTAGATGGTGAAGCTCTTGAACAGACTCTCCTTTTAACACAGTATTGTCAATATTCTGGGGGAAGCATGTGATAAAAGAAAAAGCTGGCTTTAGCTATCACCGAAATCTGTTAATATCTAAACGGCGTAACGGCGCAAAGCCATTTTACTCCACGACAGAAATCCGTGACTTAAATCAAGTGTAGTAGTCAAATGTTAGATGTCTTTGTCCTTGAACTCTCATATGGTTCTACTTTTGTCAAGTCTCTTTGACTCTATTGCTTGTTCTGCTTCTTGTAAGACTCTCCAAGTCCTCGCTGTGTCCTCAGAACCAATCATGCATTGACTTGTGAGGCAGAAACAAACCACATGTCGACTACAGAGGACTGGGACCTTTATGGACATTAGTATTGATAGGTAAGTTGGACTTACCTGAATAAAATTGATGGTACGTCTTATTTCCGGTATAGTTTCTACCCACAGGAAGACCTCTGTCAAGACAAAATATGGAATAAAGTACATCATGAGAATAGTTTTTAAACGGTTTTTACAAACTTTAAATTGTTCTGTTGTTTTAATGATCGTGCTAATTAGCATGTACTTATAAAGCACTTTTCACATTCCTTTAAGCGCTTTACAGTCACAGTCCCATTCACACACAGATGACGGCTCCATTGTATAACACAAACTAGAACAGCCAGGAGTAATGCGGGGGTTCAGTGTCTTGCCCTAGGGACACTTCGACGCTGGAACCAAGTACCAGAGGTCGACCGCTCAACCTTCGCACCAACATCTCAAATTTATTCCAAATAAATGTAAAAGACATTCCTCTATATTGTGAATTTTGTTTTGGCCTCAATGAGTTCAGAAAATTGAAGATGTTTTTTCTATTGTTGTTGTCACTTTTGTCTCCAACTATTATTGTAGCTTATTATTATTATTATATAGAAATATATTATCATAACGTTGTTGTATACTATTATTAACTGTTATTATATATCCAGCATCCCGTTTGCTGCTTTAAAATTTCAGTTTGAAGATAAAAAATGACTAAACAGAAGCTCAAGTAGAAAATACATCTTCTGAGTTTGTTTTAATTTAAAACAACGCAAAATCCAATTCCCATGATTTAATATTATGGGTACTTCCCACAGGATCATAGACTTCAACCTGCTACAAACAAAAAGGAATGAAGTTGTTGGCAAGACGGGAGGCCTCTCTTCGTTTCTCCGTTATTGAATGGTTGGAGATTAGCTATCTGAGATGTGCTGCAGTGAGTCAAAGAGCCCTTGATGGAGTACAGCTCTTGTGTTCACTCGTGGTAGACTCCATTACTTCTCCATATATATAGATGGCAGAGCAGAGAAGATCCCCTGCAAATTTGATCAGCGAGATTACAAACCCCCACGTACTACATCATTTAAACCTCATCTCTGTTGCCTAGAAGGGCCACAATACATTTCTCCCTCGGTGCAGCGCATCCATCAGTCCCGCTTCACCTTGCTGCAGCAGGTCTTTGAAGATCAGATGAGGGAGGTGCACTCAGACAGAACAGGGGTGCTGGCTTGTCTGTATCAAGTGAACACAAGGTGCTGACAACAGCTTTTTAAATTATTCTTTGAGTACGGGCAAATTTATCATGATTGGGAGGAGGCAGAGAGGAGTGGGGGCTAAAACTGACAACTGTAGAGGCATCTCATCTGATTGTGTCCTGGAATTCAAGAATAAAACATTTATCGGATTAACTGGACACTCACTAGAAGCGGGGGATTTACGTTGTGTTTACACCAGCCTCGGCAACGTGCGCTCAAGTGACCGTTTTCAATAAAAAGTCTATGTAACGCACATAAATAAAACATAGCTACTTATGTTTTTAAGTCAGTTTTCAGGCATGTGGCCCTTAAACGTGCATTAAAAGTCACACCATTTGAACTTTGGCCCATCAAGGACTGAGATATGGTGGTGACAAATAAATGACGTCCTTCATGGAACTGCCAACCGTTTGAATTTTGTTTATGGAAGAGAAAATAAGAATTAACAGAACAATGACACCAAGAAAAATGCCCTGGAGCGACATTCGCAACATTTGCACCGCATTGACATTTCGCATCATGCCTCTTCCAACTGTGAGTACATACACTACTATCGGGTAGCGATAGACCAGTGTGAACACTGTAAGCTGAAAGTACGTTCAAAAAAGCGCATTTAGGGTGTTCTGGAGTGCGTGACACATGCCGGGTGTGTTCAGATTGAACCCGGCTGTTGGAAGACACAGTCATCTTTCTCAGGAATTAACTTAAAACAAGTTGTTACGAGATGCAGTTGTAGATTTTTTCTAATGTTCAGACAGAGGGTAGATTGACAATTCATTCAAATAAACTGTATAAGACAATGGACTATATCCTCATACATAAACAAAAACAAATGGACTGAATCAATGGCTGCACGACCTGCACTTTATCTGTTCAATCTTAAACCGTCAATCTAAAAAAAAGGCAAATACCTGTTATAACTGTTTGATTTTACAATGTATATTTGTATATATATTTGTACTGCTAAAACACTCTGGATGGATGCAAATTGCATTTCGTTGCTGTGTTCTCGTGACTTGTGCAATGACAACAATCTTAAATTATTTTCTATTCCTTTCAAGCTCATTAAATTTTTAGATACAAAAAAGTTTAGCTGTGTTGTGTCAGTTTCAACAAAAAAAAAAAAAAACAAAAAAAAGTATTTTGGCTACTTAATTTGAAAAGAAAAAAAAAAAATTTTTTTGAGACCAACACAGTTTTCATTCTCATTTATGTCAAATGATTTGGCTTTTTAATAAATATAGAAATTATTCAATTCTCTTCCATTTTCATCAAAAGTGACTGGTGTCAGGTCAACCTCAATATTGCTGTGCTTCAAAAATCAAGTCCAACTGTTTAGATGATTCTTTAAAGGAACTATACCATGGAAAACCCATTTTTGGAGCTTTGAAGTGTATTATAATGTTCATTCCCTCATTTTTACAAATGTGGAAAAGCTGGCAGGATCCTCCTAGCACACAGTTCAACTTGACTTTGTCTACAGCCTTGACATCGTCTCGGATGGAGCCCCCGTTGTAGCGCCTCTCATTTGCATGTTGGTTCTGTTTCAGCTTCAATGCTACAAAAACTCAGGGGATCTGAGCAAAGGGGGAATTGGATAACGACCCTCAATTATTCATTTATTTGCCGAAACGCGTGTCCAGACTTGTAACTATTTGCTCGGCCTGACATCTGTGGAAGCACGTGTGCAAAGAATTTACAGATAAAATCACTTGGCTAAGCCTACATCTCTCTGACAGTTTTATTTTTTTCAGAACCACTTTGGTTGTAAACAGCACAGGAGAATGAAACATGAAATAGTTTAGCTCTTCTCTATAGAAACAATTACGATTTTTTTAACTGTGACTTTTAAGAGCTGCTTGAGGGTCAGGGAGAAAACATTGTCAACACCACTCTGCTGTTTATGGAGCTGCATGAATATTATATTCACTCCCTGCTGAGAAGTTGGAATATCAGACCGACCACCACACTAGGGCTTACTTTGCCAGGCTTTTGTCCCCCACATCTCCAAACATTTTCTTTGCAGCTGCTTGAGTTAATGCTGTCATTACACTACTAGATCCTGTAGCCAAATTATAATGTGATCTCCGCATCATCTATTCTTCCCCTCCCTGAGAGCTGATGAATAGCTTGAGGTCAGACTATCAAATTAGTGGCTCCCATTACTCCCCAGACACTAATGGCATCTTTATGAAAGGGAAGATATGTAATCTCTCCAAAAGCCTTTTGGAGACCAAACAGTTTGTCTGTAGATGAAATGTGAGTGCAGGCCTCAGTGAATTGTAAAGTGGATTGAGAGAGTGGCGCGGCATCTCCAGCCCCCCCATGTTCTGTTTGCCCACTTTTATTTTATCTTGTGCCGTCCAAAAATGTGTCTACTAATCTAGGGGTCACCGCAACTTCAATTACAATAACAGAAAAAAGGTCAAATACTGGATAACACAGCAGCCACAAATTGGTATCAATAAAATGAGAGCCATCCAACTTCCACTCAAATGACCACATAAAAGTGCTAAGTGTTCCCACAGCGCTTTATGTGGGGACATGCTTGCATGCAATTCACATGCAATCCTCGGGCAAGGTCACTTTTGATAGGCACACAGCCCCGCAGAGCAGTGGTGTGTGGGTGAGTCGCAGTACAGGAATTAAAGAGGAGCGGTATTACCCATTTATTTCTTTGTTTAGTGCAAAGTGACTCATATGGTAGGGTATAGGGAAGATGGGAGGATGTATATAGTGTTTGCATAGATGAAAATCAGTTTAGTATCTAGTCTTTACTGGCTCAAAATGTCCAAAAACACTGTCCAATGAAAAAATAGCTACCACGATATTGTACGCACTATAGAACCACAGTGAGCGTCAATGAATGGTCTATTTTTAAACATATGTCATATATAAGGCCCATTACGCGAGATAAGTGTCAAAGGTAACAGTAACTCTAGAATTTGTTAGTAACACGCTACACATTAGCCCCGTTAGCGAATCCACAATACGTGTAATTCTCAACCTTGAGCACAACATGGAAGTATAACAGACTGCCACCGCTACAACACACATTACTGTTAACACGCTACGTTCTGAACTTGTTACTAACACATAAAGAAACAGAGTCTGACAACCGCTATATGAAAAACACCCAACCGTGTTTGCAACTCGTAAGAGAACAGATTGGCATTTTGACAGAGCGCTGTGTACCACTCAAAATCGCTTTGACATGAGTAAGCACAACCAGACTTAATCCATATGTGAGGCATGTTTTAAACAAAATAAAAACTTTAAAGTGCACCTGCTAGTGTGGAAAATACATTAACAACAGAACGTATCTAGATTAAACAAAATGTCAAACACTGAGAGCGTGATTATCATGGGTGCAGGGAAATATACAGTGAAATATCGCGATAGCTCATTTTGCAATACTTGTATTAATTTAAAATGCTGCCATGACAGTATTTTTATTATAAGCAAACATTTAGATCAGCATGTTACTTTTGTTTTTCACTAAAACCCCTGAGTGCATCACAGCACACCGAGCCTCTTTGAGTATCTCTAAACTGCACCAAAACAACAAGATCTCCAGAGAACCATATGAAGTAGATGTTCCATCGTTATTAGCCTCACGGTTGTTGTTGTTACAGAGCTCAATGAGACATGTACAACTTCGTTTTAACTTGGATTGGGTATCAAAACTTTGTGCCAAGTTGCTACCAGTACCATTTAGAAACACAAATTTCTGTGCTTCGTGGATGGTGAAGCGAGGCAAAGATTCAAATTCCGGGACCTGATGGGTAAAGTGACCTGTACAATGCCCTGAAAAAAGGCCGTCGTCATGGCAAAGAGTGCCGAAACGTGTGTGAAAATGGAAATGCGGCGCTGCAGTGATAACAGTCAGAGAGAACGACATAAAGCATGTAAGCCACATTCAAGCACTCCCCTCCACCCTGTCATGCTGGTCCTTAAACGTACATTTTTCTGAAACAAAATATCGATTTTTTTTTTGTTTTTTTCATTTTTTAAGCACCTGTTCAAGCACACTTCAGGCATCAAAACTATTTTTAAAGCATCGGTTTGGCTACATTTAGTAATGTTGGAAATAAACAGCACTACATTTTCTCAGCCATACTCATAACTTTTTATGATGATGTTTTTGCTTATACTGAAATAAATTCTGTCGTAGAAATCAGACATCAAAAGACAAACTTAGTTAAAATCAACTTGCATATGAGTGGTACTTAATGCTCTGATCATGTGATAAATAATTACGATTTTACTAACATTAAAGGTGTATTAATATTCTGAATAAGTTTATTTTAGTCATATTCTTTAAAAAATATTGAAATATTGTCTCTGTCTGTCTTGGGCTATATCATGATATGCATCGTATTGTGATATGTGTGTTGTGATATGTAAAGCGTAACCAGACTCTTGCCGATACGCAGGTCAAAATGTTAATATCTGGTATACGGTGATACCCTGCAGAGAACTACTTCTAGAAGAGCTTTGGATGCACATAAATTCTCTGTGTTTATCATTCAGGGACACACATAGCATCAGCGTATGTTGAATGTTAAAACACATTTATAATGGAAGAAAGCGCAAAAAAGAAACTCTTTCCTGTTTTATAAAAATCCTTTTGATTTGTCTGTTCCATCATAAAGTCTACACAGAAGAAGAAACCTTCACACATGCTCACAAAATCCCATAACTGGAAGTAATCCAATGTTCTTTAATGTATTGCTCCCTAACCCCGGGGCTCCAGACTGGTACCAGTCTGGTACCAGTCTGGTACCAGCCCAGAGACTGGGCCCCAGTGCAAAAGAATAAATAAATAAATAAAAAAATAAGCATGACCCAGATTTTTTTCATTTTATTTATGTTTTGATTCAGAAGGCAGGTTTATTTTGAAAAATTCCTGGAATGTCCCCACCACATCCAACTAATTCTTGATGCTCGGTCAGGTGTTAAAAATACATCCGCTATCTTCTTAAAGCAGCTGTGCAAATCACTGAAATTAAACCCCCAAACTAGCAAAGTTTACAAAAACATATTTGAAACTTTTCTTTTCACCAAGAATGTCAAATGAGGAGACAGAATAATTCAAAAATAAAAGTAAACTGCATTTAATCCGACCAAAATAAGGGGTCTTTACATCAAATATGGACTTATTGTGACAGTTGCTCCCATAGACCATAAGAATAATGCAGAATAGCAACATGCTTATATTGTTACAAGGTTGCTCAAATTCACGTTTATTCATATATTTAGAAAATACCAGTTTTAGAGACTTTTTGTATTTATCCATTGTACTTTAAAAATCAGACAACGCTGAAGTTGGCGTCTAATTTTTAAGCTTTCACTTTTACAGTTATGAGTAAATGGAAAATTAGAATCACATTTAATGGTTCCTATGAAATCTAGTGAACAGATGTAGTCTAAACCAGACATTTTACAGAGGATGAAGAGAAACTTTACGCCTAAAATTAAGGTAAACAAAAACACAAAGAAAAACAAATGCGGACGTCTACTTCAGCCGGTCTGTGAAAACACTGACATTAAACCAGTCTGTAGCTTTAAAAAGGTTGGAGGCCACAGAAAATGTGATGATTACACATTTTTAGTCCATTGGATTTTTCATACTCAAAGAATGATGCAGATTTCAAATTTCCTGTTACATTGTAAAAGTATTTGTTACAACGCTGACATTGATGGTCGTAGCAGTACCCTCCCTAATCTAGCAACTCCTGTCGGATAAATAGACAGCGCCTTGTTGCTGTCCTTGTTTGTATATAAACAACGCAATAATCACACGCGATTCATGCACGACTCGAGCATTGTGTAACGGGTATAAAAAAAAAAAAAAAAAAAAAAAAAAATCTGCCGATCTTTCATCTGTCCAGGTGAGAGTGTCCTGGTCTCCCCCCGTCCAGTTCGTCCGGGTGAGGATGTCAGGTATCTTGTTAGGCAGTGTCCAACACTGAAGGCGGGTTGTAGGAGGGCGACCTGGTATAGCGGGAGATGGTGCAACTATTCTTGCGGATCTCTCCAGCTGTGGCTCCTGACGGGGTTCCCCCGTCTCGGCGGGTGCTTAGAAGTAGTGCAGACCAGACGAATCTGACTGTTTAATAAAACACAAGGCCCGCGACGGGTGCTGACCATGGTGCTGATGCGGTGTGATTTCTGCACTGTAAACCCGAATAAGTTCAGTCAACTCAAAATTTATGAGGAAACTGATTACATAATATTTTTTAAGTTATCTTACTTAAAAATTATAAGTTAACTGGAAAATCCATGTCTGACTAAGCTTGACTGACGTTCAATAAAGTTTTTTGGAAACACTGAGGCTTTGAAGTGTCTTAGAACATACAATACAGTGATAACAGAACATATTGATTGATCAAATGTCTAATCATAAAAGTGTGTTAATGTCTTTTTTGATAATGTCAATACTGTCGCCATGAGCTCGCCACCATTCTGCCCGCCCACAACAATGCACAGTAGGTATTGGTGTCAGTCTCAAAGCTAAACACATCCTCAGCCAGCATGAAATAGTTTTCAGCAAAGCCCTCACAATCCTTTCATCTGGGAGTTTCTTCTCGACTCCCTTTGATCCACCCGCAGAGCGTGGTTAGAGCAGGCCTCTACGCATTTCTGCGTTCATGAAAAAGGAACGATCACCTGAAAGCCGGTCCGCCCAAGTCTGATTTTAAGAGGTCTTTAAATGCTTGTTCACTCCAAGTCTCAGAAGCTACAGGATCATATTCATGATGCCCATGCGTGTTCAAAGCCCCCTCAGCTCTCTGAGCTGTTGTCCCGCATGTCGATTTCAATAGCACTCCGCAAAGACAACAAAGTGAAGTTACTGAGCTGCTTTGAAGCCTCTTCTCGTTGCGTCTAGTGATCTGTAAATCAGCACTTCCTCCAGAAGGCCCCATTGTCAGATTTCTTTAGAAAAATTAAATATGTCTGCTAAGTTGTCCTGAAATTATTTCCTCGCACAATAAAGACCTGATTATTATTTCTTCTTTTGTTTTGTGTTCAGTCAGTTTTTAAGTGACTTAAAACACATAAAAACAGTACGAAATGGTGAAGCTACATAAAAATGCACAGATATTTCCTGACATAAATCCATGTTTATCTAATTTATTTTGTAGTTTTACATACGTGTATGTCTCGCAATTCATGAGTGAGACTCTGTGATGTGGCGTATCCAAAAAAAACCCGCCATTTTTCCCTTCCTGAATGTAAACGAGGACAGCGACAAGGTGTTAAATGTGGTTTTGAGCATGACTGTTAGACAAACATGGCACAGTCGTGTAAAGCCACACTTTTGCGTATGCATCTCCCAAGAATCACGCACAACTGCATAGATGCACCCAGCAATTGTGTATGATCTACACCAACTGTGTGTGAACTACGTAAGTCTCAACTGACCAAGAATTTTGAACACCTAAAACTCAAATTTGGAGCTTTTTGAATTCACAGCCAGACCTCCTAATCACTCTACTTGTTCTCTTTTCCAGTAATGCCTTTTCTTAACAGCTCAGTCTTTGTTTGCAGTGTTGCTTCATCTGAAAATTAAGGGTCTTGTACAGGAAACCGCGTCACCTTTCCACCATTGCACCAAATTCATTCCAGTTCTCTGTAATCCATGAAGTCCACGCGGGGTGACTTGATCTTGCCTGGGACTGATATCAAATAGCTTTGGCTCAGTGCAGACCCGCCGGATAGCCTCTTTGGAAGTCCATCACCAGGTCACAGCCTCATTCGCTCGCTGCCTGCTGCTGCTATCAAGAGCAAGTCCGAAGGGGAAGGCAGGAATGACTGCAGGGCGCAAGTTCACTCTTTGAGTCAGATTTTTGATAAATAACATGGATTAAAGCATCTTTTTATCCCCTGTTTTTCCTTTGGATCCCTCCTTAAATCGATGCAGCTGCTGTGAAACAATAATGAGATCCAGTTGGTTTGAAGCAGAGGTCACTTACCCTTTTATTTTTTCCCCTGCAGAAAAATGAATATTAATGCTATTTTACCAGGAAATATAGTGGCCTGCTTTGCCTAGATGGCTAATATGAGGAGGCTGAATCTTCGGCCACGCTGCAACAGCTCAGTTCACCGAAAGATCAATCCTTGAGCAGCTGCAGTGGAAGTCCAGGTTATAACCTCAATCCCAGACTCTGAGGACGGAGATAGACTGTCTTCACTTTCCATTCAGCGAGATGTAATGTGCTCTGAATGCAAACTGAAATTGTGTACAGAAATTCGCCAGATAAGTCTAAACGCACACCGAATGCGCAATTTTTTTTTTTGAAATGCCGCTCTCTTGATATGGCAATTTAAATGACATTTTTTGAACAGGCCTGGATTCCAACACTTTGTAAATATACATCAGTGATTTGCAGCTGGAGACTGCATTTCCTTTCTGGCGGTGTCCACATGTTATTTAGGTTTCTAATGATCCTTTTAGTCCAGAGGAAAGGATTAGCTGTTACGGGGGTGAATCCATTTACCTCCACAGGGCAGAGAAGCCTCTTTTAGGATTTAGCCAAAGACTCGATATGGCCACGGGTTGACTCTTCTATCCGGTCAGCACCCACATTTAAACCTCCTGATTGTCTGGTGTTGTTCAGGTTTGACAGAAGACAATTTCGCAGGGGTCTCTCAGAGCATTTTGGAAGCTTAAATCTCCTCTTCTGGCAGTTTTTCATTTGATGGTTTACTTCATACGGGGTAAGATTACTGTCAAAAGGAAACGTATGATCATAGAAAAAGCTATGCAGCTATGCACCCTTAATAAAAAACAAACAAACAAAAAAAGACTTTTCCTTGTTTTGAACGTGACTTATCTTTGAATCAAGGCACTATTTGATACAAGTCTATTTGATACGTGGTTGTCATGGTAACAGCCTTGACTGCAGCGACGAAGGAAAGCGATATATTTGCCGATCCACATGATCAGTTAAATAAAGCATCATTTCAGGGAGAAGGTTTACCTCTTACTGCTTTTTTTTTGTCCAGATAATAAAACAACAATTTGTTTTAGAGATACAAAATCTAAAAAGTTCAATTTCTCATTGCGTTTTATTTGCTCATTCTTAGATTCTTTTCTATCTTTCTGCTGCATCCCAGTCCTCAAAATTTTCAGATTAACCAAACAGGTTAGAGTAAACTTTAAAATCACTAGTCTCTTCTACTGTCTTGCTGTTATGATAAACTGTGGAATAAGGTATGTTATGTTAGAGTTCACGAGGCTGGACCCAGAAGCAGGACAGAACAGAGATGGTTGGGTGTGAAAGACTTTTTAATCAGTCCCAGTGGTGGTGGGGAAGTTCCGGCTTAGATGGCTGGATCCTGGACGGCAGATGAGACCAGAAGGTGTGGAGGATGCTGGAGGCAATGTCTGAAGGAAACAGAGTAACAGTGGATTAGGACTCTTGGCATAGGCACGAGCATAAGCATAGAAACTGTTACGACAGGATCTCGAGTTAGCATAGGTCAGTACTCTACCGCTGAGAGCAGACGGACTGACATCGGCTGGAAGGTGAGGAGTCCATAAATAGGCTGAAGGTTGACGAGGAGACTGGAAACAGGTGAGGCGATTATTCCCCGGTAGGAGTAGGAGGAGCTCCCAATCCTAACAGGACCCCCCCCTCAAGGGACGCCACCCGGCGGACGAAAACGGTCAGGGTGCAGGCGGCGAAACTCCCGCACCAGAGCAGGGTCCACAATAAATGAACGAGGCACCCAGCAGCGCTCCTCCGGGCCATAGCCCTCCCAGTCCACCAAGAACTGGAGGCCACGACCCCGCCGACGCACATCCAGAAGGCGACGGACAGTGTAGACCGGATGGCCGTCCACCAGCCGGGCGGGAGGAGGGGGTCCGGACGGAGGGCATAGCGGACTGGAGACCACAGGTTTGAGGCGGGAGACGTGGAAGACTGGATGAACCTTCATGGAGCGTGGGAGACGGAGCTTGACACTGGCAGGATTAATGACGGAGTCCACAATGAAGGGTCCGATGAAGCGAGGTGACAACTTTCGTGACTCAGTGTGAAGGGGTAGGTCCTTGGTGGACAGCCAAACCTCCTGTCCAGGAGCGTAAGGGGGAGCTGGAGAACGGCGCCTGTCAGCAGAGGTCTTAGCACGCTGTGTAGCACGTAGGAGCGACTGCCTAGTCGCCGACCAGACCCTGCGACAGCGTCTGATGTGTTCTGCCACGGAGGGAACGGTTAAGTCCACTTCTTCGGAGGGAAACAGAGGGGGCTGGTAGCCCAAATAGGCCTCAAAAGGGGACCTTCCTGTGGCGGAAGAGACCAAACTGTTATGGGCGTATTCTATCCAGCTCAGATGGTTAGACCATGAACTGGGGTTCTGGGAACAAACGCATCGAAGGGCAGACTCCAAATCCTGGTTCGTGCGTTCGGTCTGGCTATTGGTCTGGGGATGGAAACCAGAGGACAAGCTGGCCGTGGCACCCAGTCCCTGGCAAAAGTTCTTCCAGACCTGGGAAGAAAACTGGGGGCCACGATCAGACACAATGTCGCAGGGAATGCCATGGAGCCGGAAAACATTGTCAGTGAGGCACCTGGCGGTCTCAGTAGCAGTGGGAAGTTTGGGCAGCGCCACGAAATGAGCAGCCTTGGAGAATCTGTCCACAATTGTTAAGATGACAGTGTTCCCTTGAGAGGCGGGGAGTCCGGTGACGAAGTCCACTGCTATGTGAGACCATGGTCTGGAAGGAACAGGAAGTGGATTAAGAAGGCCAGCGGGGGCTTGATGGGAGGATTTGCTGGTGGCGCAAATGGTGCAAGCAGCCACATAGGCTTTAGTGTCTGAGATGATGGAAGGCCACCAGAAATGCCGCTGGACTTGGAGTAGAGTCCGACGGAACCCCGGATGGCAGGAGAACCGAGACGCATGGACCCAAGTCAACACTCGAGACCGGACCGACGCTGGGACATACTGGCGATTGGGTGGTCCACCTCCGGGGTCCGGATCAGTGGCCAGAGCTTGCTGGATGGCGGTCTCGATCTCCCAGGAGAGACTGGCAAGCACACAGGACGGAGGTAGGATGGGACTAGACGAGATCTCTGGTTCTTCAGGGGAATGCAGGCGGGAGAGCGCATCAGGCTTCACGTTGCGTGACCCAGGGCGAAAGGAGACAGTAAAATTAAACCGGCTAAAAAACAAAGCCCAACGGGCCTGACGAGGGTTGAGTCTTCTGGCAGAAACGATGTATTCGAGGTTTTTATGATCTGTCCAGACTATAAAGGGAAGTTCGGCACCCTCCAGCCAATGGCGCCATTCTTCCAAAGCCAATTTAATGGCCAGCAATTCCCTATTGCCAACGTCGTAATTGCGCTCGGAGGGTGACAGTTTGCGGGAAAAGAATGCACACGGGTGAAGCTTCCCATCTGGAGTGCGTTGGGAGAGGACCGCCCCCACCCCGGTATCCGAGGCATCCACCTCCACCACAAACTGTCGAGAGGGATCGGCTTGGGCCAACACGGGGGCGGTGGTGAACCGGGTCTTGAGAAGGTTGAAGGCATCCTCAGCTTCCTGGCTCCACAAAAAAGGAGTCTTGGGAGATGTAAGAGACGTTAGGGGGCGTGCAATGCTGCTGAAGTTGCGCATGAAACGACGATAAAAATTAGAAAAACCGAGGAAACGCTGAAGGTCTTTACGGGAGGTGGGTCGGGGCCATTCCTTAATGGCAGCGACCTTCGTGGGATCCATGTTAACATGACCCTTTTCAATAACGAAACCTAGGAACGAGATCTTGGGGACATGGAATTCACATTTCTCCGCCTTGATGTACAGTTTATTTTCGAGGAGTCTTTGGAGGACCAAATGCACATGTTGGACATGGGAATCGAGAGAAGGGGAATAGATAAGAATGTCGTCCAGGTAGACAAACACAAACCGATTAAGAAAGTCTCTTAGCACGTCATTTACGAGTGCCTGGAATACTGCTGGTGCATTGGTTAACCCAAAAGGCATCACCAGGTACTCGAAGTGGCCTAAAGGTGTGTTGAATGCTGTCTTCCATTCGTCTCCCTCTCGCACCCGCACAAGATGGTAAGCATTACGGAGATCTAATTTGGTAAAGACCGAAGCTCCCTGGAGATACTCAAAGGCTGAATTTAGTAACGGCAAGGGGTATTTGTTCTTTACCGTGATGTTATTGAGATGACGGTAGTCAATACAGGGGCGAAGAGACTTGTCCTTCTTCTCCACAAAGAAAAAGCCAGCCGCCAGGGGAGAAGAGGATGGTCGGATGATGCCCGCAGCGAGGGACTCCTTGATGTACCGTTCCATGGCTGAGAGTTCTGGTCTGGAGAGACTGTACAGTTTGGAAGAAGGTAAGGTGACACCTGGGAGCAGATCTATGGCAATGTCATACGGTCTGTGAGGAGGAAGGGTGGAAGCCCTTTGCTTACTGAACACCGCTGCAAGGTCATGATACACCGGAGGGACGCCAGACAGGTCGGGGGAAACAGGTGGCAAATCAGTAGTCTGTAAATCAGGAAGGGCAGAGCGAAGACAGGTGGAGTGACAGTAAGGACTCCAACTTATAATGCAGTTTGCCTGCCAGTCAATGTGGGGATTATGCAAACTAAGCCATGGACGTCCCAAAATGATCTGGCAGGAAGTAGCCTGAAAAACATAAAACTGGAGAGACTCACAGTGGTTGCCAGAAAAACACAGGGTAACCGGTGTAGTCTGGTGCTGAATCAGAGTTAGAGTCTGTCCGTTAGCTGCACTGACCTTTAAGCAGGGGTCCAGAGGGAGGAGAGTCAGTCCAGCTTCAAGGGCTAGGTTCTTATTGATGAAGTTTCCCTCAGCACCGGAGTCGATGAGGGCGGATACGGATCGGGACCAGGAACCAAAAGAGAGAGTGACCAGGAATTCAGTTCTAGCTGGGGTTTCAGAGTCAGAGACAGCGCCCTTCAGTGTCCCCATGATCACTGAAGGGCTCTCTCTTTTGGCTTGAGGGGGCAGACAGCCACTTGGTGATCTTTACTGCCACAGTAAAAACATTCTCCTCTTGTCCGACGCTCCTCTCTTTCCCTTGGTGTTAAACGCGTTCTTCCTAGCTGCATCGGCTCCTCAGGGGTTAATGTATGGGCCGCACCGTCGGCCAGAGAAAAGCTGGAAGGGGGCGTGGCCGGGCGTGGAGTATGTCTCGGGCAGGCTGGTAGGGACTTGTAGTTCCGAGTACTGCGGCGCTCACGGAGGCGGTTATCGATCCTGATGGAGAGAGTGATTAGACCGTCAAGTGAGGCCGGTTTTTCATAATGCAACAGTTCGTCTTTCATGGAGTCGTTTAGTCCGTTATAGAAGACCTCCAGTAGGGCTTTTGTGTCCCATCCAGCTTCCGTTGCAAGAATGCGGAAGTCAACAGAGTAGTCAGCCACGGAGCGTCTGTCTTGTCGGAGACCGAGCAGCTTGCGAGAGGCGTCATGGTATCTCTCTGGCGTCTCAAAAACCTGTTTGAAGTGACCCAGAAAATCTTGAAAGGACATAGAAGCGGAACTGTGATTAGCCAGGAAGGCCTCGGCCCATTCCAGAGCCCGGCCACGTAACAATCCCACGACGAAGGCAATCTTGGCTTCATCCGAGGAGTACATGGCGGATTGCTGAGAAAAAAACTGCGTGCATTGAAGAAGGAAACCACGGCAGTGATCGGAGGTTCCAGAGAATGGATCCGGGTTAGGAATGCGAGCCTCACGGACCGGTGACGGCGAACTCACAGGAGGCGGCTCGGGAGCAGCTGAAGATGAAGGTGGGTGTCTCGACTCTGCTATGGTTTGGAGCAAGGCCTGGAGCTGGGCTAATTGTTGCGTGATGGCCTGTTGGTTGTTGGACAGAGTGTGGATCATCTGTCCCTGTTGGTCCAGGGTGGTGGCATGGGCGGACAGAGTCTGGTTAATAATGGGTTCTGAGCCTGCTGGGTCCATGATGGTCAGTCCGTTCTGTTAGAGTTCACGAGGCTGGACCCAGAAGCAGGACAGAACAGAGATGGTTGGGTGTGAAAGAGTTTTTAATCAGTCCCAGTGGTGGTGGGGAAGTTCCGGCTTAGATGGCTGGATCCTGGACGGCAGATGAGACCAGAAGGTGTGGAGGCGTGCTGGAGGCAATGTCTGAAGGAAACAGAGTAACAGTGGATTAGGACTCTTGGCATAGGCACGAGCATAAGCATAGAAACTGTTACGACAGGATCTCGAGTTAGCATAGGTCAGTACTCTACCGCTGAGAGCAGACGGACTGACATCGGCTGGAAGGTGAGGAGTCCATAAATAGGCTGAAGGTTGACGAGGAGACTGGAAACAGGTGAGGCGATTATTCCCCGGTAGGAGTAGGAGGAGCTCCCAATCCTAACATGTTAACCTATTTATCATTTTTTTTTTCCAAAAGTTGAATAATTGGAGTGCCAACTGCTGTTTAGGCCAGCGCAGTGTTTTAAAACTTATAGGAACTACCTTTAGATGTACATGATCACTTTTTAATCCACACCTGGCAGCCAATCAGAATCGAGTATTCAACCAGACCATGGTATAAATGGTAATGCATTTTTGACAGTAATGTATTGTAATGTAATGTATAGTAAATTTCATATTCAAGACAAAGACCAATGGTATTCACAACAGACATGTTAAACGTAAAGCTAAATGTTGTATTTATTGTTTTCTGAAACTTTGCCCAAAAAACAACGTTTTGTTTTGACAGTTATCTTATACCATACTTCAGAGCGGAAAAAACTATTTGAAAAAAGTGAACTGAACTACAAGGAAAGCAAAAATGTCTGGTAAATAGTAGGAAATGTTCTGACAAAGGTACTTACTTTGAAAGAGTTGGATTTCATTTCACACCTTTTACCTTCGTTTTTTTTTTCTTTTTTTTTTTGTTCCACATTGTGGATGAAAGCTTTTAATATCTCTGCCAAAGAGAACAAAAAAAAAAAAAAAAAAACGTTTGCACCTCAGATTGTGTTAAATGAGTCAACGACACACACACAAAAAAGAAAAAATAATCATTTGTGTTGTTCCTTTTTCGCCTCAGAAGATTTGTGAGGACTATCAAGCCGACAAATGTTGCACCTGGATGCTTGGAGCATGACAGATTCCTATTAGAAAACCATTTGAAGTCAAAAAGTGTGCCTCCGTGATTTAATTAGGGAACCCCAAATGTGGAGACAAGTTGGTCCTGAGATGGCAGCACCATAACTCAATATTTGTGCTGCCCCTCTGCCTGAGTTCACAAAAACCTTCCGGTTCTTAAGAATTCGATTTTTTCACCAACTCTGCTACTCACCTGAAAGTAGATCTCTGGTATTTTCATGTTTTGGCTTCAAATACATGTCAGATTAAACAACATCAAACATGTTCTAAGAGGCTGAGTCATAAAAGAGCATAAGACAGACCAAAATCCATTTAAGTTGTTGATCGTGTCTGTCAAAATCTTCAGAGGGACTTGTTTATGAAGGTTTAGAAGCGGATGCTCCCAACAAAAAAATGCAACTTGATACTTCAAACGCACCAAATTTATACCGACCCATCCTCAGAGGACCTTTCCCGCTATTTACCCTGCTAATATTCATTATCTGGATGGCAAACGAGCTGCCAAAGTGGACAAAAATCCACCACAGGAACTTTAAAAGGTCATTTAAATATTTTCACACTTTATCTTTTTAGTACTAGTCTGTTTCTGTATGCAGTGTGAAGGCAAGCTTGTACTGTAGCTCCAATTATAATGTTTGCCTAAAGGGAAGAGCAGTGAGCCTTACTCCAGCATCTGCTCCCTTTTGATCAAGCGCTGACCTCATATCATCTCAACATGGAGAGTTATTTATCCCATTATGAATAGTTAGCATGGTAAAATCACCAATAACTAGCCCAACAATCATGTGGTACCAATACACATCTACATATGGTTAAGACGACTTTATATATTCAACCAAGGGGGACTGAAGGGACTATGAATATATATATATAGATATATATATATATATATATATATATATATATATATATATATATATATATATATATATATATATATATATATATATATATATATATTTCCGATTCCGGGTTACAGCACGGACACGTGTGCTTACGGCAGCTATACAACTATCTTCCAATGACTTGAAAAGTTGATTTTCTCCAAAAAAAGAGAGCTGACCATGGCCCCTAAGAAAAACCAGGACTACGAAGACCTTAAAAAGTCTCTTGATGAAATCCAAGCTGTGTTGTTTCCATTTATGGAACAAGTGGCCGCTAAGCTAACTCAGCTCTCGGAGCTAATGGAAGAGTTCTGAAGATTCCGAGCTCAAGACTAGCAACGAGAAAACCGGGTTGACATTCTGGAGAAACAACTGGATGATGTGGAACAACAAGTAAGGATGAATAATGTCATTTTCACTGGAATACCGATCAAACCTCTGGCAAAGCTAAATGCAGCTGGAGTTAACATTGGTAAAGCCAATAGCGCTAGTATTGCTAGCAGTCCCTCTCAAACGGAGAGCGGTGGAGAGTCTCTGGAACACCAAGTGGAATCATTTCTCACGTCTAAAGGGATTTCCCTGGATCTAAATAACATTGAGGCCTGCCACCTGCTCCCCAGGAGAAAGGAGACGGATAAACCAGCGATCCTCATCAGGTTTGTGAATAAAAAAAACACAAGCTAGCTCTGATGAATCAAAGGAAAAATCTGAAAGGTTCTGCTGCTTATCTGAACGACCATGTGACCAGAAGGAATGCTGAAATCGCCAAATATGCAGGAAGCGTAAGCAGATTGAGAACACTTGGGTTAAAGACTGCAGGATTTACACTGACCAAAAATATAAACGCAACACTTTTGTTATTGCTCCCATTTTTTATGGTATGAACTCAAAGATGTGAAACATTTTCCACATACACAAAATAACCAGTTCTCTGAAATATTGTTCACAAATCTGTCTAAATCTGTGATAGTGAGCACTTCTCCTTTGCCAAGACAGTCCATCTCACTTCACAGGTGTACCATATCAAGATGCTGATTAGACAGCATGATTATTGCACAGTCATATCAATGACTTTTATAAGTAACATAATCTGCATATATTTTGGATAACTAATTTGCATGTGCCATGTTGATTTCTAAAATAGTTATTTTCTAAATAATAATTTAAGTAATTCATCTTTGCCGTGCTTTACTGATACTTCAGGATTCTTAATTCTGTCTGATAAAAACTACGAACTGGATATTGATAAATCATGTACTAAAATGGTTACGGTAGAACAGATTATATAAGTTCGCTTCCTTCCACTCACTTTCAAGCAATATTTATTAATATGTCTAATTATACTAAGTTTGATTAGTTATTGTATGAATGCATAACTGATAATTGTATTGTTTGTGTGTATTATTCTTATTTGATTGCTTGAAATAAACCATTTCAAATAAAATAAAATCATTAAATTATTAAATTATTATAGGCTAATTGATGTATTATAAAAATTCCTGATTTATATAGCACCTTACACCACTAAAGTGCTTTGCAACAATAAAAAGAGGTAAAAAGAGGATAAAAAACCAAAAAAATCCAGAAAATTGCATACAGGATGGAATACAATGAGAAATAAAATACATGAATTGGAAATTAATATCATCCATGTATGACGTGGTTCAATCCATGAATCTGTCAATCAAAGGTAATTATGACATAAAATGATATAGGGTTCAGCAGTAAGGATCAGACTCATGACAGGGAAGTAAGAAGGATGGGCAAATATTCTCCAGTGCACGACTGGTCGGAGGCCAGTGATCACTAAATGGGCATCCAGACTCTAGAACAATAGTTTAAAGTTACCAGTGGCAATAATCTGTAGATCCTTTGATAGCTGGAGTTGTTTGCAGTGCTACTTTCACATCAGCCTCGGCAATGCACGTTAAAGAGACCGCTTTGCATAAAAAGTTTATGTGTAAGCGCCTTTCTGGCTTCCGTGTAAAAAACGTTTGCATCCAGGTGCTGCTACACAAGTTTTTAAGTCCATTTTTGGGCTCTACATACAAAACGCTTTTGAATGTTGAAAATTAAACCATTTAGTAGTGACGGACAGCATCCTTTTAAATACAGGGGTTTCTTGCACAGTTAGCAGGATTTGGGGAGCTTAAAAAAATGAATAATCCATATGACGCGCCTGTGTCCTACCCCCTTACTTAACCTTAAGGTCCCATGGCAACTATAATTGTATTTATTCTAAAATCATTTCCAGTGGTCTTTTATTGATAATTATGTTATGTCTGTGCCTGTGTTATTTTAAGACATTTTCTGTGGGGCAGCAGGAGCTCATTAGAAATTCGTCTGTGGGATGTGGGTGGAAATGTTGGCGCCGACGCAACTCTGCGTTGATATCCCAGCATGCCTTTGTGTACATTCTCTCCCATTAGCTTACAACTAGTTACAACCCCAAACTAACATTAATATGGCAAAAAAAAAAAAACAAAAAAAAAAAAGGCGAAAGAAAAATCAGAACGATCCTGCTGTAGAGCCAGATACTAGCTCAGACAAGGAAAATGAAGACATATGTGCATCTATTTGTCTTGTAGTGGTGAATTTAGAATTAGAGCAAAACAGGAAGAGCTTCCCCGTGGCAATTACTGTGTCATAAACCTGAGCTATTTAAAACTCAGGATTTTTCTATGTTACTGAGACATCACCGTTTGAACAAAGAAATGCTCAGAAATGCTGTTCTATTTGTAAATTATTTTATATAGGTCTTCCATCATGAGAAAAAAGCTACAAGAACATATTAAAAATGCCACTTTCATAGGAGTGGGTCTGTGTTGTATAGGTGTTCACTAAGTCCTGCCGCCTGCGTATAGAAAAATTTATTGATATTCTCGTAGCCAAACACAGCTTCCCTGATCCCAATGTGAGCAGTTAATCACAGGTAGATCACACCAGGCAGGATGGAACAGACTCAGGACATGATGGCGATCGCTTCAATTGTTGTCCATCAACAGAAATCCACACAAAAAAAAAGCAATTATTTTTTCCATGTTTTAAACAAAGTCCTTCATATAATCCCGTTTTTTCCTCTTAAACACAGCCTTCCTGTAAACCTATTTCAAAAGTCTTCATTTGAATTCCTCCATGCTGTGAAAAAGAGGCAACACACATGCTTGACCTTGTTTCAATCTGTATACATTATGCAATCAATGTGGGGTTTATGGACAATGGTAATGATGCATTCCAGCAAGGGCCTCCCGCTTGGGCAAACAAACATCTGTTTGACAGCTAAAAGGCAAAAAATGCATGGGACAAGAACCATGGAAAAGCATTTCGCCTCTTTAGCTTGACTGTGTTTTCCTCTGACTGCACTGTGACTCAAAGTAAGTCAGTCTTGTATGAAAGCAGATTAGTGAGGAGTTAGACACTGCTCCATAAGGAAAGAAGGAACTCCCAGATCATTACATTAGAGCGCTTCTAACCAAAATGACTCCATTTACATTATACTTTATGACAAATTGATTTTTTTTTCCACATGATTTTTTACTGGAACTCCGGCATCACAGAATTCTGACACTTGTGTCATTAGAAGTCCATCCTGAATTGATAAATACAATTTATTGGCTAAATTGATAGGAATAAAAATAAAAATGTAAGAGATATTAATAAGAGAGTTATTTTCTATTTGTTGTGCATATGGCTTGCCTCAAACTCAACAAAACCAGTGTTTTGGGTAGGGTATGTTTTTTAACAGGAAAAGTATAATGGGCACCTTTGGGGTGAAAAAAATATTGTTTTCACAACTGTCCTTACGGGTCAATATCTGCAGGTGGAGAAAATATCAAGGTTGTAGACTACTCGGTGAGCCGGTTGAGTGAAAATGTTTTTTACAAGTATGCTGCGGACAATAGGTCATAGCGAACATTTAAATACTGGAATTAACCTTTTCTTTCTTTTGCTAAATATTCCTCAAATCAAACCGACCCCCTAAACAAGCCATGGACGTAAATATCAGAAGCAGAGCAGGATAAATACTTGGCCACTGTAGTCCAAACAAAATATATTAAAAAGAACCCAAGATGACTACAAATAACTGTTAAAATAAACAAATTTTCTTCACAAGTCAACTGGGACCATGAATTACAACAGAGAGTTCTGAATTTATGCGGTGATACTGACAATAGCCTACGAGAAGAAGTAGACCTTGATACGTTTTGCAACAGTTGTTATGGACTGTAGATACAGTATAGACAACTTCAGAAAC
Organism: Oryzias curvinotus; assembly: GCA_023969325.1. Lineage (NCBI taxonomy): Eukaryota > Metazoa > Chordata > Actinopteri > Beloniformes > Adrianichthyidae > Oryzias > Oryzias curvinotus. The sequence continues at coordinate 7,624,689 of CM043707.1, read as the reverse complement.
TACCGTATTTTCCGGACTATAAGTCGCACCGGAGTATAAGTCGCACCAGCCCAAAAATGCATTATAAAGTAGAAAAAAACACAGATAAGTCGCACTGGACTATAAGTCGCACTTTGAGGGGAAATTTATTTAAAAAATCTGAGACCAAGAACATACATCTCACCTTGAAAGGCAACTTATAATAACAGGGGGTTAGAGAACAGGCTAAATAGCTACATGACGCACAACGAACTGAGTACGTGCCTGCTTTATTAACATAAAACCACTGCGTGAGTGGGACTTAAATTTAAAGGGCTACTGATAAGCTCAATGCTGGACTCCTTTTTTTAATATGTCACGTTGTTGTATTGGGTTAAAAGAAAAAAAAAAAATTACCGGTAAATGTTCTAAAATGTTATACAAATGTTTGTATTGAAATGATACATATTTGTTAACCTGAAAAAAGATAATTATTAGTAAAATACTATTTAAATTAAAATAAATTGTATTTAAGTGTGGGAGCACGCAGGTCACAAACACACTTGACAGTATGAAAGTATCACTTAGTACCACTCCGAGCCTGGAGCGCCCTCTTGCAGTTGTCAGTGAAAATAACGAACATGTGAAATTATTTAACAATGTAATTTATTTCAAATATAAGTCGCTCCGGAGTATAAGTCGCACCCCTTGCCAAACTATGAAAAAAAGTGCGACTTATAGTCCGGAAAATACGGTAATACACAGGTATGCAATTTTTTTTTCAACCTGCTCCAAAGCGTGTGCGCTTTGTACGGAGCACATTAGACAAGTTCCAGTGATAACTGCACACTTTCCTGACTGTTAGAATTTAGGGCAATCAGACTGCACACTTAACAATACACTCACCACATGCACGACAATGTCACATTTTCATTACGTCCCTTGAGATGGCCATACAAGCCTCAAGGAAGGTTGGGCGTTGATTGAACGCTTCCAATGAAAAGTCCATGTAAACGCAATATGTGCATTTTGGGGTTTCCGCGTTCAAAAATCTTACATTCACGCATCACTAGTAAGTCTGATTGCGGGCTCTACCTACAAGGCGCGCAGCGATTGAACGCAGATGCAAGTGCTGCAAAAATAAAAACTATCTCTCTGTCCAATGACATCTTAGCCAGACGTATGCATGCCATTGCTAACGATCTTCAAGAACAGCTGGTTGATAAACTCAAAGACAAATGTTTTGCCTTACAATTAGATGAAGTAACGGACAGCAGGAAATTTGAGGCGGTGGACACAGATTAGATGCTAGAACCATGAACAATTAGGCTACGTTCCCACCGGGTTCAACAACAAGCATTCGAGGGACCACTTCCAATGAGAATTCTATGTAAACACGTGTATATATGCTTTTCAGTCTTCAGCGTTCAAAACGTCCTTCTGGCTACGCAAGTTTTTAAGTCAATTATCAGAGTCTACAAAAATGCACGGCCATTGACAGTTAAACCAGGTTGAACTTTGACTAATCAGGTACTCTGATTTGACAGGAATGCATGGATGTGTCAACCATTTGAAAATTGATGGAGGAGAAGTAAACAATTGTACTTTGTGCGCAGCTGGAATTATATGACACCAAGTCTTTAACTTATCGTAACAGAGCTGTGAAAGAAAAAAAAAAACCTGGATTCAAGATTCGCGAGATTTACATCGCTTTAGCATTTCGCACCAAGCCTCATCCAACTGTGACTATAGCACTAGTATCGGGCAACGATAGTCCAGTGTGAACACCATATGCTAAAATGGTGTCTTTGAGCGTGCATCATTCGCCCGGTCTGTATGAAAAGGAAAAGCATGAAAAGGTTTGGACTTCGAAATATACATTAAAGGTGGCAGCTGCACTAAATTTAAAACTTCAAGATTCAGGAAACTAAAAAATCTTTTCTTCATCAGCCACTGCAGCAGAGTAAATCTGCTATTTTGGAGCCATCCCAATAATGTCTTTAAATTTGACTTTATATACTTTTTAAGTGCAAGCATAATCAATTCAAAGCGACTTATGTGCATCTCATGGCGTGCGCGCATGCGTGTCCTCCTTTACGGTTAACCAACACTGATATCAGGGTTGTTGTTTGCTCAGTCAGAGTGATGTGGCACCAAAGTGACCTACAAAACAGCCCTGGTGGGGCCATAAATCACATTGGGTCTTGAATTAATCACTGTGTAGAGGACATCTTCTGCCACCGTTCTCCTTTCACAATCACTCCCTGCAAAGCGCTCTCTCTCCCACCCTCCTCTTCCCATCCTTCTTTTTCCTTTGTCGGCGGCAAAACAACCACCGATCGGCATGGAGAGGCAGAGAGTTGTCCTTTCCAGCACTCATTTAAAATGCAGGTTAAAGTTTATAGAGTGGCCTGCATGCCAGCCATCACAGCAGCTTTTCCAAGTGACGCACAAAAGACAATGAGGTCTTTATTTTCTAGGTTCATCTCAGGACTACTTTATTATTTCACAGCTTTTACCCCATAGTGCCCCCTATTGTAACTGCCTTTATTTCAGACTGGGGAGACATAAAAACACGGGTGAAGGTGGGTTTCCTATATTAGATGACGCTCACACAGGGGCTCCAATCAGCGTTACGGTGGATGCCAACACAAAGTCAGCAATGGACTTCAGGCACTTCACTTCAAGGGCAGGTGCTATCTGTGCAAAAACACGCACAGACCAGGACCAATCTGAATCCAGATTACAAGACGCCTCAGAAAAAGAGAAAACTTTAAGACTCCTTTAAAAGACACTCAAAAAATAAATGCCAGAACCTTACAATAGATACTAGCTGTTTAGCCTCTGGAAGGTCATTGATCAGTCTGATTTTTTTCTAACCACTTCCCCATTTTAAAGGTGCAGTGCATTGAATGTATAGGAGAACTGGACTGAGTGGGTGTGATGTCATTCATAGAGAATGGTTGACTTCCAGCTCCAACAAAGTCAATTTAGTCACCATTTTTTGGTGATATGGACGCCGCCATGGTGGAGCCAGATGTAACAGTAAGCACTGATTGATCAGAGTCGGTCTGAGTCAGTGTTTCTATGGCAACCACTTTCAGCAATGAGGAGTGAGCTTGTTGGAAGTCCACAACCCTACCTGTCTGTCAAGCAAACGTTTTGAACATTCAATGTGAGACCACATGAGGCATCTGATTGGTCCGTTTACATCTTAGATGACTTGTACTACAGAAAATGTTTTCTAAAAAATAAGAATGGGAAAAAAAACATGTTTAGAACAAGAAAGCACCAGAAGAATGCTTAATCTGACCGATAGAATGACTGAATAAAGTCTCATACAAGCTTCTTGAGCTGTCTGAGTTTTTCTGAGGAACCGGAGGAGTCACGTGACTCAAAAAAGAAAATTGGCAAATACTCAAAACCCCAAATAGTGAAAAGCGAATTAACGGGTAAACACTGTAAAGTCAGCGATGCAGAACTCAGTTTTAGATATTTTTTGTTCGTACAGTGTTGCAGTCTTCAGTGGAATTTTTTGGGCAATTTTGAATGCTTTCTTTTTTTTTTTTTTTACACTGCATTGTGTTCTGTTTCCTGGTTGGCTATAGCACATGGTCAGTCAATCACCCATGCCTTGTCTCCTGAACATAATGTGTTGAGCTTGATGAGTTAACATGAATCTCAAATCGCTATCAGATTTATTTCATTATAATATTCTTTTTCTATGAAGGTTTGAACTTTGTGAGTCAAGTTTGAAAGTGTTCATGTTTGTCTGAGTATAAAGTGTGGTGAGGGGTTTTACAGACTTAAAAATGTATATAAATTAAAGATTTTGTCTGTCTAAGGTTATTTTTGGAATGTAAGATAAGATAAGACATTCTTTATTGATCCCATGTTGGGGAAATTCAATTGCTATAGCAGATCAGTGCAAAAAAAACAAAAAAAACAGCAATGTGCAAAAAGAATGAAAGGGTGGTCAAAATGTGCAAAAATACAAAAGTAATAACATTTAACAAGAAAAAGAATCTACACTTATATACACTAGTACAACTTAACAGATGTTATACGTAATAATAAAATGAAATAAAGTAAAAGACAATATATTCAGATGGGTTATGGATGCATGATAACCGGTTTTGTAGATGCATATTTAAACTGTGGCATCGTACAATCTAACAGCTGATGGAATGAATGACCTGCGGAACCGTTCCTTCCTACATGGAGGGTGTAGCAGTCTGCAACTGAAGGAGCTGCTCAGCGCCTCCACTGTCTGATGTAGTGGGTGAGAGGTTAACTCCAGATAAATAAGGAAACACTGTATAGAAAGTCACGATGGAGCAGTTCATACCATTCCCGACTGAGGGCGCCACACAAGGGAAAAATGGAATTCCCAAACTGCTTGGAGGATATAAATAGGAAGCATGCTGTTGGATGTCTGCCACTAAAAACATACATTTTCAGTGGACATTTCCTTTAGATGAGGGGCCTGGAATTACAAGCGATGGGTTGGATTGGTTCAGGATCTTTTCCAGGAAGGGAAGGTGGAACCAAAATTTGCCATTGTAGCTTCTAATTGGTATAACACACTTGATTCAGGGAATCAACAGCACAGTTTCCTAAAATCAACATGATGAAAGACCTCAAAACCAACTTTCCTGCTCTACCAGTACCAACAACTGGGCGTCTAATTGAAGGCTAAACTAATGGGAGATGGTCTGTCATGGTGGGACGCTACATTTCCACTATACCGTCCCTCATGCAAACGTACCCTGACAAAAGAAAAGAGGAGTTTCAACTCCAGGCTATCAGGAGCAAGAACAAGAGTAGAAAATGCCTTTGCCATTGAGATGGAGAATTGTGTACAGGCGTATTAATCTTCATCCCGACAGAGTGGAGGGTCTTGTTGTTGCAGTGGGCATCCTCCACAATTTGCTTTGCTTCAAGTCAGAAACAGAGACTGCTACAGGGGGAAGGAGAAGGACACAGATGCACAATACTACTCAGGATCATAGAAGGGTATAGGGGGCCTAGCAGAGAGGTGTTCGCACTTTCTGTAAAGGAAAGTGCGTAAAAGCAAAACAGAATTTTAGTGCACATTGTTTGAATTCTAATATACCTTTATTTCTAGTTTGCCATTTGCTACAGCTATGTCCAAATTCCCTTCCTAACTCATAAAAAGACTATAGTACAGGACTATTTTTTTCTAACAGCAAATATGATGCCACCCTAAGTAAACACCCAATAAATATAAATTAATTTAAAAGACTATTTATTAATCCACTGTGTTCTGGTGATTAAAACTTGGGTAGTTAAAAAAAAAAGAAAATGCAGTTTCTTGCCAATGCAGTGAATTGTGGTCTATACTTGCTTACCTAGTAAACATTGATGCACACTAACTTCTGGGAAATTTCCAGGACAAAAATACATTTATCGGAGGGGAAGTTACTTCCAATACAATGATTTTCATAAAATAAATAAGTAGTTAGCACAAAAAGCTATTTATAAATATTGTGCAAGCTACATATTAAAACCCTTGTGCTATCTTAGATGACCCCACCCTTACTTTGACGTGTTCTCCCTACCATGACAAAGGTGGATAAAGGTGGAAAAATTTCATGTAATCCATTGAACCAGTGAAGATCACGGAAAATAAAAAAAAAATGGTTCAGAGCTCTGTCTAGTGAATCTAGATGACCCAACTCCCAACGGTAAAGTGCCTAGGATAGCACAAGGGTTACTATATCTTTAGAGAACAGTTGAGAAAATATTTTTAAATAGATATATATATTTTTTGGTGAGTTACACCTGGTTTTAAAAAGGATAGAAGGAAAGTAGACAAATCGAGAGTCATTTGTGAAGTTTGACGAGATCTGGTATTGTGCACAGCAGTTCCCAGCAAAAAGGTGGTTCCACTTTCACAGTGTCACAGATTCTGTTAAAACGTTATTTATTTTGGGGGTGTGAGGGGCTGTAAGTTTTTGGGAGAGCGTGCAAACAGAAAGTTTTGGTTATGGGGAAGGAGGTGCAGCAATGCCCGCACCAATGCTCCCGCCCACAACTCAGAGGCAAATTTTGCCTACTACTGCCGTTCTGCAGAAAATAGGGCCTAGAAAACGACACACGTTTTTATGTTGGCTAAAAACGGCATCATCATGATAAAAAGAACACTGGGAACACTTTGAAAACAGATCCAAAGATGATTGTTGTGGGTCTTCAAACAAGATAGAAAAGGGTAAAAAAGTAGATGTAAGAAACGTGCATGAAGTGTATATTGAGGAGTTTTACAGCTGTAAAACATCTATAGTAACAGTAAAAATAAAGACTGCAGATTTTTAGACTGTAGTCTTGTATTGTCGGTTCTCAAAGTGGTTATTGAGCACCAGGACTTCTTAAATCTGTCCCTTTTTAATAGGTTTTTTGTGTGGTACAGTAAATGACATCTTTCCATCTGAAATATTTGTTCTTGGCTGTGTAACATTCACCGGAAGTGAGGAACAATGTTTTTAGTCAAAATTATGTTGAAAGTGGGGCTAATTTCCAGGCTTTATTTCCAAGCCTGTTTTATGTGTTTTCTTGGATGTACTGTAGATCAGCAAATTGACCTTTTTTTTCCTCAAACCTCATCTGAGCATCGCAGGGTTCAAAAGACATAAATGATCCTGTTTTGAACGTTCAGACTGATCAAGCAGAAAGGACTCCCCTCCTGTCTGACATGTTGCAGTTGAGGTGTGTGCAAATAGGAGGCTCCATACCTGCTGTTTTAAGTGTAGTAAGGACACTTTAGAGAATTAAGTGTCAGTTTTCACCAATTTGTCTATTCAAAATTAGGAACCTAATACCCCTAATTGTCCTCTTTAACCTCAGAATCTCAAAATATGAAGGAATTGTCATTCCCAGTGTCTAAAAGTGTCCCCCCCCCCTCCGCACCTTTAGTGTACCTTTGGTGGCCCTAATGGATTAGTGACTCACATTCCAGGATCTTGAACAGGTTCAGAGTGAAAGCGGTCTGTGTGCATCAATACAAATTTGCACCTACCACTGCAGGGCTGAGAGACATCCCCCCACCTCTGGCCCTGGTGGGTTGAGACCCATTTGAAAGCTGATTTTTACAGCTGGCAGCTGTTCAACATTTTTTTTTTTTCCCCAGGTCAGGTGAAGGCTTTTGGAATAATTTTACGATTCTTGGTTTTACTTATACAGTAGAATATTCTGCCAGTGTGAGTTTCGTGTTCCTGACCCTGTATGCCAGTCCTCTAAATGGGGAAAAGCCTTGTTTACTAATAACAAAGGTAATGGAGGCATCGAGTGTTTCCCTCTATGAAAAACCAAAACAAACAAAAAATTATAATGGGCAGCCTTCAAAAAATAAAAATAAAGAAATTGGAATAAAAGAAAGTTAAACTACTGTAACTCAAGTACTCAAACTTTTTGTAAACAAAAAAACATACATGGCACCATGTAATTCAAGTCTTTAATGATAACACATTTGGTTCTTACTTTCAGACATAAAGGCTTAAATTGTAGTAAAAGTTTATTTTTTACAGTATGAAACATTTAAAAAGTATTTTAGGGTGTTTTTGCAGATAAGGATAAAAAACAATTAAAGGCCTGCTGTTACACTGCACACATTTATGACATTCTCAGAAAGAAAATCATTTTCTTCAATTGAACTGAATCAGTAGAATTTAACATTTAAACACAGCGTATGTCAACATGTTGGTAAGATATTACATCCAAGTGAAAAAGTACACAATTTTGGATTTATAGACCATTGAGAATTTTCATCTAAAGAAATAAATCAAACTATTTAAAAGAATGTGGTTTTGGCTTTAAAGAAGTAAAAATTGTATGAATTCCTGGGTTTAAGTCTTTTTACTGATGGAAAACTATCACTTGAGCAGATTTTAAACATCTGTGCTATTTTAGTTACAAAGGCCTTCTACATAACAAAGCCGATATTTTGAAAACTAAATACTCACTGTTTAAAGTAAAAAAGAAAAGGAAATACAAACATAACAATTGCCCATTAATGCAATATTTGTCTCATACTACAAACTTTGGGTATAGAACTTTGTTTTTCTAAATACAAACACAAAAACATGTCTAACAAAATCTTTTCTTTGCTTCCGTGTAAGTTTTTCGAAGTGATGCTTTCTGATGACACAACTATGTCTTCATGAGGATAACCAGCCTAAACCCAAACAAGCATGTTTATTTAGCCAAATACCCGATTAAGTTTGGACAAGGCCCTAACGCATCTTCTAAGATTTGATGTGTACTTCTGCATCATTTCTGTGTAATTTGGGATTGAGGAACAAAGAAGCGGCTGGATGGCTCAGTTGGCTGCGTGTGGGACTGGATTGAAATAAACCAGGGTCCGCCTCCCACATGGGTCAATGAGCTTCATCCAGTGTGGGTCCTTAGGGAAAAATCTAATGGTAAAAAACAAAAAACCATGTAGCCACAAGGGGGCCCAAGTTGGGGTCTTGCTGTGCCGTTCCCCAGCCTGGATAAAATACAGGGTTGTGTCAGGATGTTTATCCGTTGTAAATATCTCTGTCAAACCACCTGTGTGAATCAGTGAAAGCTGTTTCGCTGTTGCGATCCCTGATGAGATGTGTGGACAGCTGAACAACAGCACAAACATGGATTATGGAGAACTATGGATTATAGAACCAGTTGTTGGATCCATGTATCAACTTTGTCATATTTGGGTTTGATTGGCAGGGCAGACGTCTAAGCAAAGAATACGACAGCTTTTCTAGAAAATGACAGAGGCACTTCAAAGTCTGCCAAAACATAAAACAAAAGGTACATCGTGAAAATAATAGATATAAATGTTAGCAAGAATAGATACTTACTAATGTAAAGAAAAGATTTAATCGTAACTTACTAAAGCTGAATGCATAAACCATAACATTACTCACACAAATGTTACAGTCAGACCTGTGGAAAGAGAAGAATCCCTGGCAGCTAGAGCTACGTTCACATCAAACATGTGAAACGTGTTCAGGAATGCGCTAAACGTGGGTTCCTCAAAGCGTGTATGGTGTTCACACTGGTCATGCAGGGACAGGCTTCTTTTTCCTTTTCTACTCTTGAACTTTGAAGCAGTGCAAATCTTGTAAATCTTGCTTTAGGCTTTTTTTATTTTCATTTTTTTACAGCTCTGTTCCGATATATGAAAGACCAGGTGTTATAATTCCATTTACATTTTTCATTAAATTTTGTTACTATAGAAGCTCAAAGAAACAGAAACTAAAAATCGGTTTCTGGTTTGAGGATTTTACATTTTACGCTGCAAACAAAAATCAGAGGGAATCCTGGGAAAATGTACTTAATGCATCATTCTGGATCTACTGAACTCTACAGATTTGATCCCTAATCTGAAACGGCTGATCAGGATTCATGGGAGGGAATGTTGCCTGATTGGTGACTGCTGGAAAACCAGTTTTCCTTTCCTTCTGCTGTACTGGCTCTGTTCTCATAAATACTGGTTTTCCTCTTTTACACCCAAATGCAAGAAAAGAAAAAAAGGGATCAGGATGCATGCAAAATGAATGCAGGAAACCCACCATTTTTTTTTCTTTTTTTAAATGACGCAACCAGAGATCTTCCTCTGACGGATATGTGCACAACTCCGAAAAGCCCAACGAATTGGTAAGAAATTAAAACAACCTCTGACGGGTGGTAAAAACAAGGCGCCAAAAATTCCATCAGTTAGAATGTGAGCAATGAAAGGCAGCCAGCAATGGTACGAGGCCACAATCTGTTTCAAGGGCTGGGCTCAATTGGAGTTGACAGGCTTTCCATCCAGCCAGCTGCACACATGCACGCACACACAAAACCACCAAGCAGCCGGCCGCCGCAGCCACCGCCACTTCCAACCAGAAAATTGCTAGCAGCTACTACCATTCCCAGAAGCCCAGTACGTAAAGTCAATTAGCAGCTGAGTTAGCAGCAATAATGGCCTCAAAAGGGCAATAGAAATTAGGCACTGCACTTACACCAAGGTGCACCACAGCAACCCATAAATGATTGCAGCATTAGCTCTCTCAGCACCTCGCCTCACCTCTGGTGCAGACTCATAAAACACGTGAAAAATTGCAATCAAATGAATCAGGTCTCTCTCTTGTTCGGTAAATGAATGGATTGACTGTGCGTGGTGTCCATTAATGTCACCCAGTGACATACATGTCTGCGACTCATCGGCACAGCCTGCTGAGGAGGCCTTTAGATAGAATTTTGTCGTTTTTGAACAATCATAGCAATACAGTCATTTATTTTTACTTAATGGTGATTTGAATCTAGATTTGTTAAAATTTGCATCAAAATAGTACTTATTTATAAATCTGTTCTATAAACAACCTAATTTTCTCTCATAATTTGAATTTGTTGTTTAAAAAGTGAAATTTAAGTTCTGTAATTAGAGTCTGGTATGGCGCGTGTCATGCTACGTTCAAGAAGGGGTATTCTTCAAGCGCTAGCATGACGTACAGGACTGTCGTCATCCAATCCTAAAGAATGCACCTACAGTCGGAAGAGAGTTGGGGCAATATGTTGTACTGGTGCAAATCCTGTGCTCCAGGCTTTTTCTTTCACAGCTCTATTCCGATATATGAAAGACTTGGTGTCATAGAATTGCGGCCAGAAAACCATGAAAGAAAAACACATCCATGAACGTTTTGGTCATGTGACACACTCACATATCAAAAAATGCCCCACGTGTCGACCTAAGTGCAAGTTTTTCAGGAAATTCAGCAGCATAATTAAACCAAGAACAAACCATAATTACAGTGAACCAGAAACCGTCTCACCTGTGGACGGACGTCCTTGCCTTTCTCTCCAACAACATTGTCAGTTATTCCCATAAGCTCCGTGTGCGTGTCAATCAAGAAAGCTATGCACGTGTTTGGTCTATAAATATCTGTATATGTAGAACTTCATTTTATATTCTAATTGGTCTTCGCTCGAATGATCTGATATCAATTAATAAAATCTAAGAATTGGAAGGACACGCGGGAGGGTTGTGTGCCGGCTCAGAGAGGCATTCACAGCAGCACAAGGTCTTTGCTATCATTTTGATGTGCCGTGTTTAAATGGAAAATAGACGCTGGAGTGAATAAAAATTGAATGAGGAAAATGAAAATCTCCATAATGTTTTACAGAACATTTTTTGTAATATCTTTGTTGCCTCCAGATCTGTTCTGTTGTTACATTGTTTAACACTTTCCATGGCTCCTCCACCTTTTTAACATGTTCTTGATAAGCCTTTTTTTCTTTTTCCTTATTCTTTTTACTGTGGTTGCATGTTATTCAAGTGATAAACTGACCAATTAGGTGCCTCAATAAAAGTATGTGGTCTAACATTGAAATATTTGACTGACAAATTCCCAGGCCTTCCAACAAGCTAGCACCTTATTGGCTAGAGTGGTTGCCTTGGAACCTTGACCTAACCCTTGTGCTATGCTATAACCCCACTGTGAAGGAAATTGTTTTATTATTATCATTGGTTTAAATGTTTATGCTTAAATGTTAACTCATATTAACCTTTTTACCTTTTTAGAAAGCTTTGTGTGTTTGTTCATCTGCTTTTCATCCCAGCAAGACTGAGGGGGTTTTACGACACTGTCCTTAGCTGATAAGGACTGGTTGAAGTTAGAATGCACCAAATGGGTCATTATACGACACCCCCAATGAACTTTTTTCTGTGTCTTGAAATTGTTACCTCCTTCTTGTGTTCTTAATAAAAGCACCATGAGGAGAGACAGAACCTTGGAGAGAGAAGAGCAGCATGGTGGCTGACTTCTGTCACATTGGTTCTTCTTCTCCCTCATGCATGAGAAACTTGATTCTTGTTGTGGTTTATTGTTTCTAATTGTGTTTTTCTTTAATGTCTAGATGCATTTATCTGACATTCTTTGGTCCGTTCGAGCCGGATGACAACATATCTGTGTCCTTGGGAGAGGACCACGCCGATTGAAGCCTGTCGACAGCCCGTGAGACTAGGTCTCCGGAGGAAAGTCCGTCGTAGTGAATTCTACGCCGGCCAATCGACTGGTCTGATCCCTGGGTCCGGATTGACGTTATCCGTGAACCAGTCAGACCACAACAACAAGGCAAGTAAAGCGCTTTTTCAGGGGTTCGAGTCCCCGAAGTGGCCCAGAATTCTGAGGGACAGGTTCGAGTCCTGTTGCCTAAAACACGTGTGGGTTTGAAGTCCCGGAAAGGTCCGAAATTCTGTATAAAGGTGTAGGTTCGAGTCCTGCAGCCTAAAACGCGTAAGAGGGTTCGAGTCCCTAAAAGGCCTATTAAAATTTAAAAATAAATACAAATAAAAAACGTTTTTTGGTGTGAATGTGTGTGCATGTGTGAAAGGAGTGAACTTGTTCAAAACAGTGGGCAGCTGGAAACCTTGCGGTGTTAACACAAGGCTGCTTGTTGAAGTAGAACAAGATTTCATCTCATTAGGCTTTAGGTGAAAAGAATCCAGAGTCTAAAACGGATTTTGCTCCTGGGAGGACCCTAAACGTGTGACCGGATCAGACAATAGGTCTGACCTAGAAGCTTGTTGCACGGGGAGTGAAATTCGGTCCTGAGAGACATTCTCTGTTGGTTCTGATCACACTCTGTGACTAACGTAACTAAAAAAAAAAAAAAAAAAATGGGGAATTCTAATAGAAAAGTAGAATTAACAGGAGATTCAAAATACATGGAAAGAGCTCATCCAGGCTCAACTACATTCTTGAGAAAATGGGATAAAAACTACGATTTTAAGGGAAATCTTGGAGTACATGCATGTACTGAATTAGTTCAACGGTTACAAATTAAAAACAGAATAAAAAATAAAAAAGAAACAAAAAACAGTGAAGAATTAATTTGTGCAAAACTTTGGTTAAATGAAGCAACAAAAAGAAAGAATGGCATTCAGAAAAGTAAAACTAGAGAAGCATGCTTGATTGCTAAAAAAGAGGATGATGAATCAGTTGTGATAAGACCGAGAATCCTGCAGCAGGCTGCAGCTGAGCTGCAGGGTGAGCAGGGGCATGACGAAAAGGGGGGGGAACAGAATCCAGCAGTTTTCTCACCTCCTCCTTATCAGGAGCCAACTGCTCCTTCCTTGATGGGTCTTTACCCGCCACTGACTGATTTAAATAAACCAGAAAAAGAAAAAATGACATTAAGAGGAAAAGGGAAAAAACTTGAATGGAGTAAAACTATGGGGGTTGGTTTGGAAGAAGCTGGAAGTTCATCTGAACTTGCAGAGACATTTCCAATGATTGAAGTGCCCAATCCCAGAGCTGGAGAAGATGGTCAGAGGCCTACACTTCTTGTGTTTAGGACCTGGACAGTGGAGGATGTTAAGAAGGCAGTAGAGGGAGTTATCTCTCACAGGGAAAATCCACAAGATTTTCATGAGCAAATGATGGAAATTCAGAGAGCTTACCATCTGAATGGCATTGAATGTCAACAGGCATGGATGACAGCTATGAAAGCAGACTGGGCAAAAGTAAAAGGAAATTGGAATCCTATGGATGATGATGAAGATCCACCCAGACCTCTTCTACATAACAGTCAAGAGTTAATTCAAAGTCTTACACTTTTAGGACAAAGAATTAGAGAAGCCTTTCCAATGAGACCTGATTATGGAAAGATTGGTCAAACTAAGCAAAAAGATGGAGAGTTAGTGTCTGATTTTAGAGTCAGATTTGAAGAAGTTTTTAAAGCTAACAGTGGACTCAGAGATGATGATAATGATGATGGTGCTTATAGACAGCAGCTGAAGCAAGCTTTACTGCAAGCTATGAGGCCAGAGATTGCAGACTGGATAAGGAAGCATTACATAGACCTGCCTACAGGAGCGCTGCAACAGTTTATGAATTTTGCAGTTCATGCAGAAAAAGTGATGGTGAATAAGAAGAAATTTAGAAATCAAAGTGCAGATACATTTTGGCAGGAGGAAAGTAGTGATGTGTTTTTTGGAAGGAATATGAACAGAGGAAGAAATCGTGGACGTGGCCAAGGGCGTGGTCGTGGAAAAGGAAATTTTAAGGGAAGTTTTAGAGGAAGGTTTAGAGGAAGTTGCAATAGAGGGTCAGAGCAAGTTGATGATGGATGTTGGATTTGTGGACAGAGAGATCATTGGGCGAGAGATTGTCCTGAAAAGAAGAAATCAGATTGACTAGATGGTAGAAAAAATGACAGGATAAAAGATGAATCTGAACTAGAAATTCAACCAATTTGTGATGAATTTTTAGATCTCACTGAAGTTTGTCTTATGGAAAAGCCAGAAATAACTCTTTATGTTCAGGGACAACCATTTGTTTTCCTTTGTGACTCAGGGGCTTGTAGAACTGTGATAAGAAGTCATTACCAGGATTTTCCTAAGTCAAATAAAACAATACAAATGAGATCTGCAGATGGTCAGATTGAGACTAAACACTTGAGTAAACCAGTTTGTTTTGAAAATCCTGACACTAATGAAACAACAAGCATTCCTGTGGTTTTAGCACCAAACTGTCCTTTTAATCTTTTAGGGAGAGATGTCATGATAAGATTAAAGTTAGGAATTTACCCCACCAGAGAAGGGGGGATGCAAGCACGACGTTGTCCAGATACAGACATCTGTGTGCTAGAGGGCAGAGGTGAACCACACTATTATTGGACTTTAGATCTACCGAAAACTGATCTTGGACAGACTGCAAAGAACTTAATGGAAAAAGCAACAGCTAGAGTGTCACCCCATGCAGATTTTATGTCTCCAGAAAATCTGTATGTCATGTTAAGATGCAAAAAGTCTCCTGGTCCTGACAGGAGATATGATGAAGCAGTGAGTAAACTAGGGTTTCAAAAATGTACAATAAATGATTTTTATTGGAAAGATGAAACTAGTTTCTGTACTGTAACAGTTACACCAGAAGCAAAAAACTTAATGTATACAGAAAGAGTGAGAAGTTGGAAACAAATGGCAGATGCGATTCCATATATTTCTTGTACTAAAAGTTCACGAGACAAATGGGAAGAAATGAAAGAACATGTGCAGGAAGTGACTTATACAATGAACTGGCAGACTGATCAGGAAACTGGAGTTTCTACCAATCCTGAAACTAAGTTTAAAAGGATTGCATTAAACTGGGTAGTGATTACACAGCCTAATGTGCATCTGACTGACAGAACAAGCTGAGTGAAAATTATGTTGACAGAGGAAGAGGAAGAATCTCTTAAAGATCTTCCAAAGTCACTTTGGACTAAAGGGCCCGCAGATGTAGGGTTAATTAAAGGATGCCCACCAGTGGTCATCAGAGGAAAAACAGAATATACTCCACGGAAAAAACAATATCCTTTAAAGGATGATGCAAAAGAGGGAATAAGACCTGTGATAGATGAACTGTACAAAGCAGGAGTGTTAGTACAGTGCCCAGAATCACCTTGTAACACACCAATATTCCCAGTTAAAAAGGCTCCTCCTTCTACATCTTGGAGGATGGTTCAAGATCTGAGACCAGTAAATGATGCAGTTGTACAAAGAGCACCTAATGTACCAGATCCACACACTTTGTTAAATACCTTAGATCCAAGAGCAGAATGGTTCTCAGTAATAGATCTAAGTAATGCATTTTTCTCAGTCCCCTTACATCCAGATAGTCAATATTGGTTTGCATTTACTTTTGAAGGAAAAAAGTACACTTATACAAGACTTCCTCAGGGCTATGCAGAAAGTCCTACCATTTTTTCTGATGCTATTTCAAACTGTTTAGCGGGATTTGAGCCTCCTATGAAAAGTCAAATCATAACTTATGTAGATGACATTCTCATAGCATCAACCTCACAGGAGTTTTGTAAAATAGACACCATAGCTTTATTGACTTATTTGGCAGAGACTGGAAACAAAGTAAACAAAGACAAATTACAGCTATGGACCCCAGAAGTTAAATATTTGGGCCATACTTTAACATCACAGGGTAGAAAGTTAAATGAAGACAGAAAAGTGGCAATTTTATCGGCACCAAAACCCTTAACGAAGAAACAAATGATGTCATTTTTAGGGTTATGTAATTATTGTCGAATGTGGATTCCAAACTATGCTGAAATAGCAGCCCCACTGCAAGAATTGATTTATGGAGCACCTATGGCAGCTCATGATGAAATTCAATGGACAGAACAAGGCGTAAAAGCATTTTGTGAATTAAAACAAGCATTAGCCAGAACAACAGTGTTAGCTCTTCCAGACTACAGCAAACCTTTCAGTCAGACTGTAGACTGTAGAGATGGGTTTATGACATCTGTTTTGTTACAAAAATATGGAGATAAACAGAGACCTGTGGCATTTTATTCTTCGAAATTAGATCCTGTAGCAAGAGCAACACCTCCTTGTGTTCAAGCAGTGATAGCAGCAGCAATGGCAGTGGAAAGCTCATCTGAAGTAGTGCTTTTTCACAAGCTTACTCTGTATGTGCCGCATGCAGTTTCAGTGTTACTATTACAAACTAAAATGACATTTTTATCACCAGCAAGACACTTATCATGTTTAGCTACATTAGTTTCGCAGCCTCACCTGACTGTTGAAAGGTGTACTACATTGAATCCAGCTACGCTTATGCCAACACCAGAAGATGGGAAACCTCATAATTGCTTACAAGAAACAACTTTAGTTTACAAGCCGAGACCAGACTTAACAGATGTACCACTCACTGAGGGGGAAATAGTTTTTGTTGATGGGTCAGCAAAGAAAGATGAAACAGGCAGAAACAAAGTGGGTTTTGCTGTTGTAACTCAAGATAAGGTTTTGAAGGCAGGACCCCTGCCTGGACATTCCTCAGCTCAATCAGCAGAGTTGACAGCCTTAACTGAAGCATGTAAACTGTTTAAAGATAAGCCAGTTACTATCTACACTGATAGCCAATATGCGTTTGCGACAGTACATTTGTTCTGTCAACAGTGGAAGAACAGAGGGTTTAAAACATCAACAGGAAAACCAGTAACGCATGAAGACTTACTGAAAGAATTATTGACTGCTGTAATGTTACCATCTAAAGTGGCAATATGTAAATGCGAGGCACACACACGAAAAACAGATCCTATTTCTAAAGGAAATGCTTTTGCAGATGCAACAGCAAAGCAAGCTGCAACAAAAGATGCAGAAATATGCACAAATGAGGATGTGACTGCGGATGCAACCGCTGATGTTTTAAAAGAAATGCAACACAGTGCGCCAAAACAAGAAAAAGATCTATGGTTGAAAAAGGGAGCAAAGTTGGAACAAGGTGTTTATGTCAGCACGGAAGGAAAACCTATTTTGCCAAAATCCATGTACAAATGGGCAGCAATTTTGAGTCATGGGCCTTGCCATGTCTCAACCGGGGGGATGGTGAACTTATTAGAGAAATATTATACAACTTATGGATTTATTCTCTATTCAAAAAATTTTTGTAAACAATGTGTTACATGTATGCGTCATAATCCCCAAGGCAATGTTAGACCTAAGAGAGGAAAATTTCCTGAACCACCTTTTCCTTTCCATACAATCCATATGGACTTTATTGAATTAAATAAAAGCAAAGGATTGAAATATTGTTTAGTGATCATCGATGCATTTTCCAAATGGGTTGAAATTTTTCCATGTGCAAAACAAGATGCTATTACAGTAGCTAAAGCTATTTGTAAAAGAATAATCCCAACTTTTGGCATACCACAAGTGATAAGGAGTGATAATGGTACACATTTTGTAAATCAAGTGATAGACAAAATGGCTCAACACCTTTGTATTGATCTAAAGAGACATTGTAGTTATCACCCACAAAGTGCAGGATTAGTTGAGAGAACTAATGGCACTATCAAATCAAAGTTAAAGAAATGCATGGAAGAGACAGACAGACAGTGGCCTGACTGCATAGACTTAGTTCAACTAAGCATGCGTATCACACGCACAGCAGGTCAACCTTTAACGCCTTTTGAAATGTTGTATGGACGTTCTTATAGGTTACCAGACCTTGATCCTACACAGCAACATTCTCCAGATGATGATGCAAATTTAGTGGATTATTTGAGAAAAATGTTTACCACTAAAGATGTGCAAAGGACAAATCAAGTGCCAGATTCCTTCTTATCTCCACAGGACACCTCACCAGTGCAGGTCGGTGACTGGGTGTTTGTGAAGGCCATAAAAAGGAAGTGTTGGTCCAGCCCACGGTGGGAAGGGCCATTCCAAGTCCTGCTGACTACACCAACAGCTGTAAAGATTGCTGAAAGGACGTCTTGGATCCACCTGTCACACTGCAAGAAGAAGCATCTGGGTGAGGCTAATTCCAACTGCTAGGTGGGGAAGTCTGACTACAAAGGGAGGCAGCTGTATAGAAGCTGCTTGTCTCAACGTCAGCGAAGCAGGGGGATCCACCTAGTCTTAGGGAAGAAAGCACACCAGATCTTTTTTGCACTACACGGATCCTACGCTGTTAGAGGACTTGAGGAGGTGATGTGCTAGTAACCTCTCCCTCCCGAAGATAGGTACAACTCCACCATGGCGTGTCCAACTGGGCTAAGAGACAGTTTATTTTGTTTACTGTTCCTGCTACTCCTGACAGGAGCCACCACATGGGTTTTGTTCTTTTGGAACCAATGTCCACCTGCAAGAGGAACCACTAACGAGGAAAGAAACATTTCTCGACGATGGCTGAGTATTGATGAACATGATGTTGTGAACAGTCCAAAAATGAACATGACTCACCTGTATATGACAAATTCTTGGTATAGGTATGTTATGTTACTAGCCAAGGAAAGGAATAGATCTGATTGCTATGTTTGTTCTGTAATTCCAGCTTCATCTCTACATCCTAATTTACAGGCAAAGCAATTTTCTGAGTGGAAAAGCGACTGTGTTATTGAATACAGTACTAGAGGGTATGTTAGTACTGGAGCCGTCACCACTTCAAATGGTACTCTTGTAAGACCGAGTTGCAAGAGTTTGTATCAGTTTAAAAAACTGAAATTGAAAAAATCATTAGCTCCATATGCTAGTGTGGAACCAGGAACTGTGTTTCCACATTGCGTAACGAACAATGGCACAGAGTTTTTAGGAACTTTGCCGACGAAGATGTGTCATGAACTTCTTGTTCCCTTCACAGTCCAGATAATCAATGGCAGAGTTTCCCATGGTTATGCAGTTCCCTGCCCAGGAGGACGTTGTGTTGGATCTAATCCAGATTTAATGCCAGGTAACAATGGTACTTACGTGGTTGATCAAATGTTTTGGTTATGTGGGCAGGCCCTCTACCTCAGTCTGCCTAGAGACTGGAGTGGGATTTGTGCTCCCGTAAAGGTCACAGATCACACTTTCATAGTTTCTGCAGTCCATGAGCCTCACCTGCTCCACAGACGTAACCTTATTGATGTCAAGCCACATGATTCCATTTGGGGATCAGATGTGCCTGAAGACCATAAACTCTGGAATGCGGGGCAAAAGGTAACTATGGCATTGTTTCCCTGGGTAGGAACAGCTAAAAACGCTCTCAGAATTGAGACCATTGATTATCGATTAGGTTTGTTTTTGAACGCTACAATTAAAGCATTTAAAGGCTATAATGAAGAACTGTCAAGCATGAGACTTATGGTTCTACAGAACAGATTAGTTTTGGACTTATTGGTTGCTCAGGAGGGAGGTGTTTGTAAAATGTTAAATGATTCCTGTTGTACATTTATTCCTGACAACACAAATGAAGGTCACAGCATCACTGAAGCGTTACATCAACTTGAAAAGGTTCAGCAGGCAATGCAGGATGACAAGAGGCCCAAATCTTGGGATTTCTTCTCCTGGCTTGCTTTTGGTTCCTGGTGGCAACTTTTGTTAAAAATAGTGACACCAATTCTTATGGTACTGATCATATGTTGTGTGTTCACTATGTGCATTTTTCCTTGTATTAAATCTATGATTTCCAGAGCAGTGAATGGTGGTGTATAAAGTGTTCTTCTGAGTCAAGAATACAACTTGTTATTAAAGGGAGAACAGGATGACTGTAATGATTTTGAAACTGTAATGACTTGAAAAAAAAAAAAAAAAAGAACTTCTCATCTGAGTGTAAATTGAAAGTGTTATGAAAATGAAGATGTCACAGAAAACTGAAAAGAGATGTGATGTTGGATGGGAGATTTTAACATTTATCAATGATAAACAGGAGGGAATATGTGAAGGAAATTGTTTTATTATTATCATTGGTTTAAATGTTTATGCTTAAATGTTAACTCATATTAACCTTTTTACCTTTTTAGAAAGCTTTGTGTGTTTGTTCATCTGCTTTTCATCCCAGCAAGACTGAGGGGGTTTTACGACACTGTCCTTAGCTGATAAGGACTGGTTGAAGTTAGAATGCACCAAATGGGTCATTATACGACACCCCCAATGAACTTTTTTCTGTGTCTTGAAATTGTTACCTCCTTCTTGTGTTCTTAATAAAAGCACCATGAGGAGAGACAGAACCTTGGAGAGAGAAGAGCAGCATGGTGGCTGACTTCTGTCACATTGGTTCTTCTTCTCCCTCATGCATGAGAAACTTGATTCTTGTTGTGGTTTATTGTTTCTAATTGTGTTTTTCTTTAATGTCTAGATGCATTTATCTGACACCCACCCTTAAATTGATGTGTTCTTTCTACCATGACAAAGGTGGATTAAGATGGATAGGATTTCATGTAATCCATGGACACCAGTGAAGATCACAAATCATTGAAGAAAAAAGGTTCTAGTGGGTCTAGATGACCCAACTCCCAATGTTAAAGTGCCTAGGATAGCACTAGGCTTAAACCAAACAATGCTTACTGACATCGTCTGGCATTCTTGTCACAAAAAAATGGCGACTAAATTGACTTCCTTTGGGTGGAGCAAAAAGTTAGTCATTTTCTCACTCTGCCGATTTCTCACATACAGTTGATGAATGTGTGTGTGGGAGTTGGTTCACCCCACTTTACAATGTGTTTTGGTATCTGACAGTTATATTTTCCTCTAAATTGCTCATTTTTATCTACTTCCTTCGGATGTATCGCAGAGGTGTCAGTTTGGCAGGGTGTAGCTTTATGAACATTTCTATAACGTATATAATTTTTACTTTTATCCAAAAAAGAAAAAGATCATAAGATTTAAAGATTTGGAGGTAATTAACCAAACTCCTCAAAGTTTGGTGCTTTTATTAATTAAGATAATCTCAACTGACGTTGTTTGACCGTAAACATGAACAGAATATTTAAGACAAACCAAAGCAAAGCAGTGGAGTCTATATTTTAAATGAAACACCAAAAACTTTAAAAGTTTTTAAATGGTCTGCCAGTACCACGAAGAGATTAAGTCAAATCGGTAACTTTATCTCTTCTGGGAGCAACCCATTTAGTTCCATAGAAGCCACTGAAAACATGCAGCTCGGGCAACATGATGTAACATTTAGTAACTTTGCTATTGTGGGTTGCAGCTAATGCAATTTTAATTTTCACTAATTCCTTTTAGATGGGCTCTTTTTTGTCACTCTGGTACTTTTCTGTGACCATTTTCATTGTGGCTCATTGGAACACAAATATTTGAAAATATCTGCACAGGAATCTCAAACTTAATGGAGCTTCTTGCATCACTGAGCTAAAACTTGCTTCTCTATGAAGCCAGAATTTTTTACCCGCATTCCAAATGAAATGATACAAAAACATACAGTTTTTCAACCAACACTTCACAAAGCAGGATTCATTTTTATAATTCCCTTATTTTCTGTCCTTGCAAAATGAAATAAATATTTCAAATGTTATTTTACGTAGGGTGGTATAATTGTGAAAACAGGAAAATGGTGTCGGAGCAGAACGCCATAGGAGATTTTTAAAAAGATCCATCTATCTTCAAGACAAAGTATTGAACCCTGATGCCAGGGGGGACTTGGCCAAAGCATTTATTTCAGTCAAAGCAAGACAAGGCCAACGCCAAAGCCACACTTTCTATTTGCCAATCATCCATTTTTTAGGTTATATATGTCTTCCTTCATGAGGTCTCTAAGTATTCTTGTTATATTATTGTTTTTCCTAAATCATCTCTGTGTCATTGTAGGAATATATATAGTCTAAAACATCTCTGCACCAACAGTCCCACCCACAACTCAGATGTGACTTTCTATAAACTCCTGCCGCTCTGCAGAAACCATGACCAAGACATTTTTGGGTTTTTTGGTGTTAAAAACTGCAAAAATCCTAATTAAAAGACCACTGGGAATGTTTTGAAAATAGATCAAAATATCACCAGATTGGATCTTTCAAGAGCTTTAAGGCTAATATGTATATTTTTGAACAAAGCTCTAATCATTTATTAGCAAAAGTGATTCAGTTCTGTTTGTTCAATGGAAATCCTATAATTATATTTATATTTAAAAACTCCTTTCAGTGATGCATCAATTCTGCCTTCGGTGATGGTTTCACATCCCAAATCTGCTCTTATCCCCGCAGTTTATTTAAAGTTGAAGCTGAAAAGGCACAATCTAAAGTATAAAATACAAAATGCAAAGCGAAAAAAAAGAAGAAGTAAGTATTCCGTCTTGCCACTTTAAAGGAAATATCACCTTTGACTATGAGGAATCAGCAGTAAAGCATCACTTTGCTCGTATCAGTACATTATAACAAACAGCCGGCTTTTACAAAAAGGAGAAGATTGGACACTTTGATAGCTATTTCACTCTCACCTCCCTCAGCAATACACCACAAGAATATATGAATGTAAATATTTGCTTGTACTTCTCAAATATTCATCTAGGTGTTTCTGCAGTTTCAGAACGACAAACTCAAATATTACAAAATTCATCCATGTGAGTGCAAGATTTAAAAAAGAAAAAAGAAAAAGTCAAATCAACCTACATATTTATTTTGTAGAAGAGAAAATAAAAATTGTATTCATGTTTTCTGGCAAATACCCCAATAGGATATAAAAACACCTGACTAAATTCATACCAGCATCATAAAGTTGTCCCACTCCTACACATCGGAGAGTCAGATCTCTCATCTCCATGTCTGATTCCTGGATAGAAACCTTTGATTGGCAGGTTGAAACCAGAAATCAAAACAATTCAAATGCAGGAACAAAGATGCCGCTTCAGCTCTGCAACATTGTCTGGAGATCTCAGACCGAACTGTTCCAATCTGGAGGAACAGAAAAAAGCCGTCCTTCTGAGAAAAAAAAGTATTCCTGAATCAGAGATGAGAGCTGTGAACTGCTTAAGACAATACTTCATGTTTGGAAACTAATCGAAGGACAAAGAGCCACAAAGAAGGTTAGGGAGGGGAATCAAGAACAACAAACAGACAGAAATGGCGTAAGGTGGAACTCAACAAAGACAAGCCGAGGATCTGGGCGGGGAGAATAACCACCACTGGATAAAAAGAATACAACACTTGCATGTCTTCAACTGCTGGAAGATGACAACCAGACCCAGTTCCAGCAGATCAGGTTGAGCTGTTCTGACCAGAGTCAAAATCCAAATAAGGCAGAGAGTTTTAAGACCGGTTATCAAATCCTGTGCAGACCAGTCAACAGCATCTCAAACTGCCCTTAAGGGACGTATACCGACTGAAAGCTGGCAAAAAATGGGCAAATTTGTTCAGGGCACGGAGGGTCATAGACCACTTGATGATTGTGGTATATGGCCTAGTGTTGTACATTTTTTCCCACAGGCATGCTGTCGGCGACAGGTCGTAGCGGACATTGTCTCCATTGACAGAGCGGCACAAACAGCTGTGTGTTACGACAACTCCACTCTTTATAGCTCTGTACTTACCTTGCTCTGGTATAGAGGACTTTGTTTTTGCCCTTTGGATTGTCGCTTCTGTGAGTGGAAAGACTGCTTTTCTAGTTCTTCTATTTTGTGTTTTTAATTTTTTCGGGGGGGGGGGGGCTTTTCCAAGCTTTTCCAATAGTTTCAGCAGCGGCTCATATGTTTACACTGGGCATCAGCTGTTGGTATTACACATTACCGCCCTAATCAACGCGGTAAAAATCACAGATTCCCTATGAAATACAGAGGAACAGGAAAGGCTGCAGGGTCTTATTATAGTTGTCCCTTTATTATGGTGGAAAGCACATACTACATTTTTCTGGTTGGACAAATTTGAACAATTAAAAAGTATGGTAGGAAATTGAATCATTTTCCAGTTTTTTTCCCCTCCAGATTTGTGCTTGAATGCAATTTCTAAAAGAGAAGAAATAAAACTCATGTATGCATGAATGAAGCTCGGCTCCCATTCATTTGGCAGTAAATGCGTCACACTCCACTGTGGATGGGGTAAGTGTGCGACATTTACATGCACTGCCAGTCACGGTGTGTGTGTGTGTGTGTGTGTACTCTGACAAAGCACGCCCTTCAGAATCACGAGCTGAGTTAGACTGTTGATTTTCATTTCAGCTGTCCGAGTCCACGGAAAATGTCTGGACAATAAACGTCACTAGTTTCCTGTTTGCTCTCTCAGCCAGTGTCACTTTTCTATGGAAGGTTTTTTGAGTCATAATTCAAGGTAATGAGCAATATAACTTGCAAATCAATCATGCAATTTGAAAATTCAATTCAAAATGCAATTCAGGCTTGGATTATGAAAATACATTTTGCAATTTTGAATTTAATATTAAAATGTACAATTCAATATGACAATTTAAACAATTAATTATTGAAAATAAATTACAAAACTGCAACCCCTGGTGTAATGCATTTTCATTTGCATAGCATAGTCTTTGTCAAAATTCAAATTCAGATGCCAACTGTCAGACACTCATCAGGGCGGGGCCTAACACCTCCCTAAATTTGCTAAACCCCGCCTCCCACTTCCTACCTGAGTGTAACCCTGACCTGCTCTCAGCTCCAGACACGTCTGTTGTAAAAACCACATTGTTCTCGTCTCCTATATGCGTCAGATCCTGAGGGGGCATTTTTAAGGATATTCTAGAGGGATATTTATACTGTATGTCCAGAATTTATCTATGCAGATTGAAACAGATGAATACATACACATAAATATTTATACAGCGTAACAGAGACATACAACGGGGGCTAGCCTAATGGTTTAAACAAGTCTAATGGTTTAGACTTTATGATGAAGATTTTCCCTTTAATTCTGAAGTGGATGCTAACAACTGGACACTATTCAGCCACGTCCGACTTTTTAAGGTTTGATGGATTTTATTTATCCAAATTAATAAATGACAGAACTGCAGTGAAGCTAGTATTTTTTAAGTAAAATATAAACATGAATCCACCTGGATGTATGAAAGAATGGAGAGTCAGTCGCTACAGCTGCTATGTGTCTCAGTAACTCAGTTTTTGGAGGAAGGCTGGTTTGGTCAGTCAACGGCAGCTTTATTTTTCTGTGATGTCGAAGGCTCTGCTTCGGTTTCCTCACGGACTCTTTCCTCCCCCAAGGAGACTTTCGAAATACGTTTTAGTGTTTGGCAGTAGTTATTTTCAAAATAAAGCGCAATGTGCCCTCACGATAACGCACGTTAACACCGTAAACAACGCCGGTGTCCATTTATGCTACGGATGACGAAAGTTAAATCTTGGCAGTACAAAACCACATCATCATTTATGACACAGCACATGCATTTGACAAGGACTCAGGGAGGAAGGAGAAGACATGGGGCTTTATTGCGAAAGTTTTGGATATAGTGGGACAAACTAACCAAAACGGAGGTGGCAGGATAAACCACTCCTTGTGGAGCTGGGGGGATGGACCGGAGACGCAGAGAAGACAATGTAACCTAATGGGGGTGAGACAAACTCCCAACGCAAGTCAAGAGAGATGCACCGCAGACGGACCGATGGAAACTCGGGCAAGGCCTTTTAAGGGGGGACTGACCATGCAGCCCAAAAATGCAGAGTCACCGTTTACACTTTACGGCCAAACTTAAAGGATTCTTCCTTTTGTTGTTGTAAATTATGGTCTTGGGGCAAGACATGAACTACTACTTCTTCACAATTTGGCTGCAGCAAATCAACCACCTGAATCTAACTTTTGCATCCTCCTCTCTCACACCAACCACACTAATGAACCTCCTCTATGGTCATCCTCCATGCTTTTTTTTTTTTTTTACCAATGATATCAATGATGCTTAAACCATCTCCATCTGCTTTCTTGATTTTATTTCCAAAGTTTCTACCATGATTTGTTCGTCTGATCATCTTCCTCTCTGCCCTCCAGCTCTGCCCCCGAACCTTCCTAGCTTTCACCACGGGCTTCTGCACTTTTCCATCCGATCCAGTGGATAAATTCTGTTCCTGATTTGAGTACGTCGTTTGACTTGGGTTTTGGGTTGGATGCCCATTATGAGAAAACCCTCTGCATTTATAAGGACAGACACAAGAAAACACTCGCTTGTGCCCTCTAGTGGAAGCACATTTCTACAACTGTGTTAAAAAAAAAAAAAACATACTGAAGCTAATTTGCTCAAACAAATATGCTGTAAGTACAAGCAGAAAAGAAAATGGCCTTTTGTTCACTCTTTTTCCCTTATTTCGATTGTATTTAAAGCATGTATTTGAGAGATAAATCTATGGAGCAGTTGTGACTAGAGAAATGACTTATGGCCAGAAGGTGAGTAGTTTGATTTTTCAAGACAGCCAAGCTGCTGGCCGGCCCCCACCCATTTCTACAACAGTAGAAGTGCCCTTCAACTACTGAGCTTCTGCCAAGAGCAATCCAAAATAAATCTCTGTAGTTTATAATGGCCGAAGGGTTCCCAAAATATCACTTTGGATAACCTGATTTACAGCCTTTGATTAAACACAGGGGCTGTGTGGGGTGCCAGGGTTGGGTGGATGTGGAGGGCAGTAGGGACAACAAATGAATGGATGGATACAGTGACATGTGTGGCATTAAAACAAATGTTTAATGTTTGAGAGGTCTGAAAAAGGCATCGATGTGCCAAAAATTCCAAGCATGCCACCCTCTTTAAAAAAAAAGGTACATGTTTTTTTCAATTTGACAAACCAGGAAAACATTTTTCTAATGTTAACCTAAGCACGCATAGACTAATATCTGGATTTTAAAAGTGCAGCATTTTACATTTTTGCCTCCTGTCTTTCACTTTCCATCAGTACTTTTTACTGAAAAGCTAAAAACGTTATGTTATGTTTAAGTCTCTACAAGTTTTTAAGAAAATACACTTTATAGTTGGTGAAAAATGCTAAAAAGTATAAATTCGGTAGGTTGTTTTTTTCTCATCAGGACGTAATGATTTAGGGAGTTAAAAAAAGAAAGCAAATCAAGCACAAGTCATTTCTAAATTGTCTAAAACTGCCACAAGATGTCTGTCCTTTGGACCAAATGTCTTTTAATGACTCGTCAGTGTCAAAACGTTTGTTAAGAGTTTCAAAATTCTGTGTTCATTGTCATAAACAACAAGGAAGCAAGGAAATTCTTACTTTTGTCTACCTTTTTGTTGATGTATATACAAGAATAAAATAAATGCAGTAGAAAAAAACAAACCACAAAGTAGAGTAAAGGTTAGAATGTAAACCAAATGCATTATAAGGCCTATATCATGCTTTTTTCAGCTATTAATTAAATTATCAGTTAATTATATATATATATATATAGAGAGAGAGAGAGAGAGAGAGAGAGAGAGAGAGAGACTAAAGAACATTTTTATGAAATCCAGTAGTTCTGTTACCTTCCCACCCCAAAGTAACAAGACTCAATCTCTGAGGCACCGCTTACCACTCCACATGGGTGCTGCTCATTTCACGACCTCGACCTAGAGCCGGCCTCGGCAGCTTGTCTGGGTTTCGGTCACAAAAACAAACAACATCCGAACTTTTTCAAAGATGAATGTGCATATTGTGCTTATAAAATGAAAACCTTTAGTCAGGTCACTGCTAGCTCAGTGAAGAAAGTGTGTGTGTCTGTGTGTGTGTGTGTGTGTTAGCCTGGAAGGCCGGGCTACCTCAAAATGTGAAAACACGTGCGTTTTAGTGGATTGGAAGGGGCTGGTGCTCAGAGAGCAGGGCTTTAGATGAATACTCAGAAATGCAAAAATGGATCAAAATACCTCTTTAGGGTTGTTGTTTTTTTGTGAGGAATGAACATTATAATACATTTAAAAGCTCAAAAAAGATGATTTTACATTATATCTGCCCTTTAAGTAAACGGTAATCTGGTATTCTAAAGTGTCTGATGTCCATTTTGCCCAATGAGATACATAGATGTGTATGTTAAACAGTGTTCAGTTATGTGTTCAGTTAAACAGAAGCTGAGTTTAATTAAAGTGGGGAAAACTACAAACAGGAGGCGTAACTGAAGTACAGCCATGTTTGTTAAACTCTATGAAATACCACAAAGTCAAAGCAAAATGGAGACGTTCCAACGATGAAAACAAAGTGTCAGTGAAACCATTTCCAACCAGCAGACGGCATTTCTACAGTTAGTTAAATTAGTACCTGGTATTAAACCAGCAGAGAGAATAAAAGCCTTTAACAGTTATAGGTTCGTGATGTAGCTTATTACAAAATGATACTAGCATACTGATAAGTATTTTTTTGTATTGTTCTTGAATTTTGAGTAATATTGTGAATTACAACAGACTTACTACCCAAAATGTAGCTGTTAAAACAGTTCTTGTTGTCTTTAAGGATTAAAATCCTATTTTTCTGCTCATATGGACGTAATTTACAGAGCTGAATTCCCTTTTAACCTTCATAGATCTAAACACTTTTAAAAAACTTTTGTGCAGAGAACAGCGTCTTGCCTCGCATATGCTTTAGAAACTTTTTTGTTTATTTGTAGTTTTTTTATTGAGGCACACATACTTCACATTCTCTTTATATTTTGAATTTCATAGACTGACTCTAACGGAAAGTTGACCTTGCAATTGTGCTTTCAGCACTTTTACTTCAAGTGATTTATATTTCCAGTCATCATCAACTGCCATATATACGACCTCAGATGTTATGTTCTACTACAACTGCAAATATTATAAATACAGTAATGTGAAAGTATTACTGGACTCATGTAATCCATAGCACTTTTGAGAATATTTTTGTTGTGAAGGGGTTCACTTCTGAACACTTCAAGTAATATGCAAAGTATTAAAACAGCACTGATCAAATATTACCAAATGTAAAATCAAAATAAAAAAAAGAAACATGCAGCATCACTTGTTAGAGAAGATCAATGGATTTCTTTTGTGCTAAAGAAAAATGCCTGTCTTTTCTCTTAAAGAATCAGAGAAGGTGTGTAGTGTATCAGCCAACTACTTTGTCTCAGTGTAAAGTGAGCATGATCGTCATTACATACTCTGTAAAGAAAGTACATCCCTGCACCATAAAGATTTATGCCCACATGTTCTTGAAAATGTGATGATGTAATGGATATTTATGGTTGGGCTGCTTTTTAATCTTACAAGACGAGAAGCATATGCAGCAAATTTCAGCGGAGTAAGACTTGAGGTTTGTCATTCACACAAGGGAAGGCAGTAAAAAAGATCTGCTGTCTGGAATAAGGTGGGATTGAAGCCATTTGAAAAAAAGTTCAAAGGAGTTACTCCCTGGTATGGAACCAATGGAACAAAATGGATTTCCAGTTCACTGCTGGTCAGAAATTAGATTTATGTATTGAAGAACTGGTTGGAGGTTTTTTAATGTCCTTAACGTCTAATAGAATCTTCAGTCTATAAGCTGCAATACCAAATGGAGCACTCTGTTTACAACAACACTTTTTCATGGAAAAACCTGCATGGACTCTTCAGTGCATGCACCACACCAGCAGAACAATAAAACCACTGAGAACCTGGGCTGAATATTAGGGCTCCTCCAGGATCCATCATTTGGTGAGAGTCCCAATCCAACTCTTTGGGGTTAGCGCTGTGCCAGTCACTGTTAAAATGATGGGATAGGTGGAAGGCCCACACTGCTCTTTAGAGAAGTCCAATAAATAACCTGTAAAAACATGTGAAAAATCCAAGTTTTTTATTCAATGTTTAGTCACATGCAGTGTTTGTGTAAAAAACTTAACGTTTCTCCAGGAATTTACCCTAACACGTGAACGACCCTATTGAAAATGCATGATTGTAAACATTATAGAGACGTTTCTTCTTAGTGTATAATGATATTTTTTAAAAAGTTTTATCTTTCATTAATTTGGGTTTGAAATTGATGCATTTTAAACAATCAAAATAAAATAAAAAATTTAAAGACAAATGAAAGAATCAAAACTGTGTTTCATACAGTTTTGTTATTAATTTCACAAAAAGGATTTTAACTGTAGTTTTTAAGACTGTTTTAAACTGCTGAGCAGTGCAAGTGTGCAACGGCTGGCAATAGGACAATCCCAAACTATTGTTTATGTTATGCTCCTACCAGGGTGGGGGTGTGGGGGGGTTTACATGTGTTTTTAATGTTTGATTTTGGTGTGATGGTCTCTTTTCTTGCTTTTTTATTTTAAAGTTGAAACATGTTTTATGTAAAGCATTTTGAGTCACATTCGTCGGAAAAGTGCTATACAAATAACATTTAATATGGTTTGATTTGGTTTGATTAGATTTGATTTTAAGGGAAGCAAAATACGAGTAGTTTCCAACTATACCGATTTCTTTTCTTTTAGACTCTACCTGTCAGTTTCCCTTTTTAATTAGGATAGGGTTGACAGATGAACAGAGATTGTACCCAAACTCTTCTGACAATCTATTGGTGTCCACAAAACATGTTAGCACAATAGTCTTAAAAACATGCTAAAATTTCTATTTACATAAAGTCACAAAATGTCTTAAAAAAATCTAGGTCTAGATCTATCACATCCTTTGTTAAAACACAGACGGTTTCTGTCCCATTTCAAACTTACACATCATTCACTAGTGAAGCCTATAAATGCATATTAGACCTGGCACCAGCCCCACAAGAATTAGTACCATTTGCATTATTCATGGAGCCAGCAGCCAGACACATTCATCAGGGCTCGGCTGATGTAGACCGTATAAATATTAAGATATAATCAGGGTGTTTGTCAGTACAGTTTACGGGAGTACTGAGTGGAGTGACCATACACACTCAGGACAGAGGTTGGTAAATAAACATCTGGTTGGATAATGATTAGTTGATTTCAGGACAACCGGTGAAGTTTGTTTGTGTGTTGGAGCATATCTTGAGTCCACGAAATGAAGGTTAACTGTTCTCATGGTGGGATAAAAAAAAAAAATAAACAGATCTATTAAAACTGGAGCTCTGCCAATGGTTTAGTGGTTTAAGCTAATCAATATAGCACTGTTAGGTTTATTTTAAAGCCCACATCAAACTACCAATTAAACTCATGATACTAGGTCCAAGTATATACAGCAAAATGTTTCCCATCAAAAGTAAACTGTTGGTGCACATAAAGCTGTATGTACACTTTCTAATTAGACAGATACTCAAACCCAAGAACCACTAGAAATGGACCATATAAGAGTCAATTCACATTGAGCTTTTTGGTCTGCACCCTTTGGGTATGGATGGATGGATGGATGGATGGATGGATGGATGGATGGATGGATGGATGGATGGATGGATGGATGGACGGACGGACGGACGGACGGACGGACGGACGGACGGACGGACGGACGGACGGACGGACGGACGGACGGACGGACGGACGGACGGACGGATGGATGGATGTTTGAATGAATGAATGAATGAATGAATGAATTAATGAATGAAGCTTTATTTGTCATGTGCAGAATCAACACAGGTCAACAATGCAATGGTATGCTCATGATGGAAAGAGCCATTTCACTTGCCAAAAATGGTTGGGAGCCACTCATCCATGTACATTAGTACCATGAAAAAAATCTAGTTAGGAAAGACATAAATAACCCTTGTGCTATCCTAGGCACTTTAACATTGGGAGTTGGGTCATCTAGACCCCACAAGACAGTACACTGAACCTTTTTTGTTCAATGATTTGTCATCTTCACTGGTGTCCATGGATGACATGAAATCCTCTCCACCTTTGTCATGGATAACACGTCAGTGTAAGGGTGGGGTCATAGGACAGCACAAGGGTTACAATAGAATACAGAGAGTAGGTACCAGTGCATGTCAAATTAAACATAAGGGTTGAGCTTGGGGGATCTTTGAATGTGCCATTAAGAGTTTAATGGTTTTATTTAAATTTGTGACATCGATGTGCAGTAAAAGATAAAAATACAATAAAAAATGTAGCTTTATGAAGTTTTCTCATTATAACAGATATCCAACCTTTACACCACCAGGGTTTTTTTTTTAAGTCTTGAAAAATTACATAATTTACGACTCAAGTGTCATGCTGGGAAGACTGCTGAAGTATACACTAGTAAAGATGTTACCCATTAGCTTTAAAAGTTTGACTTGCAAGATATAAAAAGATGGTAGTGACAAATAACAACCTGGTTTAGAAAGGACTGAAGCAAAATCGCAGTTTACAATGATATCCAAATGTTGCATTTAATGTTTTTTTGTTTTTTTCAAACATCGTCCTGACTCACTCAGCCGGGCCTTCAGTTGTTTGTAGAACACGGACTTACGCATTTGTGCCAAAAGAAGTTTGTCTAAGAGGCTTAAGCCCATGGTTGGTGACACCCAGCTTTGTTCAGGAACAAATAAGATTGTAGATCCTTATTGTCACAGGTTTAAGGATTCTCCATCGCCTCTTAAAGCCGTAGCATAAAACACCTCGGTAATTCTGCAGATTAGCCGGGTGGGCTGCATTCCTTCAGGTTGCAGACATTTTGTGTAAAAAATCAACTACAGTTTTACCACCAAAATATTTAACTTTAGTGACAATGATTTTACACGCTGTGTGGATTTTATCTTGTTCTTTCTTGTGGGCAAGTTCATAAAATCCCTAATGTTCCCAGATGTCATCTTTTAAAACTGTCTTTTTTTTTAACTCGCTGCTGATCACTGCCTTTCCTCTGCTGTAACATACGGCAGTAAAATTAGCACGGCGTTCCACCCACAGTTCAGCGTCAAACCACTGTCTCATCTTTTCTTTGGAGCTTTATGGAAGTTGAATGCAAGTTTATGGGATACGAGTGAAAATTAAGGTTTTCCATCACAACACAAAATTGCACTTTGACATTGTGTGGGCTGTGAACTGTCAGTTACTTTTGAATCCATGCATTGATTGAACACCAGAAATGAAAGTCCTTTTTTTTATAACAAGATCTAGAGTCCTAGATTCATGTTCTTGTTTGGTTAACTGGCGTGAGCAGCAGTTACTTTTACAGCAATTGGTCAGACACGCTTTACCCACTATAACAATAGCACGGGACTGTCTAGTATTTAGCTATGGGGGGTTTAGGTGCAGAAAAACTGTCTAATATATGTATTTACACATAAGTTATCAGACTATTTGTGTTTCCAAATACATTTTAGCTCGAGTAGATGTTTTCCTAATCCTGTACAGCATTTTTTAAAGTTAAATTTGTACAGTTTTGAGTTTCCTGGTAAACAGAACCCTTATGTCTACAGGTTTGCCAAGTCACAAAAAGCATTTGAGAAGAATTTCATAGAACCAGTATGTGGCCTCGTAATGCTCCCTAACTTCAACAGCTTATCCAAGTACTCATCCAAAACCATGAAATACTTCATTTATGCTAACATTAACTTACTTAACTTACTTTTCTGATCTATTTAGGAAGATGGGAGCTCTCCACTGTCTCTAATCACCAAGCTAATCACCAAGCGATGGTCAACCAAACAACCAACCAGTCAGTCAGTCAAACAGCACATTTCATACTTAGTAACACAAGGTGTTGTTGTACACTAAATTAAATCTTATAAAAGAAGCGAATTAATTTAAAAACGGATCCCCATCTTTTCCCCCTCTCCTCCCAACTCCCACCCTTTTATGTCATAAAGACAAATGACTCAAGACTCCCCTCTAGACAGCTGTCCTGGCTGCTTAGCCTTCTTTAAAGTCAAATATAATCATGAGGTTGAATTTTAAACATAAGTCCCAATATGTGTTTCTGTGTGGGGTTGCACCTCTAACCACTCAGACAGCTACAACAACACAATCACAAGGCGATAGGTGCATTTGTTTCCTTACTTGTTAAGAACAAATTATGGTGAAACATATACAGTATTCCCCCCATATTCACAGGGGTTAGGGACTAGAGCAGGGGTATTCAATTAAAATTCAAAAAGGTCCAGTTACTAAAATTTTCTCCCAGCAAAGGTCCGGATCTTATGTTGTCACTTAGCATAATGTACCCTCATGTTAATAAAATCAATAACGCACATACATTTCTATATAACTTATTGTTATTTCAAGTGTTTTAAAAGTAATATGCTTTTAACATACCGAAAAGTCTGAACTTGTATGACACTTGAATGGAAAACAATACTGTAGTAAAGACACTGAAATTATTCTGAATAAAATAAATAAAAAGTGCAAACACAGCTTTGAGCAGCCTAAACTTAGGGCCTATTTCAAGTAATGTAAAACATTCAGAATCTTTTGAATAAAATAAAAGTGCTTTTAATCTTCAAGAAAAAAAATAAAAAAAAGACATTTGACTCGCCACCTTTTTAAAACATGAACTACATTTTAAATAAATTAACACAGGAAACTTTTCAAGTTAAATAGAACAGGGCAGAATTTACTGCATAAAAAAAGTGCAGAACTTTGAGCAGCTCCCTTTTTCATCTCTCCTTTTAACCTTGCCTTACTCCCTTTCAGTCTTTCTTTCTGCAGCCGCATTTAAGCACTCCTTTACAACTGTCACATCGCTGAATGCTTTCTTGTGTTGCGCCAAAATCCACGCGATCTTTAACAAACCCTCATTTGCACGTTGCTGCCCGGTAAATGCATGCGTGATGACACGAACTGTCATACTGTGCTTTCAATTCGATGATTTTACTTGCCCTCACTGCGGACTTCTGCGGGTACATTTCCTCAAACGATCCGTGTTTGGTCTCATAGTGACGCTTAACGTTGCCACTTTGATTAACGCCACATTTTCACAGCATATGAGACACAAAGGTTTAGAACTGGCTGCAGGCAGAAGAAACATGTATCTGTCCGTCCATTCATCTTTAAAAGTTCGGTTTTCAGCATCTACTTTTCTCATTTTCCTCTCTATCTCTCTCCCTCACACTCGCTGTTGCTGAAAGGTAAACAATCGATTTGATTGGCTTGGCTATTGATGACGTTCCTGTCATAATTACTACATTAGCTGCAATGAACAAATGATTTATATTTTTATTAATATCAATTCCGGTCCGGGCAGACTCGTCACTCGGTCCGGACTCGGAATTGCGGTCCACCATTTGACGATGCCCGCACTAGAGACACCTGCAAATGCGGAGAACCCCACCCCACACCTCTGCAGTCGAAGAATGTCTGTCACCGGTCTTTACTAATTAAAAACATTTCTGCAACATTTGTGATGCTTTGTAAAACATTTATTAAAGAACAATGGAACATTGCTGAACAAGGTTTTTTATTATTATTTTTCTTTATTCAGAGTAATAGACTGTACCATAGCATACTTTATAACGCACATTAGGAGTCTCACTCTGTGCCTTAAAACCAGGTGCCGGTGCTTCCTTCTTCATCAGTTAAGTGTGAGAGGTCCTGCAGTGCGAATTGAGCATCGCGTACAGCACGTTAGTCGAGCAGCAGTGTGTTTTGCGTCTTCCAGAGGAGGCCCGTTTCATTCATCATTTATTCCTCTGGATAATAATTTATGTCCACAATTATCTTCCTCAGCGTATCAGGATATTTTCCTGAGTCAGCTGATGTCATTTCTCCATAGAGGGGCACAAACTGTGGTTTTAGCTATTCAGGAACCGGTGGAACCACCTGTTGCTTGCCTTTAAATGCTCTTAAGCAGCTGGCGAGGAAGCCGATGGACCAACGTGCCCAGAAATTTCCGCAACACCTTCCTCGGAGGCAAAAGCCTCATACAAATATAAACGGAGGAATCACGTGACTAAAAAAAAAAAAAAAGAGATTCATAGGGGTTTATTGTCATATGTACAGCAAGGAAATCCCTGTACAATGAGATGCTTACTTTGCTGTCTGCTCTGAATGCCAAAAGGTTAAAAAAGTCAGCGAATACACGAAACCCTGAATAAGCGGAGGAATACCGTACAGGATAAATAGGCAAAAAATACGTTAGTTCAGCTCAGGATAGAAAGGTTGAGAAGAGATGAGAGCAAACAAATATTTGCTTTTATACTAGTGGCATTATAAATGAGGACACTGAGGCCTTTCAAAGCCAGAAAAGGGTTTTAAATATTTTCAGCATAACTTGGATCTACTCAAATAACTTCATTGAAACAATTACGACAAACTAGAGACAGTCATCCCAGCATTTATTTAACTGAACTAGGATTTACTTGGAGAATACAAAGGATCCAACACGCACGTTTTGAGCAGAACAGAGAAAAAAAACTTAACTTAAATGTGCAGAGATAAAACCTGGCACCAAACTTGCAAACAACGTTCAGATGAATAATTATGAGCACAGAAAATGTGCATGGGGGAAAGTAAATTTGCTTCTAAATCAGCAGCGTAAGACTTTTACTTTAGGTGGATGGGCTGCAGACTCCCTCACAGAAAACAATGGTGGATGGGAAACACAATGCAGTGAAGTGGCGGCAGCAGTCGTGTGCATGTACTGAAAAGGTGGCATCGTGCCCGAAATGAAAAGCTGAACTCTGCCTGTTCAGTAGACAGCTACATCAATGACTAACACACCAGAGAAACTGAATATCGTGACTCATGTAACTAAATTGAGAAGGCATGTGCTTTGGTATTGTAGTTAAGTACATGCAGAAATGTGCTTTATGTGTTTTTATGATCAATAGAAGATACAGAAAATCACTGGATGCTAGGGCTGCACGATGAGGAAAACTTGCGATATGTGATCAATATCGTAATAACGATACAACTTGCAGTATATACACAAATAGCAAAAAAAAAAAAAAAGAAAACGTAATTTCCATTTCATTGAAACTGTTATAAAATTATACTCCAAATGACCCTCGTCTACATCTAACATAACGAGCTCCAACTGATTGTTCAACAACATGAAGGGGTGCAGCTGATTTGTCAAATGCATAAATGGATTTATTTGATCCGTTAATTACTCCAAGCTGCTGTTGTTTTAGAACATTTGAGGTAACCATTTATTGCAATTTTCACAGTCTTTTGCGATATGCGTATGGCACAGCTTGATCTCAAGATAACGATAAATTTGCTATACATTGTGCTGGCCTGCTGGATGCAAACCTGAGGGTTAACATACATGGGCTTTTGTTAAACGGTTACAATTTGGCCTTTTAGATTTAGTTGGATTAAATTGGATTATAAAAATATAAATTATTAAGGCTTGATCTTGATGTTTTTTTAAATAATAATAATAATAATAATAATGGATTAGATTTATCTCCACTTTTCCAGATGCTCAAAGCTCTTACATTGTGTCCATTATTCATTCATTCCTCATTCATACTTGGTGATGGTAAGCTACGGTTGTAGCCACAGCTGCCCTGTGGCAGACTGACAGAGGCGTGGCTGCCAGTTTGCTCCTATGGCTCCTCTGACCATCACCGGGATCATTCATGCACATTAACGCAACAGTGGAGCTGCACTGGAGGCAAGGAGGGTGAAGCGCCTTGCCCAAGGACACAATGACGGTTGACTGGGGGGAGCAGGGATCGAACCGCCGACCCTGGACAACCTGCTCAACCGCCTGAGCCACTGCTGCCCATTTTAAATATATATAAAGATTTTATGTAATTGTTTTACGCCTATTTTTGGCTTTTTCTTATTTGAAAACACATTGGCGTTTTTTTTCCATAACCCATTTTCAATAAATTATCGAAAATGAAATGTCCGTCTGTTGCTGGGAATTACAGTTGAATGCTCTGAAAACAGAAAAAAAAAAAGAAAAAGAAATAGTTAGATAAAATCATACATAAAAAAAGTTGGAGCTCCAAATATGAGCCTTGTGGAACTCCACTTAGCATTCGAGACTCATTTGGTCACACATGAGATTTCGTTCTGTTATTTTGCATTTTAGGGTTTTGTTGTGTTTTGTTAAGTTTTTATTGTTTTTATTTACCTTTGTAGTATTCAATTTGATTTCATGTTTGATTTCATGATTTCATGTTTGGTTCAATTTAATTTGTTTAAATTGTGTTGATAAATAAAGATGATGATTTTCATAAACTGAGAGTACAACAGTCAAGGTTTTTCTTGCACGTAATTAAGTCTGCTGAGAGAGCAAAATATTTGAGTTCAAGGTGACATTTTATTGTCAGACTATTTTTAAAACTACAACAAAAAAATGTTCAACTGTTTTTTGTTTTATTTATTTTTTTGTATTTTAATGTTTTTTCTTTTTCATTCCACATCAGAGTCGTACCTGCTGCCCAGAATTCCATAAAGACTCAATAACTGCGCTTTAACAACGGCAAAGAAACTTTAAAAGCATTTTTATGGAGTTGAGGGATACGTGGCTCTGCAATTTTAATCAACAAACCAGAAGTGAAAAACTCAACTTTTGTAACCTGAAGAAATAAGAATATTTCTCAGTCTGACTGTAATTTCTCTAAGTCTAAAACACCTTTTTGTATTTTGTTTTTATGCATTGTCAGACCACCAAATCTTGCTCAAAATTACATTCTGCTCGAAAATGAAAAGTGTCTCCTTATTAGCAGAAAGAACAATAGTGTATAGGAGGAGGTGGGATGGTAATGAGTTCCGGATCACCAACCACATCAACAATACCCTTAACAGATGGGCGCCAACAAGTACCAGCTGCCGGGGCAGTGGAGTGAGGAGAGACTCGTCGAGAAAGGACTAAATAAAAGCCACTTTTCTAGTGTTTGGTTTTGCTGACTGGAGGGGTGAGGGGGAAAAAGTGGTGGTGACATCAGCCCAGGGAGGTGAACCTGTGGCCGCCGACGCAGGGCATCAGGTGGAACGAAAACGATGACAGGCGCCGATTTGGCCCCACAAGGATGGCAGCTCCTCTTTGATCCAATGCATGATTCATCACCAACTGACTTGACCAAGGACAGGCAAGGAGTTTCCATACCATAACTTTTCATCACCTTACGGAAGCTGCTTGATTTCTGCATTAATGCCAAAGCTGGTGGCTTTGCAGGGATTAGTCGGCTCTCAATGACACTATCAGTGTTAAAAAACCTAACACTGAAACGCTGCTTTGACGTACTTGGATTTTTCTTACATTCTTGAAAAATTTTAATTTAAAAAGCCTCTTTGGGATTTCCAGTGTAAACAGCAGTAGAACCCATACAGATTGACAGGCTTACCACATTCATCAATCATTATACCACTGGCTGGAAGTAAGGAGGATATAGGTTTGAAATGGAGATGATTTAAAGTAACGCCCCAACCAGCCTTTAAGAAAAAGGTAAATGCAAATACATATAAAGATAAATAACCTAGAAAAAGCTTTAACCATGGACTGTATATGATAACTGGACTGAGTAACCCCCCCCCCCCCTCCACCAGCATTCCAGACAGGAAGTACCTGCTGGCTCCAAGAAGCTAAAACCTCATAGACTGCTATAGAGAAATAAACAGCTGCGTCTCAGTCATAGTATTTGTCAGAACAACAATTCTGGCTCAATACCTTTTTAAAAAAAACATGTTCTCATTAATTCTTTAGTTTACCTATCTATCTATCTGTCTATCTGTCTATCTATCTATCTATCTATCTATCTATCTATCTATCTATACACACCCTGCCTCCCCCTGCCCCCTACCATCAGTAGTACCACACAGTAGAAAAGGCTGGAAGTCAAAAGATGCAATATTCTTGCAGTGGGGAAAACCTTTTTGTTAAGCTAAGTCAATGACATAAAAATATAATGAAACAAAAAAACTGTAAACAATATCTGAACCAACAAAAATTACTACAGGCATTAAGAACGTAAGAAACCACTTTTGTTGCTGGTTAGGTTGCAGGTGAAACTTTTGTGCATACACGCCTAAATATAAGCTATGGAAGCATTTCTCCTACAGGCAGTTCAAATTGTATCAATTGGACTTAAATAATGGAGCCACAATAATATATCTCCTTAAATTTAACTCTCACCAATGTAAAGCACAGCACTTTCAGATACCAATCCCCTATTTGGAGGTTTTGGTACGATTATCTTTTTTTTTATGTCATAGTTTTTGTATTCCTATCTCATTGATTTTTATACATATATAACATTGTTTTAGTTTTTTTAATACTTTTTATGTAATTGTTCTTATACTTGTTTGAGTGTCCTAATTTTATCCTTAAGTGTTTTATATGTTTTGTGTATGTTGTGGCAAATGGACCTTGAGTCTGTAATAAAGCGTATTATTATTATTACAGTATGTTTGTGGGCATAGATAACTTCTCTGTTCCTATAGAGTCCTTATCCTGGATGTTAAGTCTCCTGTCCTTTTAGAATACAGGTATTTATCTATTTCATCACACATGATTTTATGGGTTACTACAGCTTGGAAAGAATAGATTTAAATTTAATCAGAAACTGGTCTGTAAACGCAGGAAACATCTAAAAACCTGAAAAACGGGAGCCTCTGGGGACTAGAATATGAATGTCCTCACATTTTTAAAGTTGTGCAGTTAGCAAAAAAATGTTTTTTTGTGACAGAAAATATTGTTTTATTTCTTTAGGATCAACAAGTAGAAACAAGGAGAGATATAAGAGGAAAAAACAAAAACAAAAGTTTGAAGATTTATTAGGAAGCATAGAAGGATAGAAAGACTGAGCAGCAGCCAGCAGCGTCCACAGTGAGTTTTCCAAATCAAGGTTGTAGTTTTTTTTTACCATTGTAACTGTTAAACCTTCGTAGTATGTCACATAATGTAAATATTGTTAAATGCTAAATAAACTGAATGTGAATCATAAGCTGCTATTGAACTGAACTTTTTTACTCCTTTAATGCCAACGGAGAATCTTAAAACTCTGCCCTGTCGTGGTTGAAACCACATCACTGTGATGGGGAAATAATTTTTGCATACAGTATTCCCCCTTATTCAAGGGGTATAGGGACCAGAGACACCCATGAACATTTTTGGTTTTCATTCATACCAATAGACTGCACCGAAGGAGTGTCACTCTCTGTCTCTCTGAGCTCATTCTTCCTCCTTCGTCAGTTAAGTGCAAGAAGTCGTCGTCTTCCAGAAGAGGCCGGTTTCCTCCATCATTCATTCATCTGTATGAGAATTATTCTCCTCGACTATCTTCCTCAGCGTTTAAGGATATTTTCCGGCTGCTTCTGAGTCAGCTGATGCCGTTCCTCCACAGAGGGGCACAAACTTCAGTTAAAGCGATTCAGGAATTGGTGAAAATAGCTGTGAAATATTCCTAAGCAGCCGGGAAGGAAGCAGACGGGCCGGCGTGATCTTCACCCCTGCTCCCCTCATCCCCTGCGGCACCTCCTTCAGACCCGAAGGTCTCATACAAGCGTCCTGAGGCGAGTTTTTGTGATTAACTGGACGGGTCATGTGACTGAAAAAAACATCTGTAAATACGTGAAACTGCAAATACTGAAATGCCAATAAGAGGGGGAACACTGTACTCTACTATTTTTTTTAGTAGAAATCACAAGGTATAAATGGGGGTTTGCTGTGGCTTGTCTTGATTTTCCATTGGGTGTTGAAACCACTGACAAGATGAGATGGTTTGTATAAGCTTAGGGTCATTTACTGCCCACCCCCTCACTAAAAAAAAAAAAGTCTACACACACTGTTGCCAAGTTCTGCGGGTGTCAACTTCCAACAAGCTCCCTCTCAAATGGCAACAGTGGTTGCCATATAAATGTAAACTCAAATCGACTTGAACCAATTGCTGCTTACTGACAATTTCTGGCTCCAACATGGCGATGTCCATTGTATGCTGACTCAATGGACTGCATTTGTTTGTTTGCGCCAGAAGTAAGTCATTTTCTTCGGGTGATGTCACACTCACTAGGTCCATTTCTTGTGTACAGTCAGACTTCATCTGCCCTCAAAGACACCTTAATCTGGATGTTTCCTTTCAAGCAAAAGTACATTAAAGCAGTTAGATTGATGTACTATAGAAGCAACCATTGAATTCTCCACTATCTTGGTTTAAATAAACGTTCTGTGAAGGAGTACAGATATTTTTTTTCCTACGTCTTATTTTTTTATTTAGTTGTGCTTACTAAACAAAGCATAAATTAGTCTTTGTCAACCACTGTATAATTGGCAAATTAAAACAAACAAGATTTTTATATTTTACTTTTTTTTTTCAAGAAATTGCTACCTTTTTCTTATGCCAGAAACGTCAGTAGTTTTGAAGCGAATAGAACAGAAGAAATAAATCTTTACTGAGTCCGTTTGAATAAAGATGTTCCTTATCCACTGAACTCCTTTCATGTACTGCAGGAATCCATTTTTCACAGACAAACATTGAAAAATTCAGGCTGGCTTGAGAGTGTAAACAACCACATTTCTGCAACTACACCCAAAGTGATGAAATTGCTATTTTCTGTTTCTGTGCAACTCAGTAACTAGTTATCAGTGAAGGTCCAGCTGAGCTCGCAGAAAAGCCCCACTTAGAGCCGGGCTGAAGTATGCCAGAGCACATGTTTGATCACAGTGAGGAGTGAGCTTTTGCACACATCCTTAATCGAGCACCTGACAGCCATCGAGAAAGGCCTTCGGCCAATGAATGGATCAAATTAGAAAGTCGACAGGGTGTTATCCGTCTTCCTAAAACGCAGTCAAACCTTTTTTTTTAAGCCACGCCTCGCCACCATACCTCAAGCTAATATTAATAAATAAGGGGAGGATTTAATTAAAGTTAATGATTTAGGTTGGCACGGAAAGAGTCTGCATTCAGCATTTTAGGAGCGGCGGCAGTGCGCCATCCGTCCGCTCTCATAAAGCAGCCGATTCTTTTAAATCTTTACAGTAAAATTCATTGCAGAGGGAATCGGTACCCTCTGTGTGCCCCTCCCCCCCACATCTATCATGCATTAACTGCTGAAACATATACTGTCTGAGTATGCTACTTAAAGGGCTTTCCACTGTAACTTCAAATGGCTGAGCAATAACTTTACTCTGCTCCAGGGAATATAACCAAGAAGCGACAGTAAACAAGCAATAACGGCAGAAATGTGGGATCTGTGTAGAGCTGGATTCAGCATCTGCTGGATGAGAGCAGAAATATAAATTTTTTTGTGCGGAGTTGAGAAGTGATGCAGACATGGCCAGGATGCAAAGGAAAGTCCATTTTTTTTGCTGTCTTGACTGCGGCCCAGGTGCTGGCTCCTGCCATTAATTACAGAGAAAATCCTGAAACCACCTGCTGATCTCCTCTCACCCTCAGACTGCTGTGGACGGCTGTTTTCTGTGAGCAGCTGAGAAATCCATTTAGCTTCTCCTCCCTGGGTATTCGGTGTGGTTGTTTAGCATGTTGCATTGTGCTTATGCAGGCAGCTTGAAGATTTTTAACAAGCCGCGTTTCATCTTTGGTCTACTTGCTGCTGTTTTGCCCTTTGGCCTGCTGTTGGTGTAACTTTTTTGTTTCTTTCTGCTTTGATTATTATAACAATGTCTTTTGAAGAAAATCAGGGTTTTTTGTTTGTTTTTTAACTATTATAAAAAAATTTTTGTCCTTTTACTGAGTTCTTATTTTTCCCAGGATGTTAAAGTTATGTTTGTAGTACTCGGGTCAATTTGACCCTAACATAAAAAAAAAATATATATTTTTTTTCAAAACCTCTTGGATTGTGTAAGTCATGGACACTAGTTTGAATTGTTTTATTTAATATATATATATATATAGTAAGGCAACTCGGAAGGATGTGAGTAAGCTGACAGAGGTTCAAAGAGGTACAATGAGAAAGCAAGTGCCTAAGAGATACAGCCAGATGCCCATACCTGAAGCACTGGAAACTGCCAAACAAAGGCTCCTAGCCTTGAGTAGCCGCCTAAAGAGGTACACAAGAGACAATGAAGCCAGACGGATAAACAGACTGTTCGCAACTCAACCTGCGAAAGTGTACGCTCAGTGGCAGGGTCAAAACAGCTGAGCAGACCCACCAAGGCTAGAAACTGAACAGTACTGGAAAAGTATATGGGAGAAAGAGACAGCACATAACAGCAATGCCCAGTGGCTGGTCTCTCTGAGAGAAGAACATAGCAACCTCCCTGAACAGAATCCAGTAACCAT
This sequence comes from Oryzias curvinotus, assembly GCA_023969325.1. NCBI lineage: Eukaryota > Metazoa > Chordata > Actinopteri > Beloniformes > Adrianichthyidae > Oryzias > Oryzias curvinotus. The sequence continues at coordinate 7,580,545 of CM043707.1, read as the reverse complement.
CACAGTGGCAGACATCCAAGAAAGAGTCTCAGGTATGAAGAACTGGACAGCACTGGGACCTGACATGATACATGGCCTACTGGCTAAAGAAGCTTACCGCACTCCACGAGCGCCTGGCAGCACAAATGAACCAGCTGCTAAGAGATGGGACTTACCCCGAATGGCTAACAGAAGGGCGAACGATCCTGATCCAGAAGGATCCCTCAAAGGGTGCAGTCCCATCCAACTACCGACCAATAACCTGTCTCTCCACAACATGGAAGCTCATGTGAGGCATCATTGCAACCAAGATAAATAGGCACATGGATCAATACATGAGCAACTCACAGAAGGGCATTGGTAGAGACTCCAGAGGAGCCAAACACCAACTCCTGGTTGACAGAACAGTCGCTCAAGACTGCAAGTCACGACACACCAACCTGTGCACAGCCTGGATTGATTACAAGACAGCCTATGACTCAATGCCACACACTTGGATCACTGAATGCTTGGAGCTGTACAACATCAACAGGACTCTAAGAGCCTTCATAAGAAACTCAATGAAGCTGTGGAAAACCACCCTTGAAGCCAATGGCAAGCCACTTGCACAAGTGTCCATCAAATGTGGGATATACCAAGGTGATGCTCTGTCCCCACTGGTGTTCTGCATAGGTCTGAACCCCCTCAGCCAAATAATCAGCAAGACTAACTATGGATACCGACTCAGAAATGGGGCCAACATCAGTCACCTCCTCTACATGGATGACATCAAGCTATATGCTAAGAGCGAGCGTGACGGAAGAGGTACAGACCACGGATGTTAAGACACGAAAGCTCCTCACCATGCATGGAGGGTTCCATCCCAAATCCAGCACCCTGAGACTGTATGCTAGCAGCAAGGAAGGAGTCCAAGGATTAGTGAGCGGAGAAGCCACTATCCAGGATGAAACATCCAAGATGCATGAGTACATCAAGCTCAAGGCCCCAACTGACAGTGTGCTCAGTGAATGTCTCAGGCAATGGAGAACAGAGGATACAGTGCTGGAGGACAGATCCTCATGGGAGGACAAACCCCTGCATGGGATGTACCACCGGACCATAACTGAAGTGGCTGATATCAAGAAGTCCTACCAATGGCTAGAGAGGGCTGGCCTACAGGACAACACTCATCCTGGCAGCTCAGGAACAAGCCCTGAGCACCAGAGCGATAGAGGCTCAGATCTACCACACCAGACAAGACCCAAGGTGTAGGCTGTGCAAAGAGGCGCGTGAAACAATCCAGCACATAACTGCAGGGTGTAAGATGCTGGCAGGTAAAGCATACATGGAGCGCCACAATCAAGTGGCTGGAATCATATACAGGAACATGTGTGCAGAATATGGACTGGAAACCCCAAGGTCAAAATGGGAAACACCCCCAAAGGTGGTAGAGAATGAGAGGGCAAAGATCCTGTGGGACTTCCAGATCCAGACTGATAGGATGGTAATGGCGAACCAACCAGACATTGTAGTGGTGGACAAAGAAAAAAGGAAAGCCGTTGTGGTGGATGTGGCAGTGCCAAGTGATGGGAACATCAGGAAGAAGGAACATGAGAAACTGGAGAAATACCAGCGACTCAGAGAAGAACTGGAGAAAGCCTGGAAAGTGAAGGTGATAGTGGTGCCTGTGGTAATTGGAGCACTCGGGGCAGTAACCCCCAAGCTAGAGGAGTGGCTACAGCAGATACCTGGAAAGATCTCAGACATCTCAATCCAGAAAAGCGCAGTGCTAGGAACAGCTAAGATACTGCGCAGAACCCTCAAGCTCCCAGGCCTCTGGTAGAGGACCCGAGCTTGAGTAAGAAAACACCCGCGGAGGGTGAAAGGGGCAAGTTTATATATTATATATATATTGTGCCTGGGTCAAAGTGACCCCAAATTTGAAAACAACTACTTCTTAAACTTTCTTTCAAAATGGTAGTTATTGTCGTCAGTTTGAGTTGTGTCTTGTAATCTATATGCTAGGATGAAAATTACCCAGCATAGAACCTGCAACTTTTCAAAATCTCTTTAGGTTGTTGCTTTCTATCTATATGTGTGACCTGGGTCAAAATGACCCAAATATAAAAAAAAAAATGTATATTTCAAAATTTCTGTTGAAATATTAAATTTATAGTCACTATTTGTTTTTTCCTTTTAATCTGTATGTAGCATTCGCATCAAACTGACCCAAACAACAAATATTCAAAATCTATTTTTGATGTTTTATTCCTGGTCATCACTTTGGGCTGTTTCTTCTCATCTATGTGTAGGTTCCTGCGTCAAATTGACGGCAATATAAAAACAAAGGTATGGAGATTATTTCACAGATACAAATGTAATCTTCTCTTCTGTTTCAATTTTAACTTGATTTTTTTAATGATGTGGAATTTCTATACATTTTTATATATTTTTTTAATTGGCGTAAACAATTGTCAAAACAAACATGAAAAAGAAAATTATGAATTTGGTCCAGATACCAGTTGAATGTTTCAATAAAGAAAAAGTGCATTGGATGGATTCTATGCATCAGTCTGAGTTGTTTCTTGTTTTAGTAGATGATAGAAAACAATTAAAATATCTTGATATATCTTTGAATTAAAAAGTATCCTGATAATCTGTGCTTTCTCACATTTCAACAAGATGCCAAAGTGATGCCATTCAGTAAAATTCTTCTGCTGTGCAGTAAACTCCTGAGGTGCACAGCTTCCAAAACATTAAAAAGATCAAATTTTAAGCCGTCCATCAAGCAAGGTCACTCAGGACGCAGATGTCTGTTTTTAAGAGTACAGCAGACATTACCTTAAACCAATTAGAGACATATGTCAGATAATGACTAAAAACAAGCTGCAATGATGATTTGTTTGAATTATAGCTATGGGCAACGCCACTTCTCGTTTATTTTTTAATTAAAAATGACATTCAGAATGACGTCTCCACTTGTATTTTGAAGTGTCTTGGCGTCATGACAGATCCAACAAGGTATGGTACCTCTGATATTAACAACCTTCCCCCCTGTGCCTCCTCAGCTCCAGCGCTGGGAAAGCTGCCAGAGCACAACAACCACGGCCGCGACGGATCAGATAATTCAGGACGCTCTTAACGGCTGCCATCAAAAGCGTCTCTCTATCACCTTTACCCATCAACTCATGTTACATGCACTGCGCTATCTGATATCTAGTTAAGTCATAGAGGATGCATAGCTACTCAATTTGATATCCACTGTTCTGGTAATTAGACCTAATTTAATTTTACCCACAACCTCCTCCTCCCCTTGATTCCTTTTCATGTTTTGTTTGTTTTGTTTTTTATCCAAAAAATATCAATTTTGTGTCGCGTGCAAAATGTGTCACTGCTGTAAGCATCACATCTGACTGAAAGAATAAGGCTTCGTTTCTCTGAAGGTCACTTACAAAACATGAATCCTTCCAAGAGGGAGTGGTGACGAGTGGCTGTTATGAGCATCAATCTGCTGTTGATCTTTCTTGGCATTTCTGTGACTCACAGATGCCAATGTCACCAATATATACATACATATACACATGCATAGATGTATGTGGATTTTATAGGAAACTTGCAGTACTCCTTTGATAAATTAAAAAAAAAGTGGCAGTATGAAAAGCTAAGTAGCATAGACAATCTTTAAAGAGCTCCAACTATTTATGGATGACATTGTACTGTTATAATACTTTGTGATTAGTCAAATGCCTTTTCCAACTACATAAACCATTTTCATAGGTTTACTTTAGGACCGTCCCAAGAACTCTGGTTGTAACTGGTTTGCTTTCCATCACAGACACAAAAAACATTCCAAGGTGAAACAAGAACAAACCAAAAACTATGCAACCTCAATAGTTGACCACTAGGGACAATAGTGTCCAATTTCAGCTCTCACAAAGGAAACAACAAAAATGTATACCCCATGTCTCCCATCAGCCCACTTACTGTGATATGACGAAGCGTATGTGTCTTTTCTCTACATTGTGTTTACCCAGGAGACATTTTTGGCTTCTGACACACCGCTTTTTGACCACGCGTAACTCTTAAACACCAGTGATGTTGCCAGCGACTCCTATATAACCCACACACTCCTGTAAGCTGTTGCATATCTGTGGAAAGCTGTTTTTCTCTGCCTCAGAACACAAGTTAAACACAAAAATCATCTTTAGGGATCAAGCATTAAGAGAAGAGCAACAAGACAATGACTGGCTCTGTCTAAAAACCTTAATTGTAAATCTTGATTTAAATTTTTACTAAAGCAGCTTTAACAAAACCTCCGACAGGCTGTTCATGCAGGAAAACCCTCCAGTGTGTCCGAATGAAAAAGGTTTTGTACAGAAGAGTGGGCGACAAACTCATTGCTAATTATCACACACATGTAATTATGGCTCACCAAAAGTGGCACAACTATCTTAGGGGGCAATTACTATTTTACAAAGCTTCAGTCAGGTTTTAGACACCTTATTCCATTAATAAATCTGTTTCTGACAAAATATTCTTTTTGTTTTACTCCGATTGTCTTTGAAATTATCATTTCATTTTGTAAAAATTGGTGTACGTTAATGCTAGAAAAAAATGACAACCAATACAAAAGAAACCCTGACTTTTTTTAATGCAACAAATTATATTTACTGCTTTTTGCTTGAGTTTGTTTTAATGGTCAGTCCAAGTGGTCAATACAAGAAAAAAAGAATGAAGTCAATTTTTCTCTTTCAGGTTTTGCCTTAAGATTGCCTCTGAGGAACAACCACAGTGAGACAAACAAGCAAAAATCAAAGGATTAACATTTCACAGCTCTGCCTGCCTTTTCAAGTCACACACCAGCTTGAACAGATAACAACGCCAGCTAGACTTCTAGAGAAAATAATGCAAATCAGTAATGGCATTTGCATACTCTTTCAATCAAATTTTCAAGCACATCATATCAGTCTGGATCTCTGACAGGGAGCCAAACGCTGTCTGAATGGGGGGCATTCATGGAGTTATTTGCATCTCCGCACTTTAGAATTAGTCAAAGACACATTTTCAGTCTTCCCTTTGTGGCTGCTTTTATTTCATAAGAGAAAAGAAAAATGCGATTCGGTTGAGAAAAATCAAACAAATTGTTTTGGGAAATCTTAAAAAGATATTCTACCTTGACTTTGAAAGAAAATACATTTTTTTGTGCTTTAAAGTAATATGAAACCCAACAAGAGATGGATCCTGATTTATGGATGCAAACAAACGCTTCAGCCCAATCCTGTACACTGATTTGTTAGGATATCGTCAGAGCTGTGCTTTCACATGCAACAAATGCCTGCTCTCCGCGAACGCAGCCTGAAGCCAATTCCTATCACGACGTCTGCTTTCTCTCAGCCATTGTGTTTGCTCTGCTCCCGCTGACGTTTTCAAACGTGTGAGTCAAAGAGCCTGTAGTCAGCTCTCGCAGTCTGAAGTCATGGAAGTAATGCGAGCCTTGATCCGACAGAATGTACGTGTCAATGCAGGCGCAGCTGGCGAGGATAGAGTAAGTGGCACACCACAAGAACCCCTAAGTGCTTTGAGCTATTAGATCACAGAAGAGCCTGTGTCGAACCTGACAAACTTACAGCACTGCATTCACAGCAATAGGAGGGAAGGAAGTACATTTGTGGTTTACAAACCAGCTATTAACTGTTCTTTAATCCAGATATTTTATCCAAAGAAAACACTTTTTCCCCTTACAGTCCAAAGGATCACAAACAAGGATTTAGACACAATCAGTTATTTAGAACGACACCTTGTGTAGTCCATGGATGTCCAAACTTTTAGAAAGAGGGCCAGATTTGGTGAAGTCAAAATGTTTGAGGATTTCTAGCATTCTTTGAATGATTTTCATAACATAAAATGGAAATTAACTATTTATTCAACATGTTATTGTAATGCCACACCTCTCATTTATTCTCAAAGAAAACAAATACATCTAAATATATTTTTAACGAAATTACTGTCAATGTGCCTGTTTTTCGCATCATTCATTGCCAGTAAGCTTGTTTAGACAGCATGTCTTGCGTAATAGTCCTTCTTGATATTGAACACCTTGAAAACAGTCAAGAGTCTCTTGGACTTTGTAATATTTCACTGAAACAAACTTTTTGTGCAACTAAAAATACAAACTGATATTGGTAAAACAAATGTTACTGTAACTACGGTAACTCCTGACCTTGTTAGTAACACATAAAAACCACAGTCTGACACGGCTACACGTTAGCCGCATTAATGTATTTATAATAACACCCACTGTCGCCATCAGCAACAGTTCTTCCCTAAGAAGCTCAATTCTGTAGTCAGCAAAGCAATCCTTCTGTGTGTCATCACACGTTCCATCACCACCTGGTTTCACTTCATCAACCTCTAGAACAGTGGTTCCCAAAATTTTTCTGCAGGGCCCCCCTTTCTGAAGATTAGAATATTTTCGAGCCCCCCCACACTGACACAAACATACAAATCCTTTGTTTCTAAACTCCACCGCGCGCCCCCTGCAGTACCTCCGCGCCCCCCCTAGGGGGCGCGCCCCCCAGTTTGGGAACCACTGCTCTAGAACAAAAACCTCCTGAACACAGTCAGTCTGCTTGTCAGAACTCTATGCCGCACCTCAGACCCACGAACGCTCAGGTTAGCACTAATAATGTAGAGGTTTTTCACTTCTACTCTACTCAGCCTTCACTCCAGAAAAAGGCTCCACTGTTGGACTCAAAAGACAAGGACCACCTTCATAACCAGAACCATTCTGCTCCTCAATTTCTAACAACGCCCTAATTTACCTCTCTGCAAAATCATGGATTGTCCTGTTCATCCTTAAAATGCACACCTTGATAATGCCACTTGTACTCATGTAAATATTTATCCAATTTTACTTGAACTTTGTTAGTAATTACCTTTTTTTTTCCTTTTTGTCAGCAGTTTTGTTCTCGTTTAGCTCTTTTAGTACGCTCCAGGTCACACTGCTCTACTTTGTCCTTTAAATTGGCCCCAGGTTACTAATAAAGTTTGTTGAATCAAATTAAATCAATGACCTTTTAATTACTTAATTTCTTTTTGTATCTAAAATCGGAGGTACTATGACATAACAGCACACAATGAAAGATTTTCTAAAAGAAACAAAAGTTTCTCCAAACATGTGAGAGGGTTTTCAATTTCTCATTTTGTCAAGATTGCTCTCCTGGAATATTACGCATAATAAACATTTAAAAAAACGCATCTCCTTAGAAAGAGTGGAAACTATTCTTCAGCTGTTCTTTATTTACATTTTATGGATCAGAAAAGTGTAGCGAAACTGACTTTACGAGGGGCTCTGTGACTAGAGACAAACATGAGAGCCTGGCTAAAGTACAGCATGATCTTCAAGGGTGTTTTAAACCAAATTCAACATATGTGTTGTAGTTTGTGCAACACACCAATATACTGTCACCAAAATATGTTTTGTTCTTTTATGTTCTTTTTTTATGCTTTTAATTATGTCTGTGTCAAATATTTATCAAGTAACCAAACACCTCAAAATGATTGGATTCTCAACTTTTATGCCCTGAGATTTGTTGAAATAAAAAAAGGGAAATTTCAATTGTACATTTGAAATTATTGCAAAAGAAATCCTGTATAAGGAATTATCTTCCAAGTAGATGCAGATACTTGGACACCTTCAAATAAAAAAAATAAAAAAATCATTTTGGCAGCAACACATGAAAGTCCTTCTGGTCAAGCACATTTAGGAACTAGTTATTGAAGTCGGTTCATAAAGTAACTGCTAGGTGGCTTCTAATAGTAAAAAGCAACTCCCCATTCGCTTCATATAAATCACTCCAAACATTCTTTGAGTGTCAACTTTACTGGAAAAAATTTAAACCATGTCATTTATATCTGATCGAGATATGTTTGCATCAATAAGGCTTAGTTTTCCTTTTTCATCTGTCTGGTCAATAAAAAAAAAAAAAAAACAAAACAAAGAAAAAAGTTTGATGATATCTAAGCTAGTCACATCCTGGGAGTTAAAAACAAAACAAAAAAAGTGACGGGAATCCAATTATTCCAGTAAAACTCTATTGGTTGTGTAATCGGTTTCTTATCCAATTTTTTAAAGAATATCTGAGACAGTTTTGTGAATAACAATAAGACTAAACTGTTTGCAGGTTTATTCCCCAGATACCTACTGCCGAGTGACCTGACTGAGGATTCAAACCCACATTCTGTAGGGGTCTACCAGAACAAAAATTGAGCTTAACCATTGATTGCTCACTGTCCCTGGCTCCAGTCTTCAACTATTTAATATCAGTGCCTCATTCTCGATAACGTATTTACAGATACAGTACGAGGCAGCATTTATTTATATGTTCTGCAAGACATGTCATGGTTAGCGTACAAAAAAGTGGTCCCCCATATTTAGGGTCAACTCACATCAGTTTTAACTCTTCTGCTACCAGCCATATTTGCAATGCAACTTCCAATTTTCGTCTTCATGTTGGCTTTTTGTCAACATCCCATCCATGTTTGTGCATAAACATGGCAGTTAAGGTTACAGCACTAGGGGCTTGGGCTCATAGCAACACTATCTGGTTCCAGAGTCTTGGGGGGTCGATGCTGTGACTCACCTCTGCAAGGTGAGCAAGGGGCCTGTGCTCTGGGATGGCTGTGGAGAGAGCCCTATTTTAAGGCCAGAGGACCCCAGCAAAGCCCAAATGATGTGCAAGGTAGTTAGAGTGAAAACTGTACAAGTTCCCTTCAGGCACCCAGGTATGCTGGAGAGGTAAATACACAATCTGATAGCTTAAAAACCCAGTCCGATCATCTTTTGATCTATTGTAAAAGTGTTCCCAGTGGTATTTTCATTAGGATTATGCAGTTTTTTGCTAAAATGAAGGACAAAAGTATGATTTCTAGGACACAGCAGGAGTTAGTTGGAAAATTGCTTTTGAGTTGTGGGACCACTGGAACGAATATAAATCACAAAGCCATTTTCATTAATTTTGCTGAATCATACAGCCGAGGTTTGGACGCCAGTCAGTAATTCCTACCTCTCTTTCTTGATGGCATGTCTCTTACAGGGACTGAACCCTGCGACATGATTACCTTGGTGTCACCAGAGTCTGGCTGCCATTTTGGCCCATTAAACTTCAAAGAATAGTTAGCTGTGGAAAGAGGCATCCTCAGTGAAGAAAGCCCTTTCAGTCCTGATGTTCAAAAGCACTTAACCCCATCGTTATTGGCATGGTTGAGTCTTTCAGACCCACTTTCACTATGTTTTCATAAAACCAGAGGTTGTGGAACTGAGAGGAGCTTAAATCAGTAGATAGAAAACATTTCTTTACCATTTTAATCACTTACGTTTTCCTTAATCTTATCTTTCACACACTAAAAGAAGTTTGTTATTCTTTTTTTTTAAAGGGCCTGGTGTACAAAACATGTTGTGATGTTGAGAAAAATGTGTTGCTAGTGATTAGGATCTACTGATAAGTTCAGACATTTCATCTCTCTGAACTTGTCGGCAGCGTTGTGCTGAAATTATACAGTTAGTTTGATGTGACAGACTTTTTTTCTCGACCTCCTACCTACTTTGATCTTGCTGGCAGTTAATTAGCATGACACACAAGGATAAGAAAAGTTGTTACACGAAGATCTGCTGAAATGCTTTAGTTTTTTTGGTGTTTTTTTTTTTTGTTCGTATTATCCGCCTCGCTCGGTCTTTAGAGTGATTTTTTTTTTTTCTGTTTGTTTTATGACCACATTGTGAGATATAGATCCCATTATTCTAGACTTGCCGTGGCTTTTGAGATAGGCACTCATTTGTGTTTATAATATATAAATATTTATATATTTTCTCTGTTTGCCTTTGTAGTTCATTATTTTTCATTTACAAGATGGCAATAACAGGGAAATTGAGTGTGGCCTGAAATACCATTTCATTTTTCTATTTCATAAAGGGAGTGAAAAGGGGAAAAAAAGTTCATTAGCCAATACTACTATGATTACTGCCAGTGCAATGAACATTTTGAATTTGGACAATGGCTGCAATGTTATGTTGTTTTCCAAAACATTTGCTTTATTTGGAGAACTTCAGAACTTTTGAAAATGTCTGTGAAGTTGGCGTCCAAATCAGTAGCAGTTTAACTTTAGTATACATAGCTTGGCCAGTCATTGTCAATAGTACAACTTTTACATACAAAAAACACAAGTACATTGACTTGCGTTCAAGGTGGATCTTACTAAACCAAATCACAGATATGACTGCACATGTGCCATTTTATTGGATCGCAAACATGGTGACCGCTAAGCCAAAATGTAGTAATTGAGACATATTCAAAGGCAAAATTACAGGAGCACATGCGGAAACATGGTTTACCCATTTCTGGATCGATTAATAAAATAATGGCACTTCCCTATGCAACTGATGTGATGTTAATACCTCTTATCTCGACCAAGGAAGATGAAAAGAAATGGAGGTAAGGACACAAAGCATTTGTTACTGAATTTGAGAATCTACACTGATCAGTCAAGATTCTTACTAGATCAGTTAACTCTTTTAATAGTAGGCCGACATGATACAATACTTTAATTCAATCGAAAAATATACTAAATTTGTCATATCCTTGCTTTTTTTAATTCATTAAAGGCATGCAATATTCTTCTAATTAACAAATAAGCACTGCATTGATGAAAAACAATTACCTGCAACTCTCGCAGATTTAATAGACGTTAGGTTAGTGAGGCAATTGGTATGAAGCTTTGACCACCCACCATGATTATAGACACATCCGTCTTATATGGGATATTATACTATCTCAGTGTTTCCAGATTGAGCGGTCTTAATTCTGACTCTGGTCAAAAATTGCCTTGGGCAGGATCGCCGGTTTTTAGTTCCTTAATAAAATACGTTTCGGGTCTTCAGCGCCACACCCATCATCGTCCTCACCATCATGAGCAGCCACTAATAAAATACCTGTGTCAAATAATCTGTTCCAATCCAATCCAAATGTATGACTCTGATCATTTTAATTGTTTTATTCTCAATATCTCTACTTTTTGCGTAATTAAGAAGAAAAAAAAATATCTGTTTAACTACTTATTAAAGTTATATAGCTAATAGTTTTTTTTATAGTTTACACTGTTTTAAAATATAGACCATATCACTTAACAGTCTGTTCTTTACTACTTCTACTACTTCAATTGAATTGGTTAGTTCAAAAGGGGCCCAAGTCCCAGAGGGTTGTTGTTCCAGGAAATGATTTTTATTGCATAGCTTAGAAAGGAAACTACACCAAATGATTATTAATTTACCTAACTTTAGCACCAGTTCATAGCTTACGAATGCTATAATATGAAGCACCTCACTATTATAATTTCAGGGAACTAGCAAACCAAAGTGCTCCAAGAAGGACTTGGGCCCTTCTTGAATTAAACAGAAGTGCTGCCATATTGGATAACTAGTGCTGCCATCTATGGGATAAAGCTAAACCCTTGCAATAGAGGCCCAAGTCCAGGAATTCTGCACTTAATGCATTTTAAATGTCAAGCATAGTCAATACATTACAACGACCTTGGGACTTTTTTGCACATATTTTTCTTCCCTTGAAGACCATTGAACATATATCTCTATTTTGAAAAATTGTGAACTTGGGTGCCTTTTGAACTAAACAAATCAGTTGCAAATGTTGGCAAAAGATGTTCACCTAAATCAGGGGTGCTCATTACGTCGATCTAGATCGACCGGTCGATCTTCAAGGTCGTGAGGGTAGATCGCAGGCCAGCAAAGATAAATAACAAAAAAAAAAGTACTAAAAAATCCACCAGCCAATCAAAATCCTCACCGAGAAGTACAGGACTTGACTGACATGCAGAAAGGCCAATCAAACATCCTCTGATACATACGTCACTGAACATGCATGTTTAAATACACTGAGCGCAAACTCTGTCTGTCATCAGAAAGTTGCTCTCTGCCTCGCGGCACGTCAAGTCCCCAGCAGAAGACCACTCCGGACAACCGGAGTGTTTATTGAAGCCGCCCTCCTGCTACCGGCTCTGCAGTTCTTGCCCGATGAATACGAGCTCATTTAGGAAGCTGTTTTTTTTCGTGGCACATGCTTCATACGGAGCCAGCAGCGCTTTGGAAATGCCATGCTCCCCGCATTGCACGGTTTACAACAGAGCATGACAGATAGTCCCTACTTTCTGTCTTTGTAATAAAACGCCTCATATGTCAATACAAAAGTATCTTTGTGTCTAGTTCTTACTGTCTAGTTTTTAATCATCAGTACATGAACAATAATGTTCAAATAAACATGTAACTAATAAACATAACTAACAAACATTTACTAATAGTATCTAATAGTATTTATATAGACACGTACAGGTAGATCTTCAAGACATTGTAGACTCAAAAGTAACTCACATGCCAAAAAAGTGTGACCATCCCCGATCTAAATGGACTCTTCAATTATTCTCCATCCATTCTTTAAGAAATCTGTGGCCGTTTTGGTATTTAAAAACACAATGATGGCCCCAAAAAGAATCCTTGGGTTCTACTATTGTGTCCCACCCATTCATGAGACCTTTGACCTCTCCCAGAATTTGACAAGCAATTTTGTGTGTGTGAACTGGTCTCTTCTACCCTCAGTTTAAAAGAGGTATGAAAGATTTATTCTAGATAAAAGGTGGAGAAAAGTGGAAGTGCTACAAATAACCCAGTAAATAAAGAGGAAGTTCTGGCTAACTTCACTATTTAGCTCAATCTCCGTTTTACCCACCTATCTCACACTCAGATATCCCTGTCAGTGAATTATTGATTAGGAAATCTTTAAGGAAGCTGCTGGTGCAATTACTAAAACCTTAGTGACGCAGGCGCGTCCCTGAGAAATCTATCACTTACACACAACATGGGCAAACACAGATCCAATCATCACAGGATCAACAAAAGACATATGCACAGCCCCAACAGACAGTTTAGAAACTCTTTAAGAAATGTAAACTCTGTTCTTTGAGTTGTCTTTTTTCTGTTTTGGAAATAAGACATATTGTCTGTGATAGAATTGGAAAATAATCCCTCCAGGTGGTGTTAAAAAAAAAAAATACACAAAACTGGACCATTTAATCACTTTTTTGACTACCAGATTGAAGATTCAAGGGATTGTTTTACTCATAAAACCCAGAGACACAAAAACTAAATGAAATAAAACAGTGGAGTGAAATTCAAGTTTCTTTATACCAATTATGAGACTCTAATATCTAGACTTGCACCACTTTGATACTTTTGTTTAACAATTCTGCTTGAAAGATTGCCAAGTTAACAGGTTCATTACAAAAAATATTTTTTATGTATTCATCAAATTCAATTCAAATGAGTTTTATTTTTATAGCTTATTATCACAACCCAGTTCTCTCAATGGGCTTCACCGTAAAATAATTTATACAATTAGTTATAAAATACAATAGCTGATTGCTAAGCTAAGGCTTCCCTAAACTGGGCTTCCCTGCCCTAAGACCCCTCTTTTCCTCTCCCAGGACGGACAGGCGATGTACCAGGACAAGACAAAGACATTAAACTTTTCTTGTTTTATTAGTTTCAACCTTAATATCAGAGAATGGAAATAATCCAAGATTTCTTTTTAGCACTATAGCTAAATTAACTCGCAGTCAGAGCTCAGTAGAACCAAATGTTCCTGTTTCTCTCAGCTCTGATGATTTTCTTACATTTTTCGATAGTAAAATCTCAAATATTAGACATAAGTTAAATCAAGTTATTCCCACTATCAGCCCAGAGCAGGCTGAAGTGACAGAACTGGAGGCATCCATAGAACCGGCTGTAACATTAGACTGCTTCACTATTGTGGATCAAGTAGAAATAGCATCAATTATTACATCCTCCAAATCCTCAACTTGTTTGTTAGACCCAATTCCCACTAGACTTTTTAAAGAAACTTTTCCCCTAATAAATGATTCCATATTAATGATAATAAATACCTCTCTAGAAACGGGTTACGTGCCACAGTCTTTTAAATAGGCACTTGTTAAACCTCTTCTGAAAAAGCCTAGTTTGAATCCTAGTAACTTGGCCAACTATAGACCGATATCAAACCTTTGCTTTATTTCTAAAATCCTAGAAAGAGTTGTAGTTAAGCAGCTTTACTGCCACCTACAGGACAACAGCCGCTTTGAAGACTTTCAATCGGGGTTTAGACCCCACCACAGTATGGAAACTGCACTAGTTAGAGTCTCTAATGACTTGTTATTGGCCTCAGAAAAGGGACTACTTTCTATTCTGGTCGTCTTAGACCTCAGTGCAGCTTTTGACACTATCGACCACAGTATTTTACTCCATAGATTAGAGCAGGACATAGGGATCAGAGGATCTGCTCTCCAGTGGTTTAAATCCTATCTATCCGATAGATATCAGTTCGTTAATGTAAATGGACATTCCTCTCAGTTAACTCGAGTTAACTACGGAGTCCCACAGGGCTTAGTATTAGGACCCATTCTGTTTATGCTTTATATGCTACCCCTAGTAAACATAATCAGGAAAAACAGCATTAATTTTCATTGTTATGCTGACTGATACGCAGTTGTATTTATCCACAAAACCTGACCAGAATGACAATATAGAGAAACTGATTGCATGCATCAGAGACATCAAGAACTGGATGATAATTAATTACCTCCTCCTAAACCCAGAAAAAACTGAGGTCATCATACTTGGTCCTAAAAACCTCAGAGATGCTCTGTCTGCTCAGATAGTCTCCCTGGATGGTGTAAGTATAGCCCCCAATTCCACAGTAAGAAACCTTGGGGTTTTATTTGACCAGGATTTATCATTTAAGGCCTACATATCTCACGCGTGTAGAACTGCCTTTTTTCACCTACGGAATATCGCTAAGATCAGAAATATACTTTCTAAGAGTGATGCTGAAAAACTCATTCATGCATTTGTTACGTCGAGGCTAGATTATTGTAACTCTTTTGTTAGCAGCGTGTCCTAAGAGTTCCTTAAGAAGTCTCCAGCTTGTTCAGAACGCAGCAGCTAGATTGTTAGCAGGAACTAGCAGAAGAGATCACATCATTCCTGTGTTAGTTTCACTCCATTGGCTCCCAGTTGATTCTAGAATTAAGATCAAAACCCTCCTGCTAACCTGTGAGGCCTTACATAGTATAACGCCATCCTATATCAAAGACCTTACAGTGACTTACCAACCAAACACAACACTTTGCTCACAAAATGCAAGACTGCTTGTGGTTCCTAGAATTTGTAAAAGTACAGTTGGAGGTAGAAAGTTATCCACCAAGCCCCTGTTTTATGGAATAAACTCCCAGCTCATGTATGAGGGGCCGACTCAGTTTCTACATTCAAAGTTAGACTGAAAACATTCCTCTTTGGACAGGATTATTATCAGACTAGTTAGTATTTAGAGATTATTTAACTTAATGTTAATGTGTTCAAATTAAAAGTAATAACAATAACAATTTGTTTTTAGGCTGCTAGAAGTTGAAGCTGGGGTAACTATGGTGCTCTGGGGTTCTGTCCTCTTTTCTCATCTATTTCTACCCTTTCTCTCTTCTCTATTCTTGATCATTATTCATCATTTAGTTCTCCATGCCTCTGTTTGGTGCAGTACGATTGATGCATTGTCCCTCTTTCCCTCTCCCCTCCTGGGGAGTGGGAGTGCTCCCAGATTCCAATTGGCTCATCCGTGCTCCTGTTCCTGACCGTGTACCTCGTCTCTGCTCCTGCTCCTACACCTGGCTGTGGTTCCTGTCTCTGGCTCGACTCGCACCCCTGACTGTCCCCCCAACCCCGGCTTGATGAAGCTCGTCTTCTGGACTTTAAATACGTAATTGTAGAGTTAGATAAGTTAATTCTTCTCTAAGAGTTCTGGTAATTGCCTGTCCGTCCTGGGGGAGGATCCCTCCTTCATGTGGGCACCCCTGAGGTTTCTTCGTTTTTTCCAGTATCCGTTTTTTTAGGAGATTTTCCTTACCGCGAAGGGGGGTCTAAGGGCAGAGATGCCAGTATAGCTTAGTCAGTTTGTTAGTTCATTTTAGTATTTTCCTATTGAACTCTATGTATTCATGATCCTTTTGATTTCATGTTTCACTTTTTCAATTACCGATACAAAGCCCATCGAGATGACTGTCATTGTGAATTTGGGCTATACAAATAAAATTGAATTGAATTGAATTGAAGTTTGAATTGAATTTTCAAGAGTTTTGAACACAGAAGCCCAAAACGCATATATACATGCGTTTGTATAGACCGTTTGTTAAAAGTGGTCGCTTGAACATACGTTTCCTAGTGCGGTGGTCATGTAGCATTAGATTCTTTGATCAGCTAACACCTGTTTTAATCTAAAGATCCTGTAATCAGAAATTCGTCATCTCATGGTTTATAGCCCAACCTCAAGTCCGATTGGACAGCAGGTCCCACACAGCCTTTTGTGATGGGGGAGAGTTATCGCCAACACTCTAAAATTACAGGTGTAAGCAGTTTGGAAATCTGCTAGAAGAAATAGCATACACCCCCACTTTGTTGGCTTCTCCATGTATTCTTTCATACTGATCCAGGCCTTTGAAGCCACCATCCTCTCAGTGACAAACATTCCTGTGTGGCTGAAAGCAAGCTTGGCAGGGAGGCACCATGTGACAGTATAAAGGATTGACTCAGTCATATTCCACATTCTTTTTTTTTTTCTCCTCATCGTTTTTGGAAGAAGGTGTTCCTTTTCTCGCTTTGCCTACAAGCACTTCTTCCTCCTCTCATTCTTTCACCAATAGTAGTCCAGTTTTACATCAGCACCATCTAAGTAAACAATAACGGTGGCCAGCATCCATTTGGTATAAAAGTGATGTTCATGATATGACTAATTTGTCTTTGGTATTACGTTGGAATGCCTTTTCTGACACAACCTCCCATGTTTAGCCAGACTTGCTAGTGATGCACAAAAACACTATATTGTCACATCAAATTGTAATGAGTTTGCAAAACTAAATAAATTGGTTAATTGAAAGTTCTTTTTCTAAAAGCAAGAACATGGAGAAGTAAAACCCCAATCGTATCACTATTTAATTTTTTCCAGAGCTGCATAGCAAGAAACTACTTTTCCCTTACACCTAAGCAGTTTGGATACACTTACCAGCCTTTCACTCACGCAATCTGCCATCACTGTATTCCCGCTAATCCAGTTACCACTGCTCATTATCCCCCGTCTGCCGATACACGATGATTGAAATATGATAGTCATCTAAGATTGAATTAGCAACAAGGTCACAGCGGTAACCTTTCAACAAATTAGTACAGGAAGCCTTTGAATATCACAGGCACGTTAACCCAGCTAGTAATATAATTGCATGTGTGGTGCCTGGCAGTGAGGGGAGCTCAAAGATTCTCCTGTTTGTTCCCAACATCACAGACCCATCATGAGAGGATTCATTCAAATATAAAGGTGTGTTCATGGATAATTGCTAATGGGGACATGGGCTGATATGTGGCTTCATCGTAAGCAGGCGCTTCATTCCAATATCTGTTCCTTTATCAAATTAAAACTTTATGGCAGATGTTCTTGAAGGATGGAGTCACAATCTGTGTCTATAATCAGAGACAGAAAAGACAGAATATATGTCATTAGCTAACAGTTTTCCTTTGGATTTGCCTACATTTTGAAGTGATGCTGCAATTGAACTTCCATTTCAAAACAGAACACAGCAGATTAATAAATAGTCTTCTTAAAATGTTCATTTTTATTAAGTTTTTGCTTTGTCAAATGGGTGTCAGCACCATTTAGTCTTGTAGGGGTCAGGACTCGCCGGCCACCTCCAGGCCTCGCGGGCTGCATTCCTACATGTCTACCAACAAACCTTGCTCTGGAATGTTCTAAATGGCTGGACACACCTAAACCAGGTAATCAGTCATGAGTAGGGCTTGGATATCTGGAAATCACGCAACCCTCAGGCCTGGAGTTGCACAGTTGGGTTGAGGTGAGGGAATTCAACTTAAAGTTTGGTGAAGTTGGTGTAGCATGCTATAACTCAGGAGGGTAAGAGAAAGTAAATGATCCTAAGTTGAATAGGGGGCTAAATATTAATGCTACTTTAAGACCAGGGGTGTCAAACTCCTGGCCTTAAGGGCCGGTGTTCTAGATGTCTTCCAACCAACCTCCCATTGAAGCTCCTTATTAGTTAAACACACCTGAACCAGGTAATCAACAGCAAGATGTCTGGAAAACCAGCAGGAGGCCAGTCCTCCAGGCCCGCAGTTTGACACCCATATTTTAAACACACTGTTTGTTATATACATGTTTAAAAAAAGTCAAATGCACCTTCTTTTCTTAATATATTGACCTGGTGCTCCAGTGAGAATATAAAGACTGCTACAACACTGTTAGTAAGTTTTTTCCCCCCATTATACTCATTTACAAGACGGATTTTGTACGTTTTTTAAAACTACTGTGCATTCGACAATGTTCACAGGACAACAGCCTTTGTTTTGTCAGGCTTGTTTGTGTCAGTGCAACACTATAGTGTAATAAAATAGAGAAGTGTCTTGTGATGCCTTGGCAGCAGAACAACAAAAGGCAAATTAAAGCTAATTAACATCTGTTTCCGTCTCTTCAGTGTGATTTAGGCAGTCAGGTTTCCTTTAGACCAACCGCACTTGCAGGCACTCTGTGGAGTCAGGAAGGAAGAAGCGTGTGAGGTTAATGCATCACACGGCAGCACACACAAACAAGCCCAAATTAACAGTGAGCACGCAGGTCGCACAAAGCAAATTCTGCTCAGAGTGGAAATTTAAAAAGAAAAAGAAAATGTGCCGCAAAAATACAAGCAGAAACAGAGATCCACATTTACACAGACACGCGTGCTAAAAAAAAGAAGGTATTCTTTTCTTTGTTCCACAGTTACAGTGTGTGGCTGTGTGGGCTCAAAGAGAGCAGCTCCTGCATGCGCATCAATTTACGTCTCGGCTCAAAAAATTCTAAACTTAACCTTATCAAATAAGAGATGTTCAGCTGCTGAATGAGAACTGGCTCGAATGAATAATTCCTATTCATACAAAGAGATAAAATGCTGCTGTTTTTGTCTCCTTGATGATACGTGAGGAACAACAACCTTTATACTTTGCATTTAAACATGAACAAAGCAGTGTCCTCAAGACAGAAAACCATTGAAATATAATTTAACCTGAAGAAAAGCCTGTTTTCAGTAAAGCTTAGTAGGCCAAGTATAGATTCAAGGAGTCCTTTAATGATGGGATGGTTTTGTGAGATCATTCTTATTCATGGTCTTGTGGAAACATCCTAGACCAGGCTCAAGCCCTGATTCAGGTGTGAGGAAGGGGGTCATTGTCCCGCCAAAAACTGTTTTTGCCCTCCCAAATGTGGCGGCTCACAAAAATCCACAACTAACTAAAAGAAATACAAAAAGCCCACAATAACAAAAAAAACAAGAAATAACAGAAAAAAAATATAAGTAGGAATGGATGTACAGACAGATGAACAAACAGACATTCATGGAAAAAAAAGGATAAATGCAGCCTCTACAGGGCGCAAACAAAGGCTTTTGCCTGTTTCAAGCCAGGTAAATGCAGAAGATGGTATCATAAAGAGCATCAATGAAAGGAGAAGATAGATATATGGATAGATAATCTGATATGATAGCATTGGTTTATGAGCATATTCTATCTGCACCCCATAGTGGGGTTGGCTAAACTTGGGCCGGGCCAGGTCTATATGTGGAGCCTCTGTCACAAGAACAGGCAGATGGCTGGCTGGATCCAAATGCAGAAGGTTTAGTAGCTCAGCTGAACATCCACAAAGCTAAATCAGAGTCAGGCAGGCAAGGGTCAAAAACAGGCCAGAGAACATCCGAGGAGAGACGGGGTAGTCAAGATCCAGGTGAGAGCCAGGGCAGGTGCCAGGCAAACTGAGCCAGAAACAGGGTCAGGGAACAGAAGTTCAGATCCAAATAGTACACTTGGTAATGAAGGCAGAGTAGCACAAGCAATACTTAGCACTGTTTGTGGCTCAGAAACCGGAAACACCTTTCTTTTTTTTATGTTTTTTTTTTTTTTTTTTTACGTTATCTACCTGCAGTGCAGGTCGATTTTCAAAAAATATTAAAAAAAAAATAAAAAATGGTGTTCTTGGTTTGGAGCAAGCACCTTGACGCTAGTGTGATTCTGTGGGGTTACCAGTATTCGATACATCCACCCTCCGAGACTTTGCCGGCTTATCAGTGAGGCAGACAATACCAGCCCGTGTGCAGTGTGATCTATCATTTTGGACCAGGGACTGCATTACAAGGCCTGAGATTGTGGACTAGATGGGCCTCTCAAGGAGAAGGGCTTGCCAGAAGCTTGCAAACGACGCAAAGCTGTAAAGCCGGGCAGCGGAAATGAAAAGCGGCCGAGTCCTCTTGTATATATCTTTTTTTTCTTTTCTTTTTAATCTCTGTTGTCTAGCCCTCTCTTTTTCAGTCGTGTACTCTCTGCTATTGAGGGAAAAACAGCCCGAAGAGGCCATGTAGACGGGTAGAGTGGACAAAATGAGCCAGGAGAGATTTCAGATAAGGATCAAAAAATAAAAGCACAAGGAATATTATAGAAGTCAGTGTATGTGATGATAGGCGTCCATCTAATTAAAGCTCCTCCCACGATGAAAGATAGGTTTCCAGCATGTGTTATTTTGTTGGTTGGACAATGGCTGAAACGACATAGCCTTCTTCAGATGAAGATGTCGCCCGTGACTCAACAATACAGATGATTAAATGGGTTAAGAGATGCAGTTTGTGCCTCTAAATGATAAATGTATGAAAATAAAGACACTACAGTCTTGGTAAAAAATTAAATCTTACAGTCAATGGCTGTGACAGCCACCATTATGTGAGCCCCGAGCATTTGCATTGAATTATTGCCACGGTTGATTCCGCATAACCCTAACCGCTTCGTTCAGCTCAGGTTCAGGCGCTTTAATGTGAAGTGACAGGGAGACTCTGCTGTAACCACGGCGCGCAAGTCAGACGTCAAAAAATTACACCTCAAAATAAAAATAATAAATTAAATCAGGAGTGTTTTATGAATGTCTAAATAAAAGGCATCCTATGCTAAGTAATTCAGTGTCAGCAGCTGTATCTGCGTTTAAATATTTAAAGGCTGGTTAACTGTAAAAACAATATCCCCCCCCCACTTGGAATGCAACCTTACCTGGTGTTATTACAGAAAACAGATGGGATCGAGGCCCGACGGAGGGCAGGGCTGGATCGATGGGCGCTGCTCTTTGTGGTGAGGCAGTCTAGTGATGGAAAATTGACTGAGTAGATGGATATGAGCAGAGGTAAAGTTTGACTGGGATTCTTTCATTTACTTACTGGAATCGCTTTGTTCCTTTGAAGATTCTGTAAAGTCTTACCCGTCTGTTCTGAAAGGATGCATTTACCTGATCTGAGAACGTTTGTGAAGGTATGTTGAAAGGGATTTTTGTTTGCAGTACCGCATACATCAGTTGTCCATATGGGTCTTAACTTCTATTCCATCTGAACCCATTTACCTCAGGAAAATCTCAGATAAAATGTTTTTAAGAGTTTACCAAACATTAACACTTGTAGATTCTGACTTTTTTTCGTTGAAATAATGACCACGGTCCTCAAGATGTAATTTAGAGGTCTTTAGCACCATCCCCGCTCTGTTTTGGGCTAATAAGATAAATCTGACACTTTTGCCTTATCGGAAACCAGGATCACCTGATCAAGCTAACACCTCTGTCACATGCAGCTATATGGGGGTGGGGTGGGGGGGTGGGGGGGATTGACCCATACAGGTATTTTGGGCTCTAGGCTCATGGAAGGTCGCAAAGAGGAACCGCTGCTTCTATAAGGGGCCGCAGGTGTGTCTTGCCGTTCCATTGAGACTTGCGAAGCCACCTTAAGGAACATCATGAAAGTGGAACATGTTTGATGTTTTCTTTCATCTTTTTCCTTTTATTTCCTTTTGGGGTCACAGGGCTGCTGGGGCCTATCCCGGCCACTTGTGGGCAAAGGCAGGGGGCACACTGGACATGTCGCCACATGTGTCCACAATCACACACCCACCCACTCTCACATTTATACTTATGGACAATGTAGATTAACCAATTAACATATGAAGCTTTTTTTTGGATACTGGGAGGAAGAGGAAGCCGCTGTGAGGCAAGAGCGCTAACCACTGCGCCACCGTGCAGCCTGTTTACTGTGAAGTATTTGGAAGATATACAGATGTGATATACAGATGATGCCGTTGTACAAAACAGTTCGGCCTGCAATAAGTGTTTGGGGGCCTGACATCACACTACGGTAACCCCACTTGGACCAACTCTTCAGCATCAAGATCTGTTTCCTTTTGTTACCTAAAGTTCGTTTCCCTCATAAGTTATGTCTGACATTAGAGAGATTTTGCCACAACCCCCATTGTAAAAGCATCTGTGGCTGTTAGAATGAACCGGACTCGTAGCTTCATGTTTGCAGGCAGGGGAGTGTGCTTTGTTATGGTGTAAAAAAGTAGGCTTCAGACCACTGCAGCTTTGTTTATTTATAACGGAAGTCGCAAGTTCTTCTTCTACGGCTGTCCAGACCAATCACCAACTTACACGACATCGGACCAACATACAGCCAATCAAATAGTGTGACATCATTAGTTGTAGACCCCCGAACACTTATTGCAGGCCAAACAGTTTTTGTACCTCAAACGATGCCCTTACAGCCATTAGTAAGGTGTAAAAACATTATGTAAAATCAAAGTGAAACAACAACAGTTTTAAAAGTATTCTACTGTTTTCGTATTGCAATGTATCAAACTGTGAAACTGAAATGCAAACTGGGAAAAAAATCTTACAGTATTCTGCTGTTATGATGTCCTACAGTGCCACACTGTAAATTGCAACGCAACATGGAAAAACAAAGATTATGTGAATTACAGGAACCTACTGTAAAACCTGGGCATTATGGGAAAATAAAGAAGTACACACATTTTATTTAAAAACTGGCTGCTCAACAACATTCTGGAAACATTTGATTTGGCTCCCAAGCAGTTTACGTCAGCTTGCCAGCTACAAACTCAATTTTGTTAGTTTTTGTCCCTCTGGCAATATGCAGAATGCATTATGGGAGTTTAAATTTTCATTTGTTAGTGTTGTACCAAAAGTTAGCGGTTTATGTCCAGGCATACAAGCTCGTATGTTTCAATGAAATAAATGCGGGTCAAAAGGCTTACCACATGGCATCACTAAGGATGTTAAAGTCTGCTATTGTATTGTACCTCCTGACCTTAATACTGCTTGGAGTCCTGCATTGTGTGGGACATAGATAAGCTCAATTATCTGTGTCTACTGACGTGATTACGGTAAAAGTTGCTATCACCTTGGTGAGGGAACAGTAAGGGGCTGTATAATGCTGAAAGAATCAACTGTAATTTGACAGTGATGCATTGTAGTTAAAGAATACTGTACGTTATTGTAATTATTTTACAAAAAACTACGCTCTGGATGTCTACTTTCTTCATTTTTCACTGTCAATCAGCACAGATGGATCAGAATGGTCGCCTTAAGTGTTTATAAACGCTCACCTGCAGCATGCCCACAGGGAATAAAATGGCGAAAGGACATATTTTTCTCTACAGACTCACCGAGTGCCCTACGACCTTGATCTATTCTGCAGGTGTACAGGTTTTCCCATTTTCTAATGCAGGCCTAATCAGGCAGCAATAAGAGGACACAAAACAGGTACACTACAAGTTCTAAGGTACGGCAGCTCTAGTTAGACCAGAATCAGTCTGGAACCTTAAACGTGTCCACGTCTGTTTTGTTTTTGTTCATTTTAAAACCTAAAGTCACTAAAAGTATTTTTTATCATTATATTTCATAATAACAGCACTTCCAAGAATACAGTTGGGTTCCAATGGACTAGTAATATTTTTTTATTGGGCTTTAATTGTTAGACATTAAAAACGGAAGCTGAAACATCAAATGTCTGTCATTAGTATTGGATTCCCAAACGTGGTACAGTTAAGCAGGAACCTAAAGCTGCAGTGTTTTGATGGGTTCACTAAAGGATGTTAATATCTGTCAAATGAATCTGAAAAGCGATTTGGCAAATGCAGTCAACTGTAGCTCCATTCCTCTTGTCCAATTGAAATGGCTAAAAAAAAAAAGACAAAAAAACTGTGCTCTGAGGGTTTGAGGGTAGACCAATACTATGAGAACGGATTTATGGGCATTTACAGAAACACACTTGGAAACAGAAATCATAAGTCTGGTTTTCTTTGTTCATTGATTTTTTTAAATTAACAACATGTTTCACTAAAAGGTGGCTCAGGATTTGTTCAGAATTAAAAACAGGGGGAAACACACATGATGGTGAAAAGAAAAAAAAATGTCATCACATTAAAGCACTTTATCTTCTTAATTTGTATTACTAGAAAAAAAAAACCTGATAAAAACACAATTCTCTTGGTTGATTGGAGACAATTCTTTTCTCTGCCTGATTAGCTACAATTTTAGCCAGCAGGTAAAGAAGCTTTATTTTGAAGGACTGGAAATATCTTGACTTGAAGCTGATGAAATTCCTGTCTCCTTGCATGCTGCCTATGTGGAATAAACTGGGCTTGTTTGGTAGGAGGTGCTTTCTTCCAATTTAGCTTGACTGCACTGCAGCATGACCTTTTCACCTTCCCATGTTACAGTTTCTGCTGCCAAGTTTAGAAACACAAGAGAAGAAGTCTTTAACTACCCCTGCTCCGAAGGGGCCTCTCTCAGTTTCATCTTCTCAAACACCCAAACATGTACAACTGATCAAACGGTTTGTCCTAATTACTACAACGTGTAGGGGTTAGCATGTAGAACCATTTTTTAATACCTTCTATGTAATAAAATATTATACAATTTTATAAAGTAAAAAAAAAAAAAAAAACATATTTTACAACAGAAATTAAATACACTATTTTTTTAATCCAATCAATATACATTTTCTGATTATGTGTTATTTCTTCAATAACGCTTTCAAATAATTGTCAATAATAGATTTGTTTTTACAACATTTATTTTCATAATTTGAGTTTTTGCTGGTAAATCATTATAAATTGTGGGGTTAAATGCATTTATATTGATTTGTATTCATAACTGTTGCCTTGGAATAAGGGGATAAAAATACCAAGTCCCTACTTTCCAGTCCCATATTTGAAACAGACCTGGAAGCTAGTCTAGTACTTATATTTTGGTGGAAAAATATGTTTTTATGTTGATACTATGGCCACATTTTCTGTTTGTCTCTAAAAGTAAATATTGATGGTTTTATGAAGACACTGTTCATCAATAGACCAAGACCTTATTATATACAACTATAGACAAATGGACATATCAGACATGTCACCAACTGGTATGGTTACATCTAAACCTGGTTTGTCAACTATGGGATAAACACCAGCTTGGCTATATTTGATGTCATTGAATACGTTTTCTTTAAAAATGTTCAAGCAGGCAAACCAGACGGGTTTTGATTTTTTTTATTTTATAAGTCACAGTAGTCTTGGATGGCAAGAACCAGACTGTTTTTCTTTTTGTCTGCGCCTTTTAGCAAAAAGGTCACCCCAACCACACACTAAAGAAAAAAAAAAAAAGAAATCGCACCAAAATTTGCGTACATCTATTACTAGTGAAAGTAAATTTTTGGAATGGTAAACGACCTCTCAAAATTAAAAATAAATAAAATTAAGATGACGTCACAGATAGAAAAAAAAAAAAAAAAAGGCCAAAATCTCTCCTAGTGGTCACCATAAGTCAAAACTCACTATTATTACCAAAACACATGTATTCGGGTTATGTACGTTTTTAAATTATTATGGGATGGCCACAGGACATACACCTTGGTGGCTATTTTGTGTCAAAATGTGAAAATAGGGGAGTCACATTTTGACAAAATATGGGGGGGGCAAAAAGAAAAAACAACACTTCAATTCGAGCAATCTTCATAATCTTTCACACACGTGCCACTGGGTTAGATCTACAACCACAACTGAGGTTTCATTGGCCTTTGACATCGGGAAGAGACCGCCATCTTGAAATTTTTTAAAATAAAATAAAAAATGATAAAAATAACTTTCAGTACCAGCTACAAATTTAAACTCCATCCAAAAATTTTGATCTATTGTCTCCTAACCTTTCTAGCATCATTGGGAAAAATGATGGAATTAAAAGTTGTAGATTTTGAACAGTGTTAGCGCAACAAGCTTGCAAAAGTGCCATTCCCCTGTTGCTCGCATATTTTTTACCAGAATGCTGTGAAAATTAAATCCATGAATCGTTGACTCAAGCTGAACAAAGCGATATGACATACAATTAGGAATGTGGGTTAACAATAAAACCTCCATTGCCAGAGAAATCCAAAAGTTTACTTTAGCAGACTCTTCTAAAAATGACATCAACCTGTTCGAGTAAGAGACCAAAAAGTTAAATGGCTGTTATGGAGATAAAACCAACAGAAAAGCCATCATCTTGAGAAAAATGTCTTAAGGGGGTAAAGGTGGGGTGCCAACGAACGCCGCTTGCAATTTGAATTGATTAAATATTTCCAACAAGGCCTTTCTAGACCTGACGATTGAAAAAAAAAAAACGTTTCATTCGTGAAAAATCCAAATGTTGCCACCTGCAACTCAAGGGAAAGCAAGTCAAATGTTAACTTTGAGAGCATATGTGACAAAGATAAGTGTTCTACTTCAACATTTGCTCATTTACATTATTTGTAGTACAAAAAAAGCAACCATTAAAGAGGTGCTGTTCTCATCCGCCTGCAACACAATCCTAAGAATTTTCTGAAACGCGTAGTAGAATTTCCCCTTCAGTTGGCCTGCTCTTTCTTTCAAAGCGATCAGTTCAAACAGTGAAAGAGAAAATGACTGTTTTTCCTTCTGTCTAACTCTATGGAACAACTGCAACACGGATGCCACCCCCTCTACGCCCAGGAATTTAAACTAAACCCCGCTGATTATCATCACACACAATCTTACGGCTGAAGACAGCAATTGCTGCCACCCACAGTGGCAGCCTGTCACGGCGCGCTCAGAACTGTGAGGCTTTGAATTCAGCCATCTGGTACAAGTCTGGCGACAAGTTCAGTGCTTTGTCTCCGTTATCCACCGTCTATGTCAGCAGACAAAAGGGAAACTGTCAAACGGCTGAGTTCAGGTTAGGCACTCCCTCCAAAGTCATGAGAAAAAACCTCAAGTGGAACCAAAAAGTGATGTCTCCCCTCTCCGACCATTTTAGAATCACAGAGGACGTTGTTGTTTTTTTAAGAGCATAAGGCAAGAGGTATGTTTTCACAATTACCTGTTATGTCTACAAAAAGGACTATCTTGAAACTTATTTACAAAGAAATAGACACAAAAGAAAAAAGAAAATATCTGTGAAACTGTTTCTAAAACATTTTCAGTACAGTTTTTTAACCAATTTCTAGTTTACCACACTTCAAATGGTCTTATAATGAAGGTAACCATTGCTGTAGCATTGTTGTTCCTTCCTGTTAGACCAGTAATGTAGTTCATAAACAACAATGTCAACTCATTTAAAATAACTGTACATTTGATCCAAAGGCCTAAATGGTCATTTCTGTCTACTTCTGAACTTATCTTTAGATTTTGACCTCCTTGACCATTTTCAGCATGCTTTCACTTTTGTATGACCACCTATTGTTATTGTCATTATTATTTGTTTTATGCTCGCGGATAAATAATATCTCACATTCCGATATCTCTGTGTTTTGCCTATTTCATTTGTTTGTAAGAAAAAGAACAAAAATTCACACTAAAAATTGATCTTTCTTTTTAACTTAACCTGAAAATGTAATGTTGCAAACAGCAAAGTTGATTGCAACCTTTTCCCAATCAAAAGCATTTAATACCTCAGAAATCCCTCATTGACTTTCCAAAAACCTTTTTTCACACATGATCACATCACAAACATGCAACTAAACTAAACAACTTTCAACTCAAAATGCAGCCAATGTTTCAGCTTTTTTTCTTGACATCCACTGATATTTACGGTAAGATTCCATATGATGAATCAGATGGGATGAAGGGCGATTCCACGCTTTGTTGCTTGCCAGCATTGTTGGCGTTCAGTGACTTCCAGAAACAAATATGTATCAGGTTTACGTTAAGTAAAGGCACAGAAAAATAATACTGCAATGAGTCTATCATAAAACTTGAAGGGTAAAGCAAGCAGCAAGTAGAGCCCCATCAGGAATGTGATCTGAAGCCGCTGCTTTAAGTTAGTGAACCTCTAAATTGACAGATTTCTTAACCCAAGAGAATCCATCGCTGGTTTTTTTATTTATTAGTTTTATTTTTATGTATTTTCTTCTGTTGCCCCCCCTAAAAAAACAAAAAACATTTATTAACATCTTTAAAACCCGAGAAGAAAATTGTTCTTTTGCTCGCCAAGCGTATAATTGGACATTCATTTCGGACTCACTACATCTCTGCTTTACTCTATTTTTATTTCCATTTCTAATTTGAGTTCTATTCATGTGTCATTATATGTTTCAGGTTGGGGGGGGGGGGGGGGGCTGGAGGATTGAGGGCATTCTGTGTGCTTTATAGTTTCAATTTTTTATAGTTTTTATGGCTTTTGCTTTTTTGTTGTATGAAAAGCGCTTTAAAAATAAAAGTTCATTTGATTTACTCAAGATCGTAGTAATAGATACAGTATATAAGAAAAAAAAGGAAGGAATATCCATCAAGTAATACCAAGCTATAAGATTTGGCATATTATCTAAACCAAATAAAAATTAAAAAACTTTAAAAATTGAGGAGAAACAGCTATAAAGCAACTCAGTCTTTCTTTACTCACTTAAATTTTACCTGTAAAACAGTTCCACGTCAATTGTAGCACACTACCACAAGTAAAAGAAGGAACTCTCCTCGCTGCGATGTTTGACACCTCCAACATTCTTAAATTAAATTAGAATATAATTAACCTTATAACCATGTGACGACTCTGGTGGAATTAATGAGTTCATACCAGCAGCCCCTCAGACTTAATTGTAGTGGTCGGGTAATGCCCCAAAATTTTACACCTTTTTAGGTCTACTTGGTTTACTTGACACTGCAATATTGAGAGTGGATCTAATTAATGGTAAACATGGTAGTTCTAGAAGCTGTTCATTTGGTGCGAATGAAACAGGAACTGCAGCAAACAGGTTAATCCTTCAAGTCTTACTTAGACTTTTATCTGACTTCATTTAGGGACTTTTTTCCACTCAAAATATACAGCATTTTTTGGTTAAGTTCACTCCATGGTCTTCTGAAAGGTCTGAAATCAATCATACTGTAGTGAATCACACCATGATTCCCTTGCAAAAGACCCTCATTTTTAGAAGGACCATAATTAGAGCTAGAGTTCAGATTAAAAAAAAAAAAAAAAACTTAAATATCTACCCAAACAAGGTGAATTACTCAAGGTAAATTCTTTCTTTAATTTGATGAGCCCGGTGGGAAAAGGGCCTTGGCCATTTTATGAGCTAAACTAAGTTCAGTTTTTGTGTTTGAGCCACATTTTAAACTGTCTGTGGAAATCTGTCAACTTCTTACTGAGAGGGAGACCACTAATGCGCCACAACTGGATTTTGGAAAATCTGTGTATAAAGGTCAATCAGTTTACAGGGAACCTTGAGTGACCTGAGACAACCTCCTTTATTATGAAATGTATATAGTATGTATATATGCCAGTAAGGGAGGCTTTTCATTTCACTGGTAAAAACCATCCTCAGTAATATATTCATTAAAAGTTAAAATTTCCACCTCGTTCTTACATCACAGTCATTAAACATTAACTGTGGCTACATGCAGTATGTCAGTCTGTGCAATGAAGGTCAAATATCCAACTGCCTCATAAGTCAGGTTTGAGTGCCTGAATTTCATTTGAATGAATCTTTTACTGTTGCTTTGACTGACTGCTGAAGACGACCCAACCACAGGAAATTCACAACATTGCAGAGACGTCTTATATTTTTATAGAGTTGGAATGCCAAGGCAAAACTTGGTCAACATGCAATTGTTTACTTGGACCACCTCTAATTTGAGTTGTAGATTTAAATTAACCAACGGTTACATTTATTTGATTATCTCAGCGATGCATAGCAACACCTTTAGCCATACTTGTAGATCTTTAAAGAGGTCGTGGTTGAGGCGCAAGGCTTTGCTCTGCAGATGACCCTGTGACCTCTTTGCCCAGTAAACACAGGCATCTTTTAACATACAGACAAAAAAAATGTTTAGTTAAAAAGTACTTTAAGTTTGTAGGTAAAATTGATAAGTATTCACACCCTTCATAAGTATGTAAGTATGAAATAAAACCAGCTTTATTTAAATATGAAACAAAATAACCAGTAAAAAAGTTTGCTTGAAATTGATTATGTAACTAAGAGCAAAATAGAAAAAAAAGTAAAATAATAATAATAATAACAGCCCCCTTAATGCCTAAACCTACATTGGTCGTTTCACCTCATTGGCATCAAATTAATATATTTTTCATTTCCTCTCCACGATGTTTAATTGCTCATCAACAAATTTAGCCAAACTATTACTTCATTTGCTTAAAGCTAGTCTTACTTTTCCACTTTTGTATCACTGCAAACATAAAGTTTGCCCAAGGTTAAGATCCAATCTAAATACTGAAATGCTTTAGAAATTCCAGACCATTACACTTCCACTGCTGTTTTGTTTATTCGTTTGCTACCATTTTAGCTAATAATATGGCAATTTTATTAAAGTGAAATATTTTTCTTGAATAGATAAGAAATACATTTTTGGTTACTTATTACTTGAAAGCTCTTGTCAAAGTTTTTGAAATTATTTTCAATCCATCTTTGTGTCTTTGTTCTCCCATGGATCCCTTGTTCAGTCACTTTCAGCTGAATCATGAACTCTGACCTTCACAGATTCAAGTTAAATCTGCCTTTCCGTTTAGGTTCAAATCACTCTCTTTAGTGACCTGGATAACATTCATAAACGAGTTTATAAAAAACAGCGCGATTAGTCATGTTATTCAACTTCTTAAGGCATGATGTGCTGCTGGTTAGGATCTTACAGCATGATCAAGCCTAGGTGCACGATTGAAAACCTAAATGGAGTTTTTCCAGAAAATATGGATAACTATTTTTGATTTTTTTTACGCCTAATGGGGGAGAATTAATCTTGGGGTATCTATACATTACTGTATTATAGCTGTAAACCCCATTTAAAAACTTGCTTTTGTTGATTAAAAAGAATCAATTTGGAAGTCAAAGAAATTTGTAAAAATGAATGCAAAAAAGAGGTTTAAATGCTTTTAAATACTATAAATACTTATATTAGCTGCTGAACCACTAAAATACTGGACTAATCATCACCTCCACAGGCTTGTAGTGTTTTAATTATGTATGAAGTCTTCTAACAATTCCTTTAAACGTTATTTTTTATTGCTTCCCATCAGTGTTCACTCAAAAAGCCACGCCTCTTTACTTCCAGCAACATATGGAAGACTCATGCGTTCAACCCCAATGTCTTCAACAATCCTGCATTAATCCTCCAGTGCTGAGGCCAAATGAAACCATCGACTCCCCTGATTGATGAAAACGATTAAACTCCAATCATCATTTACTTCAATGTCATCTTAAGCTAACATCACTTACCATCAAAGGAAAATATCTTAACTAATAGCTGTGATGGAGCGCACATTTGCTGCTAATCTCTCATTCTTAAAAAAAAAAGGAAATATTAGCACTAAATTTAACCATTTGACTGACTGATTGAATTTTGTCATTGATGATCAGCAATTAAAAGTGTTGCCAGATGTGTAATTGACAGCATGAATCAATGCTACTTTGAGGTTTAGGACATATTTTTTGAATCAAAATCAGAATTTTCTAGTTTTGTCAATTTCCATTGCGACAAACTGCTTCCAGTAAAAATATGTTGGAGAAGCGAAAGTCGCAGCAAAGACAACCTATATTTTACAACCAGAAAAGGGTGAAACCAAAAGAATTGGTATCACCAAATTTCATATGTGCAGCATCTGAAAAACGAGCCATAAATCAGTTTTTTTTCCACCCATAATCCTTGTGGCTCAGGTTTCGGGAGAATGACTAGATGTTTCAGTATAAAGTGATCATCTTTGAGGACGCAATTCCTCCTGTTGGTACTTCCATTCTCCTTTTTTCTACTCAAATTAAATAACGAGATATTTCTCCACTATCTATATCCACACTGCTTATTAAAAAGAGGTTCAAAGCAAGCCACCGCTCCTCTGATAATTTAGACTTAATGACGAGTTACCTTTCAAGCTTTTTACTTTTTTTTTTTCTACAAAGTGAAATTTGGTCTTAAACCTCTTCATTATAAGCTCAGAATAATAAGAGAGATTTTTACTTGCTTACAAAAAAAGAAGAAGAGAAAGAAAAATGAGAAGTTTATTGAAATGGACAGTTTAACCTTTGGTTTAGAAATGCTATCTGACAGCAAAACGGAGAAAAAAAGTGGACTGTCGTCACCTCCTCAAGGTGAGAGCAGAGGAAGTGTGTATATGAGGGCTGTTGATTGCCATTAAAGTTCATCAAATGGTCTATTCTTATAAGAAGAACTCTGAAGCCTTTTGTTCAGCAGGAGAGGAGATGGTCATTGGAAACATTTATTGTTTTTATCCTAATTTGATTTATTGTACCAACAAACTCTTGCTCATTTCGGGCTTTCGCATTAAAAACTCTGGTGTTTGCGTGCCACTATGCACATTTTTGGCATCCCTTTTAATTCATGGAAGTGTCAGTTGTTTGAGAATTGATCACAAAAAGGGAAA
Source organism: Oryzias curvinotus (assembly GCA_023969325.1). Taxonomy (NCBI): domain Eukaryota; kingdom Metazoa; phylum Chordata; class Actinopteri; order Beloniformes; family Adrianichthyidae; genus Oryzias; species Oryzias curvinotus. Next base: position 7,547,708 of record CM043707.1, on the reverse strand, counting down.
CTGCGGTGCGTGCCCGGCTAGAATTAAACAATAGGAGTGGGCACAAGTATCGGGAGTATCAATACCAAGATATCAATACTGAGTTTTTATTTATAGCATGCAGTACTGTGCTTGAATTTACTCAAGCATTGAGTGTAAGCCCGGTGTCTAACTGTCTGCAGTGTTGCCAGATTGGCTGAAAAAATGTCCAAAATTATTCTATAATCACAACGTTTCAAGGAAAAAGTGTCGGCATCAACATCGGAAATACTAGCCCTGTAATCACTTGGTAACTGACCCAAATTTGCAGTATCACCCACCCCTATCATATGACACCAAGTCATTCATACATCAGAACAGAGCAAAATTCAACACATTTTCACAGCTTCTTCCAACTGTAGCTACTTGGGATAGTGTGAGGTAGCAACTGTCTAGTGTGAACACCATATACTAAACATTCATTCAAGAATGCGCACGTAGTGCTTTATTTATTTATTTTTTTATGTCTGTTGCATCAGAAATGTTTAGAGTTGAAATATTCATCAAAAATTTTGCTTGAAATTCTACCGACAGAAGAGCAATGAGCTGTACCTTCCAGAGACACTCAAAAATCGTAAACATTTATAAACATTTTAAAACTTCAAAAAAACAGTTTTGGCAAAAATGTAAAAAAAAAAAATAGTAGTGGCCATGTTTTTAACACCCAGGCCCACAGTAGCCTTATTTATTCACTTACTGATTGCAAATTTATGGTAAATAATTATTAAATCATTATTTTACTATGCAGAAATGCAGTACAAAGAGCCATTCCATTGCAGATAGATGATTGGTGTAGTAAAGGCCTTTACTGAAAAAAACTCACTCGGGTGTACAAGTCCCCTTTTTTTTTTTTAAACAAAAAATGAAACCGATATTAAGCTCATGTCCCAAAAAAACAAAAGTTCCAGTTTCCTACCAAAAAAAGACTCTTCTTTTAAGATGACCTTTTTCAAATCTTTTTGTTGGGCTGCCTATCATCACTAATTGCACCAGTTCAGGGTCCAGCCACAATAAAAGACAAGCACTTCTTGCTTTGGAGTTTGCTGTAGGCACCTTTTAGTTAAGGATACCGTTTAAAATTAGCAGACAGGAAGTGACCGACAAATACTTTTCCTGCTCGTGATAGCCTTGCTAGCTTCAGTATTGCCCAACTTTTCTACACAACCACCACATTTACTTAAAAATCAGTAGATATTGAGGAAAATCTGCACATTTATTTCTTTTCCCTGAGCCACTGGGGTGTTTCCAACTCCAAATCTAGTACTAGCACTAACCCTGTCACCACCAGGGACAATGTGCCTTGTCCAAGGACAGATGGATGCTCCAAGAACGCAATTTTCCAAAAAATCATAAAATTTCCAAATCTGCAAAGAGTACAGGACTAATCAAACGATTTCAACAGTAGAGACATCCACATTCTTCCTGTGACTTGAGAAGCAATTCCAAGTTGCATACAATTTTAGTATTTACAACCCTTTCGAGGAAACCTTTATTTTTTTCTTCAAAAGCAAATTGTAGAAGGTCATTGTCCCAATTCTCTTCCATTTGAGAAGAACCATAATTTTAAGTTTTTTAAACATCTGTTGTTAAAAATGATGCAAAAAATGCTCCTAGAATCCCATGTGTTTATTAGCATTACAATCCCCATTATGTAATTCACTGTACACATGTGATCCAAAAACCCAGTGTCACAACAACAAGTTTCAGGTACGTTTATAGAGTTTAAAAGACTATCAAAAGTGCCTCACCTCAGGAGGCTTTCTCGTGGGATTTTGTTCTGAAATGTGAGGCCTTTGAAGTTATTTATGACTCGCTCAACCTACTTTTGAAATGACATTCACATTTCTGCTCTCCTTCCCCTGTTTTCTTCTTCTTTTTTTTTTCTTCAAGCCAGAAATAATCTCTCTTGACACAACCTTTGGTCTGCTTTATTTCATTTTACAGCAGCGATGGGTGTAAAAATCAACCCATGACCGACATAAAAGCAGTGTTGGAGACACCATACAGATTGTGGTCTGCACTGGAGCGAAGAGGAGCCGACTACAGAGAGACGAGCATTGTGCTAAAGTCAACATAGCTCTTTAATATTCAGTCTGGGTGTAACAGACAAACAGGATTAGTTTTACATTTGCCACAATACTCATGTGAACGACACAGTGAAGCAAAGTAATAATACTTATTATGACTGCCAAGAATAACTCCTGCTTTGGTTCATTTAAACCCAACATGCGACAGCTGCTGCCATTAAGTATTTATTGGTAGTCAATGAAGTTGTGGAAACAGTCAGTCAACTCAAGATATGTGCTTCCTTTAAATTTACAGTTGCAGTTTTTTGCCAGTAAGTTAGCAACCTACTCATATATTTTAAAACATGTTAAACCGTGTTTTTATATATATATATATATATATATATATAAGGGGCATTGTTAGAGACTCCAGAGGAGCCAAACACCAACTCCTGGTCGACAGAACAGTCGCCCAAGACTGCAGGTCACGACACACCAACCTGTGCACAGCCTGGATTGATTACAAGAAGGCCTATGACTCAATGCCACACACATGGATCACTGAATGCTTGGAGCTGTACAACATCAACAGGACTCTAAGAGCCTTCATAAGAAACTCAATGAAGCTGTGGAAAACCACCCTTGAAGCCAATGGGAAACCACTTGCACAAGTGTCCATCAAATGTGGGATATACCAAGGTGATGCTCTGTCCCCACTGCTGTTCTGCATAGGTCTGAACCCCCTCAGCCAAATAATCAACAAGACTGGCTATGGATACCGACTCAGAAATGGGGCCAACATCAGTCACCTCCTCTACATGGATGACATCAAGCTATATGCTAAGAACGAGCGTGACATTGACTCCCTGATCCACACCACCAGGATCTACAGTAATGACATTGGGATGTCATTCGGGCTCGAGAAATGCAGCCGGATGGTGACAAAGAGAGGCAAGGTAGTCCACACAGGGGGGGTCTCACTCCCAGAAGGAACAATAGCAGACATTGAGGACAGTTACAAGTACCTTGGAATTCCCCAGGCAAATGGCAACCTGGAGCAGGCAACAAGGAAAGCTGCAACAGCTAAGTACCTTCAACGAGTAAGGCAAGTCCTGAAAAGCCAGCTCAATGGCAAGAACAAGACCCGGGCAATAAACAGCTATGCACTGCCAGTTATCAGATACCCTGCAGGAATAATAAGATGGCCAAAGGAAGAGATACAGACCATGGATGTTAAAACACGGAAGCTCCTCACCATGCATGGAGGGTTCCATCCCAAATCCAGCACTCTGAGACTGTATGCTAGCCGCAAGGAAGGAGGCCGAGGACTAGTGAGCGTAGAAGCCACTATCCAGGATGAAACATCCAAGATGCATGAATACATCAAGCTCAAGGCCCCAACTGACAGTGTGCTCAGTGAATGTCTCAGGCAATGGAGAGCAGAGGATACAGTGCTGGAAGACAGATCCTCATGGGAGGACAAACCCCTCCATGGGATGTACCACCGGACCATAACTGAAGTGGCTGATATCAAGAAGTCCTACCAATGGCTAGAAAGGGCTGGCCTGCAAGACAGCATTGAAGCGCTCATCCTGGCAGCTCAGGAACAAGCCCTGAGCACCAGAGCGATAGAGGTTCAGATCTACCACACCAGACAAGACCCAAGGTGTAGGCTGTGCAAAGAGGCGCCTGAAACAATCCAGCACATAACTGCAGGATGTAAGATGCTGGCAGGTAAAGCATACATGGAGCGGCACAATCAAGTGGCTGGAATAATATACAGGAACATGTGTGCAGAATATGGACTGGAAACCCCAAGGTCAAAATGGGAAACACCTCCGAAGGTGGTAGAGAATGAGAGGGCAAAGATCCTGTGGGACTTCCAGATCCAGACTGATAGGATGGTAATGGCGAACCAACCAGACATCGTAGTGGTGGATAAAGAACAGAGGAAAGCCATTGTGGTGGATGTGGCAGTGCCAAGCGATGGGAACATCAGGAAGAAGGAACATGAGAAACTGGAGAAATACCAGGGACTCAGAGAAGAACTGGAGAAAGCCTGGAAAGTGAAGGTGACGGTGGTGCCTGTGGTAATTGGAGCACTCGGGGCAGTAACCCCCAAGCTTGAGGAGTGGCTACAACAGATACCTGGAAAGACCTCAGACCTCTCAGTCCAGAAAAGCGCAGTGCTAGGAACAGCTAAGATACTGCAGGACCCTCAAGCTCCCAGGCCTCTGGTAGAGGACCCGAGCTTGGAGGAGAAACCACCCGCGGAGGGTGAGAGAGGCGTTTTTTTTTTTTTTTTTTTTATATATATATATATATATATATATATATATATATATATATATATATATATATATATATATATATATATATATATATATATATATATATATATTATATTATATATATATATATATTTATCTGGTGTGTATCTGGCTGCACGGTGGCACAGTGGTTAGCGTTCTTGCCTCACAGCAAGAAGGCCTCCGGTTCAAGTCCCGGCTGGGGGACATGAAAAACAACATCAATGGGGGACCTTTCTGTGTGGAGTTTGCATGTTCTCCCCGTGTATGCGTGGGTTCTCTCCTGGCTTCCTCCCACCATCCAAAAACATGCTTCATAGGTTAATTGGCAACTCTAAATTGACCATAGGTGTGAGTGTGAGAGTGAATGAGTGTTTGCAGACATTCTACCCTGCGACAGACTGGCGACCTGTCCAGGTTGTCCCCTGCCTTCGCCCACAAGTGGCCGGGATAGGCTCCGGCAGCCCCGTGACCCCGAAAGGGAAAAACGGTTAAGAAAATGAATGAATGAATGGTGTGTATTTTAATAATTGCTTGTATCTTTGTTAAAATGTAATCTGTCTTTGTTTTCGACATAGGCAGGAACTCCAAATCAATAATTTTAAAGAGATGGATGGATTACTAATGACTGTCATAATTTATCAAATCAACCCAAGCCATATATATATATATATATATATATATATATATATATATATATATATATATATAATATAAAAAATGTGTGGAAGACGAGAAAGCCTGAACCATCCTATACAAAGTGGAGGACGGTTGCTTTCGTGAAGTCTGTTCATCTCTGATAATGCATACTTTGAAGGCCAATATCCCACTTATCACATGGTCCCAAAAGAAAAAAAAAAATTTAATCAATCAATTAGTACTTTGTCCTTGTTATTTCTTTTAGGTTCAAATTTTTTCCCAAAACCGGACGGCTGATCCAGCACGACCTTGACTGCAGTGGAGAAAGGTCACCTGGTCACCTCCCTTTTGTCACCACCACCTATTGCCTGATTTTGTCCGGACGATGAAGCTAACGTTTGTTTCAAAGAAGTCAGCGCAGCAATATGGAACATTTAAGCTATGTGTCTGATGCTTTATTCAGCCCATCGGAAAGATCAGCATATATATGTTGCTTTATATCGCCGAATCTTGACTGCAGCGGTGGTGCGGTGCGAAGCGGACTATTTGTTACGTGGTGCAGCGCAACCTTTTGTGAGAAAAGCGATCCAAATCAGAAAAAAAAAACAAGAATTAAGGACTAAAAACTGGTTAATATTTATTGCTTTTGTAAGCGACCATGGTATAAGTGGGTTAATGGCCTTCGAAGTGTGCATTATCACTTTTTAACGCACTTCGTGGAAGCAACCGTCCTCCGCTTCGACTTCCACAGCGTACGTTAAAAAGTGATAATGCACACTTCGTCGGCCATTAACCTTTACATATATTATGTTTTATGTTAAGGTAATATATTTATAAGGCACCTTCCAATACTTGACTTTTGTTATATGATATTGTGGGATATAGTATAGTATATTAAATAGTACATCAGTCAATATATTGCAGCACATTTTAGTATACTTAACAATATATTGCATAGTATATTATAATTTGTGAAAATGGAAACATAGTATTTTAATAAACTGAAAAATATATTATTTCCTTGTGTGGAGTATTTGTTGCTCAATATATTGAGAAATAAATTGTTTCAAAATGTAAAATATTGTGAAACTCAAACGTCCATTTTGCTATCTAGCATTTATTTTGAACTATACCTGGACCATCTTAATTTAATACACCATCAAGGATTTGTATGATGGTTAAAAAATGATATTACCATTTAGTTAAAACAACAACAACATTACACCTTCACTGTTTGTGTTTATTTGTTGGAGGCTTTGTTTGTTCTGCATCTTTATTAATCACATTTCATTTCAATTGTCCATCACCACAGCTGGGTTTGGATTTCGGTTAATTTCCCTTTGATTTCTTGTTTGTTGTGTATCACATTTAAAATGTTCTTATAATGAAACTAAATTGTACATTTTCAAAAAATTTTTTATGAAAGGTGTTTATAATTACCAGAAAACTCCCCACAAACTTTTATGCTCCATCGTTACAAAGCAGCTGCCACTATCAAAAGATTTCCTAATTTTCTTTTTTTTTTTTTTTAAGTAAAAAATAAACATTTCTTTGATCGACAGCTTAATTCATGGTTGTATTTATTACAGTAAGTACTCTAGAATCTTTAATAGTCAAAGAGTCCCAGACCATCTTTTCTTTTTTCATTTCTTTTATCCATTTTTGCCCCACAACACAAACTAAATGGAAATTTGACATTGCAATAAATGACCTTCATTTAAAAACTAGCAGGATCAAAGGTCGCTAATTAACCTCTTCACATTGAAGCTGGATGTCACTGGATGTCTTAGAAATACCGTAACTCTTCAACCGAGTCTGAAGCCAAATTTCTTTTTCACATCTCAGTGTCTCTTTATTATGTTGTGTGTGAGTATGTGGGGGTTGTGTGGACATTGTATGTGTATTATAATTTTTCTTTTTTTGACTTGCTTATGGTTTTTGAAATTTGTGAAGCACTTTTAGCTAGTTTAATGTACAAATAAAGTTTGATTTGATTTATTTTTAGAATATACCTGATTACCTGGATCAGGTGTGCTTAGCCTATAAGAAACTGCAATGGCAGGTTAATTGGAAAATATGTCGGATATGAGCCCTCGAGGCCTGGAGTTTGGTGCCCATGGTATTAGCGCAATTCTACATGATTCTGATGCAGAAAAAAAGTAGCTTTGCACCCATGCTTATGAAAAGTGCTGTAAATCAGTTTATATTGATTGCATCAACACTTCACCATTGTAAATGATGGATATCCGTGCAAAGCTGCTTTTCTCTACTTCAGAACTGATTGGAATTTTCTTCGTTATTTAAATCAGTTGAAGATTTATGGAAATTGAAAGAAGGTCAAAGCTCCGGTGGTAAAGGGTTGAAATGTATACTTGTAATTGTGCGTCAAATAAGTCTTGTGTCGGAAAAGCAAAAATCCTGTGGGGTGGTCGTTTAATGTATTGTATTTTCCTCTCCGTCAAATAATATTTTATTTACATATTTATTTTCATATATAAGGTTCAGTGGACTTAAAGGCGCATTAACCCTTGTGCTATCCTATGGGGTCCAGATGACCTACTCCTTACATTGTCGTGTTCTCCCTACCATGACAAAGGTGGAGAGGATTTCATGTAATCCATGGACACCAGTGAAGATCACAAATCATTGAAGAAAAAAGGTTCAGCGCACTGTCTAGTGGGTCTAGATGACCCAACTCCCAATATTAAAGTGCCTAGGATAGCACAAGGGATAAACTGGACAAAAAATGTCAGAAAAGTTTGACAGTCAGTCCGACTTTACTAACCATTTTTATAGTAATTCTAAAACTCGCTTGTGACACGCTAGCGTATTAATCACTCCTCACCTTGTTTGCAACATAGACTAAAACCGCTAAAACTAACGTTGCTGTGACTACACAAACTCACAACCTTGTTAGTAATGCATAAAAATAAACATTCTCTCACTACATGTTAGCATTTTTTAACAATAGATCACAGATCAGATAACCGTGAACCTTCAACATCATTAAACACTATTAAAGTTAATCCATATGTAAAGGAGCTGTGGATTATAGAAAGTGCTGTCTTTTTTCTCCGAAAATTAAGGCTTTTAGTGCAGAAAATACAACAATTTAATCTAGATATTAAGTGTCCAAAAGATGTCTTTGTCATGGACAGACCAAGCATGGTTTTCTTGCCTTTAAAGGGTAAAAGAGCTAAGGCTAATACATTATGTGAGGCCAGAAAGGACGGACAAGAACATGGAAGGAAACTTGTCATTCTGGGTCTAATGACTCTTTGATAGATCATCAGGGTTTCTGTGGACAGACAGCTTTAAATCTAACAAGATGTTCACTCATTGTACCCTCAGTACTAGGGGCAGCTGCTAATGTCTCTTACAGACCATGTCTAGACGGGCCAGTGATGTTGTTGCCGTCCCTCTGATGGCTTTTGGTGTGCCAGTCAAGGCGGATCAGCCCAAAAGAGCCCCATTCTGAGGCTTAAAGGGGATTTTTTACAGTAGATCCACTCTTCTTTCAGCTCCTTAGCCATTGCTGAGTTGCAGTGTGCTGCAACGTGCTGCAACGAGGTGCGATAGAGCCCCTCACAGAAAAAGAAAACAGAACCGTCACCTCACATCACCTCCTCCCCCAACGAAAGTGCTTTCTTCTCCTACCTCTGCCATCCATTCTCCCCACATGAACCGATTTCATCTGTTTTTCCTTCACCTCTGCTCCCATCATAACTAAATATTTCTCCTCCTCATTCATCAACTGTCCCATGGACTCGCCCCCAAGTCTGCCTCTCCTGCTTGCTTCTTCCAGTCCATGTGGGCTTGGCAGCAGGAAGAAACCCCGACTGGAATCTATCACCTGGATCTATTTTCAAAGCATTCCCAGCGGCCTTTTAATTACCATTATGCCGTTTTTAGCAAAAACAAAAAAAAAAAACTAGAAATGACCCCAAATTAGAAATTCAATCTAGAATCCAAATTACACAGCGCAAACCCACCCCCACTTCCCGTCATTCAACTGTATACATGCTCTCCTGGTAGCTTCACTAAAATTCACTAAAAGAAATTCAGAGGGATTGTGTTATTATTTTCTCAATAATCTATGACATTATCCACTGAAATGTCAAACGTGTGCCAATGTTCCTCCATTGAATCCCAGTCCTGTCATGCTTTCCTTTTTATTAGTAAGATAAAAAATAAAAAAAAATCCGGTCACTTTGTTTGATATTAAAACAGTTTGGACACTTAAGGTCGAATTTAATGAAGAACCGGATCAAACCTTTGAATGTTTCCCCTTTTGGGCACTTCTTCCCTTTCAATATCCACATGTCCTTGAATGTTCGTCAATGGAGACTAGCCATGCTGTTGATTAGATCTCTCTCATCACTTCAGTGGTAGAACAGTGTGCCTTTTCCTGCCCAAAGCTGTTTCAGAAGCTGTTTCACTTCTTCCTAGGAAAAGGCCTCACCTAAACCCACAAACCTTCCATGAAATTAAAAATGCGTGTGACGCACGCAAATTCCAGCATTTTCCCTTGATGGCTCTGAGATACAAAGATATCTGAGCTCAAAGCTCTGTTATTTTTTATTTTTTTTTCCCTCTTGCAGCTTAAGCTGGCTGGCAGTCAGCCCGCACATATTAACACTTACAAACTCACTCAAATGCAGACAGCCACATGCACGCACAAGCACACATACTGGCTTCCAAAGAGCTGCAGGAAGGCAGAGACCGATCACATCATGCAAATCGCTGTCGCTTGTTGGGACGTGCGAGGCATCAGAACAGAAATGAAAAGAGAGGGAGCGAGGAGCCAAGAAAGGCGCAAAGGGTAGAGCGCAAGCAAAGGCACAGGACGACGGCGACCTTGTTTTTCCAGAGGCTTCCTCGCTCTTGACCCCCGCCGGTCGCTCTTCACGCTTGCTCGGCCGCGGCGACGAGGTGTGTGACATGCTGTCGGACATGGCAAAGGTCAAGACGATAAGCATATGGCATTCGGGATAATAAAACAACAAATATGTATGTCGGGCTGTGTTTACTCACATCAAGCCTCTCCCAACTCTCAGTTGGTCACCGGTTACAGGTGGCTGGCAAGGTGACACAGCCCCTTGTTGTCAGAGCGCCGGCTGGACACATGCCCTAGCCCCAGCGAAAAGCTGTTTTCCCTGTTAAGCAAGCGTACGTCTGTTCCAAAAGTTGCTGCTACATCACTGGAGTCATCCTCTATCTTGTTTTCAGCAGTTGGTCTCTTCATCCACAGACACCTGTGATAGTGAACAAAAGTAAAAGAACACAACAACAGTTTCTTTTTCATCCATCCAACCTTTTGAACATTTTAGGGAAAAAAAGAAAAAGATTTGGCAATATAGAAAACATCACAACGATTTTTTTATGGCTTCTGTCAGAAAGGACTTTCCAAAAATATGATTTCTTGATCTCTTGTCTCCAAACAAAGCTGTGTTGCAGTTTCAAAGCAAATTATCAAGAATCACAAAAACTGGGTACAGTTTTGATGTAGCCCCATATCTTATTTTCTACGTAGGATATGTACGTAGGATATATCAATACATGCTTATCATAAATATAATCTAAAGTTAAAAATTTCAGTGGATAGCATAGAAGTTCACTTCAATTCAAAAGTGTGTCTGTATTGGTGCTACAAATTACTTAAGATCCTGAAGATGTTAATTTTTGGTTGTCAAATCAAATAAATCAATTTTACTGTTCCAAAGGCCATTTTTCTTGGACTCACAGTGCTGGTGGCTGCAATTTACATTTGTGCACACAACTCAGTACTAGCACGAGAGCAAACAAAAACACAAGTGCACATAAACCACGGTTACACACCTCTATATCGTTGAGTAATACTTTCAAAACAAGTTGTTGACAAAGTGATTCAGTTTAAGACAAAGGTTGTACAGGATGGGATTTATATCAGTCAACAGTGAATCCAATTTTTCTTTCACATTTCCACAAAAATGAGGCTGTGAAGATCTTTTTGATACCACTACCTCACAGACAACAGCCTATAATGGAGATGAATTCACCTACAAGCAGCTTCGCACTTAAGGACCAGTTTAAACTGGCCAGGAGCCTGCTGAAAAAATACGAATTCAAGCCACAAGCCACGTTGCGTGGCCCACAGTTACTACCCAGCCTCGCCCCCTTTTGACCTGCCCTCACTTTCTAAGTGGCTACTATACATGCATTACTCCCACCCTCAGAGCTACAGGTAATTATTCATAAAAATAAAAGAAAGATAAAAGAAAATCCCAAAATGGCAGTTTTTGTGTTCGTTTTATTTCCATAGCAACCATTTTTTTTTGTTTGCCGAGGGATGACAAACAGATCTACACTTTTGGATTTTCCTCGACAGAGTTTTTTTGTTAACTACACCCACATTACTTATAGGTTCACATGCTATGTCATATTGTTTCGTTCGGCTTGAATCAAGGATTTAGATATTAAATTTACAACACTGTAAGGAACACGGTAGCGCCACTTTTGCGAGCTTGCCTCGTCAGGAATGCGGCTCCGTGTCAAAGTGGGGAGGGACTTTTTATTTATTAAGTATTTTAAGAGCATAGTTTGTTTCTCAGCTTTTAAATAATTAGTTTGTTCCGAAGCTGCGGGATATTATGAGAATTTTCAATGTGTGCCATCATTGTTGAATATTGCAGTGACAATATAACTGGTTTGTGTTGCTTTAATGTCCTTCTGCTTTGGTGTTCCCTGCCAGGATAGACTCCGGAGAGTGAAGAGCTTCAGCAGATTGGGGAGGAAGGTTACATTTTTAAATAAAAAAGTAATCACAATGAATTTTTTAGATGACATTAGCCCCATCCACTACCACTAAAATGCTTTTTGGAGGAGGCAAAAACTAGTTTGATGTCAGGCAGGATGATGAGGATTTTGTTTAGTAGATTTTCTGGAGGCTAATTTTAATTTTGTTTTTTTTTGTTTTTTTTTTTAGCAAGTTTATTAGGGTAGAAAGAGTGAATAATTATTTTTTGACACACTGACTTGTCAGAGGATTTCTGGATTGCAGTAGAATTATAGACAAATAGATGGTCATAAACCGTTTTAGCAAAAATAAAATGGAAATAAAGCCAAAAGGTTTTTTCAGAGGGCCAGAAGAAAGAGAAATAAATGGGTTCGACTGCAGCCTCATTTGACACAGTTCATATCAGACCTTTTTGTTTTACCTTCTTTTCTTACTGATGCATGTGATTGGACACGTGCTTTAGCACTTCATTTATAATAATAATAATAATAATAATAATAATAATAATAATAATAATAATAAATAGTATAAAATTAAATATAAACAAAAAACTATGCTTTTTAAAGGAATTGCCAACATTTCAAACTCCAGTTGAGGTAGAACTTACAAATCAAATGTATGCATTTCTCTTTTGTTTTTCTGAACAATATTTGCTGCAGAAAAGTTACAAATGTCTTTAAAATAAGAAAAGAAAATCAAGTACTGAAATGAAAGTGCACTTCCCAGTAAACAATAATAATGAGGAATAACACTGACCACCACCCCTCATTTCTATAGCTTTATTCAAAATGTAATATAAAGGTATTAGAAAGTTTGGTTTAAAACATGCCTAAGAGTTTTGATACAATGATGAGACCCCTTGGAATACATCCTTGGAACTGTTGGAGCCCCGCCTGGTATATTAGACATGTTTCACACTGTTTTGACCTTGTATTTGCTTTGTTTGAGGATTTATCCAATTCTATTTTGTCTCTAATCTTTTGTCTTTTGTCATGAAACATAAAAAAAAAGTTTAATCTAAATGTTTGTGATTTTTCAGTTTTAAAGACGACACAATTTACAGCTCAGAATTCAGTTTTTTGGACAGTTTTAGGCTTGCTGCAAAATTATTTTGTAATTTAATCAAAAGAGTATCTGTAAAAAAGAGAAGCTGGAGTTGTACTACAAAAGATTGATGTAAAAAAAAATATATGTAATAAAAAAAAAATAAAAAACTGATTTAAAAGTAAAGTTAACTAAACTAATTATAAAGAAAGAAAAAAATAAAATTTAAGGACAACTAGGCTCCTGTTATAAAAAAAAAAAAAAAACATCAGAGAATCAACAAATTTCGCATAACAGCCACTACATCATCGGAAGCATCTATGCCCCCCCCCCCCCCCCCTCAGTTGTTGATATTGATCAGAATCTTTTGAGTTCAGATGATTAGAGCCCAAAATTGCCTGATCTACTGAATCAGAACATAAGGCAGTGTGACCTGCATCCAAGTTCAGGACTAGTGCTGTAGACCTTTAGCTTAACAGCACCAACTTTAGCATCATTCTACTAACTTTTACCAATTTATTTCCCTCCACTTTCCTTCTCTGAATGTCTCAGCTGTTCTTCTGATGGATTTATTTATTATTAATCCTTAAACGAACCTCACAATCAGGGGTGTCACACTCATTTTCACCAAGAGCCACATAAGCATAGTGGTTGTCCTCAAAGGGCCAGATGTAACTTCTACATGTAACTAAATGTAATGAAAAATAAATGCAACAACTCCTTGATGATAAATAACTCATTATTTATCTAATACAACTTTGTAAAGTGACAATTACAGTTACATAGTGTTAGGAATAATTAGAAATAGAATAGTTAGAAACTCCCTTTTTTTTACTATTATTACATTTACTTGTACCTTTTATTACACTAATGGTTTAAACTTAATTCACTGAGCATGTATTATCATCTCAAAATTATATTGCATCCTAAGACAGCACAGTCAAACTATTGTCCTCACAGTTTCCCCTCGTCCTCCCTTTTTTACTTTTTGTGTGTTCTGGTGTTTGTGCTCTGGCAAATGTCTGTGAGAACATCAGAAAGATCTGATACTTGAAGCTTTCTGACCTTCAAGTATCCAGCCTGCAACAGCATGTGGGTGGGTTTTTCACACCATAGACCCTCGGACCATCTTCTGAATATGCAAATGCTAGGTATATAAACCGAGCCTATTTCTGAGTGTCTTTGTTCAAACTTTGTGATCCTGTTTCTCTGTCTGTAACCCTGCGTACAAATCTGTGCTGTTTTGTGCGGAGTAAATCTTCACTGAAGCTAAGTTTTGTCTCTGAGTCTTATTCATTCATTTCTATGTGCTGGAAACTGAAGGGAACGAACCAACCTAATATTCTTTATTAATACAGTCCTTTCTAGAAAATCCAGTTTCCTCACACATAGAAAACGCATGTTTGCTTGTTACTTTAGCATAAATCCTTTTACATTTTTTCCACTTATTAAAACCCACATAACTCCATTAATGACGGATGAAGCTGTCCAAGTGAATAAAGAAAAATAACATCCAACTGAGCTAGAAAGAACGTGCTTTACACGTGTAACATTTTACAAAAAAAGGCTGCACACTGCCTTGCATCCAACTGATGGTTTGATGACAACAATGTGTCTGCATACACACATAAGACCTGCAAACATTGAATAATTACAACAGCAGCTACACATAAATGTAATCAACTACAAAAAACATTTATTATAAAAAAGTTAAAACTTTTATGCTCTCGCGTGCCACCTAAAATGACATGGCGGGCCACATTTGGCCCCCGGGCCTTTAGTTTCACACATGTGCTCTACATCTTCAATTGTGACTCTTTCAACCACATAACTTATCTCACCATCTAACACACCTGTCTTTTCAATCCCAGAAAATGTTGTCAAAAAACCTTTCCAATCCAGTTACCCAACCATGATCTGGAGATCTACCACCCAACTTTAATGCAAGTGAACAGCTACAGAATAAAAACCAGACCAGGATATTTCAAGAACCAGGATTTCAACTAGCTTGCTTCTTCATACTTCCCATAATCCTCTACCTACGTACTTACAATCCTTCCCCTTCTTTACTTCGACTCCCCATGGTACCACTGCTCCACTTGGGTCGCTCTCATTCACACATGTAGTTTTTCTTGCTGTGTGTGACCTTCAGAACAAACCTCCATATCTTTTCACCTGCTCCACCTACAGATGGGAAACTTTATAATCCAAGGATATTCCTGAGACCTCATTTGTCATTTGGATAACAACCACGGAAAAACAGGAAGAGACTTAATTCTGATCCTTGATGTAGTCAATCAGACAATCAGACACTGAAAAGAAGATCTCTGTGGTCACCTATAGGATTCTGAATAAGCTAAAGAACGACCCAGAAATGGGTGGGCCAAAGTAAAATACTTTCCTTTGCGAGTTCACTCATTGGTCCACAAATCTCAATATTAACAAAACAAAAAAATCTTTCAAATCAATTTTCATATAGTTTTTTTTTAGTTCCTCTTTTTTTTAAATCTAGAGAATCAATGACAAAAAAAAAAAGCTTCCTTTGAAACCAGCTGAGAGTGGTTTCTTGAGGAATTGCAACATGTGGTATTTCTAAGTTTGCTTCAAATTTAGGAGCAGACTGTAGGGGTTCGGTTCCATCTTAGCAGTGTATCTTAAACCTTTAACACTCAAAACTGTATTTGGGTTGATAGTTGTTTACTGACTACAATGCACTAGGAGCCACAAAGTCTCACTTCACTTGTTGTTCGAGTAAGAGAATAGTTGTTCACCTTTCAGCATATCCTCCTCAGCTTTCCCTGATTCACACAGATGGTTTGGTATCGATTACCCCATATTCTTTATTACGGGATTATGGGAAGTCCCCGGGCTGGGGGACCGGCACAGGGAGACCCAGATTTGGGCCCCTTTATAGCAACATAGTTATTTCTATTTATGTGACTGTTATTATGATAAATATAAATTAAAATGTTTTTTAGCATAAAAAAAAAAAAAAATTATAAAGAGAAAATAGCCTTTTTTTTTAAATATAAAAACGTTTATAAGTTTTTGAGAGGCTCATATCCCATATTTTAAACTAAAAGACATCCTGCACCACATGGGATCATCTCAACGCACCCCATGTAGTAGTAGGTAATGTGATGTCAGGAGTTTATACAGTTTATTTTACCATTCGCGGTGCATCTCTGCCAGAACTTCATTAATTTAGCTAAAATTCAATCAGTGCTATGTAAGTGACCCTTACCATATTTTTCGGACAATAACTTAAAACTCCTGAAATGTGCTCAACAACAGAAAGTCTGCCTTATAATCTGGTGCACCATTAGCATGAATTCTGGTTGTGCTTACCGATCTTCAATTGATTATTTGTGGTACACGGTGCTCAAGACTCTGTGGAAATGTTTTTGTACGAATTTGTTAAACTATGAAGGCAAATCACTTGATGGACTACTGGAGCATTCTGGGTACTGTAGGCGTGATATGCACTGTGCTTCAACTGTTCATGAGCGAACTGAATAAACTTTGATTTTGTTTTTGCTTGATGTATAGTCCAAAACGATATGTTACTTAAAAAAAAAAAAAAGGTTTCTATACCAGACACGCACAATGGAGGGGTAAAAGAGCCACATGAGGCTCCAGTTTGTCAAGCAACGTTTAAACTGCCATCGTTAACACATGTTAAAGCGTCCACTTCCAATGAACATTCTATGTAAATATGTGTTTGGGCTTCAAAGCTCTGGTTTTGTATCAACAAAAATTTCTATATTATTTTTCGGACTATGTACAAAAGGCGTGACCGTTGAATGCCCGTTGAAGGTAAAAGAAGGTTGAACTTTGACCAATAAGGCACTCAGAAGTGTCGACTGTTTGAAAATTAATCATGAACAAAAAATAATAATGGCGGTTTTTGCCCGGGCGGAATTCTGTGGCTCCAAGTCTTTCGTATATCGGAATAGAGCTGTGAAAGAAAAAGCCTGGAACAAGATTTGCACCACTTCGACATTTTGCATCAACCCTTTTCCAACTGTAGGTGGCAGATGTGCTAGTAAACTGTAGAAAAAGAAGAAGAAGCCCCTCCCTGCTTGTCCAGTGAACACCATGGGCTAAATGCACGTTCAGGAACTCATATTTAGCTCATTCTTAAATGTGCGTCAAGAATTAGGTGTGTACGTAGTTTAAAGTTCCAACGAAAGAAGCACCTTTCTGCAAAAGTTTCTCATATAATTCCATAACACAGTACAAGTACACATAAACATAACCTGAATGAACTTGTTGATGAAATAGATCTGAACCATGGAGTAAATTTGGTTTGTGTACATTCAAAAATTCATATTTGATCCAGTAGCTTTAAAAAAGTCTAAAAAATTAATTCAGTGCAGCTTTGCAGCTCTCTTATTTTGAGATTTTAGAGCTTTGGCACCACACGTGCTACAAGTAGAAGAGTTAAAACATGCCGCAGTATCTGTGGTGGATACAAGCCCAGGGGTTCAACTGTTGGCCCCCAGGCTTGTTGTATACAAGTTGTGTCTGGACATTTTTCAAGGTCCCATGGGTGCCAACTGAACAGAATTTCCTTCAGGTGTGCACATACCTTACAATGTGACAAGAATTCAACACCGATTTCAAATCTGCCCACAACCAGGCGGAATCTTAAAGGGAAGCCTGCTAAATATTAATCTGCCTCTCGTCTTATCGTTTGAGCGACACGTGTGTTGGGTTTGGCAGGGTGCTGGCAGCAGTGTGGATCAGCCCACGGGGGAGGCAGTGAGACTGAGGAACACTTCTCATCACAGGACCCCACCAGATGCAAGAGTTGTTCACCCATCAAGCATGAAATTTTGTCTGCAGGGAGATGATTTATAAATTTACTCTCACTGCAAGAGGAAAAGAAGGAAACATAGTGAAAAGGCGGCAAGGGTGATAAGCATGTGGAGATTTTTTTTTTTTTTTTTTGCTGCCAAAAAATTGCTGAGCGTTCTCCAAAGTTCGGTGGAATCATTTGGGTGGTGAAAAACAAAAACATTGGAAAAGACAGATATTCCAAATAAGCAAGATTAATGGCAGTGGTTTTTTGGTTGATGTTTCCAGCCTTGTTAGAGGAGATGGCACAGAGGCATGCGCTCTTTACATTGTGGATTGCTAATCAATCTTTTAACAAGCCCTTTGTTTCAAAACACAACAGTATGTCTGACTGCTATCAACTTTGGGATGTACTGGAAACAGGTCAAGTTTGAACTTTGACAAGTGTTGCTCTCCTTTGTTCCAGCAATAGTAGTTGTTACAGTAATAAGTAATCATTGGCAGATCAATGTATAACTTGGAACTGTATCTTTATTTAGGGTGTATCTAGACTGGGAAAATCATTTGATCCAGACCGAGTTTGCTTAATATGGTCCTTGCGTTTGATTTTTATTCAGACTGATGTCAAGCGGACATTTTTGCTTCAAACCAAAGCTTATGAAACAAAACCATGTGACTAAACATCTCTTCACTTATTGGCCAGAAATTACGAGGGTGGGCAAAGCAACTAGACGCAGAAATTATGGAAGTCCTGCGCTTCCGTGTCCGGAAGTCCGTGTCGGAATAGTTCATTCAAACTGTATTTCTCGGACCAATTTTGAACATCTGTATCCACATCAGGTACAACACTTTTTACTGCTACTTTGGTCCAGTGGAGGCATGCTGCAAGGTGGTTGGCAAGTAGATTGCTAAGAAGGTACACTGATATGTGTTTATGATATACGTATAGAAAACCAGTGAGGAGCAATGTGTATTATGTTAAACGTTGTTTTGATGAGCCTGCATTCATCTGATCATATTTCAGTGAGTTGCTGGGTCTCATTGTTGTGGTGTTAAGGGAATATTTAAGAGAATTCTGTTAAGGAACTCTAAGGTAGCTTTAAGACTGACGTCATAGCAGCGCCGGGTGCGTGTCGGGTAACCAGATACGAAAGCATAAAAAAAGCATTTACAGCCGTTTTAAATAAATATTCTAACAAATACAGAACAGTTCAACACTTTTTCTGTCTGATAACATTGTTGCTTCGGTTCCTTTATTCCTACTCTTTTTGCCTCATGTGATGACCAGCTGAGGTGACCAATTATGTTCAGCTGTTCCGCTCTGAGGACGAGTTGTATTCAGACTGGGACATCTCAAGCGAACCGAACCTCAGATTAGAAACTAACTGACACCACCTCGAAAGATGGGTGTGAGAGCAATTCCTGGTCCCGAACCAGGATCCGCTTGGGTGTGTTCAGACTAAAATGTGTTTTGGATTGTTGGGGGAAACGAACTCTGATACACTTTGAGTGAACCAAACAAGTTCACTCTGACTACACCCTACGTTGATAAATTTGCTCTAGAAAATATTTTCATGCTTGAATCAATTCATTCATGCTTGAAATTCATGCTTGAAACCTCAGAAGGTAACTGACCCTCTTAGCCAAGAACTACTTTCAATATATTATAGTAAATACTGCAAAGTATTCATCCTTTCATCCATCTTTAGAAGGGTTGCTGGAGCCAACTCAGCTAGTGCTGGGCGAAGGCAGGGTACACACCCTGAAAAGGTCGCCATTCTGTTGCATGGCCACAATCACATGCACATCTGGGGATAATTCAAAGCTACAGATCAACACGTGTTTTCCAACTTTGGGAGGAAGCCACACTCCCTGGAGAAAACCCACATGTGAACAAGGAGAATTTGCAAACTCTACAAATATCACTGTGACGCAAGAGTGTTAAACAATATGCCATAGTGCCTACTGTAATTAAGTCTGTTTATGAAGGTAGTTTAGTCCAATATTCTCACAAATGAAAAAAAATTAGGTCAGTTTAAATCCAGATTGTTATTTATGCCCTCTTGAGATGGATTTGGGATTAATTTACTGGTTATTTTGATGTCAGAAATGATCAAAATGTTCTGGGATTTAGTACATTTTCTCTGTTTAACAAGCAAATTTTCACAGTGCAAAAACAGCCCCCTAGATATAAGTATAACAGTTGTAAAAAGAAAAAAAAAACTCCAAATAAACTATTTAAATAGCACAAAAACAAATGTACTAATGGGTTAGAAAATTGATCGTACCAAGTATTCCTATTTTGGGAAAAAATCTCGTCACCAAGATATTTTCTTAAACGAAGATAAGACGTTTTTTGCTGTGCAGGGTGTCGCTGTGTACACGGATCAGGGCACAACTTATACATTCATACATGTACTGAGGCAGTATGTTAAATCTAAATACCCACAATCCATTTATATTTCTAGACTGAACCCATATTGTAATAAATATATCTTCAGATTAGCTGACAAAGGAACCAACAGGGAACGAAAGCGTGATGCCACTTTTGAAACTTCCTCAAAAAATATATTCCTTTGATTGTATTTTTTAATGAGCCTCAAAGTTGAAAATAAGAAATTATATTGGTCCAATTTTTAAGTTGTAAATTGCAAACTAGTTTCTTTTCATCATCCCGATACATAATGTTTCCGTTTTCTGTCATAGAAATGGCTACAGTACTAGAAACTTTGTACCTTTTCTTGTCCTAGTCAAAAATCACTTGAGTTTCTCGTTTTTGTGTTCCAGATGTAAAAGTATACAGGTTTTGTAACATCTTTTTAACTTTTTTTTTCTCCAATCAGCTTCCTCCTACTAACCTCGTCTTCTGCATTCTCTCCTCTAACACCATATACCTTCACTCCCTGCATCCATTAACCTCTAGATTTCTTGCCTGGCTGCTCTAGACTCAGGCTTCTTTTACCAATACATTCACTGTCTTTCCTCAGGATATGTCCAAACTGCTACCCCCAGCTCTGAATCCTGTCTTTTTCTCAGATCCACTTTCTCTAAGCAAAACAACATGGCTGGTCTCACCACAGTTTTCTACACCTTTCCTTTCATTTGAGCTGAAACTATCACAAACAACACTTTTGTCCACACATTCTAACCTGCCTGCATTTGCTTCTTCACTTCTTTTCCACACTGTCTACGACTCTGGACTGTTGACCCATGATACTTTAAACTCTCCATCTTATTTATCTCTTCTCCCTGTAACCTCACTCTGCCACTTGGGTCCCTTTCATTTACACACATGTACTCCATCTTGTTGCGGCTAACCTTCATTCTTCTCCTTTCAAGGACAAACCTCCATCTCTTTAGCTTCTCCTCCATCAGTTTCCTGTTCTTGCTACAAATCAAAATATCATCTGCAAACATCATAGACCATGGCGATTCCTGTCTAACATCATCCGTCAGGCTGTCAATAAGCATTGCAAACAGGAAGGGGCTCAGAGGTGATCCCTGGTGCAATTCCACCTTTACCTTGAACTCTGTCACCCTTAGAGCACACCTCACCACTGTCTTACAGCCCTCATACATGTCCCACACTGCTCTAACATACTTCTCTGTCACTCCAAACTTTGTCATAAAATACCAAAGTTCCTCCATTGGCGCCCTGTCATAAGCAGGACAGGTTTTGTAACGTAAATCCAAAAAAACACTTCAGTTTCAGAACATGAAGAATCATCTTCAAATCATCATTATGTATGAACATAACCCAAATCATTTACTTAAAATGCCAGTTTCTTCTTGTGAAATGTGCATTTCATGGTAATTTCTCTCATTTATCTCTTAGCCGGCCCTGTAATGAACTAGACAGGGAAAAAAAAGTGAAAATATGAAATGGATTGAACCTACAGGAGAAGTCAGGACAATATTTCCTCCTCCTTTGTCTGCAAATTCTATTTATTATTATGGCCTAATTAGGCAGGCGCCCACAAACCAAACTTGCAACGCTGATATGAAAGTCATTAAGAAGCTTGGGTCCATTTCTCAGAAAGAGACATGGAAAAATGATGATTGCCATCCCTCACATGCTGCTGATATTTGACATCATTTGCTTGATGAATAATTCTAAATTGATTGGTGGAATGAAATTAAACAATGCATTTATTGAGAGCGACTGGGGCAATCGTTTTGTTTCGTACCTGAAAAAGGTATAGAATAGGTATTTTTTCTTTTTGGATTTGTTTCATAAATCCCAATCCAATAGGACTCAAAGAATACATTGGGATATACATTTTTCCTTTTTTTTAAGTGGACCTTTTAACCAGTTTTCTCTTCAATTGCTAACAACATTTCCCAGCTTTAGAGTAAACACCCTTCCTTTGGCATAAACAGCAGGTAGAAGCAGATTGCGACTGACATGCATGTTTCAAGTTGCAGGTGTCATCCATTTCTCCTTTGGTTTTTCTAATTCACTCTGGTGTCACTACAAATCACAGCAAGCGTCATTCTGCTGCATTTTCTTCCCTTTGAATGAGAAGATTTGCTGCCTCTCCTTTGTTGTAATTGACCTTGTAAAAGCTGAATCCGACAACACAGACTCAACTTAGACATTTAAACTAACTTTATTTCTTTTTCTGTGAATTTTAATATAATACACTTAATACTTGTGGTAATAATGTCTTTTGTGTGATGTCAAGCTATGTTTATTACAAACTGTGACCGTCTCTTGACCCACAGTGATTGCACTTAATGCTTAAATCACATTCAATTGGCTTTTTTTGAAGTCTTGTGCAGTTTCTTTGTCATTCGTGTTCCTTTTTCCTTTATGTGTATGTAAAAAGATCTATTTATACCAGTTTAAAGCCTAGTGATTGGAATATCTTTCTTTCACAAGAGTATTTTCACATGTAGGGTGTGTTGACTTCAATGTGTAACAATTTCCACCCAACACGCCAAAATTATGGAAGAAAAACAGCTTTATGACTATAACAACCATTGCCAACAATACAAAAGAATACTGGAACACTAAAGTCTAAAGTTGGGGGTGTGTTGACTCGTGCTCAAGTGGCCATGATTTTAAATGAAAGGTCAATGCAAACACGCATAGACCAGTATTTCAGATGTGCATTGCTACACAATTCCGTTCCTGGGCTCTACATGCACATCGGTTGTTTTTTGAACGCACGCTAAAATAAGAAAATTCAACCGTTTTTTCTGTTTCAGGCTTAACCGCAGCAGTCACTGTGACCAATAAGGCACTTGGATTTAAAAGTGACAAGTATGTAGTGTCCTTTTCTAAACACTTAGGTACCAACCTTTGTAAACATGATCACAAAGGAAAAATTAAGAACTGCTTTTTGTGCCCGGACGGAATAATGAGACACCTAGACGAACATTTATAGCAGGGATGCCCACACTTTTTTAGCATGCGAGCTACTTTTGGGACGACAAGCTCCAAAAGATCTATATATCGATAGATATCTATAGTATTTTTAGTCTAAATTATATGTTTATGCACTAACAATTCAAAAACTTCTAAGTAAAAGTACACAAATCTTTGTGAGGAGAAAGCTTCTGTAGTAATACTAAGTTGGAACAGTAAGCAGTGACAATCACATTTCATGCTCTGCTGTGAACCATGTAATGGAGGAAGCATGATGTTTCCAAAGCGTGGCTGGCCTAACCAGGACTGAGCAAACAGCGGCCCCTGGCCTGTGGACGGCGTCCGAGAAGTGCGCGCTTCAAGACAACACTGCTACCTTAGTGAGCTCGGATCCCCCAGGTGGAAACCAGAGAGCCACCAGCTAGTGGACGGCTGGGTCAGAAGGGGTGTCTCCGTCTCACTTCCAAGCAATGGCCCGGGCCTCAATAAACACTCCTGTGGGCCCGGGAGGTCCTCCACCAGGGAGTGGGCGTACCATGGTACCGCTAGCGACTCTGCAATGGCAGAAACAAAGTGTGCTCAGTGTATTTAAACATGCACGTGCAGTTACGTATGTATCAGAGGATGTTCGATTGGCCATTCTGCATGTCAATCAAGTGACGTATTTCACCGTGAGGATGATGTGCTGATAGATTTATATATATATATATATATTTTTTTTGGGGGAGGGTGGTATTTATCCTTGATGGCCCGTGAGCTGCTCACATATCCTACGTAATGACGTAATTTATAGTAACAGAGCTTTAAAAGCAAAAAGCCTGGAGCAAGATTTGCAGGATTTTCACCACCGTGACGTTTCACATCAAGTTTCATTCCACTGTAGGTGGTGGACAAGCAGTAGGAAACAAAAAAAAAAGAAGGGAGATATGGCCTGACCTAATTCCATAAATTCAAACATGTCACTAAAATTCCTAAAATTTCATGAAGAAACTCAGCCACTAAGCTTGTATGAACACTGCCTCCAAAACTAAAACTTGAACAAAAACTAACAAACATGACTCGACATTTCCCTGGCTCCTCAACTCCCATTGATGTTTTTTAATTATACGACAGCAAAACAGCAGACAAATGTGACATCCTCCTCCTCCTTGAGAGTTGGATGTTATCAAGCTGCAACTAACATTCTCTCTGATAGAAACCAGCTGTGTTTCAGCTCAAACTGGTTGCAGTTCTGGTTCAGTGCAGCTGGTGGCCTTTTGGGTTTCCCTCACCTCTTCTGAGCTCTCATAGGTTGACAGACTTGTCATTCTTCAAGATATAGATTTGCTGGGAGAACAGCTGATATTAGTTCGGCAGTCTACTTCTAAACAAAAAGTCTGACCAAAAAGATCATATCACTATTTCTATCACGTAAAATAAACTGGGAAATGAGCTGTACTTTGATACGTTCACAGAAAATTACGGTGATTTATTATAAGCTGGTATCTCCAAAAACGGAGATGTTTAAATTCACAGTAACTAAATAACTGATAAATCTCTAGTAGATATTTCTTGAATGGCATACTCCTAAAACTGACGGTTGTATTTAAACGGCATCACGAATCAAAATTTACTTTATTCATTAAAGTAGATTTAGGAAGATGACTAAGAGAGTTTTTTTCACCAAAAATGGGATGGTGTTTTTTTTTTTTTTAGTCTTTTTTCTTTTTAAGTTTATATAAAAAATATTTTCTGTGGAACATTTAGCAAGACGGGGCAAAATATTTGAAACGTCAACTAAAAATAAACTTTTTAGAATCACTTTTAATAGTCAGTAGATGGTGGCATCTTATTTTCTTGTACTCCTTTTTTTGGTCATGTTTTTGTATATTCTGCAACATTTTTTGCATTTTTTTTTGCGATTCATTTTGTCCGTTTTAAATATTCTTTTATGTCTTTTCTTTTTGTAAAGCACTTTTGGCGCCCTCATGGGTTTTATTTTATACATATAAGACATGTCATGACAATCTCCTCAGCTAGATATATTCACTCATTTTAGAGGAAATGCTCAAGAAGAGGTTGACTCCTCCACCCATTTCGTATCGTACAATACCCACATCACCTCTGGTGGAAGGTTGGCACCAGTGTTTTTGCAGAGGAGCTGCCATCAGTTTGTGAAAGGGTGAATGGGACTGTGAAGCGCTTTAGGCCTTCGAACAAGGTAGAAACGCGCTATATGAGTACACCATTAACCATTTGAGGATATTTCGAAATATAGGCCGGCAAAGGCGGGAATCGAACCTGCAATCTTCTATTTAAAGACACACTCTGTTGAAGAAAATTGTGTTTTATCATATGTTCTCATGATGGATTACACATTAAGAAAATTTAGATTAAAATTGCATTTCTAAGTATATATAAATTGTTGAAAATCGGGAGCAGACAAAATTACTGCTTGAAAAGGACGTTTATGACATAGAAAATATGCTGGGTGGGCCACATGCTCCCTGCTCCGCTCCCTTGTGATGCATTCACGTTTGTACGTCTTTGTTTTCCTTGTGTGAGCTGGAATCTGGATCTAAACTTTACGGCTAGACAGCTCCAATGTTGCTCACCATTTTTGTTGCTTTGCTAATATTAGCTTGGAGTTGTGAGGGGCTGTAAGATAGCGGGAGAGATAATTGATGGGAAGTGGGGTGGCCTTACTCTGCGCTTATAGTGCCACCTGCAACTTAGAGGTGAATTTCGAATGAACTTCTGTCGAGCCGCAGAAATTATTTTTTAGAAAACAACACACAAAATCTTCAATTTGACCTGTAAAAAAACTGATGTACAGACAACCAACCAGTTCATAGCTGAGTGGAAAATTTTACCCAACTCCTAGCTTACTGATTTCACTTTCTGTTTTCAAAAAGCCTCTGGTTTTTTTTTCCACCTACCATGCTGCCCTGGAAGCTTCTTCTAGCATTTGTGTCTGAGCCTTCTAGCTTCATATTTATTGAGGCCATACATCTATCTAAAGCTCACCCACCGGTTGACAGCTATGCGTACTTGCAGTGATAAAGTATAAGCGGCCCACCGACCCACTCTGATTCAACCTGCTGCTTTCAAAATCCTAAAATAGGGTTTGTTTGACCTTCACGTACCCCTGAAAGCTTCGCTAAGCATCTGTGCTGTTTTTGTTTGGAACAGCTCAACCTTTATTTCTTTCTTTTTTTTTTTTCAATACACATTCCCACCTGGGAGTTGCCGACCACTACGGATATCAGCTCCAAAAGATTTCCACTGGAGTTGGTGGGAATTAATTGTTCTGTTCAAGGACATTTCAAAGGGAATTGCTGTGTGGAACTGGAGTGTGCTCCTCGTTAACTTACTTATCGAGATTCTCCCAACCACTTGGAAAAACACAGACCAAACCATCTGTTTTATTTTCATACATTATTACTGGAAGAGAAAAGGCATTATTATAGATCGCTGGTGAAATAAAAAAACGTTCAAGACTTTCAATGTGTCTTACTGCTTTCCATACCTGTATTTCATAGAAAATAAGGTTTCTTGGCATGCGTCTATGTGTGGAAATAGATTTGTACTAGATTATGATATAATTTATTCTGTCACAATTCATTTAAAATCCACATTCCCTGCTTTGTCTGATCCCAAAGGAAAGCCATCTTTAAGTTCCAAAGACCTTAAAGTTAAAAAAAGGGAAATGAGAACAAAATAAGAAAATCCTCTGAAAATATTCTGAGTTGTTTTAGGGTTTGTTAAAGGAGAAGACTGAGAGTTTGTTGTCTTCACTAACAGGTCAGGAACAGAGCTACAGTAGATGTTTCGACTGTTTAAAGTATAAAAAAGTCTGTGTAAACGCATGTAAATGCGTGATTCAAGATCCTGCATTCAAAAGTCTCGTTTTTATGTGTAGCTACGCAGATTTTAAAGACCATTTTTGGGCTCCACATACAAAAGGCGCAGCCATTGAATGCCTGTTGAAGGTTAAACAAGGTCAAACTTTGACCAATTAGGGACTCTGATTTGGTAATGACGTATTGCATTCACGGAAATTTTGACTGTTTGAAAATTGCTCATGAAGGAGAAATTAATAATTGCGATTTGTGGCTGGCCGGAATGATAAAATAATTCATAATTCATAAATCAGAATAGAGCTGTGAAAGAAAAAGCCTGCAGCAAGATTTGCACTGTTTGATCATTTGGCACCAACTCTCATCCAACTGTGGTAGGCGGATATGCGCTAGTATCGGGTAGCAACAGTCCAATGTGAACACCATGAGCTAATTGTGTGTCACATACCCAGTGTGAACAACTGTGTTTCGGTCTGCAGTTGTTGGTCAACAAAAATGTGCTAGGTGATACCTTTTTTGTAGTAGCCTATTATGATTGAAGCTGACCATTTGGTAAGGGATTTCTATTGTCTATTTGTCATCTTTGCCACCAATTTACCAAGGCATATTGTGCTTTTTAAATTTACACCGTTTTGATTTTAGAGGTTTCTGGTATGTTGTCATATCACAGAAACGTTTATAGGTACCAAACTGCTTGTTTGCTAATTACATTCTTACAATAGCGATTCCCTATTCTGCGATTTCTTGTGACTAAACATTTCCAAACTCTGGTTTTAGCCTGAAATATTTGTTTTTCTGTTGCACTTAAATTTTTTACAGTCCATCATTGTTTGATTTCTTAAAAAGCCTCTTAAAACATATTTAACAGTGTTTAATCAATAAAGTGAACATTTTATTTTATTACATTGTCCTTTAACACAATAAGAGTAAACTATGACAGAGAACCCACACCAGCAAAAACCAGAGCAGCAAGAGAAGCCCAATTTCCAGTGCAAACATCAACTGGTGGGAAAAGAAAAAAGTGTTTCTTACCACGGAGGTGATACACTCTCCTTATAAAAATGAATAATGGTGCCTTCCATTGATAATGACAGAGAGTGCACTCAGTGGATTGGATGTGAATTCAATAATTTATGTGCATTGTGTCTCCATTACGTCCAAAGAGGCTGATTTGCATTGAATGTAATGGCATTTGCAAACAGTTTCAATCATTCGTCGGGCGCGGAAGCAGAGAAGCATCATAAATGTAATGATGTTATTGAATTTGCAGTTTTAATTGACTTGATTTCTGATGTAGACCTGAGGAAAATGGTTCTTTCTGGCCAGTAAATGGTGGGATATATATATATATATATATATATACACACATACATACATACACACATACACACATACACACATACATACATACATACATACATACGTACAGCCTACTGGAAACTGTGAATGAAGCATTGAGGGCAATTCCTACCACAACCATCACAGAAACCAATGAACTGGTTTACACTTCAGCTAAATATGTATGCTTGGCTATAAGAGCAACCATGGAAGAAAACAATACCCAACATGGAAGCAACGGTTAGAGGCCAAAATCAAGGCAACTCGGAAGGACGTGAGTAAGCTGACAGAGGCTCAAAGAGGTACAATGAGAAAGCAAGTGCCTAAGAGATACAGCCAGATGCCCATACCTGAAGCACTGGAAACTGCCAAACAAAGGCTCCTAGCCTTGAGTAGCCGCCTAAAGAGGTACACAAGAGACAATGAAGCCAGACGGATAAACAGGCTGTTCGCAACTCAACCTGCGAAAGTGTACGCTCAGTGGCAGGGTCAAAACAGCCGAGCAGACCCACCAAGGCTAGAAACTGAACAGTACTGGAAAAGTATATGGGAGAAAGAGACAGCACATAACAGCAATGCCCAGTGGCTGGTCTCTCTGAGAGAAGAACATAGCAACCTCCCTAAACAGAATCCAGTAACCATCGCAGTAGCAGACATCCAAGAAAGAGTCTCAGGTATGAAGAACTGGACAGCACCGGGCCCTGACATGATACATGGCTACTGGCTAAAGAAGCTTACCACATTCCACGAACGCCTGGCAACACAAATGAACCAGCTGCTAAGAGATGGGACTCACCCCGAATGGCTAACAGAAGGGCGAACGATCCTGATCCAGAAGAATCCCTCAAAGGGTGCAGTCCCATCCAACTACCGGCCAATAACCTGTCTCTCCACAACATGGAAGCTCATGTCAGGCATCATTGCAACCAAGATAAATAGGCACATGGATCAATACATGAGCAACTCACAGAAGGGCATTGGTAGAGACTCCAGAGGAGCCAAACACCAACTCCTGGTTGAAAGAACAGTCGCTCAAGACTGCAAGTCACGACACACAAACCTGTGCACAGCCTGGATTGATTACAAGAAAGCCTATGTCTCAATGCCACAGACTTGGATCACTGAATGCTTGGAGTTGTACAACATCAACAGGACTCTAAGAGCCTTCATAAGAAACTCAATGAAGCTGTGGAAAACCACCCTTGAAGCCAATGGCAACCCACTTGCACAAGTGTCCATCAAATGTGGGATATACCAAGGTGATGCTCTGTCCCCACTGCTGTTCTGCATAGGTCTGAACCCCCTCAGCCAAATAATCAGCAAGACTGGCTATGGATACTGACTCAGAAATGGGGCCAACATCAGTCACCTCCTCTACATGGATGACATCAAGCTGTATGCTAAGAGCGAACGTGACATTGACTCCCTGATCCACACCACCAGGATCTACAGTACTGACATTGGGATGTCATCCGGGCTCGAGAAATGCAAGAGGCAAGGTAGTCCACACAGGAGGGATCTCACTCCCAGAAGGAACAATAGCAGACATTGAGGACAGTTACAAGTACCTCGGAATTCCACAGGCAAATGGCAACATGGAGCAGGCAACAAGGAAAGCTGCAACAGCTAAATACCTTCAACGGGTAAGACAAGTCCTGAGAAGCCAGCTCAATGGTAAAAATAAGACCCGGGCAATAAACAGCTATGCACTGCCAGTTATCAGATACCCTGCAGGAATAATAAAATGGCCAAAGGAAGAGGTACAGACCACGGATGTTAAGACACGAAAGCTCCTCACCATGCATGGAGGTTTCCATCCCAAATCCAGCACCCTGAGACTG
This sequence comes from Oryzias curvinotus, assembly GCA_023969325.1. NCBI lineage: Eukaryota > Metazoa > Chordata > Actinopteri > Beloniformes > Adrianichthyidae > Oryzias > Oryzias curvinotus. The sequence goes on along the minus strand of CM043707.1, from coordinate 7,517,728 downwards.
TATGCTAGCCGCAAGGAAGGAGGCCGAGGACTAGTGAGCGTAGAAGCCACTATCCAGGATGAAACAGCCAAGATGCATGAGTACATCAAGCTCAAGGCCCCAACTGACAGTGTGCTCAGTGAATGTCTCAGGCAATGGAGAACAGAGGATACAGTGCTGGAGGACAGATCCTCATGGGAGGACAAACCCCTGCATGGGATGTACCACTGGACCATAACTGAAGTGGCTGATATCAAGAAGTCCTACCAATGGCTAGAGAGGGCTGGCCTACAGGACAGCACTGAAGCACTCATCCTGGCAGCTCAGGAACAAGCCCTGAGCACCAGAGCAATAGAGGCTCAGATCTACCACACCAGACAAGACCCGAAGTGTAGGCTGTGCAAAGACGCGCCTGAAACAATCCAGCACATAACTGCAGGGTGTAAGATGCTGGCAGGTAAAGCATACATGGAGCGCCACAATCAAGTGGCTGGAATCGTATACAGGAACATGTGTGCAGAATATGGACTGGAAACCCCAAGGTCAAAATGGGAAACACCTCCGAAGGTGGTAGAGAATGAGAGGGCAAAGATCCTGTGGGACTTCCAGATCCAGACTGATAGGATGGTAATGGCGAACCAACCAGACATCGTAGTGGTGGATAAATAACAGAGGAAAGCCGTTGTGGTGGATGTGGCAGTGCCAAGCGATGGGAACATCAGGAAGAAGGAACATGAGAAACTGGAGAAATACCAGGGACTCAGAGAAGAACTGGAGAAAGCCTGGGAAGTGAAGGTGACAGTGGTGCCTGTGGTAATTGGAGCACTCGGGGCAGTAACCCCCAAGCTTAAGGAGTGGCTACAACAGATACCTGGAAAGACCTCAGACCTCTCAGTCCAGAAAAGCGCAGTGCTAGGAACAGCTAAGATACTGCGCAGGACCCTCAAGCTCCCAGGCCTCTGGTAGAGGACCGAGCTTGGAGGAGAAACCACCCACGGAGGGTGAAAGGGGAAGAGGGAGAAGAGAGGGCTAGAGAAGATAGATAGACAGAAAGACAGAAGAGAGACAGACAGACTATAGAAGAGCCAGAAAATAAATAAAATATACACAATATATATATACATATATGTATATATATATATATACACAGGGCTGCACGGTGGCGCAGTGGTTAGCGCTCTTGCCTCACAGCAAGAAGGCCCCCGGTTCAAGTCCCGGAAAAACTACATGAAAAACTACATCAATGAGGACCTTTCTGTGTGGAGTTTGCATGTTCTCCCCGTTTATGCGTGGGTTTTCTCCGGGATCTCCGGCTTCCTCCCACTGTCCAAAAACAAGCTTCATAGGTTAATTGGCAACTTTAAATTGTCCATAAGTGTGAGTGTGAGAGTGAATGGGTGTGTGACTGAGGTATATACATATATACATACACACACACATGCCGCATTATTTTTGCTACAGTTCTTACAATTTTTTTCTGAATATTCAAGTTTTAATCATTTCCTAACTTATTACTTTAATATATCAGATGAAAATGAAAGTCTGAAGCTTAAATCCTTTACCAATCTCCTCCAGCCGGAGCCAAAAGGAGCAAATCAGATGCATTTCTGGGAGTTGTGTTGATTGAGCTGAATTTCACCTTACTCGTGTGAAGATCTGAAATAATAAGCCCTTGATCTGGAGTGCTTTACAGATAGCATTCTTTGTTCTCCGTCACTTTTGTCCCTTCATTCAATTTCAAAGGGCTTTTGATTATCTGAAGAGGAAGCATGTGTCTCCAGATTTCTTGGCAATTTTCCGGTAATTACGCACAACGGAGGAAAACACGCAATGACAGTGAGGTCACTCTTGAAATTCTACGGTTGTGACACTGAAAAACAAACTAAGTGTATCATTATCTTGAGGGATAAAAACAGCAGAACGTTGGATCTGAAGTTGGAAACCTCTAATTTGGGGTTTTTAAAAAGAGTCAAAGACGAAGGAAAGTGAAGCAGAAAAGTATGTCGTTGTCTCCAAAGTTCTGCTTAAACTTAACTGAACCAGCTGGGGGGTCTGACATCTGCAGAGGGACAGGGGCAGAACCTCTCAGCAGGTGCAGGCGATGAGCACGACACAGCCCTTGCAAAAATGAGGGTGAAAAAAACCTGCTGAAAAGACGTCAAAGCCTGCTTGAACTCATGTTTATGTATACGGCTGTTCAGCAGCTTTTGTTTGACTGACACTCAAAGACGCTCTTAAAGGCAAAAAGGTGATCGAGGCACAACTTTTTCCTTCTATGATCTTCAAAATTTAATGCAAGAATCCGTCAGCCTTTTTTACATCATCTATAATGCCGCCACCTTGCCTGATAAGAAGGAACGGAGCTGCTTAGCTGAAGAAGAGAACAAAAAATAAAGACGGTGAAGGAGTATCACATCCTTTTTCAACAGATTATGCCTTGATCATGCAACCATGACCTGTTTCGTGTTTCCAGCATGCACGACAGTGGGAGAGTACCAGAGTGAATAACTTATCATGCATGTGCATGCTGGTTGTGGAAGAGATAAGGTCCCAGCTGCTGCAGAGTCGGATACGGATGTTGCTCATATGCACACCCACGAATCTTTTCCTGATATTGCCGCCGTCTTCCAATGTCATATGTGTTGAGTGTGCATTTGTGTATGTGTGTGCAAAAACAAAGTGATACATACATATTTTGTTTTGAGAACATCATCGTCCTCAAAAAATTGGCTTCCACACAAAAAAAATATGTATATATATATATTCTCACTCATCCTGAGTCGCATCGTTTAGAAATTCTGCACTAAAGCCCCCGCCTTCTGTTTTTAGATTTGCAGTTCCCCCCAAAAGACCACTAGAGGCACGTTAAAGTTCATTATTCATTTCTTTTTCTAAAAATTACATTTTACACCAATGGAATATGCATGTGTCTTACCTGGTGTCACAAGGTTTTATTAAATGTTTAAAGTGTTATTATTTATATTAAAGACCATTGTTTAGCCAAGGGGCAGAATTGTGTTGTTCTGTTTTTTTTTTCTTTGTTTTTAAAAAAATTGGATTTATTAAAATTCTGTCACACAAAATTAGTAGTAGTATAAGGGTTACCCTATTTATCTGAGCATAAGTCACGCCTTTTTTTTGTTTGGCCAGAATGACAGTCAGTCATTATACTCAGAGGCGACTTTTATGTGATTTCTTCTTTTTTTTCTAAAATTTTCACACAAGCATTTCGCATTACATTGATACACATTGAACCAGATGTGTCGTATGCAAATTTGACACGAATTGCGTTCGGTGTGAACGCGGCATTACGCCGGGGGTTGGCGGATTTGTTCAGAAGCATTGCAATTTTCTCCTAAAAATGCAACTTATACACTGGAGCGATTAGAGCAATATAAAGGTTCTTTTTTTTTAGTCTGCATTTCTTCGGCTCCTGCGACCATTGCAACTTCTACTTCAGAAAATACTGTACTCAACGTAATCGAATAATCGATTTAAATTCCTACAATTCACCCAAATTGATCTTTCTAAGGCAAGTTGTTAAACTAATCTACCTATAACATTATAACTAATAACTAATAACTAATTTAACTGATTAAATTGATATTTGGATTGAAACATCGTGGTTTATTTTACTATAACATAACAATGACCAAGTACATCACAGCGGACAACATACATGTGACGTAGCAAAAAAAGATCAATCCATCATTCGAGTCCAATGATGTGTGGAAACACTTTGAATTTAACAAAGACATGTGAACAAACTATGTTAGAATCTTCTAAAAATGTTCCCATTGGATTTTTTGAATGTGGAAACAACAACAGTGGACGCAACTTTAAGAAGCTGCAACGTGAATGGATTTGTTTATGTTGAACTCTGCAGAGGACCTCTCATTTGCAGAATGCAGGTGCGGTTCCCACCTCGCCCACCCATGTGTCGAAGTGTCCTTGGGCAAGACATTGAACCCCGCAATGCTCCTGGTGGTTCCAGATTGATGCTAGTGTTTGGCATCACTGTGTGAATGGGACTGTCAAGTGTTTTGAGTCTTCTGAGCAGGTACATAAGCCGTTTACCATATACTGTACTAGCACACTTTATTTTGCTTATGCGGGTTTGGAACACTCACTTATTTGTGCATTTTTTTCCAGAAACATCTTCACCAAAATCTAAAAACAATTTAAAATAGGAACTTGCTTTTGTTTAAGGCACCCCTTCATTGGAGCATTTGGTCCACACCAATGTTCATCTGCTTTGTTTGTTATTTGGAAGGGCTCTAAACTCATGTCTGCTTGTAAACATGAGATTTGGTCAACATGCAAATGAACTATTCTTGGAAACCTTTGGCAGTTGGTACCACCACAACATCCTACAGCCTAACCCCTATTTGTAAGGAGAGGGGTGTAAACCGTAACAGTACCAGAAAGCATAGCTAGCAAAATTTACTTTAAATGCAGATGGGAGCAAAATAATCAGCAACCCAATCAACTATTCTTCAAATCATGAAAAGTTCAATATGTAAGAGAAACATGTAAACATTTGAACATTAATTTTCATGAATGGAACAAATAAATAAATAAATGAAAAATAAATTAAAAAAAAAGGGAATAGACAACCACACATAGGAGAAAAGACAGAGCTCAGAAAACCACCTTTCATTATACTGTTAGTCAAAAAAAAAAGGTGCTGTATTTGGGCATACGTGCCTGGAATTACCTCACCCTTTATCATGCAGAGGAGCAGGTAAGAGACCGTAAGGGGATTACAACAAACTCTCTTTAGGGATCAAAGAACAGCAAAACTGCAGTTAGATGCTGAGTTAAAAAAAGAAGCAGGATATTGTATTAACACAGCAGGACGCTACTATCTTCAATCACAGACATTCAAGAAAATAAAGCTTTTCAGCTTTATTTTTACTCTTCAAGATTTCAACTTATCTGCAGTTTATATTTTAAAGAGGCCTTTGATGCTGACCACACTGAGAATTTAGGATTTTCCATCATTCTACATACTAACTGCCGAGTTTTTGCCAAGTTTTTGCAGATTTGTTATTGGATCTTGATGTTTTTCCTATGATTTGTTGTTTTTCCTATGATTTGTTGGTAACAAAATTCCAGTTTGATCGACTTTGTTTCAAATACTTTCTGTTTTGGGTCATCTGATTACATTTTTTTAAATTGCATTTTCACGTTGCCTGCTTTCAAATAATAGGGGTGTGGCCATCAAGCAAGGTCACTCCTGATTGGCCAAAGTGGTTGCCATAGGATTGTTGACTTAGACAAACCAATCAGTGCTAACTGACAATTTCTAGTTCTACCACAGTGTGAATAAACAGCAACTTAACTTTACTTAATTTATGGCCAACATTTTTTCTCTGACAGACGTGAACATTTTCATTTTTCTATTTCAAAGTTCAAACCGTCATGGTAAAATAAGTCAAATTTGATCAATTAAAATCAAATATTTAAATACATTTGCAGCAGAGTTGCAAAGATTTTGTACAGGCGACACGGAACGGAGGAAATTGACTGACAGTGCTCTACAGCCCATCAGGACGCAGAACACAAAGCACAGTACAAAAGAAAAAAAGGCAAACAAAATTGCACTGCAAAAACACAGACTGCACAAAGTGAACCGCAGTATAGCAAAGAACTATTGTAGCTGAAATGGAGGACCTCCATTAAAAGGAGATGTTTCATCCCAAAGGAACAACCCTCCTTTAAATGTATTGCTTAAATAACTAAATAAAAAAATACAGCCATTAATAAGCTGTATTTTATACATTTATAATGCCAAACACCTGTATATGTGCAGTAAAATCCCCTAAAAGCTTAGATTATGCATCAAAACGAGCCATGTTAATAAAGTTGTGCATTTGCTTTGTAGTCTTTTTCTATTCATTATGACGTGAAACTTTAAAAAGCAGGAGCTGTAAAGAAAAAAAAAATCTATTCTTGTTTTAAATACATCTTTTCTGTTTTTTAAAGTCACAGCAGGTGGAGTGACACATTTTTTAGCGTTGCATTTAATGACTGTATATGATAAGGTCAGAAGCTGCAGTGCGCCTTGTAACAAACACAGCACAACAGCTGAGACGTGATGTCTGTGGAAGCACTTAGACTTTAGCGTTTATGCTTTCATAACCAGATATTCAGTGAGCCAATCACATACAAGGTTAACATTACCCTCTATAGATAAGAAAGTGGCAAATATGAATGCAGAGCTCCACAGAGAGGCCAGATCTGAACTTCCTATTCTACAAATGTTTATGTGTTTATGCTGCAGATAATTAACTATTGATTACAGCCTTTGAGGTTCTCTGTCCAATAACAAGTGGATGAATCTTAAAATCTGCAACATCTTGCGTCTTTTTGATGGGAACTGTGGCTCTCTTGCTGTATTCCATAGAGGTCTACAGGTCAATTGATCAGCTAAGTGTTTTCCATGCATCTACCGAGGTTGCACTGACCCCGTCTGACCTCTGAGACAACATCTCCCCAACCTCACCCTCTACACCTTGGCTACAGTATTTTTAATACAGTTCAAATGAGCCGCTCGTCTCTGAAAAACTTTCCTCACTTCAAATGGCTTTAAGGCGGTGATGGACAGCACTTATCTCAGATGGGGCCACGGCCATTTAAAAGTCAATATCAAGGAGACAGATTGGCAATTTGAGAAAGAGAAGTAACACGGTAAGTAGTCAGAGGAGAAGTATTGATGGAGACGTGCCATAATGTCTCATCATGTACGCAAGAAGAATCGGAGTTTAAAAAAAAAAAAAAAAAAAAAAAAACATGGCAGCATTGGCGTTTTTAAACAATAAAATTAATTGACTCCAATAATTTTATTATCTCAGATCTACATCCTAGTCAGGATACATATTTGATACCTACGTTTAAAGATGACTAAAATAAAGTGCTATTCGTGGTAAGTGAGATGTGAAGAATTATGACTTGGACTAATTAGTGGGTTCTTCATAGGCTGAATTAGCCTTAGGAGGACTGTCATTCATGACATAACCAAATGCATTGACAGATGACTAAACCATGTCTCTGCCTGACCACTTGGTAAACTTTTCTATTTTGAGAAAAGATTTACAATTTTGAAAAGCGAAAAGACCATGGAAAGAAACAGATCCTGCATGACAAAAAATGTATCATATGGGGTTCGCCACTGAGCAAAGTACCATTCATTTTTTTAAAAGCCTGAACGAGGGACATACTTATTCTTTAACTGACAGGAGGAAAATTGTTTTTTTATGTGTGAATGATTTTTTTTTAAACAAACAAAGGCTTAAAACATCATTTTGGATCCCAGCAAAAAAAGAAAATATGACAGAGATATAAAGATAAAAAAAATAAAAGTTTATTTTGCTTAAAATCTTCTGTTTGGACAAGAGAATTATACTTGGCAACAAATTAGCCCATAACTGCACATCCACATGGGAATATAATATCACCTCATGTCACCTCAAAAGACACGATAAAACTACATAAAATGAAGAAGAAGAAGAAAAAAAAAAGACTCGGATGAGCCAAATTTGGAGCCATGTGGAACACCAACGTTCTAGAAGTAATGTAGCTAAAAGAATATGTTATCAGCTGAAATGTATACTTCAACCAATCAAAAAAGGCCAGTCTAAGAGAACCAGGACATTATGTCAATAAAACATTTCCAAATGGATTGTTTCATTGTTAACGGGTGATTTGAAACCAGATTAAAGCTTTTCAGGTGGCATGGTTGTTATAGTTGTTACAGCTCAAAAACATGTTTTACAGGTTGATTGGGAGGAGGGGGGGTTTCTTTCTTCATCTGTCCTACCCGGTGTAGCAGACACGATCGCTCTGTGACAGGCTGGCGACCTGTCCAGGGAGTATCAGTAACAGTAGCCGCGAGACAGTCTCCAGCAAGCTGCGGCCCGAGCAGGTTGAGAAAATAAGCTTTGCTTTTTACCTGCTGGGTTTGGAATTAACAAATTCCAACATTTTTTTGTCATAAGTCTTTAAAAAACAAAACAAAATGAAAAACAAACCTTCACTTGAAAAGGAAAAGAAAAAGGATTTTGCTGCAGTACTGCTGTGAGGTCAATAAACAACTCACGAGTTTAATTTAAACTCCAAACTGCAACACAATGATGCTCAGTGATCCATCAAGTCAACCTTACTTAAAGACCTGTGTGCACCATTGTTTATCACAACTTGGTGTTCAATAGTCTGAGTAGAGACTGATTTTTTCTCGTGTGGGTGCTGCTACTCCAAGGACTCCAAAATCTATTGCGATCAATCAATTGTTTGCCTAATAATAATAATATTTTCTTGCTTTTTTGCTTTTGAGAATTTCACATGAAAAATTCACGTTTTACAAATGAAAATTGACCCTAAAGCAATGATAAGGGGATATTACAAAAAAAGTGCCCAATGTTTCGTTTGATTTGTGGCTCTATTTGGCTCCTGAGTGGTCAAGTAATAGAAGGATTTAGAAAATAATGACCAGAACTCACAAAGCACGAACAATTTGTTTTCACCCTTCAATACTGAACAACGGCAGGTTCTCTTATCATGTTTTGCCCTGCTGGGACACAAATTGCCCATCGAATCAAGTCGAATTTTGATGCATTTGAAGATCTCACTGTAAAATAGGGAGAAAAAAACAGATTTAACCCTTAAAAAATGGAAAAAAGGTTACAGATGACAAACGTTCTGCATCACTGTTTCAGTTTCCCTTCCTGAGTTCATTTGTTATTTAATTGTTCTTTTATTGAAGTGAAAACGTTTCATTCCTACCATTTTCAATAATGCATCATATATTTTGATACTTGCTACTATGTTTCATTAATTTACTGCTGTGCTGAAATTTAGCCTAAAAGGTTATGTATTTTTCATTGTTAAATGTCATTATATATGCTGTCCATATCTGATTTAAATAAATAAACTAGTGAGACAATTGTACAAAAAGATCATCAGTTTGCCAGACTTACACTAGCAGAATTTAAACAATTTTCTTCTTACTAGACAAAAACCAAACCTAAAAAAGTTGAATTAATGATGTTTCCTTAGTTAGGTTTTGGGAAAAGGGTAGTGCAGCCAAATTACTTTATACGAGTGTTATGTTTTGCTCAATCTTCCTAATAGTCTGGTTCGTTTTGAGGTCTGAAAATATGGTATTTAAACCAGCAGTGGTTTTACCCGTCACTCAAAATAGACTTCACCATCTCTGACGCCAACTTATAAAACATTTTAGACAGAAACCTCTGGAACTACCACTGGAATTAACAATAGTCTATGTGCAGTTTGTAAAAGTTAAAGGGACTCAACATTAGAATTACGTAGATTAGATTTGTATCAATTTCTCCTTTAGAAGAGTAAAAACACATGCATTCCAAAAGCGTTCATATAGTTTTCCGTGTTATTTTTCAGGATACACTTGTCCAGCCACTCTGAACAGTGGATTAGTACTGGTTCCTTATACCGACTCCAGTTTTCTTATTTGTCTTGACATTACTTTTTTAAGGCTATAGAATTTTAAATGGAAATTGTCAAAATAGTTTAAATATCAACAACCCAAGGGTCGATATCTGTTAAAATATTTACACCCTTCATATCTGCATGCTTGCATAACAAACGAGTGGAAGTAAGAAAAAAAAAACATGGAAAAGTATTAAGTATACATCCAGAGTACGATCTATGATTAAACACTTGATCTAAATATCAATGACACACCCTGAGGCGAGGAAGGAAAAGCACTTCAAGACATCATGGTGATCTTTTTCCTAAGGGCTTAATGGTTTCCCCACTACTGTAATGAATGTTGGACATATTGAAACAAAAATGTCAATTTGGTTGATCAAAGTCATAGTTAGAAATTTCTCATTGTATTCAGTTTGAGACATTTTTAAACAAAAGGAGCATGTTTGTGAATTCCAATAACAATTTTATGAATTTAGGGATCCTCCTTCTATTATTTGGAAAATCGTCAACAAAGGCCAAGATCAAAACCAAATTCGTTCCCTGCCCCTTCGGCGCCTCACTTTTACTCCAATTGTAGGGGCAATTTGAGCTGTGTTGTCCGAAAGTGTTACTTTTCTTAAGGAAAAGCCATAGCAACTTAGGGTTGGGATTCCCGCCGCCAGCAGGTGATTCGTGTTACGCTTGTGGTGTGAAGCACGTGGGTGTGCTCTGAAGCACAGAGGTTTACACTTAAATGTCTTGACTTTTTAAAGTCAACATAGCGACAATTTATGATGTCATCAAGTGGTGGTAACGTCCAAATTCGAAGACTCTAATTTTCCATATTGCTCAGCTTGGAGGAATAAATGTAGGGATAGGAAGAAGCTGTAGGGGTAAGGAAAGAATTTGGATTGGTCTGGTATGCCTATTATGGCTGAGATCCAGGTTTTTCCTCCAACAAAACACCTAACCTCTTCAAACTTGGAATATAAAAAAGTTGAGGGAAATGATGTCACCTTTAGGTCCTTTATCCAAACATTGTTTTGAATCTTTTTGTTTTTAATGGGGAAGAGAAGGACTCAACACGCACAAAACGTTGCTATATCTGTGTTATGCTGCGTTCACACCAAACTCTATTCACGCATCAAATTCACGTTAGCCGCCTCTCTTGCGACGTAAAGCAATTCTGCTCCTCGATGCTTGTCCAATAATGTGCTCGTAAACTTAACGTATGTGGGAGGAGCTACCATCAAAAGCTTGCAGCCTCACCGCTACAAGGACGCATTGACTGTATGTCTTTTTCACAATGCATGGAGGACACGGATAATGGTTAGAGATCACATGTTTCCATTTTAAAGAGTCCTACATCATCCAGAGATTCTCCCAGTACAGTGAAGTTCACCATCTATTGCAGGGGCTGCGTCTGAAGGACGACTGCAGCAATACTTCTCCATGTGACCCAATTTGATGACGTGTTGTCCTGCATTCGTCCAAGGAAGGAAAACAATAAGAATAAAATTGGAGGAACTATTTTTTTTTGTCCTGATACAAATAAGGAACATATCTTCAAGTTCAGGAGGAAAATGATCAGACTCCATGTCATCAACACATCAGGACCTCTGATCACATATGTCCATTGAGATGCTCCTGAGGCATGAATTGCGTTCAGTGGGAACGTAGCTTAAGGCTTTTGCGTAAATGTTTTGAATTCTGCCCATGTAATTATATGTTTTTAATTAAAAAGTGATGATCAATTTACATTTATTTCAAAAGGAATACAACATTTTATTTAACAAAACACAATACCAACAGTTAAACACAGTAGTGGTAGTGTCATGCATAGTTTGTTATAAATTGTGTTTCACTATGTCAACTTGTGCTAAAATCAATGACATACAGACATATGAGTATAGGGAACAGTTTTTCTTTCCCTTCCCGCGATATAAATATATCATCAACTATATTTGCATGGTATAACATTTGTTTCATAATTCGAATCACATGCCGGAAAGGAACCAACCACTGATCCCAACTGTCAGTGGTGTATTTTCTTTTGGATGCCAAGGGCAAATGTTGGTTCTTTACAACAAAAGAGGGTGGATTTAAAGGTGGAAAAAAAAAAGGAAATAAATAACAAGCACATCCATCATATCCGTCAGCTTTCAGGTCCATCGGGTAAAGTCAGTGTAACCAGTATTTCTAAGACAGACCAATAACAAAAAAGACATATAAGGCATAGAAATCTGTTTTTTCCCTTTGATGGAAATGAACATCTCGTCCAATAAAGTGTGGGTTTGTTGATGCGTGAATGACAGTAGATGAGTATTGAATGTTTTTATTTTTTATTTGTTATATCTTTTCCAATTAACTGACTGCAGAGCAAAAGTTGAGCAGTTTGGAACTGCACCACCAACAGTTCCCCCACTGTTTTAGCCAGCAGGCCTCGACCACCCTTGGAGATTAATCAAATTCACTGAATGTTTGATTTGCATTTCATTAAAGATTCGGTGGGGAAATTAATGGGGAGGCACTTTGTTCTGAAAGGACAGACTTAGTTAAATTTAAAGCACATCCTTGCGAGTGTTGTGTCTGAGTTTGGCCACGTCCATCAGAAGCTAATTTAATCATCGCCAACTTTGGCAGCTGGAATTTTTGCTTTTTTTTCTTTTTTTTTTCTCTAAAGGAATACAGAAGAATTGGTATTAAATCATGATTCATTTTTGACTCTTGTTTTGTGTAGTAGCTGGCTAATTTCCAAGTAAGTCTTGGCAGATCTACAGCTTTTTTTTTTTTGCTTTTTATTTTTACAGATGACTGAGAAGAAAACGAGTTACATCAGCTTCCATATTTTCATCCAGCTGTTGCTGCATATCACCGTACTTCCTGCGCATGAATAAGTTACCAAAATGTCAGGGTGTGTAAAAACAATCCAGCTTATTTTTCAAAGAATGCATCCATAATTAACCAGCTTATTACAGCAGTGTTTTCACACTTTCCACGTAAACGCTTTTATCAGCGGCACACACGCATACATCCAAACAGCTGCCTGTTGTGATGGGAGCTGTGTGTACAGATGGGTGAATCCTGATCTCTCTTTACTGTCCAAACGCATCCTGTGTTTCAACGGCTACGCAAACTCCGGAACAACTGGGTCACATCAAATCTGTGACATCTGTGTCCTTTTGGATTGTTGCCCCAGATTACTAAAATAGTCACTTTCAGGGAAACACAGACTTAAAAGTGCTGTTTTATTCTGCTGTTGTACTGCCTGCAGGGTCTTTAAGGCAGAATGAGAAGTTTGCATGTTAATGCAAGCAGCATTACTTTCAAGGCTGCAGTATCAATGAAGCCTCATTTAGTTTGTAAGTCTATTTGATCAAAACGAATAGTTTCTAAATGAACCTCAATCAGCAATTGTCCTTCATGTTTTGTCTTTAAGGTTGCTAAATAAGCTAGAATAATCCTTCCTTCCTTCCTGTTTTTGGGTTTGCTTTCACATAACAGCACTCTCAGTAGCAAACGAAAGCAGACCAAACGATTTTGAAAAGAAAAGAAAAAAAAAATTCAGAAGGATGCCTAAACGACGAGAACAGGAAAACTGCATCAGGAAACCAAAAAGGCATCTGGCAATTATTTGAGGAAACATTTGAATCTATTAAAGACATTTTCTACAGTTCATTTAAAAGGGGAAAATAGACCAAGCGGATCAGAGTTGACTTCAGGTCTCTATTGAAGTTTAGATGAGCTTTCTCATCTCTCTGCCTACAACGAGAGGAACCCAAAAGCAAATCAAATGAGCCTACACGAATCCCAGAATCCCCCTTTAGAATTATTTGATGATCATGAAGAGTAGAAGACCTTGTTTAAAGGTCAACTCCATTGAAAATTGTACTTTTAACTTGTCCTTGCAGCATTTTTCTGGTGATAATCAACATATCTATTAAGAAAATTAAGTTCAAATTTGCATTTTTTTCCTTATTCAAATCAGTTGTAGACGAAAAAAGAAGGCTTTTGGAAAAGATCATATTTATGACATGACAAATGCACTGGGCTGTCCACCAGCTCCCTGCTACCAAGGCAACCACTGTATATGACTATATCCACGTCTGTTTTTCTCGTCTGAGCTGGCATCTGGATCCAAACTGTTGGACTGTATAGCTTGACTGTTGCTCACCTTTTTTGTCTAATATTAGCTGTTAGGTTGGGGGTGTGGGGAGCTGTGAGCCAATGGGAGAGAGTGTCAAACAAAGGGATAGTGGGAAGTCAGAGTAGGCTTACTACGTGGCAATAGTCCCACCCATGACTTGGAGGTGAATTTGCTAATGAAATCCTACTGCTCTGCAGAAAAGATTTCCAGTAAAATGACAACGTTTTTTTAGGTTTTTGCTAAACATGTCATGATCATAACTAAAAGACCACTGGGAACACCTTGAAAAATAGATCAAAAGATGATCGGAGCTGGTATTTAACTGTTCAAAAGTGGGAACTTGAGTACACTTCACTCTAAACCTTATCAAATATATTCATCTAATTTGTTATAAAATTGATATATTTAATAGAATACAGACATAGTGACATACAAGGTAATACTTTACAGAAACTTTTTTTTTTAAATATATTCTTAGAAGTCGTACTCTGATCATCTTCTGAGCTTTTTGCCAAGCATAAAATTTAGAGCCCAAGGAAAACAAAGACTTTCATGGATCTAGTCATCCACAAGTGGATGCATAGACATCCATCATGACACCATTTTCCTCATCATAAGTAGTGTATTTTGTCTTGTTTTGTGCATTGGGTCTATGTTTCATGTTTGTTGAATTTTTGGTTTGGGTTCTGTGGCACATTTTGGATGGATCCTGCACCCTTCAGTGGTTCACTGAGAGTCAGTCTTGGCTGCTTGCTCATAGTAGTTTTTATATTTAAGGACATTTAAATGTGTCTTGTGTTGGTATCTTGTGCTTGTGTGTTCTCTGCGTCCTGTTCTTTATTTTTCTTCAGCTTAGCACAGGTGGTTTTGCAGAAATTTTATGCCGGATGCCCTTGCTGACACAGCTCTGTCTTTTATACAGCCTGGGGAAAGGCACAGTGAGGCCCAGATTTGGGGCTACATGAATCCAAGGACCCACACTGGATGAAGCTCATCACGCCCCATGGGAATCGAACCCTCATTTCCTATGTACCAGACTAGCACTTAGCCAACCACCATTGCATTGTACCTGTGTTTTTGGGTTATTCCCAAACTGTGTGGTGATTTTTGTTATTATTAAACCTTCTTGGACCAGTCATACTTTCTGTTTCTTTTTTTGGGGGGGGGGTTAAAAAATGATTTAAATTTCTATGGATTTGGTCAAATATAGAGTTTTTCTCAGAGTTGTACACGTCTTGATGGTTTTTTATTAGATAATTCCACAATGGGCACCTCTTTGGTAAAAATCTAATGTTTTACAAATATTTTCAAGGGGCTGTTTACATTTTTTGTTATCACTTAAATAGCATCTCAGGAGGCTTGACCTATTCAAAGCCAAAACAAATAAAGCAACCACTGAGTGAAAAGACAACTCTAATAAATCAATCCAGATACAAATCAACATGTAACTCTAAGCTACTGGCTTCCTGACTTATTTCTAAGTGGTACATTTGGGAGCGCTACAACTATCTTTTGCTACCAAACTGCATTAGCCTAATCCTAATCACTCACTGATGTAGCATTTTTATCCCAGGCTTTCAGAGGATCGCCGTCTTGTTACCTGTCAGTATAAACAACAGGAATCAACACCAAAGACATGCCAGGATTAAAAACACTGATCCAGATCATATCAGCGGGATGCCTATTGATAATCAATGTTCATGAACCTGCAGCGTTGTAAACCAATATAAATTTGCACAAAGGGGATTGATTTTATGGAGCTGCCTTCTAGACAGCTGATGTTTTCACTAGACACACATGTTCCTCCGGCATTTTCTTCCCCAACTAGGGGTGGGGGGAAACACGAGTTACAAATAAATTGAAAAAAAGAAGTGAGAATTAAAACTGGGCAGTGTTGGGAAGGACAAGTATCAACTGTGACTGAAACAGACAGCAACATACAAACACTCTCCAGTCCTGCCAATATATATTTCTGCTCTGAATGGAATTTGCTTTGACAGAAGCCAGCTTTGTTTTAGTCATATCAGAAGTGCAACACAAACTCATCCAATATGTGGTAACACAATGGCCGGATTTAAGTCAAACCTGTAAATCCGGTGAAGATAGCAGAAGATTTCCAGTCCAGATGTATATACTTTTCACTTAAACAAGTGCAGAATCCATTCTTTGTAGATGTATTAGACGAAATAGGTAAAGGTTTATACTAACTTAAATACCATCTAACATAAACACAAGTGAAACTTTTTTTTTTTTTATATATATAATGGCATGGTTTACGTCTTTTGCAAAAATGTTGCTGAAGTTATCTAAAGTTTTGAAGTCTATCTGCGAACAGAAGATGTGTCATGGAAGTACATATCGATGGGCATTGTTAATACTGGCATATCAAGCTGGGGTTCCTTTAATTTGAAATATATCCTAAGATTACAAAAAAAAAAAGGAAAAATAAAGTAAAAAGTCCATATTTTCTTTAAATCAACAAAAAAAATACAGTCCCCAGAGCAGAGCCCCACAATTGGTATCACAATATGTATCATTGAAAATGTCCTTTCTAGATACTAAAATAAGTAACTTGAGAGATATTTAAAAATAATTCAAAATAGTCTCGCAATTTGACACATTTTCAGTGCTGGTAGTAAGTCAGGAGGTAAATGTTCTAGTGTTTTTTCTCTTGCAAATTTATCTTTTTTATTTTTTTAAGACTGGGTTTGGTGGCCTGACACAAATAAACAAAACCCCCCAAACTACGACAAAAATATGTTTTTTAAATAGAAATCTCACATGTTGTGCTTTTTTTCCTCCCAGCCATTGGCAAATACATAGACCACATTCAACAGAATTCATTAAAAATTCCAAATTGGTACTCATTTGTGATGATAAGTCAACTTCCAGTCCAGTCCAAACTACTGCGTAATAAAGGATGATAATGTTGCTTCATAGATTTTTGGTAACCAATTTTTCCCCAATGTAGTTTCTGATGAGAAGAGCACACATTTTAATGGCTATAGATTTTCTGAGTCCAGCCTGTCAGGCCTATACTGTTCATTAACATAGTGTATATATGGGAGCACTTATGGCACAGATTGAAAATACACTAACAGAGTAAAATATCACCTCAAAAAGCCATTTCTCATGGCCTAATATATTTTATGTAAACAAGCTCTGCAAAACTTTATTGATCCGAGAAAGAAATTACCATAGATTTGTGAGGCAGTCACTGTTGGGGCCCGAGTCAGAACGACATGGTGCAGGACTTTCATGCAATCAAGCCGTTGGCTTCGGGCAATTAAAGAAGCATGCATGGATGCATGGCCATAAGGAATTACTTGACTCAAAACTCTCAAACTATTGGTGAATATTGTGCCATTCCTGGTGTGAAAGCTTGAGTGTCCAAGTGTTTTGTGTCGCACTTGTGGAGTAATAAAATATGAACGTGATATCTAAGATAAAGACTCTAGTGGAGCTTTTTTTAAACACCATCTAATGGCTGTATTGCATCGCAGCAGGATCCCCATCAGAAAAAAATACCCACTCCCTCACCGCCTCTCATCTCATTCTGAAAGGCTCCTTGAAATCTGCAACAAACACTTGAAGCCCCTACATCGCAAAGCAGTCCAGTTTACTTGACCAGAAAAGCTTCTTGCTGTGCAATCATGTAACATTGGAGGTTAGGAGTTCACAAATTCATTAAATGCTTTTCTAATTATTATTGATTGTGCGGAACGGGATCAATGTAAATCATCAAGTTCAGAGGAGAGTGTGGAGAGATACAGTTTATCGTGGACAACGGTTTTTACAACATAAGTGGGCCAAGTTTTTACTCTTTTTTTTTTTCATCGCAAAGAAAAGGTTTCCTATTGAACCATATATATATATATACACATAGAAAAAAAAAGAAAAAATACCCCTCTCACCCTCCGCGGGTGGTTTCTCCTCAAGCTCGGTCGGGTCCTCTACCAGAGGCCTGGGAGCTTGAGGGTCCTGCAGTATCTTAGCTGTTCCTAGCACTGCGCTTTTCTGGACAGAGATGTCTGAGGTCTTTCCAGGTATCTGTTGTAGCCACTCCTCCAGCTTGGGGGTTACTGCCCCGACTGCTCCATTTACCACAGGCACCACTGTCACCTTCACTTTCCAGGCTTTCTCCAGTTCTTCTCTGAGTCCCTGGTATTTCTCCAGTTTCTCATGTTCCTTCTTCCTGATGTTCCCATCGCTTGGCACTGCCACATCCACCACAATGGCTTTCCTCTGTTCTTTATCCACCACTACGATGTCTGGTTGGTTCACCATTACCATCCTATCAGTCTGGCAGTGTGTAATTGTTTATTCTCTGGGTCTACTTGCCATTAAGCTGGAGTGTCAGTACTTTCCTTACTCGGAGGCTGTTGCAGTTTTCCTTGTTGCCTGTTTTGTGACGACATTTTAAAATGAAAGGAATGATTGACAATCTGTGAAAGTGGGTGGGGTCTAAATGCTCATTGGCTAATCCTTTGACATTCATTATTCCAGAAACTCCTGCTCATTGCTATTTACTACTAAGCTAGTTTTAACTTAAATATAAAAAGTCCAAAAGCCAAAACCCAATTGCTAGCTCAGAGCTCATGTTAATGTCCCCTAATGTTAGCATCAATTGCATGTCAAATCTAATAAAATATCTAATAAAACAAGAAACCATTTTCAGAACAGTCTTGATTTTGTTTAGTTTGACAGAAAGTTCTGCTGCGGAAAAAGGTCTATGACATACAAACTCATGTAGGGACACCATTACATTGTTCCCTCATTTATCCCAGGAGTTAGTTACTTTCTTTCTAAAATTATGTCGCAATAAGAGAAAACCCAATAGTAGGATTATAGATGTTTTAGGGGTGTAAAACTCACTATACACTTTATACACTTTGATTCATATTCTCACTTTTCTCTATGATTTAAACCCTCCACATTCAAACTTTCATTGGAAAATTAGTCCAGTATTATAGATGAGAAAAGATCTGATGGCGATTGAATAGTGATGTCAATCACTGACAGGTTTTTTTTTTTTTTAACATTTTCATCTGCAATTCTTCCTCATCCAAGGTGAAAATGTCATGTGGTGTTCCCCAGGGTCCGGTACTGGGACCTCTGTTATTTTCAATTTACATGCTACCACTGGGGGAGATAATACATAACCTTAATTTTAATTTTTAAGCTGATGATACTCAACTTTACTTATCCTTTAAACCTGGTGACCATGGTCTTTTAAAGAATCTTAATTGCTGCATTGTTATATTAAAACCTGGATGGCCCATTTTTTTTCTGCAGTTGAATATGGACAAAACTGATCCAATTATTTTTGGTTCAGTTGAGGCCCGAAATGGCATGGATCAGAAATTGGAGTCTCTGTCTAACAATGTTTCTTCAAGCTGTAGAAATCTGGGAGTGATATTTGATACCAATTGGAATTTAGAGACCCATGTCAAATCGGTGGTCAAATCTTGTTTCTGGCAAATACATAGGTTATACTCTTATTTTTTCCTGTCTGGACTATTGTAACACACTCTACACATGCCTTTCACAGCAGAATATGTATCAACTCCAGTTAGTACAAAATGCTGCCGCCAGACTCCTAACCAAAACCAGAATGAGAGACCATATCACTCCAGTTTTAGCATCTTTGCCCTGGCTCCCAGTCCATTTTAGAATAGATTTTAAGATTTTAATGATTGTATTTAAAGCAATCTGTGGTCTGGCCCCTAAATATATAGCAGATCTCATCATTCCTTATGTACCTGGTCACAATCTTAGATCTTCGGTAAAAGGCCTTTTAAGAATCCCACAATCTAGATTGAAGACCAGGGGAGACAGGCCCTTTGGTATAAGAGCCCCAACACTCTAGCACGGTCTCCCTGCAGAGATCAGGCTCGCTGAGTCCCTACCAGTATTTAAATCTCTTTTAAAAACCTACCTCTATAGGTGTGTTTTTAATGATTTTACTGGTTCTTAAATTTAAACGTGATTTTATCGATTTTTTTGATTTTACTGATTGTATACATTTTATTGGTTTTTAACCGCTATCACTGTTTCGTGTGTGTGCTGGGTTTTATTGCAAACTGTTTTTAATCTGGATTTTGTCTCATTAATTGTACATGACTTTGTAATCTCGATTTCAAAAGTTTATTATTATTATAATTTATTATTATTATTATTTTGCTGAGCACATTCTGTACAGGAGACAGAACATGAAGGAGATTGATTGACAATGTCAACAGCTATTTAGGATGCAGAACAATTTGCTGTAAAAAAAAATTGCTTATTTTGCTTTTGCATATTTTTGTTAGGGCTCAAAGAAATAATTGGAACGAGTCTTTGTTTCTATTACAGAGCCATCGTGTGCATATTAAATCCAGTATTTATAACTGTCTCAGTTGTGCAGCCCAGTGTTTCTCACATCTGAGAGTTTGAGCCCTCCTCAGAGCATACTGTCCAATTTATTTAGCAGGGATTGGGCAATGACAATAAGCTACAGGGTGCTGGGTTATAAACAAAGAAAAGAAAAACTTTTTAATTCATTCAATTTGCGTCTATAGTTGATCCATGTACAGAAAAACAAACGTCTGGCAAATCCAGATCAGCGATGTTTTTCTCTGTGTCTGTTGATAGCACCAATTGATATTCTCCTCAGTTTCGATACAGCCATGTAATTCCCTCTAGATGTTTCCCCTGTACACAGCAGCTTTGCCTCTGTTTGTCTCAATCTGTCAGTCAATCAGCAGTACTGCTTTGGCCTTAAACAAACACATGCCGTGCAGGCCCTGCTTTACTACAACCCGTCGCACCTCCAGCTGATTGTGTTTCAGTTTTTGCTGCAGATACTGGTGCACACATGTATTTGTCAGGACCTGTCGCAAAGAGTCAATGAAAATCTCATTAAGTTGAATTTGTCAGAGAAAAAGCAAAACACATTTTCGGTTCAGCAAAAGGTGGCTACATGTTTACTTCGTCCCCTCTAATTGTTAGTCATTGAGAGTCCGTTTGTTGGTTTCCATCAGTGTTCTCAAGGACTTAATGAAAAGCTGAAAATATTGTGACTATCTCTTATTTACCTGCTTTAATGCTAATTCAAGAGAGCATGGGGTCACTTTGTCTTCCTGATCTCTGAATCTGCCCTGGCCTCTCATGTCAGATTATTAATCTTCCTCATGGCATCTCTTTTCACCAAAGTCCTCTTTTTCCGCAGCATCACCACTTCAAAAGGTATTGCAATGGCAGGCCAGAAGAAAAACTTTTTTTAAAGGATGAACATGGACTCTTTTCTGTGATATGAGACACTGAAGCGGTTGAGTTTAAATGTATCAACATAATGAGCTAATCCTGTCTCCAGGGTTAAGAATGACAATCATCCATCAACTTTCTAAAGGTCCATTTATTTTGACAGAATTTGCTTTCCTTTTTTCTGTGTTCTATTTTGCAAATGTAAAAGTGGCCCACAAAAAGAAAAGGACAGTTCAAGCAGCTCAGCAGACTCGCTTCTGATTTTCAAACATCTCTAAAGCCCAGCATGCTGCCCCCAATGAAGCCAAAGGTCTTAGCTGAAGAATTCTGAATGTAAAAAAATAGATCGAACCTGCAAAAATACCATGATAACATAGCTTGTAAACTTAGATTTAGACTGTTTTTATAATCATCAGATAAAGTATCCATGCACAGCCAAACTGAGAGGAAAAGTTGTTCCACTAAATAAAAGTTTACCAAGACAGGTGTTTAATTTGTTACGCTTGTATGCTATAGATTCACTCCAATTCTGTTTTGATCTACTGTAAAAGCATTTCCAGTGGTCTTCCAGTTATGATTCTGTTTTAGCTTGTGTCGTTTTCTAGAACAGTGTTTTTCAACCTTTTTTGAGCCACGGCACACTTTAACCTTGACAAAAATCCTGCGGCACACCAGCATCCCAAAAAAAAGAAAAAAAAAGAAAAAAAGCACCCCCGCAATCTCACATGCTTTTTTGTGATAATTGTGACAGAAAAAGCAGGAAGTTGCAGCTGTTTTTTCTAAAAGATGAAACAAAAGTTAAGTTTTGTCAAAAATTTAAAAACTGTTTGATGTGTGTACATTGTAGTTTCAAGATGTTTAACAAGGACGACTCATTGTGCGCTGAGGCGCTGTCAATTTAACCCAATGCATCATGGGACATGTAGTATGAAAACTGCCACAATAGGGCAGAAAGACTAGCGTCTCTGAGCTTCATTGTTTTGATCACTTGTTCCACTGTCTGATACCAGATTCTGTGGAAAGCTACACCGCTTAAGACGAGCTTTAGCTGGTATTTTTGTTAGAACTGAGAGACTTGATGAGCTAAATCAGAACAAGAATGTTAAGACTTTAACCACTTCTGATTGGTCAGACTGATGACATGTGATTAAGCCTTCAAGAATGATTGGTGGAGACAGTTAAAGGGGCGGGACTTTGCCGCAAACAGCTTTAGTTGCAGCTAAATCACGGTACTGTCATTCTTATCAAAATTTCTTTAATAAAATCAAATAAACACAAAGAAAAAATAATTTTATGATCTTTTATATTCCTAACTTCTCAGTGTTTTATCAGGGCTTGTTTGGATGAACAAAGAGCTGAAATCCTGGAGATGGTAAATGTTTTTAGATCAGTTAATGAGGGCAATTTCCCACGGCACACTTGACCATCTCCCACGGCACACTAGTGTGCCGCGGCACACTGGTTGAAAAATTCTGTTCTAGACCATAGTTTCTGTAGAGTTGCAGGAGTTCATTAAAAATTAACTTCTTAAATGTGGGTGGGACTATTGTGACGAGCAACCCCGCCCATCTTTCCTCTCCCTGTTGCTGTGAGTTCGGAACAGGGCGCTTGTGGCCCACTACTTTTTTTTTTCAAATAAGATCATTTTCAAACACAGTTTTTCCATCTACTCCTAATTCACAACAATTTCAATAAAGAAATACTCAGACATGCAAAGTTTCCAAAAAGGGTTTAAAAACAAATAGATTTTTGCTCAATTTCTCCAGCGATTCTTTCCATTTGTATTGAACACTTGCACATACTTGCTTCAGGTTTCAGTGTTAAGGCTATTTCAAGCTTGATCTGTGTCTGAAACCTTCCACAGCAGTAAAGCTCAACCTTTGTCTGAGGAGGTGGACTTGCAGTCCCGTGGGATTTCTTTTTTTCTTACACGTGAGCGTGATGTCCAATGTCAGTAAAAATAAAATATGGCTTCCCTCTGGACCTTTGTGCAGCCAAGCAGCAATGCTTTACCCATGGTTTTGATAGAGACCTTCCTGGGAGACAGCAGTGGCCTGTCTTCTTTTGCACCTCTTACTTCATTTCAGCATGCCTCGGGAACGACTATTCTCTGAGACCCACAAGCCCATGAACACAGATAGTGGATCGTAATCCACTTGCCACTGCCGGTGATTGATTGTTTGCAGAGCTCAGAGCCACCTGGTGCGACTCAAGTTTGCAGGACACTCAGCCAGGCACGTTCCACAGATTCTGTCAAATTTTACTTCTTATCCGACCAAACTATGTTTAAATTTGATATTTGCTTTAATGTGGAGATATTGCATTTTCTTTTTGAAGTTCAGGCCTTGATCTTCAAAAAAAGTCATTCCGGGGCCATACCTTGGTCCAGACCTTTGATTCCGACAAGTTGACCCAGAGTAAGGAGTCTGTGATTCCATCTGATATCACGGCTTTCAAAGGTAACCCCTTCTTGGCTGTTTAATTACTCAGAAATACACATATATATACCCCCCCCCCCATCGTCAAGGAAGCCCTCAGGACTCTGCAATCACAAAAGGTGGGAAAGTTAGATCAAATTTGTTTGCGTTTCATGTTGAATATTCAGTTTAGCAGAGCCAGCCTTGGAAGAGCGAGCAGACCCCTTTTTAAGAGGACATAAAAATGCAAGCGGCTGTGTGATCCTCTCTGCCCGGACAGCTTTTGCTTACATTTGCCAAATTTTTCCCCCTGTCAGAATTAGTCATTTGTGGCCTTTTCCCTACCCCCAAAGCATCCTGCTGATGTTCCAAAAACCAGAAAGAATAGGTCAACACAGGGAAAGTCCCACTGCGCCGCTAAAATAATGACAAGCTCCTGAGTAATGCAGGCAGGGAAGGGTTTCAAACAACCTTATGCTCAAGGATGTCAAGAAAACGATTGATGGCGTGAGACGTGCAGAAGGTTAGTCAGATAAACATGTTCTTCTGATTATACTGACAAAAAGGCGCAGGAAATCCAATCCTCCTGGTGAAATGTAATTGTCATGTATTTAGATCAGCTTACACCCATAAAGTGATGTAATGCCAATAGCTGGATGGAAAAATATTTTTTACCGCTCATCTCTTATTTTGTTAGCATTATGTCACACGATCTGCACTGGAGTCTGAGTAGTGGGCCTGTATTTCAATTGTAGCTCCCTGTGTTGCCTGCTGACTAACTGGCAGGATTTCAATACCTGTTAAACTTCCCCGGGGAGAGTTTTACCTACTGGAAAAATTAGATTTTAATTGAATTTTGCCAGAGAACATAGAAGCAAATCCTTATCTTACATTTAAAAGCCTTCAAAATTTGCATTTTATTATCCAATTTACAAAAGGCCATTTTGGCAATTTTAAGAGAATACATGTTTTTACACCACTTTTGACAGAAAATACAGGAAATTTAGAGAGAATTAATGATAATTGATTACCTCATTAACAGTTTACTGTTTCATTATTGCATTTTAACTTAATGCGTTCTACGTTTGTAAATTCTACTTTGCGTTTGTTACTTACTACATTTATTCTCAGTATTCAAGGGTGTCTTTAACCCCTGTGAAAACCAGTGGGATACTGTGTATTAAAAAGTAGGCTTTATAGGTGAATTGATGACTCTAAATTGTCCCTAGTGTGCATGGGTGCGTGTTTGTAACCCTGCAACAGAATGGCGACTAGTCCAGGGTGTACTCCGCCTTCGCCAAACAGTGTGCGCGTTAGGCTCCAGCAACCCTGTGACCCTGTAAACGATCAAACGGCATCAAAAAATGGAAGGATGGTTGACAAGAACTACATTCTGTGCAAACTTTGAATCCAGAATTAAATATAGCACGAACACGACAAACTTCTACACAAACATTGCCAGGCATCATAATGGAATTGAGGTGAAGGCTGAAGCTATGTTCAAACCGGGATTGAAAATACTCATACGAGTAACCGCTTTTAGTGAAAAGTCTATGTAAACACACATTCAAAACCCTTGCACCACAACACAAGTTTCTGCAGCTCTACAAACAATGGCGCTCTCATTGAACACACATTGAAAGTTATCCAGGTCAAAGTTTGACTCGTATTTGGTAATGACGTGTGAATGTGGTTCATTTTAATTCTCGGAGGTGCCAGCCGTTTGAAAATTGGAGATAAAAGAGAAATTAATCATTGTAGTTTGTGCAGAGGGCTGCACAGTGGCGCAGTGGTTAGTATTCTTGCCTCACAGCAAGTATTTAAAAATTAGTACTATTTTTAACGTATTCCTCTTCACCGACAACAATCTTCTCTCAAACAACATGACAACATGTTGGATGACCTCCATTGTTGCTGTCGATAGCTAAGCTTCTGCTGTAGTCGTACTACTATGACGCAAAGCCACGCAATGGGTCTACACCCTGCATGCACCGCGACCAACTTTGAGTGGAAACAGTCAACCTGAATTGCCCAGACCATTCTAAACCGGACCACACCATGCCATACACCTAAGTGGAAATGAGGCACAAATCTTTTATATATCGAGATAGAGCTGTGAAGGAAAAAGCCTGAAGAAAGATTCACCAGATGTGCACCACTTTTACATTTCCCACTAAGTCTCTTCCAGTTGTAAGTTTTGGATATGTGCTAGTATCAGGTAGCGACAGTCCAGTGTGAACACTGTGGGCTAAACATGTCACATGCCCGGTGGGAATGTAGGATGACACAAAACAAGCTAAACTGGGTAACAACCGATCTTGAAAAAGCTATTTACTTCTGATTCAACACCAGAACATACTGTCCTTAATTGTATTTGGGCATGTGCCCTCTTAGGGTGGTGGTCAAATTAAAGAACTTAAAATTTGCTCTGGTGTTTCCGTTTTATATGTTGGATCCAGCTTTTGCTAAATGGATAGAATGGTTTTTATACAATAAAAGGTGTATTAGATTACAAAGTTTTTTCAAAGTCAAAAAATAGAGATTCATCTTGTCAGTTGGATATATTGTATCTTAGCATGTGTACCATGATACACTTTGTATCGCCAGACTCTTGCCAACACACAGCCCTAGTTTTTACTTATTAGCAGTGTGAAATACAACCTTAGACCCCAGATACATTCCTGACGTTCACTAATATTAAATATTCTATTGTCTCTCCCCCATGTGTTCTATTGATTCCAGTTCCTTCAAGATTTTTGTGTCAAAAAAACTGAATCAACACTGATCCGTGTCCTACTCCATAATAAAGAAAATAATGCTGCAAATGTTGCTAGAAGTCTACCATTTCATTTTACAGAGGTAAGGATGTTTTAACTTTTGACTTCTCAACATGTCTGCTCCAATGTTTTAGTCTTAAAGTCCAAATTGAACCTTCATGGAGAGGGGGCCTGTGCGGCGTACGCTCTCTAGAAATAGGCGGAACCTACAAGAAGCAACAGTGAGTGCCTTAGAAATTGAGTTGTCTTACTTCCGGGTAGGAAATGATCTGCGAACCGAAATCATATTTCATTGATAAATTGTTCTTTAGTGTGCCAAAGATAATATTTTATCATTTATATGGATATAGCTCATTCTGAAAGGTCTAAGAAAAGCATGGTATATGCCATAAGGGCTTAGAAATGCGTCCATGCCAGCATGCAGACATGCCAGGATGAGTGCTGTGCCCGATATTTAGAATAATTTTACTCTCCAGATCGTCAATCAATTTGGATTATGGAATATTGTTTGACATTTTCTTATGGAATTTTCTCACAACCAAAAGCAGCAGCATTGCGGGGTTTAAGGTTAAGTAAAGGTTGCTGTTTCATGTTTCAAAACTAAACATATTCTATATTTCACATTCAAATAGTCTTTATTTTTGCTTCATTCATCTGTAAATGGAAAATCTCATTTCGGCTTTGCTCTGCGAACTTTCCCCAACTTTTTTTGTTTGTAGTTCCAGTTAAACTTTTCTTAAATAGTGAATTAATACAGAGGAAACAATTTAATCCACTAAATACCTGAAGGGGAAAATGATTGCCATTTGAATTTATTCATACTGGATGCAGACTATAATCATTCCGGCCCAAAGCTGTTATTAACCGAATTTTTCAGCTCACGTAGTGGTCTTGAAGAATAAAGCTGTCTGATTGCTTTGTTTGATAATATCTTCAGTGTATTTCATTAAACTACCTTAAAAGAATCAAAGTGGATATTGTTTAAGTTGGTCACAGAAGGCACAAACAGCGAGAGGAGAGTGGGAACGGGTCAACCTTTTCTGCAGGCTCTTTTGTCAGCAGCACAGCTCCTGCCTCTTTGGGATTATCAAGCTACGTTATTATTGCAGAACATTTGTTTTAACTCAGTGGTTTTGTCAGTAAAATCATGATAATTACATTTTTTATGTTGCTGCTCGGTCAGCTGTCCAGCTACTCCAGTTTTTTTGTCATAAAAACACTTTAATTACACCATTCCTTCCTTCATACTGGATAATGAATGGATCTATACTTCCCCATGAGCTAATTCCTACATTTAAAATTACTTATCGACTGTTTGTGAAATGAATTAATAATGTTAGTATGATACTGATCTGCAGTTGATGAAAAAATAAATAAAGACAAGTGACAAAAAAAACTACATTTGGTCATTTGTTCACCATCCACGCCAATTTTGCCACAGTGGTGTCTAAAATCAGCTATAGCATTTTTGTGATTCATAAAAGTGGATGTGAAATCAATTACTTAAGCTTCCTCCAACGAGTAGATTCAAATGAAAAAAATAAATCCTCAGAATTTGTGCTTTTGGTGGAATGGGAGCATCCCAATTCATATGTTTCACAACAGATCAATGGTGTTAAAGTGTTTAAAATGCAGCAAGTAATAGAATGGAATACCATAGAAAGTACATTTTGTGGAATATTTTCTGTTATCTTTGCTGACTAGTTATAATTTTGCTTTTTAATAATAAAATAAAGAATGAAAAGTCTTAATGTGGTCTTTTAACTCTGATGCCAGAGAATTGGCTAGGGTCTTCAATACAGTTATAGGTCCACTCCAATGAAACTTCTGCTTTCAACCTGTTATTGCAGCATTCTCATGATAGAGAACAAATATAAAGAAAATTATGATACAGTAAAATAAGTTTTCTTAGTATTTCTAAATTCAAATCATTGGTGATCAGGAGCAGATGAAAAAAGTAACATTTAAAAAAGAGCCTCTTTTTGCGATAGAAAAGATGCTCCATTCTGATGCATCCACTTTGTGTACGTCTTCATGTTTCTCGTTTCAGTCGGCTTCTGGCTCAAAACTGTACGGCTGGATAGCTCCAATATGTCTTGGCATTTTTATTGTTAGGTTAGATTAGCGGGAGAGCGTTTAACCAGATGGATGACGGGAAGTGGGGGCGGGCTTGCTTCATGTCAACTCAGAGACGAATACTTGATGAGGCCTGGAATGTTGTGGAAAACAACAAATGTTTTAGGATTTTGGCTTACAAGACCATTAGGGAGGCTTTTAAAATGATTGAAGCAGGTTTTTAACCCAATGGATTCTGATGGTGACTAAAGCAGGTTTGTGCTGATATGCAACAATTTACAGTAAGAAAGTGGTTATGCAATCAGCATAAACATTTTACTACTGCAATCAATTCAGCGTTAGAATCCATTGGAATTACATTAATTGCATAAAAGGTTGAAGGGTTACGATTGATTTAAAGTTATTTTCTACAGTATTCATCTTTAAACAGAAGTGTCTTTTTTAATGCAGATAATAAAATAGGAGCTTTTAAGTCACTTGTTCAGGTTCTTTTTTTTCCTGCTTGTGTTGCGATATTCTCCATCTCCTGATGAAATCAAATTACAAAAAAAAATAAAAAATAAAAACTGATATCTGCGATTGTCCACAGTTTAGATATAGTATCTTAATAAAATGTATAGGTACCTTTTACAGCTAAACTGTACATAGCATTTCCATTTGAAAACATTGGGAAACTCCAAAGTTTATCTCTCAAACATTATTAATAAAAAAAAAGAAGCTTTCCTTTGTGTATAAATCATGTGTTTGAAAGATAAACAGCTACTGATGTTAAATTTGATAAAGTTTATTATGCCTGCTACTGTAAGCAATCCCCTATAAGAACAGTGTCACATCAATATCTTTAAATATTCTATTGTCTCTCCCCCATGTGCTGAAATTCCAGCTCTGATTTAGTGTTTGCTGCATTTAGTAATCCAGCAGTAGAAATCAATAGCATTTCAGCAGATATAGAGTGTGGCTTGCTCTAGATAAATGGAATCAACTGATTTTCGTGATGCCACACAAATTCCACTTCAATGGGCTTGACCTGCTTTTTTTTGATTAAGTAGCAGAAGTTTGTATCGAAGGTTTGCTTTGGAAACTGGGACAACAGATGCTGGAGAGGATATGCTTTGACCAGGAAAGAGTCATAGTTTACACTTCAGTAAGGGTAAGGGCAGCAGAAACACCCTCAGGAGACAGATATAGGGAGACATAGACATGCGTGTCCCTGGCCTTAGGAACTGAATGTCCCTTTACATCTGAAGGATGTTGAAGGTTCTTCCTTTTTGTGGCACATCCTCCAAGCTACAAGAAAAAAAAAATAGGAATGAAAATATGACCTCCTGTGTTTGTGACTTCATGCTCAGAAAGGCAGTTGATGGATTCCAACCAGGTGTTCCAGGAACACAAGTGTTTGACACACAATCCTGGGGTTTAGACTTTGGAGAAGCTTCGTCGCTGTAGGGCTGAGATCTTTGTGTGCAAAGATCAGTCTCACCGCCTGCGATCGCGCTGCATTCGTGGAAGGTTCTAGAATGTATCCATCATGATAAGGTCTTAACCTCAAAACTAAGCAGCCAATTCAGCTTTAAGAGATCACCAAATGGCTGTTATCACTCTTCTTATCCTTTTGCTGACACTCAGCTCTTTTTTATTTACTACTTGTCGGACCTAAAGCTGCACGGTGAAACCAGAGGGTGAGGGATTAAGAAGCGTGGATGCCAGAGGTCAGAAAGTCGCGGACAGCATTCGACCACTAAAAAGAGAAGACAAGATTTGAAGTCTGGACGATTTTAGGAGCTTAAGTAAAATGTATGTTGTGTGTCTTAAAGTCAGTTTCTAAGGGAATATTCAGACTGAAAATATAATTTCCTACAGACCAAGTCAGCTTAATTTGGTCAAGATCGAGTCCTGAAAATGGAGTTAGGTCTGTATTCAGACTGCCTTTCAACCGGACATTTGTGTTCCAGACCAAAGCCTGTAAACAAAAGCATGTGACTAAAAATCTCTTCAGTCATTGGAAAATCCTAAAAGGGCTGGGGCAAAGCAAGTAGAGGCAGAAATTATGGAAGTCCTGCGCTTCGCAATCCTTGTCCGGATGATTCACTGATTTAAACTTATATTTCGCAGACTAGTTTATCTGTACCGTCAGGTACAACAATTTTTACTAGCTGCTTTGGTAAGGTGGAGGCACAGCTGCTACTGAGGGGACAGCTAAGAAGGTATAATGATAAGTGTAGGGATTGTAGGGAAAATAGTGAGACACAATGCATATCACGTTAAAAGTTGTTTTAATCATCCAATCCACCACATTTCAATGAGTTGTTGTGTCTTATCGTAGCTTTACGTTTGTCTCTATATTCAAATCCCAATGCTGGTGGCCATATTGGTTCAGTTGTTCCGCTCCGAGCTTGTTCAGACTGAGGAAACTCAGAGTGAACCAAAACTCAGTCCGATTGGAAACAAACCGAAACCACCTTTAAAGGTGGGTTAGAAAGTATTTCCAGGTCACGAATCCAAAATCCCCTTAGACTCAGACTAAAACTGTGTTCTGGACTACCGGTGGAAAGTTACTTTAGTTTATGTTAAGCAAACCAAATGTGTCCAGTCTGAATAAACTTCACATTTTGGCATCTTGGAGTGCACAGACATTTGCGCATTTGGTCCTGTCATGTGGCCTGCATCAGTTGCCTTTTTAGGGCAACTGCAAAAGCTTACCTAAACTAAACAAATAAACCCCAAAACGGTTCACATTGATGACTGGCACCGCACAAAGTAGTGTGCTTTAGAAGTATCAGAACAACAAAACAGCACAAATCTAAAATAAAGCTGAAAAAAAGCTGGAAAATGATCACAATGTAGTTTGGAGGTCCAGACACTTCAAAAGACCGGCTCGTAGAGTTGAAGGGAATATCACTGTGGCAATGCTAATATTGATTTCAAATACTGATGAAACAAATTATTTTTTTAAAAAGAAAACATCTAGTTCAGCATCTTACTTTGGTGTTCCACTGAAAACCCTGACCGTTAGTTGGTGGTGCATCAAACCAAACCTATGTCAGCACTACAGATGTCCTCCTTCAGGAAAAAACTGCCACAAGAAAACTTTTTTTTTTTTCAATTAAAGTGGGTCTTTGAAAGAAATATTAAAGGGGTGAACTGGATTTAAAGTTAGCTTTGACTGCTTTTTACTTCAGGAACTGAGAAAAGACCAGATCCAGATGACCGGAGAGAACCGGCTGGTACATTCTGGGTCAGGAGGTCATCATGCATTCTGATTGCAGGCATCTAATGCAAAGTCCTCAGCAAATTGCTGTGATGACTAATCAAATTGTAAGCCCCAAAACACAATAGTAGGATAGTCCAAAAGTAGGATGCTACAGTCTTAACCAAGGAAATAGGTCGCATTGAATGACGATGCAACATCTTAATGGTTTCCTTGTATTTTAGCAAACCTAAGTACTCGTGTAATGCACAGTTATAAATGTTTTTTTTTTGTTTTTTTTTTTTTGTCAAACTACAAACTGGTAAATCATGTAATTCAGTTAAATCAAACTGCATTCATAAAGTTCTTCTGCTCCAGATACCAAGAACGAACAAAGTTGAACATTGTTTGGGAAAGTTGCAGTGGAAGTAAACTGGCTGTGCTCCCTCTTCATCATTCCAGCACGGCGTGCAGAGCAACTCCCCAGGGTTGTGTTTTTAAGTGCACTTGTCACACCGCGTGCTGTCAGAGCATGACGCACTTGTTCATCAAAAATGCAGACGAGGCACTTTGATCACAAACTCCGGGGCCCGGAGAGCCGCTGCGCAGGTGTTCACTACTCTGACAATGTCACTGCCTCTGTTCCATCTGCTCTTACCACAGCATCCATATGCATGCCGTTTTCAAACTAGCCTGGCATGATCGTAACCGCCTCCCCTCTTCTTTGTACAGGGATAAGGACCACTCTGAAATCAAGAGCACCTTCAGAAACACCTGCAATTTCCTCCATCACTTGGATAAAGTTCTCTTCACCTCTGGGATATTGCTCAAAAGATGAGCAAAACCTGGGTTGTAACCTTAAAAGAAACGTTCACAGTTAAACAGATGATTGTTGCAATGATGCCATTCGGAGACAGCACCCAAAAATAGCCCCACAGAGGGTGAATAATGGAGCCACTGCTGTGACGCTGACGGCAAACATGGCGGTTTTATTGGTGCACGAGCACATATTTCGATACACAGCTGGAAACTTGACATTCCGCATAAAACCCATTCTGTGAGCAGCCAGAGTGGGTCAATAATTCAGTCTCAATGGGCCATCACCACAGCCTCTCCTGATGCCTCCATCCAAGTGCTTTGACTTCAGGCAAAGGGACGTCTGCTAGTTTGCAGACATTAACTTGCAAACTTAGACATTAGCAAGTTTTTTTAAGGTGATTTGTGTTTTTTTACTTGATTGTTGTAGGTTGTTCTATGTCATTCATAACCCCTATTGTAACAGTAAAATCTGTCCAACACACACAAGAGGCCTTCAGCTCTTATCTGTTTGCTTAACTGCTGGAAAGGACAAGTTAAAATAAAATAAAATAAAAAGTTTGTTTCATGGAGTCCTTGAATTGAAACATCTTTTGGTTTTGTCCCTTAGTTTTGGAAAATTGGACATCTCACATCCTTTAAGCCAGTGTTTTTCAACCAGTGTGCCGTGGCACACTAGTGTGCCGTGGGAGATGGTCAAGTGTGCCGTGGGAAATTGCCCTCATTAACTGATCTAGAAACATCTACCATCTCCAGGATTTCAGCTCTGTGTTCATCCAAACAGGCCTTGATAAAACACTGAGCAGTTAGGAATATAAAAGACCATAAAATTATTTTTTCTTTGTGTTTATTTGATTCTACTCAAGAAATTTTGATAAGAATGACGGTACTGCGATTTAGCTGCAACTATAACTGTGTGAGGAAAAGTCCCGCCCATTTAACTGTCTCTGCCAATTGTTCTTGAAGGCTCAATCACATGTCATCAGTCTGACCAATCAGAAGTGGTTAAAGTCTCAACTTCCTTGTTCTGATTTAGCTCATCAAGTCTCTCAGTTCTAACAAAAATAGCAGCTAAAGCTCGTCTTTAGCGGTGTAGCTTTCCACAGAATCCGGTGTCAGACCGTGGAACAAGTGAACAAAACAATGAAGCTCAGAGAAGCTGGTCTTTCTGCGGTCGGCGGATTTACGGCACTACATCTCCCATGATGCATTAGGTTAAAGTGACAATGCCTCAGCGCACAATGAGTCGTCCTTGTTAAACGTCTTGAAACTACAATGTACAAACATCAAACAGTTTTTAAATTTTCTTACTTAACTTTTGTTTCATCTTTTAGAAAACAGCTGCAACTTCCTGCTTTTTCTGCCACAATTATCACAAAAATGAACGTTTTTATTGCGGGGGTGCTTTTTTAAATTTTCTTTTTGGATGCTGGTGTGCCGCGGGATTTTTGTCAAGGTTAAAGTGTGCCGTGACTCAAAAAAGGTTGAAAAACACTGTTCTAGAAAACGACACAAGCTAAAACTGGCAGAATCATAACTGGAAGACCACTGGAAATGCTTTTACAGTAGATCAAAACAGAATTGGAGTGAATCTATAGCATACAAGTGTAACAAATTAAACACTTGTCTTGGTAAACTTTTTTATTTAGTGGAACAACTTTTCCTCTCAGTTTGGCTGTGCATGGATACTTTATCTGATGATTGTAAAAACATTCTAAATCTAAGTTTACAAGCTATGTTATCATGGTTTTTTGCAGTTTCGATCTCTGTTATTACGTTCAGAATTCTTCAGCTAAGAACTTTGGCTTCATTGGGGGCAACATGCTGGGCTTTAGAGATGTTTGAAAATCAGAAGCGAGTCTGCTGATTTTTGTCAAGGTTAAAGTGTGCCATGGCTCAAAAAAGGTTCAAAAACACTGCTTTAAGATACTTTACTTTTAATCTTTTTGGAGATTTTTCATGTTTTTATTTTATTGTATTATTTTTTTTAACAAAGGAGTCAACGATTCAAGATTCGTTTATTTTAACTGTCATTAAAACAACGAAATAGAGTTTGGAGCAGACAATCACTCTAATCATTTTCAAAGCTGAGGAAGAAAAAAAAAATTAAATCTCAGATTCCCCAAATGAATACCCAAGAAATAAATAACCACAGTGAAGTGTCACTGATGAGAAAATAAATAAATAAATAAAAATAAACATAGCCTCCAATTCAAAGCAGCCACTAGTGGTCATTTAAGGAAATGCAACTTTCTCATCTGAAACTGACCCCCCCCCCACACACACACACACATACACATAAAACAAAACAGGGGTTTGGACAGAGCAATCAGGCTTTACTGTCCCTGCAGGCAGCATGCAAAAATAACCTACACTCACAACATAATTGGGGTTTGGGATTCTAAGAAGAGGTGACACTGGGGCACATGAATGGTGGGTTCATCCCCATAAAATCAGTGTGGACAAAACTTTTAGTTTGGCAGTGTATTTGATTAATGTGCCCCTTTCCCCCAGTGAGGAATTTCAGCTAAAAGGAAAAGGCCCATTTTGAAAATGGTTTACCAGCATAATCAAAAAAAAACCTCCTGCCGCGTTGTTTATTTGCAATTTTTATTACTTTTGACGTTCGAGTTTAAGAATCAAGCTGTGAACTCAATCCAGTCGTGGTTCGTGCACATAAAGCACACATCTATGGGTCCAG
The DNA here is from genome assembly GCA_023969325.1 of Oryzias curvinotus. NCBI lineage: Eukaryota > Metazoa > Chordata > Actinopteri > Beloniformes > Adrianichthyidae > Oryzias > Oryzias curvinotus. Next base: position 7,482,936 of record CM043707.1, on the reverse strand, counting down.
ATGAAATGGTGATGCCTCCATCATCCACCAGGCTCCCATTGGGTGATACGGACCCAACAAGTTGTGAGATTGTAATTAGAACACCTAGCTATTAATAAGAAGCAGTTGGAAGCCGGTGGCTGATTATTCATTACCTCTTGTCTACACACTTACACAGCTGCCTGAGCAGTGTGTTGCTGTCAGAGTCGCCCCATCTGCTTGGTGCTTGTGGTTAAAGTAAGCCAATAAAATAAATAAGGAGAAGAAAAAGGAAGGAAGGCGGATTATTCAGGAAGAACCTGAGAATAAAATCAAAGCATAAATGAAAACATAATTTTCTGATGTTGAAAATCCTCTTGAGACGGTCACAAGGCTCTATTATTAAGCTGAAAAAAAAAAAAAAAAAAAAAAACCAAGCTGTGGTTTTAAAAAGCAGCAGATATTTGAATGTCATGGAATGTGAAATCTGAATTTAAAAATAACTGATTCAATTAAAGATAGCTAAAACTACCATCATTTTCTATTTTGAGAGCTGCAGCACTTATTTAATCAGCTTGAGTTGAGCTTTTCAGAAATAAATGACTTTTCATTATTAGGTTCTGATTGACTAATTAATTTCTCTGAGATAATTTGACAGCTTCATGTCAACTTTTTGCCAGCAGATTTCTTCACGGGTTGGGTAAACAGTATTTTTTAACTATTGAATAATATTTAAAACTATTTAACTATTTCCTTTCAGTGCATTTAATGTTATGAAATGTCACACTGATTACAATACGATTAAGGTGTTAACCCTTCAATTCCAGAGCTTTAGCTCCAGTGTTTACATTCTGTCAAATATTGTAGCTCTATTGTGATTAACATAGCAACAGCACTACAAAGCAGTTTTACTTGAGAAATGTGTTGCAGACTAAAGCTGATATGAAAAGCAGCTTTTCTCTATGTGAAGCTACGCACAGGCTGGTCATGTGATGTACATGTCCGCCACCTACAGATGGAAGAGTCTTGGTGTGATGTGGTGCAATTTTACTCCAGGCTTTTTCTTTCCAAGTTCTCTTGGTGTCATAAAACTTTGGCTGGGAAGAAACTATTATATAACTGACAATTATTCAGTTCTTCTCCATGATCAATTTTCCAATGGTTGGCCCTTCCGTGAATTTTGGAGGCCATACATACACCATTACCAAATCAGAGTCTCTGATTGGTCAAAGTTCGACTTGGTGGTGCCTTCAATAGCCGCGTGTTTTATACAATGAGCTAGAAAACTGTTGTAAAGACACGTTTTTCCCCAAACATTCACGTTTACGCTCATTTAACGTAAACCCCCGTCATTGGAAGTGGCCACTTGAACTGTGTGATTCCAGCTTTTGTTTATGCCAAAGAGGGTGTGTTATACTGGTGTGACCTTGTTAAGGGTTAAAGACCATAGACTTTTAGCTAGGTGTTCTAATTGCATCCAACTTTTCATTAAAGGATTAAATTCCTCACATACTTCCTCATCAACTAATAGGGTAGCAGGTGCTGTCCCACAACTACTTAAAAAAAAAAAAAGCCTTTTTTTTCCATTTCTTTTTGTTGTCTGTCTTTCTCAACAGTTAACCTATCATAGAAACTAATGTAAAAACCTTCCTGGTTAGAAAAAATGTGGGAAACGTGCAGTAAATAAAGGCTTTTTACCCTCCATATAAACATTTTTTTCTCTATATAATGTTAGGCTAATCAAAAAGAGCTACAAGATGCTGGGAAAGTGATTTGTCGTGTCTTGGAGAAATTCTGAGCTAAATCACCACAACCAGGTAGACAAACCTGCAGGCAGAAACTAAGGAAGAAACATGTATCAAGAGCAACAAAAAAGGAGAAGATACTAAATGAAACTTGAAAAAGGAGAGTGCAGAGGTTATCCGTGTATTGGAAGGCTCTGTTTACAACGCTGGCTTCATCCGCGGCTCTGCCAGCTGAAAGCTTCCTGGCTGCGTGGGAGCAGGTGACAGTTCGGGCGTGAACTGGCAGTCAGGTGTGTTAGGGAGAAATGAAAAAACAGAGCTAGTGCAGGGAAACAAAAATAAAAACGACTTGAAGGTGTTGGTGAAACCGCTGTGACCTCAGGCTTAGCTAAAGATCACTTAATAGACAAAATGTGGAGATGCAACTAGTTTGCAAATAGTTTAGCGGATTTTGCCACAATATTGCCTTCCAAACATTTACACTAGAGTCGTCAACTTTGCCTGTTTTTTTTTTTTTTTTTTACTATAGGATAATATTTATGTCTCTTAAATGATTTCTAAAGTCAATCAAAATCAAGAGTTTTGATATTGTAGCTTTCTAAACTACAAATGACAAAAAAATTCTTCCAAATATTTAAAAATACTTCACATCATTCTAAATATGTCAAAACATTATAAGTATATTTTAATTTAAATTACAAAAATTAAAATTAAAATATTACAAACTATTTTGAATCTCAAGTTTTGTTCAAAATGTAATGTAATATTTAAACTAATGTATTTCAAAATGTTCAGAGTACATATAATTATTTGCAGTATTTCAAATTATTTAAAAACCTGAAATCTCAAATCTTGCAGTCAATCTTTTTTTTATTTTTTTTTTTTTTTGTCTTGATCTCTGATCTCAGCATTACAAATGTGCCACCAAACCAGCCAATCACAGACAAGAGGATGCATGCTGATTGGTCTGGAATTCTTTACCGCTTATGCTCAAAATTCCCTTTGGAAACACTTTAAGAATTTATATTTTGAAATATTTCAACTGAAGAAAGCTGAATGTGTTCATAAACTAATATGAAGATAATGTCCTTGGTGACCACCCATTTAAAGGAATAGGGCAACACCTTAAAACAAAGGAGAAGGCTAAGGCAACGTTCATGGGTGTTGAAGTGTCTACCTCCAATGAGAATCTATAAACTTGTGTAAATATGCATTTTGGGCCTCAGCAATAAATCTCACATTCACACATAGCTACGAAAGTCTCTGTAACCATTTTCTGCTCCAATTCTGTCATGTATCGGAATAGAGCTGTGAAAAAAAAAAAACCTGGAGCAAGATTTGCACCCCTTTGCCATTTCACACCAAGACTCTTCCATCTGTGGGTGCCGAACATGCGCTAATGAACAGTAGAAAAAGAAAAATATGCCTGTCCAATGGAAACACCATGGGCTAAATCCCTGTTCAAGAATGCATGTTTAGTTGGTTTGTTGTCTTCGTAGCTTTATATCAACTTCTATAAATAAATAAAAAATTAAAAAGACAAAAAATATTTAGATCACATAAAGACACAAGCGAGTTGTGACCGAACCAAGGCCAGAACCAGGAATAAGTGAATGGTTGGAGGGCTGAAAGTAATCTAAGTTTCTACTGTTCTGAAATGGTGATGTCTCGTATGAACTCCAAGCAAAACACACCAATGATTAACAGCAACATGTTGCACTTTGTCAAACTAAACTCCTCATTAATCTTTACGCCCCACTACAGCGGCGTCTTTTCCGCTCCCGCACTCTCCCCGTTACGGTTCACGGATTAGCAAAATTGCTCCGAAAAAATTAACGACGCACCATTAAACGTTTAAGGTAACACAATTAAACATCATGTTATCATCCCCAGCTGAATCGAAGGTGCTGCTTTCCACTCCCGCTGCTCTAAAACACCGAGGGATTTCTTAATTGAGGCCATTTCAACGAGGGTTAATGACATTTAATGGACGAGTGTGAGCTGTAAATAAGACACAAATAATCCACCATGAAGTTGCTTTGTCATTTTTTGCGTTTGCAAATTCTGAGCATAAATGAAATGCTGAACGTAGTTGATTGCCTGCTGACAGCTTTTCGCTCACACCTTTCACTGCCTCTGCTTTTCTGCCATTGTCAGATGGTATTTCATCTGCTTCTGACTCGCTGTCAAGAGCTGCAGGCTTTGCTGGTTGAAGTGGGATTTGGGGAATAACTGTTTCTCCAGATTAGGAATGAAGATGAGGATGACTACTGACTGAGAAAACAGACTTTTGGGAGAGCTTACTTACTTGACGGCGTCAAGGTCAAGCAGTGGGTGAGGAAAGAGGTGGTAGGTGTGAGCTCATCCTCACATACTGGATGTGGAACAACCTTTCTTTTGTGCTTATAAAAAAAAAATGGACGGGTTTATTGCCAGAGACGAAGGCCTCTTCAAGAATAACCTGAGCTGCAACATTTCCGAACAACTGACTTCATTAAAAGATATCCTAAAGACTGAAACGTTTCAATAAAAGCACCACTTACCGCTTTTTTATTTTTATTTTACAACCCCCTACCCCACACACACACACACATTTCTGGAGGGAATTGAATAATAGCTTAACGGCACAAAGAGACTACTTTAATCTGGCGCACCTGCTTATAGGACGAGCACACGTACGCGCTGGAAGATTGGCCGCTGTATCCTCTCGTTGGTTTACACAACCGCATTGATGTGTCTAAGCTCCTCTCTGCTTATCGCTGCGAGCCACACCTTACTGCCGGGGCCACCTCAAAGAAAATTAAATGCAGGCTCATCCTGTTTTGACACAGAGAGCATTTTTTTGAGGTTTTATTGCTGCTTAGATATAGTTGAGTAGGTTTTTTTTTTTTTTTTTTAAGATCTGACTCAAAGCGTTTTATTTGCTTTGTGTTGTTTTCAGTCAGAATGGCTTTAAATGCCTTTCCCACCTCCATGCTTTTGGTGCCTGTTCAACAAGAGAAAATAACTACCTTTAATGTGGCTTCAGTGACATTAGTGTTTAAAACAAGGATTTTCTGTTTGCTCTCACATACCTGGGATGGTAACATGTAATGTCTATGTTTGATCCCTCTCATCTGTGGGGGATAATTTGCAATAACAGCAGCACTCAGTATCTGTGTGGTAGTTCAACCCCTCAATGCAAAGTTTGATGCTTGGGACGCTTTATTTGACCCCAACTGAATCTCCTATGGCGCTCTAAACAGGAAGTACCTGTTGGCTCCAAGAAGCCAACATCCAACAGACTTCTATTGAGAAATAAACTGTCACTCATTCTTGCTCTGCTGCCAGGCTCTTGCCAACACAAATTTCTTTTTCATAATGTATTTTTTATAGCACAAGTTGTTCAAGTTATAAACTGGCCAATCAGATGCCTTTAAAGTAGGTGGAGCATTGAACATTTGGCAGATTTTGTGGCTGTGACACCTTCCAACACGCTCACTCTGATTGGGAAGAGTAGTTGCAACAGAAACGATGACTCAGACCGATTTGGACCAATCACTGCTTATGGACGTCCCCCCGGCTCCAACATGGTATTACAAAAAAAAAAAAAAAAAAAAAATGGCAACTGAATTGACTATTTTTTTTTTTTTTTAAATTTAAATGTTAAAATCAGGCCTATGCTTTCTGTTCTGGATTTTGAACCAACCTGGATAACCCTAAATGATGTAGTTATTATTCTCTGTTGGCTCCATATTCCAAAGTCCAACTTTAAAGCTGAAATTAAAGCTAATAACATCAATTTCTGAAGCTTCTTTAAAATTCTGGTAATTGTTTACCACAACAAACGTGAATATTTAGCGGCTTTGTGTTTGATTGGTAGATCGGTGGATCAGTGGGTGGATCCATCAAAAAAAATAAGATCTGTCTTTTATTTCACCTAATTGCCATTTTTAAAAAGGGTTGGATTGAGGGGGTGAAACCACCAAATGGTTCCTGAGTGCGGCTGTGTCTGCAGCTCATCGCTCCCCTACGGGATGGGTCAAATGCGGAGAGCAAATTTCATACACCTGGGTGTGTGAAAACTAACAGGACTTCAAATGGGACTTTGAGCAAGTTTAAATGACTTTTAGACAAAAAAAAAAACAGTAAGAGAATGGGTCATTTGGGCTGCAGTGCTGAAAGAATCACAGAAAATACTTTTGTTCTGTAAAACCATGAGAAACGTTTACCTCTGTAACACTGAACCACTTTCCCTTTTGACATCAACATTGGAAAAAAAAAATTTTTTTTTGTCTCCGGGCAAAATGTATTTGTTTGTTCAAAGTTAGTTGGGAAAGAATTATTTCTGACAAGCCAAGAACAAATCGTTCCCCTTAACTCCCTGAACTCTGCTACACTCCACATATTAATTATTCTGTAGGCTTCACTAATTATTAAATGTCCATATGAGCATTGTGTCCAACCGATTTAATATGCAACAATTACCTGTGAAATGCAGCAACCTCATAATCATCTCTTTGTTCATATTTATTTTGATGTTACACATCACACAAAAGCTGCAATTACAAACCCCTTTATGCTCCGTGTAGCAGCTCTGCTCAAAGGACACTGCCACACAAATTTAACCCAACGATTTACCACACCCAGATCTATCTTCAGTGTACCTGGGTCGGGAGAGTTGATCCCTGAGGTAACTTTTTTTTTCTCCTTTTGACAGTTTGATGATGCAACTGCCTTGAAAATGGATGCAATATCATAATTTTAATTTGAAAGTGTAGGCAGTGAGGAAGAAGGGTGTCAGGATCTGCCAAAACATGGACCGGTGCGTTAATGACAAAGTTTGGGGGAACATCGTTGTAGCGGTTCTGTTGTTTGGGGGAAATGACAATGACTGGGACCTGGAGAAAGCATTTGTGAAAAAAAGAAATGCATTTGATGCTAGCCTTAAAGTTTCAGTAAAAAAAAAAAAAAAAAGACAATTTTCCCCTGTGAACATCAAAAGTTAACCTTCCCCAGAAAAACTTTTCAGATTCACCTGGAAACTTTTTAGATTAAGTTCAAAAACTTGTAGCTTTGTAGGTTTTGATTAGTAAAAGTTTCAATGACCGCCACAGAAATGTAAAATTTAAAGTTACCATATTTTCTGCACTACATTGCAAACTTGAAAGCCTTCTTATTATTTTATTTTTAATAGACAGTATGCCTTTTAATCTGAAGTGCCTTATTGGCTATAATGATTCATTATATTCTGCATAAGTCAGCAGCAAATTAGCAAATCTTTCTTACTGCATTCTTGAGCAACCCCCCCCCCCATATATTCAAAAACCTCACAAAAATGACCCCCCTAAAACTGATGCCTTCACAGCAGGCAAAACCGTCAAAAAAATGAAATTAAAAAGAGACGTTAAAATTTGCACAAGTAGAACCAAAACCCACGTGTGTTGTCCTTTTGCTTGCACATTTACCATAATATTGTGAAAAAGTAATAGATGAGTTCCTGACTCAAGCTGATCAAAATTATATCACATAAGATATGATTATATTTACAAATGTGGGCGTAGTTAACAAAAGACCTCAGTTGCCAAGGAAATTTAAAAGCTAACTTTTGCAGAGTCTTCTAAAAACTAAATAAACCTGTCCAATCATCTCCAGACGATGAAATGAAAAATGAAATTGTTCCTATGGAGATAAAATATGAGAAGAGCCAAATTTTGAAAAAAAAGTTGTTAATAAATTTCTCATGTGCAACTCTCACTTGGGTTACCAGAGGGGGAGACTAAAGCATGTGCAGCAGTCAGTGAGTGGGGCCAGGTCAAAGGGAGGGAGAGTAGCGCCTGCGGGCCATACTATGCCTCTCACAGTGACAGGATTTGGGCGGTGTGGCACGTCCAGTTGAAACATCGTAACTCTTGTGAGGACAAACGTTGCGTCAACCCATCAGGGACTCAGATTTTGGAATGTGAAATGTTCAATGACGTGATCAGGAAGTGGAGTCCAAAGCCAACATGGGGTGAAGCTGATCATTCTCCCCCTTAACTTTATGATGTTAGTCTCTGAATGACTTCTTGAACCCAGACATGGAGACATGATTACAGATGTTCCGATCTCTCAACATCAGTGTATTCCGTTCGTAGTAAAGGAGATGCACAGACACCACACCGTGATCCGTCTGAAAAGATTTGGCGGTAGCTCCTTCCAAATGCATTTGGGGCGTCAAGTTTATGAACAAATTTTTGGACAGGTGTTGAGCCGTGAATTAATCCCGCATCCAAATAGTACTTTCAAAGGCAGGGTCAAAACAGCCGAGCAGACCTACCAAGGCTGGAAACTGAACAATACTGGGAAAGTATGTGGTAGAAAGAGGTAGCACATAACAGCAACACTCAGTAGCTAGTCTCTCTGAGAAAAGAACATAGCAACCTCCCTGAACAGAATCCAGTAACCATCACAGTGGCAGACATCCAAGAAAGAGTTTCAGGTATGAAGAACTGGACATCACCGGGCCCTGACATGATACATGCCTTCTGGCTAAAGAAATTCACTGCACTCCACGAGCGCCTGGCAGCACAAATGAACCAGCTGCTTAGAGATGGGAAGGGCGAACGATCCAGATCCAGAAGGATCCCTCAAAGGGTGCAGTACCATCAAGCTACTGGCCAATAGCCTGTCTCTCCACAAAATGGAAGCTCAAGTCAGGAATTTTCTGTCAGGCATCATGTCACCGTCAATGTGCAACATAGACTTCCCGATTCACACCACCAGGATCCACAGTACTGACATGGGGTGTCATTCAGGCTCCAGAAATGTAGTCAGATGGTGACAAAGAGAGGCAAGGTAGTCCATACAGGAGGGGTCTCACTCCCAGAATTAACAATTGCAGACATTGAGGATGGTTAAAAGTACTTTGGAAGTCCCCAGGCAAATAGGAACCTGGAACAGACAACAAGGAAAGCTGCCACTGCTAAATACCTCCAACGAGTAAGGCAAGTCCTAAAAAGCCAGCTCAAGGCAAGAACAAGACATGGGCGAAAACTGTGAGAGATACAGACCATGGATATTGAGACACGAAAGCTCCTCACCATGCATGGAGGGCTCCATCCCAAATCCAGCACCCTGAGACTGTATGCTAGCTGCAAGGAAGGAGGCCAAGGACTAGTGAGCGTGGAAGCCACTATCCAGGATGAAACAGCCAAGATGCATGAGTACATCAAACTCAAGGCCCCAACTGACAGTGTGCTCAGTGAATGTCTCAGGTAATGGAGAGCAGAGGATACAGTGCTGGAAGGACAGATCCTCATGGGAGGACAAACCCCTGCATGGGATGTACCACCGGACCATAACTGAAGTGGCTGATATCAAGAAGTCCTACCAATGGCTAGAAAGGGCTAGCCTACAGGACAGCACTGAAGCGCTCATCCTGGCAGCTCAGGAACAAGCCCTGAGCACCAGAGCGATAGAGGCTCAGATCTACCACACCAGACAAGACCCAAGGTGTAGGCTGTGCAAAGAGGCGCCTGAAACAATCCAGCACATAACTGCAGGATGTAAGATGCTGGCAGGTAAAGCATACATGGAGCGCCACAATCAAGTGGCTGGAATCATATACAGAAACATGTGTGCAGAACATGGACTGGAAACCCCTCCGAAAGTGGTTGAGAATAAGAGAGCAAAGATTCAGACTTCCAGATCCAGACTGACAGGATGGTAATGGCAAACCAACCAGACACTGTATTGGTGGATAAAAAACAGATGATGTGGCAGTACTTGTGCCATCATAAATAAATTTGAATTTAAATTTGAAAATAGATTATTCGTTTACTTACAGTGTGGAAAATACATTAATATTTTCCTAGTCATGATTGGCATCAAGAGAAAAGACCAGCTGAAAATGAGAATATTGTTTAAAAAAATATATATTAGAGAATTTGAAATAAAAAAAAATAGACCAAAGGTACTTTTACATTTTTTTTTACAACTGCTCCAAATTAAATTTTTTTGTAAAAAAAATAAACAAAAAAACCTTTCTGTAAGGACCTCCTTTAAATTCAAAGACCACCTCCCATTAGGTTGAACTCTACTGTAGAAGAAAGGCAAACTGAGGTCAACAGTCGAACATCCTGATTCGGTCCTGAAAGCACAAAAACTATCAAGATCAGAGGTGACGGTGAAGGAACTTTAACAAGCTAAAGGGCCAGAGAGGAAAAGTTTTAAGGGGAATTAGTTTGTAGCAGAGATGGGAAATGACGCAAGAGCGAGAAGTTGATGGCAAGACCTTCTTGAAAAGTGAATGACTCTTCTGACTGAGGTCTATAGGGGCATTTTGCTGCTTGAAAGCGTGAGGAGACATCAGGGTTAAAACTGCTTGGCCCAAAAAGAACTACTCAGCGCACAACAAGAGGGCTACGGGTCTATTAGAGCCAGAGGCATGATGTCCTGGGTCACGGCTTTGGCCATATTTCATGTTATTTGTTTGGACTGTAGAACACAAATCTGTTTTTGAATGGTAATGAGATCATGAAGCAGTATGTACGGTAGGTGAAAACAAAATAAACTGCCATTTGAAAACTAGAAAAAAAATAAATAAAATTCTAGAGATATGAATCAATCTGTTAAGGTGAGATGAAGTTCATTCAAGGAGCTGCTGAGGTAAAACAGAGGTAAGTTTGTCATGATCAATACCAAACACTGGGTTTGTTTGGATTTGTTTCTAAATAAATAGTTCAGGAGAAAGAACAGTTGTGTGGATAACAAGTCGATGATTTTAAACATAGATTCATACATTTATCAGCAACTGGAAAGGCAAAAAAACAATTTGACAAAAGTGTGATATTAAATTTATGTTTAAAGCAAAGTTTATTAATTTCTACTCTGTTGTAACTGGAATCTAAACGGGTTAATTTAGATAAACTCCTCACAGCTTATAAAATGTAAAGAGTTTTATTATGATCAAAATGTTCCTATGACTTTTTTATTTATATTTATTGGCTTTTTAACTCGTTCCTTTGGCATTTTTCTCACACATGAAACAAAGTTTAAAATTGCCTGAGCATGTCTTAATTCAAATTGTGAAACAGGAACAGACAAAACTTCTTTGAAAAATAGTGGATTTGTAACAGAACATGATGGGCTGGCCACAAGCTCCCTGCCTGAGCTCTCAGTAACGGGCATGGAAAGGGGGGCGGGGTTGATCCATGCCAACAGTCCAGCTCAAAAGTCGGAGATGAATTTCTAATGAACTTCTGCTGCTCTGGAGAAACAAAAAAACAACAGTATTTTTTTTTTTTTTTGCATCCAATTGGCCAGTGTATAATTTGAAGAATTTGCACTACTAAAAACTAAAAAAACTAATTGGGATTATCAAGAACATGTAAAAAAAAAAAAAAACATAGTTATTTTGACAAATAGCGTTAATGGGATTTTGGCTCCTTGGTGCCAGCAGATACTTCCTGTTTGGAACCTGAGGAATTAGGGGCAACGTAGTCCAGATCTCATATGGTCAGTGGTTTTTCTAAGCACCATTGAACTTTTGTCTTTTTGCATTTGGTGAACTGAACATTTTTCTCTTTTCGCTCCATGGAACCAATATTTAGAATTTTATTGTTGAAAAAAAGAAAAACCACACACGGCAACATAACATTTGCTATATATTTCCATATTTTACCCCTAGAACCTCTCGACTGAAGGTCATTTTTCTGATGTTTCAAAGATGTATGTCTTACGATGATAACCTTGAGATGGAAACATGCCGTTCAATATTAAGTGGAAAAATTCTAAATTTAGATTACAAAATACTGACATATTTGATTTTTATCTGCCCATAAGAAAAAATATGAAAAACCTAAAGCTATTTCATCCATACCTCTTATTTTTCCCCCGTATAGCTTATGCACTGAAATAATTCTGTACTAATTTTGCACTTAACTAGATACACGCATTCCCGTTGGCTTTGCCCGGAGACAAACTTTCATGCGCCTCCGTTCTGATTGATAGGAACTCTTTTAAAGCGGCGCACCTGCAGCGGAGACGGCAACATTCCCACAATCAAAGAATTCGAGTTTTCAAAGAACAAAAATAAGATGGCCTCTCACGGGGAATTTGTGGCAAGTTTAGCCTACCTTTCACACGGTATTGCTCAGCTTCGGCTCGGAGTAATTACATATTGTTAAGCAATCCCCCGTGGCACACGGGAACACTGGAGAGCAGGAGGAATGTGTGCTCTTGAAGTATCATATTCCTCCGAGAAGCACTCTATTTTTTTCCTCCCCTCCATGTTTTATTACTTATTTATTTATTTTTCTTCCTCCCAGAGCGGTCTGACTTCAAAGGAGTCAAACATTCCTCGAGTATCCAGGTTTCTATGTCTAATTAAGGATTCAAGAGGCGCTTCTTGCAACTGTGTGTTTTGGTAAACAATCAATATTTCCCTGCTAGGAATAGGCGCTTCAGAACCTAATATGATGGGAGTCAAAAATCAAAACAGTAATCAGCAAACTCAAATATATTGCAGTGGAGCTAAACTTATGCATGGCCACTTAACACTGTAATAGGTGGTGTGATTACCAAAGTTCTGTGGTAATGAATGCATCAGCTGCAACACTGACATCATTTTTTTTTTTTATTTCTTATTTTACACTAAGGGAAAGTAGTCAATAGCAACCGACAAAAGAGCATGCAGAGGAGAAAATCTGTTGATTAGTAAACATGAAAGCCAAACTTGTGGTTTAACTCCCACCATAGAGGAGCCGGTTGTCAAAATAATAGTGTATTTTGTGGTAACGGCACCAAATTTACCATGGATGTACCTTGGGATCCCTTCTTTCAGAAAAGTATGTTAGTCATGAAAAAAAAAATCCAAGATTCAATTGCTTGCTGGCAGACAGGGATGCGCAGCGTGATGGGAAGACTGCCTGCTCAGGCCTCCTGAACTGGGAAGCTTTTCTTATTTTCATAAACAATAATAAAAAAGGTCCCCTAATTTTATTTTTGTTTTTTTATGTTCCCCTCTTGGGTTAATGCGAGACAGTGAGCCTTCAACTGGGTCACAGAGAACAGAAACACAGCGGATGGGACTGCCATTCAGACAGCTCTTGGAGCAGGAGTCAAGCTCTCGGTACCGGGAGAATCTGAATGATCACATGAACCTAGGCATGGAGACATGATTACAGATGTTTTTGCAGAACTCTTTGTAAAAATCAATCCCGATCTCTCATTATCAATGTCTTCCATGCATTGTAAACGGCGTAAACACAGACACCACTACATGTAGCAATCAGGCTAAAAACATTAGCTAGTAGCTCTACCCACACGCGGCTGCAACGTCAAGCTCAAAAACATCTTTTTAGAGGTGGTGAGCAGCAAAAAAAGGGGCAGCCAATGCAAATTGGATTCGCAAATCATCCTTAGCGTGAATACAGGATTAGGCAATGCCCGTTCAAGCAACCACCTTCAATGAAGTCCACGTGAATGAGCGTTTCGGGTTTCCACGGTCAACACATTTTAGTCATTTCTACAACAGTTTTTAGTCTCTACATAAAAAAAATGCAGCACATTGACAGTTAACTTTGGCCAGTCAGGGACTCGAATTTGAAATTAATGTAAGGATGATGCCCCTTTTGACACACAGAAGTATGAACTGTTTGAAAATTGGTCATGGAGGAGGAATTACTAATTGCGGTTTGTGCCAAGCTGGAATTTTCTGACACCTAATCTTCTATACATCAGAATAGTGCTGTGAAGAAAGAAAAATATATATACATACATATATACGATCTTTGCACCGCTTCAATATTTTTTTTCACCAAACCTATTCCAACTGTAGGTGGTGGACATGTGCAGGTATTAGGTAGCAACAGTCCAGTGTGAATACCATGTTCTCAAGGCCAAAGAGCGTGTCTTATTAAGGTGTTGCTGGTAACATTTCTAACATTAAAGAGTTAAAGGTGAGGGGGAGGAGCCACTGACAAATTGCAGCAGCTGTGTTTCCATTGACTATGAAATTGTGCAAATTGCATTTGTAAAACATTTGCCTAATGGGAAACACGATAGTTTAGTTTTTTGCCCCTGGAGGAGGTGGTTTTTGAGGTGTGTCAAAATTGACATATTTTGCAAAAACTGCAATGGATACACTGTTTTAGACCAGTGTTTTTCAACCTTTTTTGAGCCACGGCACACTTAAACCTTGACAAAAATCTCGCGGCACACCAGCATTAAAAAAATAAATAAATAAATAAAAAAAAACGGGAGACACTCAGTCTGTTTGATTTATGATTAATGTGGACGTGAGCATGCAGAGCAGCAGGTGAACGCCGCGCAGCAGCAGAGCAGACCCACTAAACTTTGTTGAACAGGCGAGATGAATGTTCATTGATAACGTTCCAAATGTCTGGAAGCTATTGATGGGTGGTGCGGGATCTCTGCAGCCCGATGAAGCCATCGTCGGTATTCCTGCAGCTGTCCACGTCAATCCTTTCTTCCTCCACCAAAGACAAATCTCTACATTTGCGTGACGCTTCCGTCCGAGGAGGAGCACTTATTTGTCATTTTCAACGTTCTAATGATAATATAAAAGACTATTTTCATTCCTCTTTATTGTTTTATGCTGAAACGGGACATTTCATCTGCAGGAGGGGGCGTATGTAAAACTGTTTACTTCCGCATTGGTGTTCGGATGACACGTTCATGACGTCAGTTGACAGATGAACTTCAGGGTGTGAATGAAAAGGAGAATAAAGGCTGCAGCGGTCCTCTGCACCCAAACGTGTCTCGACATTTTACATTCTCCTTTTTTGAACCCGACAACTTTATAATTGTGGCAAAAAACGCTGGAAGCTGCAGCTGTTTTTTTCTAAAAACTCAAGAGGTAAAAAAAAAGTTAATACTCGTTGTTTGATGAACAGTTCCTCCACAATCTCACATTCTTTTTTTTATAATTGTGGCAGAAAACGCTGGAAGCTGCAGCTGTTTTTTTCTCTAAAAGATGTAATAAAAGTTAAGTTAAAAGATTTAAAAACTGTTTGATTTGTGTTCGTTGTGGTTTCAAGACGTTAAGAGGAGAGATGAGTTGGGTTACTTTTAACCCAATGCATCATGGGAGATGTAGTTCAATAATCCGCCGAATGCAGAACGACCCGGATCTCTGAGCTTTATTGTTTTGATCACTTGTTCCACGGTCTGACACCGGATTCTGTGGAAAGCTACACCGCTAAAGACGAGATTTAGCTGGTATTTTATTTGAAACTGAGCGACTTTATCAGCAGAATACACAACAAGGAAGTGAAGACTTTAACCACTTCTGATTGGTCAGACTGATGACACGTGATTAAGAATCCAAGAATGATTGGTGGAGACAGTTAAAGGGGCGTGACTTTTGCTAAAACGGAGATTAAGCTGCAGCTAAATTGGTACCGTCATTTTTATCAAAATGTCTTTAATAGAATCAAATAAACACAAAGAAAAAAGTATTTTATGATCTGTCATATTCCTTATTTCTTAGTGTTTTTTAGGGCTTGTTTGGATGAACAAAGAGGTGAAATCCTGGAGATCATAAATGTTTCAGTTGATGAGGGCAATTTCCCACGGCACACTTGACCATCTCCCACGGCACACTAGTGTGCCGCGGCACACTGGTTGAAAAACACTGTTTCAGAGCAACAACCGGATGGCAATGCGCTTCTTGGTAGGAACTGGTAGGAAAGTTGAGCATGTCATGTTGAGCTGTTGGATCCAGAGCTCTTCTGTAAAGTCACCAACCGCGAATTTCCTAAAATACCTTCATCCATAGCCATTCCAACGTGTAAGAAGCTTCTCGCTGCATGGCCTGAATAAGACGCCGACATCATCTTTGATAGATGATGATGAGCGCTGGTGCCGTGGCAGAAATTTGAATGTATCTGCTGTAAATCAAAGTATTGTTCACATGCGTTCACATGTTACTTATCATGTGAGTTGGTTTATGTTTATACGCATAGTTATAATTTAATGGAATTAGTGCAATAGTGAAATTATGTTTTTTTTCGTAACATTTCTAGATTTTCGATAAAGATTTTGGGCATTTGTGTAATAGAAACGTAGCTAGTCATAGCTAGCAGGACTAGCTGGGGCGGTCTTCAATTTAATTACTGTTCAGACCCATTTATAACTGAATTTCTCTACTTTTAAATGAGATTTATAGCATGATTTTGACCAGCAAAAAAGAAAAAAAAGCAGATTTATTACATGTTCTGTTATTTGTGCAACACTTTAGTATTTTCTTTGCCGAGTAGCTGGAAAAACAGTAATCGTATGTTGTGACGTCTTGGAATCTATTTGGACAATTTACAAAGGAGTGTATTTCTCAGAATGAGGTGAACCAGAACAAACTTTATCCGCTTTTTTAAATTAAATGTACAGTTTAATGACAAGAATTTTTACATTTACATAAAAAACGAAAATCTTTGCAAGAAAATTAATGAAAAAACTGCAAATATCAGATGACATTTAGTATTAAGCTGAATTTTTTTTAAATTCTATATATAAAACAGATGATGTTAGAAAACTGATTATCCTTTAATCCAGATTATTTAATCTTTCAGCAGGAACACATCCCTGGTTGCAGATATAGCTCTGATGCATATTGCAAAATTGTTTTGTAAATTTGATATATTTCCTGGACTCAAACTCAAGTTTTATCATGTTGACGTTGATTATATTTACGCCTTGTTTTCATAAAACTAACACAAAATAGAAAACATCCAATAGCTCGTTTGGATGTCCAGATTCCATTTTTTAAATTCTGGCGAGTTCTTTGAGCAAAGTTCTTCAACCTTAGAAAGCCTTAGAAGTAAAGGGAAAAACTGTTTTTTTCTTAATTGCCAGAGTGGAGTAAAACTGAATTTGGTCCGTTTGATCATGACACACGATTCAGTCATTTCACAAAACTTGGTAATTACGCACCAAACTCACTGGCTCGATCCTTTCTAGAAGTTTCTCTCATCAGACATCAAAGAATGACAAGAAAAATCAACTTTAAGGAGAGATGAAATGGTTTCTGTGATGGGTGGCCTTCAGAGCTCATTGCAGCCTGTGGTCAGGTTTGGACGACTGAAGCATCAAACTCTTCATTTACATAAACTCAAAGAATGTTAATTCCCCCCAAACAGCAACTTTTTGGAAAGACTTTACCTCCTTTGTTCGATTTAAAATTTATAAAAATTTGATTTGGTATACAAGGATATATTATTTGTTTTTTATAATGTTAATAATTCACTAAGAAGGGAATACTACTTAATTAACCTTTTGATAATACTAGTCAATTTCCATATTCATAAAAGCAAATTTTCTGAAAAAAAGCCCTATTCAAACTTTTTATGATTGAGTTAAACCAATATATCAAAGCAACAAAATATTCGTCCACACCTAAAGCTATAAGAACCTTTGACACCCTGGATTTTTTTTAAATGTACAGAATAGCAATTTACTGCTTTTTCTGCTCTTGTTTATAATCTTTTTTTTTTTCTCATTTGTTTAATTGTTTAATTTATCTCACGTTATTTAAAACTGGACTTAGTTGAGTTTAGTTTTTAAAGAACACTTGATTACAAAAACATCCCAATATTGGAGGTCAACAGAATCGGTTGTTTTTGAAAAGCTCTTAGATAAAGAAACATTGAAAGGAGTACATGGAAAAACGCACGACATTATTGGAAAATTCAAAGGTGTACAACCACTGACAGATTTTTGACAGATTTAATGGTCAGTGTGACCTGCTGTTGACTGCAGACTTAGAAAATAAAAAGATTTCTGGCATGTCAAACACCTTTGACTTACAGCAGGATGTAGTCTTTCCCTTCAGTCGGTCTCTGGCTTGCAAACGCCTTCAACAACTCTGCCAAGAAAAAGACACAGCTGTATACTGGTATTGACACGTTCAATTAAATGCGACTTGTTCGATAAAAAATATCAATTGAGTTGGCTGCATGGAGGAGAAGAGAGATACATCTCTGATCATATACCTGCCGGAACAGCTGGAGGTTCACATCTGTTTTTGTTTGGTAACGGTCCTATACATGGAGAAATGAATCCATAAATGCATTTTAAATCATCTGGGCAAACAAAAAAAACCAAAACAAAACGAAAAAAAGTGACCAACAATATGAGAGTTGTGACGTCAAAGAATTTCAAAGCAGGTCGTCTGCCACAACACAAATTTCAATCCAGAATTGGATGACATTTGATATTCGAAATTCGAATATGAAATGTCTGCTAAATATTCACCAATAACAGGCCATAAACTGTCAAAGGCAAATCATCAATTATTACATGCTATATTTGATAATAACAAAATGTCACCAATTTTTGTAGGTAACATCTGTTCTAGGATACTGTTCTTGGATAGGGGGAGACATTTAATCTAGGTTAACCTGTTCTACAAATATGAAATATAGAAGAGAGTAGATACAACATTTGCTCCACGCCTCTGAAAACGGTTCTATGATTGGGTCAAGGATATCATGTGATTCTCTGTTATATTATACTTCTGCAATAATAAAAGGTTATTGTAAAAAGGTTGTGTGTATATTATTGGACACATGTTCCATTAGTGATTTTTATTATTGGAAATATTTTGTTAAAGTTAATGCTACGTCACAGTCACAAGAACACGCAAATGAAACAAATGAAGCCAACCACCCAATGATAATTATTATTATTTTTTTTTTTACTGATTTATTTAAGATTTAATTTGGACGTTATGGGTGTGGGACAAGGGGAAAAGGGCATTTTAAGGAAAACTCCAAACTTTTTATTTTTAAAACTGTTTTTAAAATACAGGTTTAATGCATTATTTTCTAGTGTTTGTAGATCTAGTCTTTAAGTCAAGCAAATTTAATCAAAAACTTCAAGTTTTAGGATTTTGTATATGGATTTTTTTTAAATATGATGGGGGGTAATGTACCATCCATTACATTTAAATTCTGAAATGAACCACCACCTGAAGGCTGGCTCAACCACAAAGGTAAGAACTAACGCCTTTTCAGTCACCCAAACATCCTTTTATAACTCAGAAACAAAGCCGGAACTAGATGAGGAAACAAGTAAAAAATCCTTGATTTGAAAACATCCTGCCTGTATTAAAGCATTAGTCTAGTTTTTGAAGTAGAAAATGGTACATTTCCTATTTATTTTTTAAAATCAGTTTGCAAACGTTATTCAATTCGTTTTCATTAACTATGTATCACTAGGGATTTTGATCAAATTGCTTTTTTTTTTTATGAATCCTAGTCCAATCAAACACTTTGCAATACAGAAAAACTCTGCTCGACAACATAGTTGCTCCATGATAGTTCCCTACTATAGATTTATTACATTAATAAGTCAACAACTTCCTTATGAGAAAGGAGCAGTTCATTTTGCTAAATGATTACAATAAAAACTACTCTTCATTTTTATAACACACGAGATCTTGAGGAGTATATTAAATTCTAACTGAATTCAATTATCCCCCCCCCCCCCAAAAAAAAAAAAAAAAAAAAAAAAATGGAGGTAGCTCGGAAGAAGATACCATTCAAAGATCCACGAGAAAAAAAAAAAGGGAAAGAGCAAAAACTTACAAGAAGAACCAGATGGAGGCGAAACTGTTGAATTCCAAGCATGAAACAGGAAAGCGTCTTTAAAAGGCTGGAATGACTGGCAGATTGAGGGAACTAGCAGCAGTTAGTCAAAGCAGACGTCCATACTGCATGTGGCAGCGAGCAGGTGAGACTGATGGGGCTTGATTACAAGAAGCAGAGGAAGGAGAACCAACAGGATCAGAATCTGACTCAGCAAACCCAAAAACAGGATCAAACCACCAGTTTGCATCACACTTTATGAATAATTAGTTCTGTTTTCAGAGGTTTTGATTTCCATTTCAAGAAAAGCTTATTTTGATTTATGTGACAAACATTTATGACTTTAACAACTCTTAATTTCCATGTTGATGAAATTGAAGGATCTTTTTTTTTCTTCTCAACAAAGAAAAACAAACAAGGAGATGAGTTTTCGCATGGAATTAGGGTTACGGTTTGGGTTAGGCTTGAAATGCACGTATTTTGTGTGGCTAGCATGAATTTCAATCAGTTTTTGCACTTGGTTACACTTAAATATGTGCGGATAACATCAGCACATCAGCCAACGAGAAAACAAAGAGAACAATATTCAGAACCTACATATCACATAAATGTATTGAGGAAAAAGCAAAACAATGATACCTATAAACTGCTTTTTTCTTCTCTGTTTCTACTGTTCACAAGCGCATGTCCGACAGTTACAGTTGGAAGAGTCTGGGTGTGAAATGTTGAAGCAATGCAAATCTCTAAATTTGGGGACAAAACTGAAATGGTTTAGTTCATCGCTAGTTTCCTTGCAATGGCGAATATGGATTGCCATCATGTCATGAGAGATGTCATGCTTTGTCATTATTTGAAAAGCAATGCGGACGTCGTCAGGCTCATTGCTGTGTCTGGGTTCACCAGATAAACTAAGTCCAAAGGACACTGCCAGATCAGAGTCCCCGATTGGTCAACGCTCGACCTGGCAACACATATTCAGTGGCCAAGGATTTTGTACATAGAGTCAGAAAATGGTCGTAAAAAACCTGCTTAAGGTACCCATGAGCGCAAACGTTTTGAACGCGGCAGCCCCAAACGTGTATAGACATTTTATTGGAAGTAGCTGCTTGAACGCTCGTTGCCGGGTGCGGTGTAAATGCAAATTTTAGCTGTACAGGTGCTGTCGGTTTTTGGGCTGTTCAGCCCCAAGGAGGGTCGTCGATAGGAGCGGTTGCATCTTAAAGGCATCGCAGGTGTTTTTTCCAGTTTCTTTGTGGCTTGTAAACCCACCTCAAGGGACATCATTCAAATGGAACGCACCATTCTCATCCCTGTGGTAATTGTATCGTATATTATTTGTACAGAAGTAAACCTGTCCCACAGTCCCCTTATGCCACACTCCAGTCATTAGCAAGGTGTGAGTACCGGCTCCTCACTGAGCACACGTAAATGCTGCACCCACTTTGGATAACTCTAATTGCATGCAGACAGCCCAAAGACAGCCCCACAAGGACAGTTGGGATGAAGGCATTAGTTACGATCTCCAAAGAGGAATGTTTCCGTAAAGTGGTGGTCTTTCGAAGGCAATCCCATTCCGTCTTTTGATCCAATCCTGGGCCTGGACACTGAGGTATTGTCTTGATTCCAGGTATTATAGCATCACACATTTTTGTTGTTAATGTGTCCTTCAGTTTGGTCTCATCCACAGAGCAAATGTTGGGGACTGAACCGAGACTTCCATCATAATTTCCTATTGTTCTTCATTGCTTTCATTTAGCTTCAGAATAGAACATTACAGGTGGAACAATAGAAATGATCCCAAAGGAATTCTCGTCGCCGTAATGTAGCTGACAGACGCCATTCTGACTCAGACTCAACACATTTAGCAATGTTGCTGTTTAATTCTATGCTTTCATAGCCTTTAGGAGAATATAAAAGCACTTGTAAGATGTGAATGATAACTTCAAAGCACGGATCTACCACAGAAAGACCTCTGACAGGCTCAACAAGCCAACAGCAAGACACTCATGAGTTTGGCACAAAAGAAAACACTTGGGTGTTGACTCAGTCATTCGACGCCTGAAGCTGAGCTGGCACAAAGCCCAGTGCATACAGAGCTGTTTATTGTCTCATTGGCATATAGAGCATATGTCCTTGATGATACTGTTTGTTGTGTGGAGCATAATACAGCACCGGCAGTTCAGATTCCCAGAGAACAATGAAGAGGAACGGCAAAAAAGCAAAAAAAAAACAAAACGCTGAAATTCCCTCCAAAAAGCCGGAGAGGGTGAGCTCCGAACCAAACCAAACGGTCGGGAAGCTGAAAGTTTGGAGGAATTTCAGGGAGAAAGGAATCGAGCAAGGCATTGTTGAAGAGATTACGGGGAGAGTCACAGGAGAGAATCCCCTTCACTTTAATCCCATCTGGGTTTAAATGGAAAGGAGCCGACAGCGTTTGAGTGTTTTGTGAAACCAGGGCAAATGTCAGGTCGGCTTAAAACCAAAGCAGTGGATGTTTCTTAAAGGTGACATTTAAGAAAAGCAAACACAAGCTTGGCTTTAAGTTGCTTTTAAACTGTCCTTTTTTTTTAATTCTGGCCAGCAATTCGACTTTCTTGGTGAAAATGTTCCCCCTTGCCAGATGGTTAAAAACTCATCACAAAAATATATATATTGAGGGATAGAGCACAATCCAAAAAGTGATAACATCACAGCAGATAAACAGGGCCAAAATCTCTTATAGGTTTAGAAAAATATATCAAAATCCACTAATAAAACCAAAACACATTAAAAAAAACACGTTAATTAAAATTATGGGATGGCAACATTGGCAACCATTTAATGGAAAAATGTGATAATCTCACATTTCCCTACAATATCTGAGAAGGAATCTCTTGTTCTTCAAGAAATATCCCACACCTGCAACAAGGTGAAGTCTACAACCACAACCAAAGTTTCTTCTTCTAACCCTTGACCCCAGGAAAAGGTAGCCATCTTTAAATAATTAATTTTCTTGCCCACCCTCTATAATTTTAAACTCTTTGAGATTTCGATTAATCGTCTCCTAACTCGTCGAGCATTAGTGAGAAGCTAATTCAGGAAAACAGATGGTTCTGGCTTGAGTGTGGCGAACTTGAGATAGTGGCTTTTTTTTTTTTTTTTTTTTTTTTCGCTCTTACATATTTTACCGGAATATTGTGAAAATGTAATACATGACTTGTTAGCTCAAGCTGAATGAAATCATGTGAGGTCGGATATGACGATTTTACAAATGTGGGCGTGGTTAACAAAAACCTCTGTTGCCAAGGAAATCCATAAGTTTACTTTTGGAGATTCCTGCAAAAATGACAAAAATCCATTCGTCACGCCCAGGTGACAAAAAATAAATAAATAAAATGGTTGCCATGGAGATAAAACAAACAGAAAAGCTGCAGTTTTTAAAAACCTTTTTTTTTTGTCATGAATTTGTCACATGCAGCTCTGATGAGGGTGGCTTAGGAAAAACTGCTAGGGCTGGGTCATGTGTAGGTGGCGAGGGTGGGGGAGGGTAGTGCCCATTGTGCCACAAAGTGGCAATCCAATCTGCTTTCATTTACAAATGCAATGTTTAAATGCATCTCTAGAAACCTTGTTGACCTCACTCATAAAAGTAGACATATCCACACATTTTGAGACATTTCTTTTTATGTCTTACAAATGGAGCTCATATAAAAGCTGATGGAAAATGTTTGTGAAAGGTTTTAAACAAAACAACAATACAACCCATATTAAAAAGGTATAAACTGTGTGGAGGATGTCTCAAGATTCATTAAAATGAGACCTTGGTGGTGTTGAAAAAAAACAAAGTGCATTCATAACAGGAGCAAATGAACTTTTTTTATATATTTGTTTTTTATCAAAGACTGACATTTCTGTGCAAACTGAGCCTTGGATTGCAATAGGGCAGGTCTCCCTGACACACATAAAAGCTTCTAATTGGATCTTGAACCCGGCAAAACTTTCTTCATTGACTTTTCGCACAAAGTCAACCTTTGTGCCCTTTAGCACACAGATGAGAAAATCTGACATTTTTCATTATGTGAGGGTTTTTTTTTTTCTTCAAGTTCACTTTTGTACAAGAAATTTCAAAATGTTATACATGTATGAAATGAGGGGACACACGATTTCCCATTTGCTTAGATTTATAATACTTTTTTTTATGGTAGGCTGAGTGAAATCAACTGGTCTATATAAATGGGAGAGAAGAACTTTTTTGATGAAAGTAATCTATATTTGTCATTGTGATGAGGATGGGTGTTCAATTGAGGCGGGGTATTTGTTCCACAATTCCCAAATGTGATAATTCTCAGTGAATTTACTATTTACATCTATATACATATGCATCAGAATACACAGACAGTCACGGACAGCCCATCGTTAAGGGCAGTTGTTACCATGACATTAGATAATTCTAAGAACAGAGGCTGATAAACGCCAGATTTCACATCCCCACCTGTTCAAACTGTCTATTGTATGACACTTTTTATCTAACTTAGCTAATGACTAATTGGAGCACCCAATATTTATTAAACCTAGATATTGAATAGTCAAAATAAAATTGGGATTAAATTAGCAGTGTGATTCCAGCTGGTCTCCAAAGGAGCTAGTGCTGCTAACTCTGAGAGGTTGTTCTCATAAACGACCAAGACATCGATGTTTCTGCTTCCAGACAAGAATCAAAATGTCAAAAGGTCCGAGCAAAGTGGGATACTCTGTGCGGCCATGTTAGATTAGCCTAACATGCAATAAGCTGTTCCAGAAATGTTTTCCTTCTTCTGCTCCTCTCAGCCTGCTGTGCAACCTCACAAGAGCTCCATCGCTGCTGATTTTGATATGACTTATGGTGAGTCATGCTGACTGTTAGTAATGGGTTCTGTTACAGTCACAGCTCTGCCCAGAAGCTTCCTCCAGATAGGTAACAGGATGACACGCTACTCCGCTGCATGACGTTTTAGGGCACCATTATCTAAAAGAGGATTTTTTTTTTTTTTTGGTGCTAAATCCTCCATCTTATTTTAGGTTTCAGACTTTGATGTTAATTATCCGCACATGAAGTCACAGATAAATTTAAAAAAAGATAATGTACTTAAATCAATTGATGCTAAAGATGTGAGATAAAAGGAAAAACTTCATCGGCGTGTCTCCACGTACCAAATAAATTATTCAATAGCTCCCTCAAGAAGACATTTTACTATAGTTTGTCCGACCATCATGATGTGCTGAGTCTGCATTTGTGCTAATAGACTCTTTGCTGAAGTTATGATCGTACTTCTCTAGAGACAACCTGTACACGCACACAGTAAAGCTGCTTTGCATAAAGACCTTCTAAATAAAAGCCTATGTTACACCAACAATATCGTGTTTTCCAGATACCAGGTTTTTTTTTTTTTGGTTTGTATAAAAGCTGATCTAAATGTTGCTGCAAACTAAACAGATGAACAATAGTGTGGGTCTTGGTTAAGTCACAAAATGAACCCTGTCGTGGTTCATGCAGTACATTAATAAATGAATGATGATCCAGCAAACCAAGAAGGAAGTGATGTAAGATGTAAACACATTGAGAATCCTTTAGTGGAGATGATACAGTACGTGGTGATGCCGATACAAAGTCAGAGAACAATGTGCAAGACAGACGTTGTTGCTAGGTTTCCTTGTTTAAAAAATGTCCTAAAACCTGTCAATGTGGTTTGGCCTGCTCTTTATTGCACTTTCACATTAGGTTATTAATGTCTCTATTTATTAAATGTCTATATTCTTTCTAGTAGGTACAAATCAAGTCCGAAATCCTGTCCATGGCTCCTTTTTCTTCTTGCCTCCTATCCAGTGAAACCCTTTCCCATCCAGCGTCTTCATATGTCTGCACAACACCTTGACTCAGCACTCAGGTTAGGATTAAGACCTTGTGGCAGCCTATTCTAGGACACCTTCCACTCCAGCTGACAGGGCCTTGGCACAAATGACTTCTGTAAAAAGGATGTAGCGGTTCATCAGAAGGGAGCCTGCAACAAGCCTAAAAACGTAATGGATGTTTGGAGCTACGTCTTGGCTAATGGAGCCAGCCAATTATTCTAAGCTTTAAGCCTCTTTATTTTAAAATTGAACAAAGATGTTCCTTGAGGCGCACGTGGTAGCTTGTATTCCACAAAGCGGAGCAACTTCCTGTGTGTGCCTTCTTCAGAAGCATCAAAACATCTGAGCTTTTCCTGTTCTTGCACAGGCCTGTCTGTCTCATCCTTCAAAGCTAAAGAGGGATTATGTTTCGATTTCTCCTTCAGAAAAAGGACTAGGCTGCAGAGTTGTTTGTCTGACTGTTGCTCTCTGCATTCGAGGCTGGTTGCCATCTGTTTTGGATCTTTTTGAAATGTTTTTATTTATTTCCGTCCTCCTACCCTTGGATT
Source organism: Oryzias curvinotus (assembly GCA_023969325.1). Lineage (NCBI taxonomy): Eukaryota > Metazoa > Chordata > Actinopteri > Beloniformes > Adrianichthyidae > Oryzias > Oryzias curvinotus. Next base: position 7,457,250 of record CM043707.1, on the reverse strand, counting down.
TCTCTCTGACTCAACAAAGCTCTACTCAGCATCCTTGACGGGAGGGAGATCACAGGAGGAGAGTAATGAGACTCCAGCGAGCTCAGTTCCACTGTATCCTCTTTTTTTTTTTTTTTTTTCCCTCCTTTCGACTCCCCCGTCTCCGCTTTTCACCACAGAGCCTGTCATTGTCTACATCGCCCCTACCTGGCATGAAGCAGGGTGTAATTTATTAGCGCTGCTGGGATGAAGAAATGTGATGAAATCAAAACACTGCTAGTCAAAGCCCACCCTCTTGTTTTTCTGCAATCTTTGACGTCGTTCTCTATCTGTCTCTGCACACCCCCCCCCTCATGCACTTTGAAGCCTCTTTGCTGAAGGGAGCCTGACTCAGCAGACGGGCTTGTTTCAGCTCAACAAGACTGACACAAGCTCCAATGTCAGGCAACCTTGGCAGAGACTTATGAGTCTGAGGCTGGCATGCAAATAAATGAAACACAACGTCGGATCACAAATCACATGTTCAAAGTGGGAGGTGACACTTCGATGCGCTCGAATAAAAGCACCAGGATGAAGGGGGTATGCGTCTGTGTGTGTGTGTGTTTGGGGGGGGTGATTCCTCTGCGCTGAACGACAACGACATAGCAACAGGATTGCGTCACAGGAAACAGAAAAAGGAGGTGAATGGGAGGAGGGAGTGCCAGGGCGCGTTGGCAGGAGGTGTAAAAATGATTGTCAGTGAAGCTGACTGAGTTGAGGTCGAGGCCGTAAGTTATGCGTTCACACATGCTAAGGTTTTTTTTTGTTTGTTTTCCCCTCCACTTCTCTAATTATGAGGTGCTGTCAGCTCTGAAAGTCATCGATCAAAGAGAATCAACGGCTCTCTGTGATCGACAGCACCGCTCCTTCTGAGACTGACCTTCTTCCTGCTCCTCTTCTAACTCATGAATACAGCAACATGAAAACGAGGTCTTCATGCAGGGCTGCTGTTCTAGTATCTGCCGTTTAAAAGACCCACTCCGACCCCCCCCCTAAGTGATTTTAAAGGCCAAGTGGCCTTTTAATTGCGATTAGGATGCATGTTGCCAACATTGAAAAGATCGTCTTTTTCTAGGACATAGTTTCTGCAGAGCGGCAGATGATGCTACGACCACACCGGCGTTCAACCCACCACTTCCACTGAAAAGCTTTAAAAATGACAAAAAAAAAAATGATCTATTCAGTTAAAAGGTAAATTCACCAGACTAAAGGGACATGTCTCAGACAGAAAAATTGTAAATACATAGTAAATGGTGAAATTAGGGCTTTTCTACCTAAAAAGCGTATTTTCAAAGCAAAGAAGAAAACAAGAAAGCTGGAATACAAGCCATACAGCATAAGATTGCTTACTGAGAAAAATAATTGTATTAGCTGGTTAAATTCCAGTAAACTCAGGACGAAAACATAAAAGCAGTGTATGCAGTACAGAAATAATTGAACCTATAGTGGCCATTACTGATAGAAGTTGTGTATACATGTTGATCAAATCAGACTTAGAATTTTAATTTGACTGTTAATCTCAGATTTTTTACAAACCAAAGATTGTTAACCTGATTTATGCCATAGATTCCCCTAAAAACAAAAGACCTTTTTAAAACTTAGTCCTCCTTAAATTATTTAAGGGACTTCAATGACCGCACTTAGATACACTGCCATCAATATCCATCGCTTTCTAATCAATTCTTCTTTTAGATTTCTGTATGCATAGTTTTCCTTGACGGCAGGATAACATATTTAAAATATAACGGCAAATGACAGAAACAAGCATTTCAACCTTTTGCTACTGACAGTGGAGCGATTCATTTGCACCAGTTCGGTCTCGCTGCGTCCGTTAATGGAGCACTGTGCTCTTGATGGTGGGTAGAGAAAAAAAGAAAAAGAAAAAGTTTTATTTCAAACAGACACAATAAGACAGACCTTGGAGAGGGAAATGGCAGGAGAGATGGGGCTGCAGTTTTGAGCAAGAGGAGCAATTGTTTCTTTAGTCTCCAGGGGACAAAAGTAAAAGTGCCAGCCATCCATTTGTCCACAAGACCATTAGAATCTGGATTTCCGCTTCGAGGAGGTCCTTGTGTTTCGTGTGAATGAATGTTCCACTTTTATATGAATAGGAGGGAAAATAAATTGGCAAATCAAAGTACATGATGTACTGATTGACATGTTTGAAAGACAAACTAAGCAGAGCCTTTACATGTAAGGTTGAGGTACGATGCAGGAACGTTGTATGGATTTTTCATTTTTTTTCAACCTCCTGAATTATGCGCACTAATGGCCCCATTGGTGCTGTTCATGTGAACCTTGCCCAGCTCTCTGTTTGATCCCCATGTCCTCCCTGACCTGTGGTAGGCTAACAAACCTATCATGTTCAAATGAGAGTAACTTTTAAAAGAGAAAGATTCATATTCAGCAATCTACTTTTACTCTGAAAACCTGGTTAAAATAGCAACATTTAAAAGGATGTAATTACATTTGTTCTGAATTATTAGTCAAATTTAATGTTGTTTGGTGACATTTAGGAGGACAAGGCAAAACATTAATTTCTAGCAACCCTTTTGGAATTAGTGATTCATGTCTCATCTTAATTTTTCTACCCATTTAATCAATAAAACCTTTATAGCTCTGAAGATATACTCAGATTTATCCAAACAGCTTTGTCTTTTGTCCTTCTACAAGATTAAAAAGCTTCTTCTGACAAAGACCAGAGACAGGTAATCAGTGTTTAAGGACAACTTGAAAGCTTTCTTTCTTTTACTTTATACTGAAGGAGATTCTAGTCAGTCTTCTCTAAAGAAAGGTTTGAAGGAATCTTTTTTATTGTTTATAGGAATTTTGTTTTCTTTTTTTTTTCCAAATAAAAGTAGACTACCTGGATACAGCTAATAAAGTAATTTTGATGACTCGTATTTCCACATTGTTCTTTTCTCTCCCTTTATTTTTTAAGTCAGAATTTGAATGTGGATCTAATTGAAGAGAAAATTAAAACTAAAAAAAGATGTTTGCCTTTGTACCTCTATCAAAAGCAACTATTGTTTGATGGAAAATAGAAATGGATTTGAAAACAAACAAAAAGAAGACAGACTGCCATGACGAAAGGAAAAGGAAAAAAGCTGAACCTGGAGACGGTATTTTTGCCTCCTTTGGCATTTGTGAAAATGACTCTTGTGTTTTTGTCGCTGGACAAATGACAGCAGCCAACCTGTTGCCTCCTAAATACAAAACCTTGCAAAGTATACAAAGCTTCAGTGGCAGCGGAAGCAAAGAAAAACATCAGGTTGAAAGGCTGGAACAACACTGTCTTTCTAACTCTGTCATCTGTGCACACAGGAGACGCACCGCAAAGACAAACATGTTTAGAATGTCACGCGGTTGGACTCGTACGTTAAAATCGCTTTCCCCCTTGGTGCGACGTGTCACTTGGAGCTTGTGCACATAACAAGGAAAATCAACAAACCAGCGAGCAGAATCTGAAAAGCCTTCATTCACCTGCTTTATTAAGTGAGAAAATAGAAAAACCTCCATTGTGCGTCCTGTCAGTTGGAACATAGTGGTCCACCGGGGAAGGAGAAGTAAGCAGTAAACAACACAGTATCCCAGACTAAGAGGAGACGTTGGAAAATGTGCTTGAAACTGCCTTTGCAAAAAAAAAAAAAGAAAATAGAAAACCCAATAACCGTTAAAAGTTTGTCAGTAACCCTGACAACTTGGGAAGATCTAATCCTAATGCTACATTTACGCCATCCATGAAAACGCGGGTTCAAGCAACCACGTCTAATGAAAAGTCTATGTGAATGTGTATTAATGTCTGTTTCGGGCTTCCGCATTGAAAACTCTCAAGTTGACGTGTTGCTACGCTAGTTTTTGAGTTTGTTTCTGAGCTCTACATACAACCCATTGACCTCGGGTTGAAAGTGGAACCAGTTGAACTTTGACCAATCAGGGATTTGGTAAGGACGTACTATCGGTAGAGTCCTTTTAATACACAGAACAGCCAATTGTTTGATAATTGATCATAAAGAAAACATTAATAATCACGGTTTGTGTACAGTCTGAATTATATGACATCAAGTCTTCCATTTATCTAAATAGAGCTGTGAAAGAAAAACCCTGCAGATTTGCACCACTTTGACATTTCGCACCAAGCCTCTTCAACTGTGAGTAGATGCTATATTAAACCCATGTGGGGTTGGAGCTTGTAAAATGTTTGCTTCCTTTAGCGCTTTTTTTTTTTTTTTTCCTGATGCTTGGTAACTAAATATATGGCTTCTTACACAACCAATTAAGTTTTTCCTCACTAAAGGAAAAAAAAAAAAACTGTACAGCAAGACATAATTCTAAAAATTAATTTCAATTACTTACTCCAACTGTTTAGGCCCTGTGGTTAAATTATTCAACTACATACATGTATGTTAATGTGTTTATTTGAGGATCCCTATTCGTTTTTTTACCAATGTAAAGACTCTTCCTGGGGTCAACTTTTAAAAATACACACATATTTACAAGAATTGTAAGTAAAGTTGACCATATAAATATAGGACATTCATTATTCAAAAACCCAAACATTCAAAAAAACTAAAGTGGCAAAAAAAATTATTGGTTGTGTAAGGTAAAATTACCTTTAAAACTACAATGATGTTTTACCATTATTTCTAAAAGCAGCATATTTCAGTTAGGCATTGCTCTTTATATGGCTGCAATGCCAAGATTATGTGTACAGACAGCACCAATTGTGTCATTGATTCCATGAAAAGACCATGAAAGACTTTGATGCATCCAGTCAATATTAGTCTTAAAACGACATGCTATGGCCAGCCTTTTAGGCCCATTCAGCACCATCAGAGGTTTGCGGGGAGCTCATGGTTAGACTAGCATGTTTTCTACGTCACAAATACGATCTTTTTCAAACTGGAGTTTTTTCCATCTGTTCCTGATACCCAACAATTGTAATAAAGAAATTCTAAAAAACGCAACTTTACTGTTAATTTTCTTTACATCTGTCCCCCATCATGACAAAAATGCTAGAAGAACATGTTATAAACAATAAAAACTCAATCAAAGTTTAAGGTATTTTTTGGCTACACTTGATGAAGCAACAGGACAATGGTCCAAGTAAAACCAAATACTGCAAAAACAATCTTCTTGTTTCTGTGGACATGTTAGCATTGCATCTAATCATCAAAAAATTCTTACCATTTTATTAGCAATGCTACTCGTGACATTGTTAAAAGTGCCATACCCAGTAGTTTGACGTCCTGAACATGTTCAATTGTCTGATTCTCAAGATATGCAAGTTTTCGGTCTTCTCTGTCTTGGCCGTTAACTTGTGTTGACTTTTTCTAGGTAACATAATTGAGGAGGAGGGAGGATGACTAATTATAAACCAGCAAATAGTTAGAACAATCCTACTGGGCTTTTTCCATCACTCGTCAAAGTCAGTGGATATGCAAACTGAGTTTAATGCAAACCAATGGGCAGCCCAACTTTTACTATCACTACGGATTTCCTCCTACTTGTTGAGTGAAATACGCTTAAGTTAGAGGCTAGGGTTGTCAACAGCAAAAAAGTTTCCACTCCAGTGATCCTGCCCTAAGTGGAGGAGTTAAAGTATCTTGGGTTTTGTTCCCGAGTGATGAATGGACAGAGATTGACAGATGAATTGGCAGAGTATTGGTTGCTGTATTGGGCCCATTATATTAAGAAGGAGATGAGTTGAAAGGCAAAGCTCTTGATTTACTGGTTAATCTATGTTCCCATCCTCACCTTTGGTCATGAGCTTTGGGTCATAACCACAAGGATAAGATCCCAGATAGAAGCGGCTGAAATGAGTTTCCTCCACAGGGAGGGCCGGCTGCTCCCCTAGAGATAAGGTGCAGAGCTCAATCACCTGGGAGGAGCTTGGAGGGGAGCCACTGCTCCTCCACATAGAAATAGGCCAGTTGAGGTGCCTCAGGCATCTCTTTTGGATGGTTCTTGGAGGCTTCCCTTGGGAGGTATTCACGCACGTCCCACCAGGAGGTGAGTTCTGGAGAAGATCCAAGACACACCGAAGGGACGATGGGTTTCAGCTGGGCAGAGACTTTGCTCATCTCTACACAGACTTCTGCCCCAACGACCTGGCTCCAGAGGAGTGGACAAAGATGGACAGATGGGTTTACTGGAGCCAGGTGCCGTCCATCCAGCAACCACTCGCTAGCTAGTTGCAGTCCATTTTTAAAACAAAGCAAACATTCAGTCAGGTTCCCAAACACTTTCAGTTCAATATTTTTATCCAATTTCTCTAAGCTGTCTAAAAATTGAGGTGTGGTTTGAAAAATACTTCAGGACACCATTTTTAAGGCTTTAAAAAAAAAATCTTTACCATTATATTCTGGGGTACAAATTGGGATTTGGAGGCTATTTCCAACTAAAATGTCATAAATAAAATAGCAGTTTAAAACCATTCAAACACAAAAAAATATTTACAGAAATAATTAAAATGATTTGTAAGCTAAATCTGTACTTTAAAAGACTTCAGTGAAAATTGTATTTTTGTCTTCTTTAAACATGTTCTTGTGACATTTTTCTAATGATGAGAGACATTTATTAAGAAAGTTAAGCTTAAAATTGCATTTCTGAGCATTTCCTTATTTTAATTGTTGTGAAGTAGGAGCAGGCAAAAAAATACTATTTGAAAAAGATGATATTTGTGATGAAGAGTATACGATGAGTGAGCCACAAGCTCCCCGTTCAAACTAGATCCATGTACGACTTTGTTTTCCTCGTCTGATCTGGCATTCGGTTAAAAAGATATTTCTTGCTATTTTTGTTGCATTGGTAATGTTAAGTTGGTGGTGTGAGAGGCTGTAAGCCAGCAGGAGAGCATGTAAACAGAGAGCTGTCAGTAATGGGGGTCGCTCCACGCCAGTGGACGCCCCTTTACCTTAGGGGTGAATTTCTAATGACCTCCTGCTGCTCTGCAGAAACTGTGACCTAGAAAACAACACAAGTTTTTAGTGATTTTGGCTAAAATGGTATAATCATAATTAAAAGACCACTGGGAATGCTTTGAAAATAGATCAAAAGATGAATAGAGTGGGACTTTAAACACCTAGCCTGCATCGTAGATGGTAGAGAAGCCTCTCCTTTACTTACAAAAACTTTTGTTTTTTTTACATGAAATCTAACTAGATGACTTACTTACAGCATATTTAAAACTAAGACTTTATTTCTCTAAAAAGGACCATTTTGTAATGAATTTGTTCCAACCCCCTTGTCTCTGAAGTTGACAGTGTGCGCTGCCTGCTTAGGTTTGTCGGTAGAGTGTAACCAAGGTTGCCGCTCCGTGCTGCTCGGCTACAGCACCGATCAATGGCATCAGCTGCTTCAGTGAGCACATCCTCTCTTTCAGCCCAAGATGCTTGTCATCTCAAGATGGACCCTCGTGCACATCAGAGTCTTTGTGCAGGACGTCTGTCTTTAAACACTATTAACCCCAGCATGTGTGCAGCATAACTCAAGTCCCAAGATGTGGCGCGGTAATAAATGCAAGCTGGGAAAACACAAGGATTGCGTTAGCCTTTTGATTTTTTTTAAATGACTGCATGCTTCAGCCCTTTATTTCAATTACATGTACTGTAATTTATATTCCATCCAGCTGTGCCTTGAAACTTGAGTATTCCATTAAAATGGGCATCACGCCTCCTTTTATATGTCACTACATGGTTGTACAGTTAAAAGGGCAAACCTAATTTGCGCTGCTACATGGCAGCACGCCACAATTTAATGGAAGAAGGAGGAATTTATAAGAAGCATATCAAATTTGTGTTATGTTTCACCATAACAGCCTCCTACTTGATATTTATTTCAGCGGGTAGATTGAGCTAAAGCAGACTGGGTGAATTCCTCCCACTGGTAGGAAAAGTCTGCTTCTGCTGGAGCATTAAAATAATGTGCTTATTTTGATTTACAAAATATGTTAAACAGAATTGCAGTGGATTATTTTAGGGGGATATCTGGCACCTACAATTATAGAGCTAAGGATAGGAAGTCGCAGCAGGGCCTGTGAGCTGGGATGATAAGGCTTAAGCTGCTGGGAGCCACCAGTGCATGCTGGGTTTTACTGGTTTGTGGTCACAGATATCTGTGACAGTGGATTGAACCAAATGTTGTGTGTTTTTTTTAGGTATTTTATCCATTTTCTGTCAGTTTGTTTTGAAAAAGGACAATGCCAAATCGAGCTTGTCTCAAAGAGACACAAATAAAGAGTGGAAAAAGCAACAAACTAAACTTCTGGACAGGTTTTATAACCAGATTCATTGTATGAGATTGTTGGGAATCCAATTTTGTTCAGACAATTCCAAATAAAGCCCCAAAACAGCTATCATATTACTCATGGCCTATTTGAACGAACATAAAACTGCCTATACTAGGCACTTGAGCAACCATAGAGGGGTGTCAGAATCCAGGTCTCGAGGGCTGGTGTCCAACACGTTTACCAACCAACCTGCCATTGAAGCTCCTTATTGGCTAAACACACCTGATCCAGGTAATCAGTAGCAAATAAGACAGGATTTCTGGCAAACCAGCAGGATGCTGACACTTGACACCTGGAGTTTGATACCCCTGGTGTAGAGGAAAAACTCCCTATGAAAGAAGAATAATCTGGAAAAGAACTTCCAACAGAACCAAAATTGGGTTGTTTTCACACTAGAAGAGTCCTAAGGGCTTTGTTCAATTAGGTGGTGCCAAATAGTCATAATCATTCAAGGTAGTTCAATTGTTTGGTCTCCATCAGAGTTCAGGTGAGCTTAAACACTAGGAAGACACATTATTTAGGGATTAAACTTGGATGAACTATTGTCAGTGTGAGGGTAACCATCTGCAGAAGTCCTGCTTTAAAAAAATGTTTTTATGGTTTTTTCAAATGCTTCGATCCTAATGTGCTAATGCTTTTTCCCCAAAAAACATGCTTATCAGTGATAAAAGCTTCAAGCCAACAACTCCATTTAAAAAAATCGGGTTCATTTGTGATTCTCATCAAAGTAACTTTCAAGCTTTTGCTTCCGTCAAAATTAGTTCTCGCCACTGATTACTCACATTTCCACTTGACAGCTCGGGCCATTTGGAAGTGCGTTTTTTCCAATTTTTATCTGCCAAGAGGTGAACCTTGTCCAGACTGACTGACAACATGCAGTAAGAAAAGCCTGAATAAATCAAATGTGCTGACTTTGTGTCTCAGTCAGAAAGTCAAAGAGTGGCTCCCGCTGCCACAACGCCTCCATACTTTGTTATCCTGACAGGCAAGGCTGGTCCAACCAGCGGTATGTTGAAAAGAGTCATAAGAAGCCTTGTTCCCCAGTGCTAAAGACTAACATATTGTTGTGTCAGACAGCCGGGCCCCTTTTGCTTGGAGCGCAAACGACAAAACTAGACTCTACTGTACAGCAGTTTATGTATTGGAATTACCAGCAGAGAAAAATGAGACGAGTATTACATGAAAACAGATCTGTGTTTGGTTGAGATGTTTTGGTTGTTTTTCACATATTTTAGCTAGTAGAAAGAACTATGACAGTGATAGATGGATATTTAAAAAAAAAAGGCTTTTAGGGGTTTGTGCTGTCATTTCACCTGTTTCATTTCATGTTTATCAGAGAATCTTATGCAAAGGAAGGGTTAATGAAAGGAAGTCGTGCCCAGTAGATTACTGACTATTATACTGTCCATCACAGCAGCCCAGTAGAGTCAGATCGATTGGTTGCAGATTGAACAAAACTCCTAGAATCGACAGCATTGCACAGCTAATTTAGTCTAAAAGCCAAATCTGAAATTAAGAAGGAAAAAAAAATCACTGGTTGCCCCACTAGTCCTATGTTGGTGAAGGTCCTCATTTATCCAGAAGCTGGATCATTGCAGTTTGACTGAATGATAAAGCAACTTTTAAGAAGATGATTTTTAGTCCAGTTGTCATCACTCAACGTCAAGAGCCTCTAGTCCTGGGCTATGTGTGAACTATCCCAACAAGGATTGCAAAGCGTAGGTCTTTCTCTCGTTGCTTTCCCCACCCTCCTAATTTTCTGGCCAATGACCAAAAAGATCTTTAGTCACGTTGCTTTGTTTACAAGCTTTGTTTCCAAACAGAAATGTTTGGTTGAAAGGCAGTCTGAATACAGAAAAAGCACAAGGTTCAGGACTCTATCCCGACCAAATTAAGTGGATTCAGTCCAAATCAATGTACTTTTTTAGTCTGAATACACCCTAAAACATAGGGGGACAAATTTGCGTCTGTGAAATATGTTTTTGGACTGTGAGAGGTGGCCAAATTGCCTGGAGAAAACCCTACGCTGAAAAGAGCCCCCATGCTAGTGCTAACCCCTACACCACTGTGATGCCCACATTTATATTGATCTGATATTGAATTATGGCTATACTGATTTTGTAGTTCTGGTAACAGTATTTCTGTGATTTTAAGGGAAATAGAAGACACCTGAGCCTTGTGAAAGCTGGCAAGACGAGGTTGGCCTAAGCAGTATTGGGCTTTGGGCTCATCTAAGCAAAGAACTCCACCTTTTTTTCAATCTAAAATGAGCTGAGAATAACTGTACTGTAATTCATTCATTGTAAAGCCTCAAATTATAGTCAGATCTGGAGGTGTAAACAAATGCTGTAATGTCACGTTGGGCTTCTGCTCGTATGTGCTGAGAGAACCCATCGTGGAACAAATGAAGGTCTGAGCAGTAGGCGTTAGTGACGAGCAAGCGATAGGGAAGAAGATGGATACAAATGGTCAGAAATGTGGAAAGAGACACACATGCCTTTTGGCAGCACATCAAACGTGGGAGCACTGTAATCTCGCATGGAGTCGCAAAGAAGAAAAAGCAGCAAAACCTCTTGAGAGCAGAGGAAAGGCAGGAAACAAATGGAAAAATAGAGGGCTGGCGTAAAACAAGTCCTGCCAGGAACTTGAGCTTTAAGGCTAGTGCCTTCAATCGGAGGAGAAAAGGGAAAAAAAAATGCACATAAATGCGACTCAATACAGAAAGAATTATTTAAAGGATGATTCAGAAGGGGAAGAAGAAAGGAAGCAGAACAGGAGAAAAAGGCACAAAGTACAGTGGGGGAGTAGGGAGATGTGAAGCAAATATAAAAGGATGGAGGATAAGAGGTTATTGGTGATGAGCTGATGATAACATAAAAAGGCAAAGAAGTGAAAAATGTAGGGCAGCAAGTCACTCCAAAAGAGTTGAAGCTGCTCCCTTCTCTTGCCAGCTAATTAGCATGTCAGTGCCCTTAAACAAGGCGTTGAACCAGCAGTTGCTGCTCTGATATGGGCACTGTCCAGGAGCTGGAGGCTGTGTACTGTGCTGGGTAGCTCCCACGTCAGCCGCTCCCTTCCCCTGCAGCCCCCCTCCCAAAAGCTACAGCTGTAAATAACCGTACACTTTCACAGGCTGCAGTAGGCAACTCCACTCGCGTCGGTACTTCATCTGTTCGTGTTCCTCCAGCTCAGCCTCGGAGAAACTTTTCAAAGATCTTTGGTGAAGTTCTGATAGTGCAGAAACTGAAAAAAAAAAAAAAAAAACAGAAAAAAGCAACCAAACAAAAACAACAGTTTGGCTTTTATTTGTTTTTAGTGTGCTTTTTTTTCTTTTTTTTTTAAACAGGGGGCTAAAGTCAAAGGCAGAAAAACCTTTGCCATTTCAAACAAATAAAATTACAAAAAAAAAAAAAAAAAAAAAAATTAAAAACAGCCAGTACTTAAATTATTCCCATTTTTTGGGAGGATGGGATGATCCAGTGTAGTGAGGGCTGCAAGTACAAAAGCATCTCACTTCGATGAAAATCATCTTTTTGTGATTTTGTGGCGTTTTTATTATGATTATGGGGGAAATATATTGAGAAAAAATAGCTCAAAATTGCTGTTCTGAATATTTCTTTATTCGGTCCAGCTTAATGGGTCCATTTTATAATGGAAACGCTCAAAGTGCCGGACTGGACCATACCATACCGGACCGGACCATACCGGACCATACCATACCGTGCCAGACCCTACAGCTTAGTGGAAATGAGGCTTAACTGGGGATGAGGTAACAGACATAACAAAAAAGATCTTTTTATTAATTGGTACCTTTTTATATTATGGAGCTGGTTATTAACATAATCGTGCATTATTTTTAGGAACATTTGTGCATTACACAATAAAAAAGGCGCAAATTTGGCATGGATCCATTTTAGGATCCGTTCTTGCAGAAAAGCACGTTAGCCTCAAGTAATTCAAGATTTAAAAATACTTATAAAGTATATTGAATATTGTTCTGTAGGTACACCTCAGATTTAAAGACTACATTTTGTGCATATTAGTGAGCCTGGGGCAAAACGATACTACATATTTTCGGAACAATTGAATGTTTGACCGCCATCTTTACAAATGTCTGCCACTTTGGATTTTTCTTGTGGCTAACATGCTTTTCTGAAAGAAAGGACCCTGAGGTACATCCAAGGTAAATTTGATGCTTGTACCACAGAATGAAGGATTTGTCTGAAATATCAACCCAACCGACTCCACTAATGAGAAAATGGTGGGGTATCTTTGTTTTTCACTCTTTGGGGCATTGACGACCTCACTGGGTTTCCACCAGAGTAGAGTGGTTTGAGTCCCATAAAAATGGAGATGGAAAGCACCTTCTTTCGTCTGTCAATTACCCTTTTTTTAACCTTTTTTGAAAGACATCATGTTCTCCTTGATCTCGCTTATTTTTGAAACACCTGCAGGAGTTAAGATACTCCTTGTGTGCAGGGAGGGGGTGGAAGAGGTGGCACAGGGAACATTGAGAGGGGATACCATGTGCTCAGCTATGTGTGGGTAATACAGTTCTCCAACAGCAATGATGCTATTTGCACAGAGTGTTTGCTTTAATTGTGAAAGTGACACCAATGATGTGAGAAGACGAAAATAACATCTTGTCCTTTTGAGCAAACATAACATTTCATTAAGATGTCCTGGTGTGAGTAAACTAACAAAACAACCACCAAGGTGCTATTAATGTGCTCTTTTTAGTCTTGCTTCCCACTGACACATGGAAATGCCACAGGTGTACATGAGTGTGTTGTTTCACTAAGGCCACATAGATGCATTTAAACAATACTGTACGTGACATTTCCCCAAGGAGAAAAGGTTTTGAAAGAGCAATCCATTTTTTTTGTCACAAACCACTGAGACCCAGCACAATAAAAAGCACTCACTCATTGTCTTTCACCTTAATTAAGCCATCCATCACCGGCTGACTGATGCGAGGGAATAGTCTAAAGCAGAGGCTTCAGGGGACAGTGGGAGCAAACACCCAGCAAGTTCTCCAACATGGACATCTGTAAATTAAAACATACCATAAACATATTTCCTTTGAGAAGATAAAGGACTGGTGGAAAAAGGTCATACTACCATTTTTTTTTTCCTGGTTTGAACCTGAATAGAAGCTATTTTTATTTTATTTGAATCTTTAAATTACTAAACACATCCTAAACATACATTCAACCAAACATGATTAACACTCATGTTATGCACAACAATGCAAAATGTATGAGTATTAACTGATACATGTAACTGATGCAGAGAAACAGTATTAAGAAGAACATTTGCATTATCACGATGCAACTTTTAAAATATAAAACAAGCCACTCCTTGAGTCCAGTTTGGTTTGAGGTTTTATTTACACGGTCGCTGTTGGTTAACCATTTCCAACAACCTAAAATACAAGAAGAGATGTCACATAGTAGGCGAGTATGTTACACTAGTCCAGTTAGTCATCAGACAAGAGTCCAAAAATCCCTGTTGAGACTTGCCAATTTTAAAAGGGCCATGTGGCAGTTTTGTTCCAAAAAGGTTTTCAAAACATTTTCTTTCTTTTTTTTTTAGCTTTAACACCTCACTAACAGCTTTAAAGTTTTTTTTTCTCCCATTTTCTTTCTACTGAGTTGTGTTTGTTGAGGCACAGATGAAAACTACTTATGTTGGTAGCTTTAGATTGCCATAGAGACAATTTGTGCCAAAAGGAAGTTAATTTTACCCATTGACTGTTTAAGTGAACTGGCCTGAGTAAGTGTGGCATAACCTATTACTTAAGGTTACTAGTTCCAACTAAATGAATTATATTCAGTCACCAGTTTTTCGTGATATGGCCGTCTCCATGTTTGAACCAGAAATTTTCAGTAAGCAGCGATTGGTCCAAATCATTCTGAGTCTACATTTCTATGGCAACCACTGTCTCCATCAGGAGTGATCTTTTTAGAAGACCACATCCCTTCCACTCTAAGCAGCTCGAATGTTTGATACAAGACCATCTATTTTTTTTTTTTTTAATCACATGATTGGTCAGTTTGTAACTTGAATATTTGCACTGAATGAGTGTCTCTCAGTCCAGTTCTCATCTACAGTCAATGATTTTACTTGGAGATTTCAGGCTGGACTTGAAAATATAGATCAGTATGCAGCGGTAGAGTGGTCAACCTGTGATTCAGAGGACTGCAGGTTTGATTTGTCCGCCATGTTTCAAAGTGACCTCTAGCAAGACACTGAACCCCGCCTTGCTTGTGGTGGTTATAGGCTGGCACCTGTGTTCAGCAGGAATGTGTATGTGTGAATGGGTGATTGGGACTGTGACTACAAAGTGCCTTGGACCGTCAAGGAATGTAAAAAAAAGTTCCTTATGAAAAGACTTTATAATTAAGATTACACTAAAAGTATACTGGAGACCCCAAGTTTTTGTCTCATTCAAGTCCTCTCTAAAACCAAATTTCCATGGCAAATGGTCACCACCACTGAGTATTGGGGTTATTTTGTCAGATGTAGTCGTACTTTAAATGGATGCTCAATATGGGGGAGTACACTCAATTCTCTAGTACAATCTGTTGGTCACTTACAATGGCCAGTAATAAAATGCTGATATCAATGATTTGGCCCAATTCGAATGAACTGGTTCAATTAGTTTAAAACCGAGAGAACATAACTGAGCTCAATCATGCCAAACTATAGGGTCAAAATCACAATCGGGACACCTAAACTGTTTTTCAAGTACTTTTTGTGACAGTTGAGTATAAAGAAGAGGGAAAAATAAAGCTGGACTTGATACAATAATACTGCATTTTTTACAGAAATCCACACTTTTGTTTTTTTGTTGCTGTTGCAAAGACAATGTAACTATATTCTTCTTTAGCAACCTTAGTAAATCGATAACCTATATATGAATATCTGCTGTGACACTTTCTAAATAAAACGACGGAACATGCATGTGTCAGTTTTGCAGTGAGACTCCCCAGAGAATTTATCCTGTTTTCTCCCCCGAGAGACAGTTCCCCCCGCCTGCCGCTCATCTGATCAAAGCAAACCAGAATAGAATTTTGTCAAATTGAAGTCTAAATTTGTCAAATCAATACCCTCAGTCACAGCTTGTTCTCCTCTTGCACTGTTGAAACTTGTCACTCACTATTACTCTGCAAAGTCACAATGTATCAGGTAAAAAGGGGAAAAGTGAGTTGGCACTGAAGGGAGAAAACGTCCATGCTGGAGTAGGTGACATGTCGAGTAAGAGCATTGAGAAGTGTCAAGACCAGGGAATCTAAGCTTTCAGGCTGATTTACATGTTTTTTCAAATGAGCTACAAACACCACCAGCTGTAAAAAGAAGTTTGCAATCATTGAATTTCAGTAAAACAAAATAATGTGACACGGACCGAAATGCAGAAGGGACTTAAAATCTCAAAAAACTTCAGACAATCCCTGAGCTAATGCTGGTAAACACCATGTCTAAGCTGGAAAACTGGAACAGAGCTGAGGAGGATGAGAAAAGAAGTGGTTGTTTTGGTTGTCTTTTACCAGTGCGCCACCGTGCATCCCTTATTTATTATTTTCAAGTGAAAACAATTAAGACAAATCAATAAACCTAAGGCGAAATCATCTGTTCCAGATTGCTGCAAGGTCGCTCAGTGATGATGTCACAGCAGTGATGATGTCACAGCAGTGATGAACCCAAGGCGTGTTGCACATACAAGGACAGAGGCTATACATGTCCGAATTCCTTCACTTCTCAGCACATAGTGTACTACAAACTGAGTTCGCTATTTAGTGCTGTCCGAATCTACAATTCCAAAATCAAGTGCCCTAAAAATTTCCCAGAAGTCTCTGCGATAAACCTGTGTGCATCGATGCTCACTAGATTGGTGAATATAGACTACTATGCATTGAGTTTAAACTATTTTTACAAAAAAAAAATGTATTTTTTTAGTATACCATCAATGTTTTCATCTTCAGAACGTAGTGGATTCATGAAAAGTCATTGCAAATTGCTTTTAAAATCCAGGGGACCAGGTAGTCTCACACCGTATCATATTTTAATAGTTAGAGAGTAGAGTGGGAATTTAGTCATAGCCTGAAAAATGCACTGAGAGTGATATATAATGAAAAGTTCATTCAAGTGACCAGTTGGACCTTTGCTTTTTTATGTTTGAGAATGTGAAAGATTAAAAATGCGATAAATGGTTTTTAAAAAGCGCTGATTTGTATGTAATTAATTAATTTTGATAAACTATATAGTTTGACACTCCAAATTGTTTTAGATCCCTAAAATGCAGAATACTTTCATTACATTCTCTGAGATGTATTAGTCTGTCTGCAGGTTTTACTTTACCCAATTTCCACCTCTGACAGGGCCTTGACTGAAGGAGCAGGAAAACATCTGCATACGTTGTAGTAAATGTAAATATAGCAGTTCCTGATCTTATGAGATTCCAGTGTTGACTTTAGGCAATCATAGTTCATAAGTGAAAATTGACTGTTTTTTCCATTGCAATCCTTTCTGTCTTTTGTCTTTGCCATCAGTAACTGAATTAAAAAAAACAGGTTTAAAAAAATATAAATAAATAAAAAAGGCAAAAACTTCATTCCAACCATATTCGCAGATTTTCTTTGAAGGAGCAAAAGTCTGCTGATGATTCGAAGAAAACGGCTTTACCAAGAATTCTTATTTTAAAATAAAAATATAAGTCACTAAGTTTTTATTTTATTTCATTTTTTAAGTATGATGATTTAAACATAAAAATTCTTTTTGACTTTCTTAGGGTTCAGTTTTTGTCGTGTATCCGTTAAAGTTATTAATTTTCTTGAAAAAATATGTTATTTTCAATGCAAGAAATTACACATTGTTAACGTCTTTGGTGTAGTTTTACATAATTGTAAACAATTGAAAGTGTTTGGATTTTAGATTGATTAGGAGTTCTTAACTTGACAAATGCAACAAATGTCACTGATTTCATCTACAGGATAAAAACAAACAGATTTTTTCTTCTTTAACATCTTTCTTGCTGTGCTTTAACCTTAGATGAAAATAAAACCTTAAAGACTTTGAATGGTTAAGTTTGGTTATTTTTTTTATCTACTAGGCAGAATATTTAAGCAACGCATATTTGAACATAAAGGTCTTGGAATGGTTCAGGAAATTTAAATCAAGACTGAAATAAATAAATAAATAAAACAAGCTATTTAATTAGTAAAAAAGACAAACGGTGCCCAGCTTACATCTTTGTTGAGCTGGATCTCTCACTATTGCTCCCATGGTTTTAGACACTGGTGTGCTGGCAAACCGCCACACAAGGAGACACCATAAAGCAAGTGCATGGAGTGAAGCACTATCTGCTGTAAATTTTCTGTAGATTCTGGCTTCTATATGCCATCTGGAACTCCATCAAAATTTCAGAGTGCATTATCCACCTTGAAAGATTGCACGCAGAGCTTTATTCTCCAATATGTGGCGTCTTCACCCACACAAAATCCACCGCGGCAGGAGTTCTACTGTCTTAAGCTACACTAGTAGGAGTGTTTTTATGTGCACTTTGTAAAGCCTGAAGTAAATCACACTAATTGTAACTGCAAGAATAATGTAAATGATGCACAGGAAACAACACTTTTTCCTCGGCAAAATGTTCATTTCGAGCAGGATTTGGCACTTTTAGCTCATAAACGTGCTGTTTTTGTTCAAGCAGTTGGTAACAATAAAGCTTTTTCAAACAAATCAAGTAAGAAGATATGATGAGCTGCTGTGGAGCTGCAATGGTGGAAGGCTTTTTGCTCACCAGGCACTATGGACTATTAAGGAAATTACATTATCTAACGTTAGCGCTTCTCCTGTTTTGGTAGTGTCAGAGGGATGGGCCTAAAAGCTTTGAAGGCTACTTTATCATAACTGATGTGGTGTACAGTTTCTGTTTATCTCTTGTGACTATACAGTTCATTGCATATTAAAAAAGCACTTGGGAATCAAACAAAACAGAGTGATGGCTAATGTAGTTAAGACCAACCAAGCTGAGAGTTAAGCTCTTAGGGAGGTTCAAAAACGACCTTTTTGCACATCCGCTAAGTTGCTTTTTACAGATTTTTGTTAAAAAAGAAAGAAATACTAATGAATTTCTTCTTCTATTTTTATTGTAAAATACACAACTGCTGACATATCTGTTAAAAGAAAAAGCTCAGATTTTTAAGAATTTAAAGCAACTGGCCATTGGTAAATTTAGGGTGTATTCAGACTGAGTCTGGACTGAGTCCGCTTACCTTGGTTCGGGTCAAGTCCTGAACCTTCTGTATTTGGACTGCCTGATTTCTGATACGAACCAAAGCTTGTAAACAAAACAACATGACAAAAGGCCAGGAATTACTAGGGCGGGGCAAAACAATAAGCGAAGGAATAATGGCAGTCCCTGGCTTTGCAGTCCTTGTTGATATAAACTTTGTATTTCGCTGACCGATTTTGAACGTCTGTATCACTGCCTGGTACAACACTTACTCTGAATACACCCTTAGAGGTGGAGACAATTGTTAGCAGTTTATTTCAGTGTGTGGCAGCTGTGAACAGGAGTCTCGTCTTCTGGGTGCAAGTATGCCACAAACAAAGGTTGTACACAGGAGACAGAAAATGCCTCAAATCCCCTCTCCCTTTCAAACCATCTGCGTTTTGCATGTAGAATACTTTTTCCTCCTTCTAGTGTCTACTGTCCATTGGGTGAAGATGAAC
Organism: Oryzias curvinotus; assembly: GCA_023969325.1. Classification (NCBI taxonomy): domain Eukaryota; kingdom Metazoa; phylum Chordata; class Actinopteri; order Beloniformes; family Adrianichthyidae; genus Oryzias; species Oryzias curvinotus. The sequence goes on along the minus strand of CM043707.1, from coordinate 7,438,205 downwards.
TGTTGTGTCTTGGTCTGATGTTAAGGGTTAGGGGTTACGGTTAGGGTTAGGGGATGGTTCTGTGCCATCCTTTCGTGGATTGATTGCTTTTCTATTCCACCAAGGTGGTTAAATAACGGTTGCTATCCTCCTTTAGTTAAAATTGTCAAAGGTTTTGTGCTTAATGCCTTTTTCAAAAAAACAAAACCCTATTGTCAATGGTTTTGTTTGTTTTTTTCCCTCAAGAAAAGCATGCCTATGCTATGCTGCTACACTAAAAAAGTTGTCCATGCAGTAACCCCTTTATTTCCCCATGGAGTCATGCTTCACTTGAGTGCCGCACTGTTTAGGCATCAAGCCATATGCACACCTATGACCATATTAACCTAGGTGAACATTCACTAGCCACCAGAGTGAGATTATGCCACCTGGCTCTTTCACTTTTACAGTTCAGCACTTATGAGATGATCTGGAACTGCGAAGCCATGTACGCACTGATCCGCAGACGATATGGGAGGCAGATGTAAAGGCTAAAGGTCAGCCGTTCATCAATTTGTTATCCTTTAAGTAATGTCACCGGAGTGCGTTCATGCACGTAGAGTAGCAGCGAGCATCCAGTCTCTCTGCTTCTATCTGTCGGTGGAATACAAAGTACTAAAACACGTAAAGGGGATCACACTCTGAGCTTTGGAATTACACAAAATGTGCAAAGAGATTAGTTTCTTTGCCATCCGTCTTACATGGATTTAGCCTCTGGGTTTTGGTCAGGATGGTCTTTAATATATTTGTACTTAAAAAATAGTTGGTCCTTTTATTGTTCGGTCCTCTTAAAGATAACTTTTCCCCTGAGACTTTAAGAGGAAAGAGTTTTTGTTCTTCCTAATTCCAGCAGAAAACTGGAATAACTGGATAAAAGCAGTACTTCCTGATCTGTGTATTAGTTTGAGTTTTTTTAATTATATTTTTTGTTAATTTATACATACCTCAACAAACGGAGTCCTATTGGGGACAGGGAGTGACTGTATGCTTCCTTCTCTTAGATTGTTTTTTTTTTTTTTTTTTTTGATTTTCTGTTGCAACCAAATTGGCCAATTTTTCATTTTATTGGAGGGTAACAAAACATATTTAAAACTTACAGTTTGGTGTGCCCTATAGATGACGTACATTTGAACATAGAGCATGTATTGATAATGCGCCTTAAAATTCGTCGCACATATGCAGGAAATATGATACATTAACCGAAATAATTCTGATTTCCTTGTAGGAGCTTTTCGAACATGTTGACTGGCGATGGATGCATAACTATGAGAAAAAACGTTAAACCTTTACCATCGGAGCTTTAGCTTTTTTTTTTTTTTTTTTTTAAGTACCATCACTCTACAACTGTTTATGCAATTAATATTCCAGGTGATTCTAAGGCCCAGAAAAGCAGTCTTGAGGTGACGTAAGTAAAAAATTTGATTGACGGTACACCATAAAAGCCGATGTGCCCAACAGTGTGCAAGATACGAGTATCTGATCTTGATAAATATCAGGCAAGGCCTTGGTGTTCTTTTTGGTCTGCAGTGGCTTGAGAATCAGATGTGCTGCACTTGCAGCACAAATACTCTAACAGGATCAAAGGGTTCCTCATATGTTATTTTTGCTGGTTGATCAGTTGCAACAGATTTCTTATTGGATTGGAAATGTTCAAATCATCACTCGTTTTGATCACTGCTCAAACCTACATATGAAAATTGTGGCGATCATTCCAATGAAGTAAATTAGTGACAGTCAGTGTCAGTGGTTGTTTTTTCTTGGGGGCGTTAATAAAGATTAATAAAAGTGGGTGAAAATGTCCTATTGTGTCCCACCAAGTTTGGGGCCGAGGTTTTACTAAAGGTTATGTTTGACATAATTTATGCAATGAGGAAAATGAATACATGAAGGGATAATTAACCCCCTGTGCATACAAACCGTTACACATGTATATTAATATTTCTGACTCTGGTGAAGAAAGTATACACATGCCACAAGGATTCTTTTTTTTTTCTTCCTAAGAAAAGGGGGAAAAATAGTTTTCCATGAAAAATGGATATGCACTTTTGGGACTATCCGAGCGGTTTATTTGTTCTAGTTCATGTTTTTTGAAATATTTCTTTCTATGTCAACCATTTTCTGGTGCGTTGGCATGCCATTTCGATGATCATGCTTGACTTGACTTGAAATGGGAGGGAAAAAAAGAGATATTTCAATTTTCTCTATGTATTTTGCCTGTAGCCACTTCCCTTTAAAAGGCTTTTAGGGCGTAATGGTGCATCACGTAAAAGGGTTGACACGTGATCTCAACATGCTCCCTGTGAGATAAAGTTGTTTGGAGAAAGGTGGGTGCAGTGCCGAGGCCTTTGACATGGCTTTCATGTTGAATAAAGATCAGGTAAAAGCCTCTGGTTTAACCCATGGAGTCTGATGCCATCTGGATGGAGAAGGCAATGAGCACTGAGTTGAGTGATTTCCATTGTGAGTGAATGTGACTCAATCATATTTGCTTGGTTAACTCAATGACAGATGTAGTCAAGTGGAAAAGAACATAATAAAAGTCTGTAGAAGTCTAGCTGTTAGCAGGTTTCACAACCCAGTAAAACTCTCATCTATACAATATCTACTCTGTCACAACACTTTGAAATAAAACACTTAAGAAGTAAGATGTAAAATACAAGAGACCCCTAATGTATTTAAAGTAATGATAATTATTTTACATAAAAACATTCTCAGTGGTGTGTTTATTGTGATTAGTGAAGTTTTCAACCAAAATTCCAAATCCTAAATGTCTTAAAAAGCCATATTTCATGTTTATTTGAAGCCTTTTTTTTTCCAAAATCTCCTCTACATGGGGTGGCCATTGGTGCTAAGCTGAGTAACCCCGCCCTGGATCCCCCATTTCTGCAAGCTGCGTCGGTGAAAAGTGACATTTTTTGAACAATGTATGAAATGACTATGCAAATGTCTGTACCAGACCCAGCTGTTTAAAAAAATTACACACGAAAAAGAACTTTGATAAGCCAATGACAAATTCTTTGAATTACGTTATAATTTAGGCTACATTGCACCAGCAAGCAGCACTGGATGTGGCTAGGAACTGATTTGATGCTAGCACATGCAGACTGTTGAATTCACTTACACAGCAAATCCAATGAAACGCCAGAAAGAAAGTGGCTATTCGCATGTCATTTTAGAAACACGTGCGGCCAGTGCTGAATTCTTTTTCTCGGTCGCACTGACTCAGAGGAAGGGTTACGTGTAGGATTACGGTTTAGGGTTAAACTGCGTTCATACTGAATGCGATCCGCACGGCCACTTTCAATGTTAAGTTAGTGGTACAGATGCTACCTGAGGTTCTGGGGCGCAATTTGAGTGGCTTGGCGCATAGGTCTGGCAGCAGCACGATTACAATAGGACCCTTTTTAACCAAATCGCCCAACATTAACCGGGACAGGCATCACTAGCGATCACTAGGTCCTGGAAGGCGAGCTGGCGGCCAGACAGAAACTCGCTGCGGGATGGGGAGTCGGCCTACCCGGGTCTCCTGAACTGTGTGATATTTTGTACTATTTTCATCGAGACAATAATAAAAAAGATCCCCTGATTTTATTCTTGTTTTTTCATTTTAATGCAGGGCAGCAAGCCTTCAAACTCAGTCATAGAGAGAACACAAATACGGCAAACACATGACAGCTGATAGGACGACACAGGTATGTGGATTTTGGCCAAAAGCAGCATAAAAAGACCCATGGGTACACTTTTATGATAAATAAAAAGATGATTGGAGTTAGACTTTACAAAATGTATCAATTCTTCATAAATTGTTGATGACAAATAATTGCCTGTAAAAAATTAAATTGCCTGGCTGAATAGGGTGCACTGGTGATGGCTTCATGGAACCCTTTCAGCACACATTTTTGGAGGCTAATTAGCATTTTTGTTTGGGGACTGAGTCATGCTCTTCTATTTATTTATAGTTCTTGACCATAGACTCAGTAAAATGTGTTATAACTTTTCTCCCATTAGCCAAGACCTGAATTCTTGCTCCACATACCAGGAGTCCTATATATTCCACTTTTTTTTTTTTTTTGCACAGCCTATTTTCTAATTATGACCTGCTGTGCATTGAAACATTCATGTGGCTTCAGATTGCCACTGAAACTACAACGACAGCTGATCAAAGGACAAAAATGATGAAATACAGGCAAATTCCTATTACTAATAATCATTTTATGTCAAGTGAGAATGATGAATTGCATTGTGTGGGGAGCTGCTCTGTTGGTGTCAAACAAGTACCCATTAAAGAAATGACTCAGTGCTGAGTAAGAACAACATTAGTTTAATTGAACAGGAAGCCCACTCAATGCAGAAACGTAATGTGTCAGTAATCCTGTTTTCTTGGGTTACTGTTTTCCCAACCAATGTCCAAGAACCACATTTATAACAACATTGGAGGTTAGGTAGAATTTAGGCAGGTATGGCAACTAGATTTTTTTGTCTGTAACCTAAAACTATATCTTAAGAACTTGAGCTTTCTAAGTGTAACCTGTTTATCTTTCATTAAGTGTGAAATCCTCAGTTTTTTTAATTAAATGTGTGGACCTGTAGGTACAAAGAAAGTCTATTTGTCGGCACTCAATTGTTCACGTGCAAAGTTTTACCAAAATAAAACAGACTGTTTCATAATCAATTTCCAAAATTTCACATTCTTTTGCCTACCTGCAGTGCTTGTAGATTTCTTGCAAAACCAATTTTAGATACTTTCCTATTTTATTATAAACTTAGACACAATCAGTGGATGGTTAGTGTGGCATTTGCGTGGTCAGTAAGGAGCCGGTACTAGCTCCTTACTGACTTACTTGAACGTCAAAAGTGCGTGCAACTTACACTAGCCTTACAAATATGTTATGATATGCTTTCCACACCTGCAACAATAGTAGTTCCATTTTCATGATGTCCCTTAAGGTGCCCTTACGAGCTTCAAAAGAACTGCAAAACAGATCTGCCCTCTCATTAATGCTGAATACATTCAAGAACGCGCTGAACGCAGGTTCTTGAACAGGGTTTACAATATGGGGCTCACACCGGACTGTCACTACAGTTAGAAGAGGCTTCCAAATCTCATTAATCTTGTTTCAGGTGTTATCTTTCACAACTCTATTCCAATATATGAAAGACTTAGTGTCATATATTTTGGCTGGGCACAAACCACAATTATTAATGTCTTCTCTGTGATCCCTTTTTAAACCGTTGTCCGTTCTGTGTATTGGGAAGGATGCTACCCATACGCCACTACCAAATCCAAGTCCCCAACTTGTCAAAGATTGACTGGTCCGCCTTTAAGTTAGGTTTATTAGCTGTGAATTTTGGTACGTTCAGCCCGAAAACTAATTTAAAAAAATGTAATAGCTACATGTTAATGCAAGAGTTTAGCCCAAAATGCACATATATGTGCGTTTACATCGACTTTTCATTGAAAGTGGCCTCTTGAAAGTGCATTACTAAGGGCCGTGTGTCTATGATCCCCCACTGACCTGGACAATCCAAAAACCTGTAGGATGCATGTGACTAAACCTGAAGACAAGAGAGGACTCCATTTTAACCTGGATGATAAAATGTGAAACTTTCTGGTTTAAGGAAAACCAAAATGAAGAAAAATGTAAACAAAGCAAAAAAAGGCACAACGTTACTTCCTCTTCTTTAGGCCATCCATTAATTCAAATAAACCGCCTCAATAATTTAGGAAATTCCACATAAACAGGATGGAGTATATGTGATTTGGATCTTGTGCAACAGGACGTGGCAGCAGCCATCTTAATGAGTTTGCAGCTTATCATCACTCACAAGAGAAAGCAAATCAATCAGAAACCCCTGCACAGTGACGGGTGGGTGGAAAGGAGCGAGGCGGCAGGAAGTGGAATTGTGGCACGAAAGGAGAAAAAACTTGTCAGTCCTCGAGTGTTGTTTACCACAACACCCCGCTGCCAAGGATTTTCCTGAGGGACACTTGTTTTAATAAAAACTGCTCCCATATTAAATTCTGAACCATTAGCAAGGCTGGCGAGCTCACCTGAAGCTTTATCAAAGCACTGGAACAGATGAATGAGCCTTTATCATCGCGGCTGGACCGCTTCAATAAACGGGGTCCGGGCCTCTATCACGCCAGTATTACATCGGAATTTAATGCTCACCTTTTTTCTGTGAATGATGCCAGCCTTTGCTACAAAAGCCTTTGCTAATTGGTTGATAAAAGCGGTCATATTGACCAAATCTTTATAAGTCAACATTGTCAATCTTTCTGTAGCTGTGTTTCCATTACACATATACACAAAACTTTATGGAAATTCAAGAAATGTTGAAGAAATAAAATTTTGCTATTACACCGTTTCCATTAAATCATAATTATGCAAATAAACACAACTCAATTCACGGGATAAGTCATTCCAAAACATGGCAACGGATGTGAACAATGGTTACAGCAGATGCATTGAAATTTCTGCCACGGCACCAGCGCTCATCATAATCTATCAAAGGAGACGTCAGCAACGTATTCAGGTGGCACTCGTTGTGCAGCCAGTTCCCACTAACAAGTGCATTGCCATCATTATCTACAAACTGGTTACCTGTGTAAAGTTGTTGGTCACATAACCCATTTAATGAAAAAAAAAAAAAGCATTGGAATTTTATTTCGATACGCCTCAAAAACCACTTTTTCTAAATTGCTGTGTTTCCGAATTGATCACAAATACCATTTGCACAATATCATGGTCAATGGAAACACAGCTCTTGAAAACCTTTTTGTATGTCATGCAAAAACATATGTAATGAGACTCCAAGCCCTCAAGTTTTGTTTGTCATTTGGTATTAAGTGCTCAGTACCTTGGTTTATATTAACTAACTCTAGTTATTGACAGTAAAGTGCAAGTGTCCCAATGGGCAAATAACTATCAGAAGTTTCAAGAGGAAGCCTTCTTTGAGAGGAACAGAAATAAAGAGCAGGACATCAATAACAGGAACTGGCAGTGGAGTGGATAATTAGCCTTAAAAAGGAACAAATAATCAATATTCCTCTTCCCCCTCTTTATACCAGGACTTTCTTCATGGAGAAGTGCATCCTTTGGAGGACCGTCAGCTAAAACAGGTGACACTAGGCCAACCACAGAGGCTCATCTATCAGCGGAGACTCAGACAGACAAAGCAGATGTACTGTAAAAGCCCAGCAGCTCTGGGACCTGTGTAACACCAATGAAGGATAGGTGTGGATAAAGCGTTCTCTTTGGTCTGCTATTACGGTCATTAATCACATACTACGTCTGCAAAAGGTTAGAGCTACTTCTCAAAAAGGACGCAGCCGGTTTGAAATTAAAATGAGGCAAGAGTCTCAGACTCTAGATGTCTGCTATTTCACAAAGCAAAACATGAATTTATTATTATTATTACATAATTTGTGGCTTTTAAATGTTGACCAGATTTCCTTTGTTAAACCCAACTTCCATTAAATTCCTATCTGAATAAGCTATTATTCAGTATTGTACAGTATTGTACTCATCAGGTTCTAAGAATTTATAAACTGTTTTCCTACACGAGAAAACCACCAGTTATAATGTGCTGACCCCAATACATTTAATTTTATAGAAATAATCTTTAATCAAGACGTTTAGCAAAAGCAGCAATCAAAAACATTTGATTGGCAATCAGATATTAGATAGTCATATACTAATACACCTTTGTTTTCCTCTGGTTAAAAATGATTTGCAATCAGAATTTAATCTTCAAATCAATCACCCAAAGTTACATTAGATTGAAAGTTGGCCATATTTTAAAGTTTATAAGTGTCACTGCAAATGCCATTGCAAACATTTTGGTCTTTTTATCGAGATAATCTTTCTTTTTATATAATTGAGTAATCAAACAAAAATAACCTAAAATCTTAAACTACTTTTTTTGGGTCAAAAGATACAAAAAAACAACACAAAACAACCAAAAAACCCATGAATTTAAGAAGTTCTTTTTAGGAATAGTCTCTTATCTATGACTTTTAAATGTAAGAGTTTATACAATAGTTGACAACGGACATTGTCAGGAGGCAGTCATGGACATTTCTGGGTTTTAAGACCTTCCAAGAAATTTTTACATTCTTAAAATTTGACTAGACTCCAGGCAAATGTGACCTTTGTTTGAAAAAACTGACAATTTTTCATCTTAAAGTCATGAAAAATCCCAAGTATTTGTACCCCACTAATAAGCAGCAATATACAGAGGTTATTGAGGCTGATTATGATTGATAACTCTGAAATTAAAGCCTCGAGCAGTGTTGCATGGCCCGCGGGAAACACCCGTCCTCACCACCATCACCCCATTGCCTTCTTTTTACCCGGTTGAGCCGCTGCTTCACACGCTACACTCCCCCCCCCCCATCCCACCCTGGACAAAGCTGCAAGTGACAAATTCATGAAGGAAAAAAAAAAACTTTTCTAAAAATTGTGGCTTTTTTGTTGGTTTTATCTCCATAGCAACCCTTTTTTGGTTGCCAAGGGAAGAAAAACAAGTCTATGTAATATTAAGAACAATCTGCAAAAGTAGTTTTTTTTATTTCCCTTGACAACTAATGTTTTTTGTTAACCACACCCACATCCCTAATGTAGTCACATTGTATGTCTTTGGTTGCAATTGTACTCTTAAGCTGCTGTGGGTAAAATTTTATGAAGTTTGTGGAGAGGGGGAAATATTTACAATTAAAAAAAGCAAAATTCAAAGAACAACCTGGTCCTTGCAGACTCCAGGACTTCTGTAGGACGTAAATGTCCCATGAACCCCAATCAACCCTTTTCTTTTTAGCCGTCTTCTGTCTTTTTCATTTCAATGATCTTAAACGCAAAAAAAACTGACGTTGGGTATCCCTTTTGCTGTCCTGGAAAGGCGGCGTCGTCATTAAGGTTTTTCCCCGCAAATGTTATTAGCATAACTCATGAGATGTTGCTTCAAAGAAAAGAAAATCTCACGACGACACGAGTGGGGAGACAAAAAAGCGACACCTGAAATCAAAAACTAGGTTTGTGAGATACTGCTTCAGCTACGACAGCCTTTGTGTTTGTACCAGGCCTTCCTGGCTTTAATTATTAGAAGTAATCTCAGAGGCGCAAATTGATTATTTGAATTTTCACATTAAGTCAGAACCTACAGGGACCTCAATTTCCACACCATTTCAACATTATCCTCCTTTGAAATCAAGTTTTATTTAAAAGCAATTAACGGATTTCTCTGAAACACAAACGGCTGTGGAATTATCTCCACACAAATTATTAATTTCATTGCACACTAACGGATAAATTAAATAAGTTCAGTTTGGCAATTTGACAGTGACAATGGAAACATTACATTTGGGTAATGGGGAAAGAGAACATTTCCTGCTGCATTGTTTAAAAAACATACCTCCTGAAAACAAAAACTTTACTGTTAGGTTTGTTGCTGCTGATTCTATGGGGTTAGATTACTGTCAAAATGAAACAAATACACATTAAAAAGATTGGGCCCTCTTTGGGAAAAAAACAAAAAATACAACATTCTTTTTTTTGTTTGTTTAAAATGTCTGTTTTGGATAGGACGTTCCTCTGAGTTATATATGAGTTATTTGTCTTGAATATGATATTTGTAAGGGTTAATGGCAGACGAAGTGTGTAGTACCAGAAATGAATGCACGCTGTGGAAGCCTAAACTATCCGACGCCATCCGGAGGACGGTTACCTCTACGAAGTGCGTTGATTCTGATAATGCACACTTCAAAGGCCATTAACTCTCATATGGGCACTTACAAAGAAATAAATATTCAACCTTTATTTTTTTTTTGGTTTGGATCGCATTTTTCACAAAAAGCGGAGTATCTGTTCTGTGGTGCTCAGACCCACTATCGTGAAGGAAAGGGCAAAGGAAAGCGATATATGTAATGGCCTACGTAGTATGCATGATCACTTTTTAATGCACGCCGTGGAAGCCTGAACCGTCCTCTTCCACGAAGTGCGTTAAAAAGTAATACTTCGAAGGCCATTAACCTATTTATACCATGGTCACTTACAAAATAAATAAATAGTAACCAGTTTTTAGTCCTTAATTCTTGTTTTTTTTTCCATTTGGATTGCTTTTCTCACAAAAAGCGGACTATTTGTTACGTGGTAGCGCCGCACCATGTAACATATAGTCCGCATCGCGCCGCACCACCGCTGCAGTCAAGATTTGGTGACATAAAGCGATATATATATATGCTGATCGTCCCGATGGGTTGAATAAAGCATCAGTTCAGAGAAAAAGTTCACCTCTTACCGCTTGTTTTTGTCCAAATGATGAAGCAAAAGGTTGTTTTAAAGATGATACGGAAAATTTAAGCTAGGTGACCGGAAAATCTTTATTAGATGTGCATTATTCCTGCGCGTTATCACTTTTTAAAGCACACCCAGCAGCCAATCAGAATTGAGTATTCACCCCGCCCATTGTATAAACCCTGTTCAATTACTGGGTCATAGGCATGTATCTCAAGTCACGTAACATTGATTAAAGTAAGTGCGCATGCGTACTCACTGCAACTAGAGATAATGTCAGGAACTGAAGCTGATTTACACCTGTCCATCCGTTGCGTTGACACAAAAACATAGAGCATTTTTTAATCAATTGCAATGTTGACATCAACTCCATCATGTCTGCGTCTGACATTTGTTCTCAGCAACGCAGGAATTCTATTTTTAGTCCGCTGATGCGTCAACGTTGTGGCAAAAAGCCGAAGAACCATAAACAAGTCTGGATTTCAAAATAAAAATTTCTGTTGTAGTCTCAAAATAAAACTTTATCAAATTTTCTCTGATATTTAAGGTGACAAAACCACGCAATAATGCACGTTAAACACTGCATATAACACTGGCATCCAATTTCACCAAGGGCAACGAAAGTTATATTTTGAAAGTACAAACACATAATTATGACAAACATGCATTCTACAGGGGCGCAGCGAGGAAGGAGAGGGCATGGGGCCTGATTACTTAAGGTTGGTAGGACAAACCACTCCTCCGGTCATGAGATGGATTTCCACACAACACAACGCATGTGCACCGCAGACGGATCAGTATATACCTGGGCTAAAAGATGCCTCTGCAATGGAGAACAATCAGGCTTACGCGGTTTTATAAACCAGTGAGATTTTTTTTTTAAACATGGCTTTATTCTTTTTTTTAATAGGTCATTGGTCCCAACAAATCATTGCTAACCTTCATGCAGCATTGGCGTCATCAACAAGAGACAACCTAGTATGATAAACAATATTACAATAACGTCACATTTAAGGTTGTGTAGATAAGCTAAAAACATTTTACCATTACCATTTTATCTTTATGTTGTGGCATCTCAAAAGTCCCATTTGATTCTATTTTAGTGAAAAAAATAAATAAATAAAGGCTCAGTAAACATGCACTTAGTTCAATCAGTGTGCAGGGACTCGACTGTAATCCTGCAACGCATTTTGGACAGTAATGTAACAATATTCATAGTTTCATAGAAACAGGAGGTGTCAAAAAAGTTAACACGAGCATAACTGGCTTGTGGCGGCCAAGCGTTCATAGCGACGTTGCGTTTTGACCCCTTAGTATCAAAGTGAAGCAGAGTTCACCAAGCGTTGGATTGTTCACCCACTAATAGGGGACGTGAGCTGGGTTTAGACCGGCGTGAGACAGGTCTAAACAGGTCTATTATAAGTAATAATAATTTGTGCACAACTTTGTCCATGAGAATGCATTGCATTTTCATAGTCATCTTATAATTCACTATTAAATGCTGTGCACATTTTGCTGGTGGCTTTTTTTCTTTTGCTTGGTTTACTTTCACTTAAATATTACAAGTGCTCATTTGCAAATTGGATCCATTACAGAGCACAAAGGTCAGACGTTGTTAGCATCACATCAAAAACTGGTCATCTGTAAACTGCCCAATTGTCGAGGTATTAGCGACTCACATTCTGTGAGCAGAAAGGAGTCATTTGGGTTTAGTTATGATCTCCATTTTCTAAGTTGAAGTCCTCTCGCTTTCATTGTGTATCGTAAAAAATGGGAAATCCAGCGTCTTACTCCATACGGCGGTCCTTATCTCTGGTTTAAGAGAACACTTGCGCTGACGGAGTCAAATTCCCGGGTTTTAATGTTGCTCGGAGCAAAAGAAAATATAAAATGGGAATGTCTACCTCAAGGTCAAAAATGAATGGCCCCCTTTACAACTGGCCAATTAAATCCTCCTGGGTTTCCTTCACAGAGAAAAGGAAACTTTTATGCAGGGATAAACGTCCCGCTCCAAGGTTACAACCACGAAAGACGAAAGGTTCACTCCCTTAGAATGTGTTTTTACCACAGGTCACCACATAAACCGGTTTATATTTGAGTCACTACATGCAACAGAGTTAAAACACCCGCACAAAATAAATAAAAAACATGAGATATAGATGGCAGTGTCCCTGAAAATGACAAAAAGAAAACGACATTGTTCCATAGCAGTCCCCCCTCCGTCTCCGTCTCCGGTTAGATTGATTCCTCCCCGCTAATGGGTTAATTTTGGCTTAATTCAATAAGCACATCCTCCCATGACACTTTCCACATTTATATGGAGACTATAATAACATCTTGATGGTTAGATGAGTTGGGAATCTCTGGTGGTTTAATTTGGTTCTAATTCCGACTGTTAACACGTTTCATCTTAGCAAATGAAATCTAACACACAGCTTTGACTTGTTTCTGCAGTTTGCATCATTCTGGCACCAGTTGAGGTCCGTTGAAGGCACCTGGGTTAAAAAAAAAATTGAAAGCTTGTTGATGGAAAAGTACACGTTGAAATCTCTGGATTTGTTGCTTGCTAGTTTTTTTCAGAGCCACTGCCGCAAACTTATTAGCCATGGTCGTGCTTGAGTTTTTTCTACATTTATTTTTCTAATAATGTGCATGCTGAACAACACAAAAACAGATTTTCAAGTTGATTATAAATACAATCATTTGTTAAGGCAAATTAAAAAAAAAACAGAGGGTGGAAATGTAACCTTTTGGTGATAAAATGCTCCTAGAACATTTTTAAGCTTCAACATTAGATGGTTAGAACATCCAAATCTTTTGAAGTCCCAGTCCGAAAACCTAGAGCCGACCTGAGGCACGTCTGCTTTTATCCCACAAAAGCAAACAACATCCAAACTTTAGTAAAGATGGATGTACATATTGTGCATTAAAAGTGAAACCGGTCAGCCCAGAGGTGCTTATTACGTCAATGTGACGGTAGATCGTAGGCTATCAAAGATGAATTAACACAATCAACAAATCCTCATCTTCCCCATGAAATACGCCACTTGATTGACACACAGAACGGTTTAACTACAGCGCGCCCACTTTCTTTTTCTTCTTTTCTTTCTTCTCCCAGTGACGAAAGTTGTCCTCCGCTGGGACCTCCAGTCCAGGTCGTCCCTCGTGATCTCCGCGATTGAAATTGACGCTCCGCCTGACCAAGCCTTCTTGCCGCGATGCCTGCTGTCGGGTCTCCGGTTCCGCGGATCCGAGCCCACAGAGTGTCGTCCAGAAGCACGCACTTCTCGAGCCCTGCCCACGACGCACGGGCAGCGATTTGCTTAGCAGTGGTTATGCTAGTCGCCCTTTTAGAAAAGTTGTGCTCCCCCAATAACACGGTTTAGAGCTGCCTTCAGTTTTCATAATAAAATGCCTTATCTGTTCTTATCATGTGTTACTACAAAATAATATTAATACACATAGCAAAGCAAAGATTGGTGTACTCTTACTGTGTAGTTTTTTAGATATTAGTACATGAACATTGTGTTTTGACTGAAGATATATTGGAAGTTGTCGACATTGAAGTTAAATAAAGTGACTTTGGTACATAATTTAAGGCCATCCTTGTTCTTCACATCCTGCACTGTTATCTCAGAAAGATAATCAACTTAGAAGTTGAATCTAAAGTGACAAAAGTTGAATTTATTATTAGAGTTTACTGAATTAAAAAAATAGTTTAATTGATACTTTTAAATAAATAAACAAATAAGCTGTAAAGGGATGATTGTTGGCTTCTGCCCTCTTAGAGCAAAAAAAGCATCAGAAGGTAGCTGAATGTGCTACTGCCAGTGGAAACCAAATGTATTTTTGTTTTATGCCTTTCACAGACCCAAGTGAAGGTGTTGAACCTCACCTGTCGTGCCGTGACTTTCTGTGTTGATACAAGGGAAGAGTCTGTAACACCTACAGTCTGGTAGAATGTTCTAATAATGTTCCCTTTGTAACACACATATAATTTATATTTGATCATCTTGAAGGAATGAAAGGAATCTGGAAATCTGGAGAGCTTTTCCTCTCTGGTTTTGGCTAAAGATGTTCTGAAACAATATCAGGTAAGTGAATTGGATCGTCCAAAACGAACCAAAATCGACTATGATTCGAATCGTCAACCACACATTATGATACAAATCATTAAAATAAAATAATACACCGGTAGTGTGACTGGTACTGGCCCACGGCCCTGGTGTTAACAACCACTGAGCAACCCGTTTGTTCTGGAAAAACATTTTCATCTTATTACAAGTGAAGTGGTCTGACTAAAAGCAGCTTTCTTCTGACTAAGTCAAGGCAGCGATTGCTTGTTTTCATACGCACCTTTACTCACCTCTCCTCACACTGGTTTCTGCTGTTCATACATGGAGCCTACACACACACACACACACACATTCACAGGTACACAGAGAACATCACAAGTAGCTGACGTCAATAATGCTGCAAGAGCTCTAAGTGCCCTTCCACAGGAGCCATTTTTCAACAAGCACACCCACACTGCCAAGTTCAGCACTGGAACTGTCCAAACACAGGAAAACTGTCAGTCACGCTTGAAAGAATGACAATATTCCTCCCAATTCCACGCTGGATGGATGAAACCAAAGGTATTAGCAAGCCCCAGTACCTCATCAGCTCAAACCACGGAGCACTATAGAGATGTGGAATTGTTTCTCTTTTCTCGTCGCTGCTATTTTCATTGACCACATTAGCACGACTCTCCCCCTTCTCTTTCTCTCACGAGTGAGAAAATTAGTTTTTCTACCTCCCACCATTTCATTATCTGAGCGATCTCCCAGCGCACAGTCTAATTCCTTCAGCGAGGGCTCGCTATCTGCAGTCTCCTCGCTGCACTTTCAAAGACGGAGACAAAATGGGGACGGGGAGGAGAAGACGCGAAACGAGGAAACCAAAGACAGAGGGGAGCAGGCAAGTGGAGTGAATCTGAATGCAGCCGGAGCGTGCACAAAGGCATGCACCGAAGACGCAAGCCACCCACGCGCGGACCTTATCGCACTCCTTCAAGCCTTTGGAAACACATACGCACCTCTGAAGAGCCAGATCCTACAATGACAATACATTAACTGTGAACTCAGATGAAGTAAACACATTTCGTCTTTGAAGATAACCAAGAGAACCTGTAGGGCAAATAATATGTTCCACATACCATGAAGTCTTTCAAAGAAAAAAACCAATCATCGGTGGAGGAGATGTGCCGACTTTTCCTGAGAGCTTTAAAGAAGGTAATTACAAGGCAGGAATTATGCAGTTTATATCGGCAGTGACATTTCACTTTGATTTATCCACAACAAGATGTACTTAAAGGGATCCCGCAGTCACTTCACACATGATGATTAGTATACTTGGACTACAAAGAAGTCCCGCTAGGAAAGTTTATACGGAGCAAAGCCTGATTAAAAATGTCCGTAGAGATGTAGATTACCAATGCTTTGTGGAAGATTTGCGATATGTTGGCCTCAATTTCAAAGTAAATTTGAGTTCTTATGGGGATGCATCACTTTAAACATCAATATTCCTCAATTAAATTTGGCTTTTGCGCAGAGAACAACAACAAACGAGACATTTGCCTTGTGATCCAATGACACAGACGAGGAGTGGCAGGAAAGGGCTCCATTCCAAGCACATATAGATATACAATGAGGCACCGTGCCTCTCATGAAATGACTTGACACTCTGAAAAGAAGTCATACATCAACCTGTTGTTTTTTTGGCTGAGCGTCACGGGGCTCGGCCAGGGAGTCAGTAATGCTATGGGTGCCATTTATCAAACGACAGGGTTACTGCGGCTCCGGATCAGCGGGTGCAGCTGCCATAAACAAACAAACAAAACGCCGGCCCTGATGAGTACAACCGGGCTGCCCGGAGGAGGAACGCACAGCCCCCCCAAATTAAAAATAAAAAATAAAAAGAAAGAAACCACACTCCAATATGCAGCCAGTGAGATTAGAAGAATCGTTAAAAGACTCAAACCAAGACTTTTTTTTTTCCTCTAACGGCACACACCAGAAACATGAAATAATGTTGCCAAAGATAATTGCCATCTATTCATTGTGGATTCAGTATTTCCATCTCAATATAACTTCATTATCAGCTATTCAAATAGGACCAAGAGGTGGGGGGTTTGGAGGGGTGACAGTGACAGGGTAACAGGGACTTCATTACTTCCATCTGTGGCAGTATATCAAAGCAAGACTCGGCGACACGGGTGGTTAAGCTGCGTCTTCTCACACATTTGCATCCTATATGCTACTATAGTTATTCCGGAGCAGAGAAATTTGGTTTAACGGCTTTTGAGAACATTCCTGACCCTGCAAAGCCCACTGCATCAAATATTGTACATTTTTGGAAATAAAATCATTTCAAAACAACTGGATTAAATACACAGAAATAGGATCGATTATTACATGTTAGGTCATTTTGTGAGTTTTTTGTTAGTTTAAGATGCAGAAAATATTAAATTGAGGGCACCTTATTTATTTATTGTCTCAAATTTGATCCAGACCTTTTAACATGGTGTGAATGTTTTATAAATAACTCTTTATCTATAAATTTAGCATAATTTCAAATACAGCGAGTAGTCATTAAAAAATAGATGAGTTATTCTGACCATAAAGACTTGAAAATGAGCAAAAAGTGCTTTTGAGATTTCACGGAAGCAGCCATTTTGAAATGAGCAGGTAAAGCCCCTCTATTGCCCCTAGTGGAATAATAATGAACAGCAGGGCAGAAAGCATGGGCAAAGTTACATACAAAGGGTTTGAAAGGAAAGTTTTGAGAAAGCTACAGAAAAAGGTTGTATAGGGTTAAAAGATGGGTCACCGCAATGAAACTCTTTTTTCATTCAATATTTTGAGCAAAATTTGAAAGTAACCAACACAAGGAGTCAAAGTGGTTCGACAGTCACCAGGCACTATCGTAGCTTGAAGAACTTCCAGGCTGTTTTCAACACTCCAATCCCTCTTTGGTTTAATTGTCTGTACTTGGGTTTTGTACCTTTGATCCAATGTAAGATTGAGATAAAAAAAACTATTGCAGTTATTCTTAGTGGGGTGTTAAAAAAAACAGACAAAAAAACAAACACATATGCGACTTCAACTCTGAAAAATACTGTATCTGAGCCAGGTTCAACCCACTGTGGATGATTGGTTTGGAATCATCTTCTGGATGGATATTTGACTTAAGAATTATGAGAATGTATTGCAGTATATATATATATATATATATATATATATATATATATATATATATATATATATATATATATATATATATATATATATATATATATATATATATATGCGAGAACAGATTTTGATAAGTTTGACTGTTTTTATCTTTTTTTGTAGCTTATTTGTTCTGTGTAAAGACAGCTTCCCTTTGTATATTTTATTCCTAGTTTTTGATTGTTAAACGTGGAAGGACTCATGTTTCTGCGGTTTATCGTTGCTGCAAAAATAGGCCCTGTAGGAATAAGTCAAAACTTCTTACCCCAATGGAAGATTTTCTTTTAATGAGCAAAAAAAAAAACTGCTAATAGAACTAGAAAAATGGCTCATACAGACGATTCGTACCAGAAAAACAAAATTCTAACCAATAAGATGCGTTTTCTCAAACTATAATTATTTTGCTTTGGAAAAATCAACACAGAAGATAAAACCTTTTTTTTTTAATAAGTGTTTTTTTTTACTTTAAGGTTCAGTTTTTACAGTGTCCTTTCTCAAATAAATGTAGGAAACACAAAGACAAAAAAAGAGAATGTGTAAATTCCGATTATAGATTGTGCCGTTGAGCTTTTATAATGAAAAATAACCAACGCTAAAACCTGCAGAAAAAAAAAGGAGAAAAAACTCACGGCCTAGTGAGTTTAGGAACAGCAATTAACAATTTACAACAATTTATTTGACTGTGTTTTTCACACTATAAAACGTACTTAAAAGCCCAAATTTTGTTCAAAAAACGACAGCGTCCCTTTTAACCCGCAGTAGCTTGTATGGATTAATTCTGGTTTTGCTTCATGATGTCAAAGGTACATGGCTCTCTGTCAAATTGTTTGGTTGGGTGTGTAGTATTGAAATGTGTTTTTTATACGTTATTTACACAGTAGGGAGATAGCGTAGTCATAGTAATGTTTGTTTTAGAGGTATCCTTCGGTTTTTCCTTCGGTTTTTGTACGTGTTGCAAACAAGGTTACCGATACTGTGAATAAGCGAACGTGTATGGTAGGGACTCCTCTGTCTTGCTTAATGTGCCTTATAGTTCGATTCATTGACAGCGCGTCCTTTAATGCAGAAAATAATTTAATAATCACTTTGTTAATGAGAAAAATGAAACCTGATCTTGAACACATTGATTGCATTCTTAAAGTAGAGCTAGTCTTACTTGGACCGTCTATACATTTTCTCCTCAAAGTTCCAACAACAGAAAAGAATTGCTAGAAAGCTCATTAGAAAGGTAGAGTTAAAGCTACAGCATAGAACAACTTAAAAATACTGTTTCTTTCAGGCTGAATAAAACACTAAACTCAGCTATAAGGAAAAGAAAAGCTTCCATTAAAGCTAAAGCACTTTCTGTTTATTTGAGCTTGTCTTTGCACAGATTTTACCGTGACTGAGTCCTTGACTGCTGATGTTAATGCTTTGCGGTGACCTTTCATGTTAAAACACTTCTTCCGTAATGCATTTTGACCATAAAGCGGCACTCATATAATGATTCCCTCTGAGTATAAGAGCAGGAGAGCAAACACAGCAAAGATGCACAGGGTTGGACAGGAAGCAAAGGCACAAAGAAGAAGAAGGAATGCTGATCAGTAATTATGGGGAAAGCCAGTTTGAAGAGTAGGTGTCGACGGCGGATGGGGGAGGGGTGTGTGGTAAAAATCGGTTGGATGCTGATGAACATTTGAGCATTTCTACATGCCTGAAGGAATTCCATTAACCACTCTGATTAAAGTAATCATTGGAGCCATCGGTGCCTGTCAGATGCCATCCCTGCCCTCTCAATTACCCAGATCTCCTTGAACTCAATTGCTCACATCATAGTGAAGACCGGGTGGCAGGAGGGAAGCGATTCTGCACCGAGGGTGACGCATCCTCGGCAGTAAAACGAGAACAAAACGCTTCGGCCAAGTCTACAGAAAATGTCTACGGCTTAGAACTATTGCCAGTAACTGCAAGGCAGATACTAATTTTATTAAGAGACTTGATTGACTGGTTTCTCTGAACCCCGGAAAAGGCCTAAAAGGTAAAACACATCCCCTAGCAAAAAGTAGTACACTTGAAGTATACTTGTAGTGTAGGAAGTATACTAACTGAATACTTCTTCAGACTAAATGGGAACATTTAAATTTCACAATGTATAGTGTAAAAAAAAAAAACTTTAGTTTTCAGTATACTTGTAGTACACTAAAATAGACTACTTTTTGCTAAGAGATCGGACACTTAATACAAAGTTTTGGCCAAATTTGGGAACCAAACAAGCTAAATCAGAATGCATCAAACAGGCCTTACAATGGGATCCATATGGAATACCAAATCCAGCCACAAGAGGGCATAACAAATGTTTTTATGTAAAAACTGTACAAATTGCACCATCATCTCTAGGTGAAATTTACCACCCTTGGTTGCATAAAAATGCACGGTTTTTATAGTCTTTTTAGACAAATTGTCCCAATTTTTCAAATTCACAAACATTTAAAAAAAAAAAAACAACACCAGCAATATAAAGATGATCTTTTGGATGCCAACAAATTCTGTCTTTGATTTACATCTTTAAATATCCCAAACACATGACTAAAAATCATGCATCAGATGCAAACAAAATAAAAAAAGTAAAAAAAAAACAAAGGGTTTTACAAAGACATTTTGGCAACACTGAAATTTGCTTGTTGTTTGTTTTTTTTTCTAAATGTGCAATTTATGCAGAAAACAGTTCAAGCCATGAACATAAATAAAAAAATAAAAAAATGCATTTGTTAAAACTTCATTAATATAAATCAAGCAATCATAAAAACACTGACTTCAAATGTTTTTCCTAAACTTGCTGGACTCTAGAATTTACCAGAATTTTTTAAAGCTTACAAAAATCCTGAATGGGAAAGGGGGCTTTGCCTTGCCCTTGGGCCTCATAAATATTTAGCTCGGCCCTGTGAACTTAAAGATATGATCTGCTTGTTTCCTCAAAAAGAAATTTGTGGAAATGTCTTTTTTTTATTCCCTTTATACAACAGCAATTCTCTTTAATTAAATATTGGTGAACTTTAAGGCTAATTAGCCTTTTTTAAAACACTTTTGTGTCACACAATTCATGAAAAAAGGAACTTTTTCTAATAGGTGTTTAGATATGGCTGCATCTTAAAAAGAAAAATTGTAAACCTTACATAGTGGAACACTTTATTATTCTAACAACAAAAGCACAAACCTCTACAAGTAAGGTACCGTAAGTAAAATGGTAAGCATATCAATTTTAAATTTCTTAGAAAATAGTCTTGAACCAACAATTTGCATTTAAATCAAATCAATGTCAGTGAATTATAAAGTTTACTTTTGAACTATAATTTTGCAAGTTTACATTTCTGTTTTATTATAATTTCAGACATTGGAAAAATTGTCAAATATTTTTTTTTCTTACTGTGCCACTTTGCATAGAAAAGGGGTAAGTCAAAAAACAAAACATTTACAACAAAAATACAATTTTTTGCTGAGACAAAATAAATGTATGCAGAGTTGTAATTACCACCTTCGTCATCAATCACTCAAACATCAAGTCCCCATTTCTATTATCAAATTACATCTAAATCAATTTACTATACAAGCCTAAAATGGTTAGTTGCCTCTTGTACTTTGTAGGCACCAAGTGTCACCAGGAAAACGCACAAAAAACCTGATAGGGTGAGAAAGGGGGCTTTATTCTGCTCTCGGGGCCATGTAAAATTTAAGCACAGCCCTGTGCATGTATGGCATCAAGCTGCTTCTATTTATCATAAATACAAAATCTTGCCAACACCAAACAGGAAGCCATGAAAAAAGGACTAAGAAAACAAAACTTGTAAAATCAAAGCCAAGAAAATATTTTTAATTGGAACACTCTGTGTGCTGAAAATAACAGCGATGAGCCAACACTTCATGCGCCTTTCCCGCTCTACTCCACACACACTGATTAGTTCTGAAGTAGTGTGAATGGTGAAGAAAACCCCCCCCCAAAAAACACAGGCTGCCTTTGACCTTCTCCTCCTGCTCAAAGACGGTAGCAGCTTCGCTCCACCATCATGCTTCCAAATGCAGAGAAAGGTTTGAGATGTCAGTGTGTTCAGGTCTGCACCTGCATCACTTCTCACATTGCATCAGATAATTTTGGACCTAAAAAAAAAAAAAAAACACACAAAAAAAAGTGCAGCATGAGGCAACAGGGCACTTAACGTTTCACTTTCACCGCTCATCTGAATACAGATTCTGCTGGATAGATGTTCAGATGCGTGGCTGGGAAAACTTGATCACTACAGAATGCAACATAGACCCAGCTCTTAAAAAGTGCAGGGAAAAAAAAATAATCCATAAAGCTTCCATTTGTTTTAGGACTTAAAAAGCCCACTGACTGATTACATGCTCATTTCAACCTCCATTTCATTTAAATCTGCACACACATGCAAACCTCCTGCACTCAATGCAGCCATTACTGAGGGACACAGAGCTGGGTCATAACGGCCATAAACATACAATAATATGGAGCCCATTTGGAACACATGATTCAATGATTGCTTACGTAATTCAAGTCATTTTTTTTTCTTTTTTTTTTCCTTCTCATGTGTGATCCAAGTCTAATCATCCAGAAAAAAACAGCATTCGAGGAAATAAAATAATAATGATGAAGCGCTGTCACCATCTGCGCCACATTTTTCAGCATTTATCATCGCCCTGCTCAGGTGCATCTCCCCCCAGAATAACTTTCCATTACAGGCATCAGAAAGAAATAAAAAAAACTTAACGTCACAAAAAAGAAACCTCGCCACCAGCCGCTAACGCAACAGCACCACACGCTTCTTGGCTACAAATCTGCCCGCTACACGTTTGACACATCCACAGTTACACTGAGTTCCAGGGCTTCTCATCTCCCAAATGGTGCCTTCTGCTCTCAATCTGCAGAACACCAAAACTCCAAGAGTATCTGGAAAAATTGCAGCAACAAAAAAAAATAAAAAATAAAAACTGTTACTAAAGAAGATTTTTGACTACAGAACAATAGAATATATGAATTCACGAAGCTAATAATTGAGCAACAGATTTCCTCTGCGGGAAGGAGGTCCCGTCTGTCTCCGTTAGGGAACATTGGATTCCTAAATGGTGATGCTCGCTGCGCTCTGAAAATGGAGGCACTGCTTGCGTCTTTTGCATTTTTATGGGGCCGCTTTAAGTGGGTCAAGCTAGGAAAGGAAAAAAAAAAAAAAAAAAACTAAAGACGCATGTTCTTTCTGATTTGAACTCATAATTTGAGCTTTGCATCCTCCTAAAACAATGTAACAGACAACGCTAATTTGTTCCTTTAGATTCCAATAAACACGACTTATGTCCATAACCCTAAAGTGACAGGGCAACAAAAAAGACTTGAAGCCTCATTTGTGTCCATGATATAGTTTAAAAAAAGAACTCTCAGCTCCCAAAGCACAGCTTTTCACCCCTTCACCCCTAAGAACTGATTTTACTTTCACAAATAAGAGCTGATTTTTGTTCAAAAGACATTATATTGACCTTTATGACCTTTCGTAGCAGCTTGGGTGACCATTGTGATTTGCATTAGGCTGATTGGGCAGGCTCACGGGTTCATGAATCAGGATTTGGTAGGTGTAGAGCAGAACTCCCCAGACTGCACTCAGAGTTTAATAACCCCCCAAAAAAGACAGACTTTGCAGGTCCAACATGATATGGTTATAGATGATAGAATCATTTGATCCTCTGAAAACATTTTTGATAAATATTTGATTTAAATCCATAAAAAGATTGGCTAAAAGCACAGATATTGCTCCCTCTCAAAGTTTATGTACCTCAATGACTTTGTTGGAGAAGTCCAACAGTATCTGCTTCTTAGTCAGCTCCATTGATGTTTATAAAGTGGAGCTCAACGCCTGCCAGGCAGTAATGTGGATGCAATTGTCATGGTATAATTGCATAAGGATAACACTCATTGATTGGATCCCATTGATCCCAATCCTTTAGGAGACACCAGCTGCCCCTTTGAGTGAAGCCTATACTGTATCCTTAGCGGGCTGGATGGACTGCATAACACCATCTGCTCTCGTTAGCATTGTCATTTGATTGCAGAGATAAACAGCTTTCGATGTTAAAAGGTCTGAATCATCTCAACACCAACAGAGTTTGCTTCCCAAAAATTATATGAACCTGACATCATGTTTATTTGATGACAATAACATAGTTTGGTCAATATAGTGCAAGAAGTGCAATCAATCCAAACAAAAACTAAGAAGGGATAGAGGATCTGCCAATGCTTGTATAAAAATAGGTGTTACATTAATTAAAATATCCGTTTACACAACAGAATGAATATGTCAAACATCATCTCTGAATTCTCGACTCTACATATTAAGAATGAATACCCATATTCATTTTTAATATAATAATGTCTTTTTATGAGAGCTCAATGAACTCGCCTTCCAATTTCCAAAAAAGTGCAGAAAGCATACAAAGACACTTTGAATTCTTTTCTTCTTTTTTTTTTTCTCATCCTCTTCAAATGATGCAGTCTTGTTTTGAACATTAGAGGTGTGCCACTTTAAAAAAAAGCCACTTTAACAATGCAGAGCTACAGTAAATGAAACTACGAACATAAGCCTGTCCGGGGGGGGGGGGGGGGGGGGGGGGGGTCATGGCATATGATGACACAGATAATATTGTTGTAGAATCAAAAGTTTTGAAAAGACATGGCAGATTATATCAATAAATATTTACTTACAGACTACAGCAGAAACCAGTCCTACACAGTTTTGATGATCTGCTGTACAGTGTTTTGCTTGTCCAGAAGTGATTTTTCTTTTTCATATAAACGTTTCTCTTCTGATTCACAATTTATGCATCGTTATATTCCTGAAAATGAAGCTGAGTAGGATTAACCTGTACACCTACATTTTTGTGTCTTATTCCATCTTTATCATAGAAAAATAAAATTTGCATCATCAGTTAAAGTGGAGCAACTTTGCCCTTCCGAGACCCAGGAGGATGTATCCATTCCTGCAATGTCACCCTTTTGCTAAATGAGATTGTTCGGCACACCCTGTCTCGATAACTCCTTTCGTTGCTCGTGTTGTCATGCCAAAGCACCCAATGAACTGAGCCGCTCTTTCGAGGGGGCATCTAGAGAGAAAAAGTTGATTTGTCTGCTCAGAACTGGCTAAAGGTGGTCTGTTTCTCAAGAACTTCAAGGTAATCGGGCTCAGACTGCAGTTTAGCTTTAAGTTCCAAATACTCGTTCCTGGTGGGCTCCACATAAACAGTACTGGGCGCTGTGCCGTAGAGCACAGTTTCTCTTATCCTCTCCGGGTGCAAAAACTGGCGTCTGACATCAAAGTTTGGGTTGTACGTGTACGAAACAGGCCCAGTGTACTTGTACTCTAAGTTGCCTCCTGCTGGAATGGATGGAATAGATTGATGAGGGGACTGCTTATCAGAATCAAGTATCCCCCTGAAGAAATTGTCTGCATCCTGGACAGGGGAGGGGTTTTCACGTGGCTCAATAGTGCTAACGCTGTACGTAGGGCTCCTCATGGTGTTACTGTCCCTCTCATCATCTGGGGTACTCCTGTACGTCACCTTGAGCTCGTGCAGGTCACGGTAATCCTCCACCGTGTTCCCTTCCCGTGACCTATAAATGGGATTTTTGCACATGTGACCCATTGGATGGGGAATGTACTCGTAGACGTGACCAGCTGGGGCTTTAATCTTAGGGCCAGAGCGGTTGCTGTAGAGGCTATATTGCAAATTGAAAGAGCTGACATCTGAGTTGTTGGTACTAGTGCGGTCACTCTGCGACTTTTTGCGCCTTTTCATCACTACGACAAAAAGCCCCGCAGCCACAAAGACGGACATGATGAACACAAGCAGGAGGCTGAGGATGAGGACAGACAGGGGGACAGTACTGCTAGGGGTGTTAAACCTCTGTGGAGCGTTAGTGGTGACACCATGGTCGTCCATGGGCTCGTCCGTTGGGGGAGTCAGTGAGACGGAAGTGTCAGAGTAGTCTGGGCAGAGCTGATCTGATGGGATCGATCGCAGGTCCATTGCTGTGTGGCGCTTAGGGGTCTCACATACCACCTCATTCACCACAGTGCCTGCGCTGAGCTGCTCCAGCCATATTTTCATACCTACTAAGTCGCAGGAGCAGTTCCAGGGGTTTTCAAACAAATCTATTTGCAGCAACATTTTTAGCTGATCTAAGACACCACTCACAGGCAGGTTCTGGAATTGGTTGTTGCGCAGATTAAGCCTTGAAATATTAAGACTTGAAAAGATGCCTGTGGGTAAAGTTTTAAGGAGGTTGTTGTTGAGAAAAAGCAGCTGAAGATTGGGGAGGTAGCGGAACGCACCCGCATCCACCTCCTTGATTTTGTTGTACTCTAAATAAAGATACTGCAAGTTGTGCAAGCCATAAAACATCTCCCCTGTAAGGCTGTCCATGAGATTACCATTTAAATACAGCCTACGTAGGTTGGTTAAATCCCCAAAAGCCCTGTCATGGATCACAGTTATCCTGTTGTTTCCCAGGTGAAGCAAATCCAATCCGGTAGCATCGACAAAATCTGACCTCCTCACTACCGGGATGTAATTTCCAGTGAGATACATTTTCTTAGGATTGTATGGCTTGGGTTTTAGATCAGAAATGCTCTCAATCTTTCTCTCTTGGCAGTTTACATTTAACCCAATTTCAGAAATCTGCAGATTACATGTGCAGGCAGTGGGGCAGTCCAAAGGCACAGGAGATTTGGTCTGAAAAGCAATGATGGGGCCATAGTTGTATGGGTTACCGCCAGGAAATCGAGAAGTTGGCTTTAATTTAGTTCTGTTGACTTGCCGTGTGCCCTTGGTAGGCCTAGAAGAGAACTTAAAAACCGTTGAGGATGTGGCGGAGGCTGTGACAGCAGCTGGCGTGGTCTGGTAGTATCCATTGGTGCTGCTTGGGGGCGCAGGCCTGACCGAATCTTCCAAGGGTCTTCGTGGGCACAGCTCCTGCTTCGACACCTCGTCCAAATCCCTACCGTGGAGCCTGAACGGCGTCTCACACACCACCTCGCCCACTAGAGCGGTGTAGGCTATACTCTCCAGCCAGGCTTTCAGAGCAATGAGTTCGCAGGAGCAATTCCACGGATTCTCCTCCAGCTGTAATTCCACAACCTTGTCCATGTGCTCCAGGAGGCCAATGTAGGGGAACATTTTCAACCGGTTCCCCCTCAGGTCCAAGTGTGTGAGGGGTACGTTCCGGAAGATATTGGGAGGGAGGGAAGAGAGTAGGTTATCATTCAAAATCATCACTGTTAGTTGGTGCAGTTTGCTCAAGGCATTAGGCTCTATAATGCTAACGTAATTATAGTCAATCTGTAGATATTCCAAACTTTCCAGTCCCGCGAAAGTGTCATCCCTTAGAATTTCAATCTTATTGTTATTCAGGTGCAATCTTTTTAATCCCTGCAGTCCGTTGAAGGCACCTGACTCTATCTCGGAGATGTCGTTGTTCCCCAAGTGCAGGATGGTCACGCCGGTGTAGTTGATGAAATCGTTGACCGACAGCTTCTTCAGGAGGTTCCCCGTCAGCAGGAGGTGGTACATGGGGAAACGAACCGGGCTGATCTCTGTCAGCCTGATGATCCCCCGGTTCTCGCAGCTCACCATCAGGACCCCTTCCTTCTCTTCGCACGTGCACAGGTTCCGGCAGATCTCCCCATAATTGTCATACATCTCAACCAGCCTCAGAGATGATGCAATCAGAAGGATTATTTTTAGGATCCAGATATGCATTTTTCCTGGGAGAGGGTGCCCCAGCTCACTCAAGTAAGGTAAGGTGTCATCTGAGGAGGGGAAAAGACGAGAAAAAGAGAAGGGGTTCTGTTTTATACAGATCAAACATACAGGGCAAACACAAGCAGGCTCATTGGTGCAGGAAGTGAGCCACAGACGACGGGGAAAAACCCTTTTAATTAGGCATATGCACAGATTTCTGCACTTTTGAATCAATCTCTATGCAGTGTTCTCATGTAAAGGCATCTTCACTTCTCTTTTCTTCATGCCCCCCCCCCTCTTCATCCTTCATCTCCAACCTCCATAGCAACAAAAAAATCTTCTGGTATCGCTTTAATGTGAAGCTTTCTCACTCACCCCGCATGCCCGTGAAACTGTGGCAAAACTGTCAGATGTCTGCTCCTCTTCACATCCGTCCAAACAATAACAGGAGGACGAGGAGGAGGTGGTGGGGGTCTGATTTAAAAGATTATTGGTCAAATTTAACATGACAGTAAGAAAAAAAAATTAAAAAGGAAGATTGGTAATCAAAAATGAGGAGGAGGGGGGAGATCCCGGCCTGTGATTTGCTTTGAATTGGAGCCAACAAGATCCTTCTTCTCATAGGTGGAAAATTTTTGAATAAAAAAGAAAAACAAATCAATTTTGCACATCTTTTTTTCAGGCACATATATAATCAAGCATTGGCTGGCGTCTGCTCTAGAAGGCAACATTTCGTTCTCTCCTTCTGACGCGCGCGTGCACATCCACGCGCAAACTCGCACCCCCTCCTAAAAGAGCATCAACCCAAACAAGTCTCAGCTCAACCCCTTTCTGTTAAAAATAAAAATAATGATAACCATAAAAAAAAACGGCATTTGGAAAGTCTGGAGGGAACTTGGAGGAGGCGGGGGAGGAGATTTGGTCAGATGAGCATCAAAATGCAGCCTCCGTGCGCGCGCCACATACGCGCAGACACATTTTCTTTAACTGCATCTTAAATGAGATCAAGTTCAGTAATGCGGTTTGTTGGAATCATTTTCAACCCCTTTTTGCTTTCAATATGTGAGAGAAATGGTCCTCTTACCGTGCCGATCCACGCCAAAGCATCCCGACTTTTCAGTCCAATCTCACTGAAAACATGAACCGTTTCTGCCGCTGTGGCGGTAAAATAAAAATATAAAAAGGAAAGAAAGAAAAGAAATTGAAGGGAAACGAAAAATAAAAAATAAAAAGTCAAGTCTCCTCTGTGTGTAGCTCCATAAATCTGGCACCGGCAGAGCGCACGAGCCCCGTCTCAGTGGTCACGCCAGCGCCGCGGCGACGCGGGCTCCGCCGTCGCTGCTCCGCCTGAAATTAGCGCTGTCATCTCGGAAAAAGAGCCAGAACCAAAGTTCAAACATGGCCAAGAAGAAGGAGAAGAAGGAGAAGCAGGTAATCCCACATCACGGAGCACCCGCCGCCTGCATTTCAACTGTGACTTTCATCCACTGACGAAGGAGAGGCGCCGACTCCCCCCTCCTCCTCTCTTTTCTCTCCTCGCACCAGTTTATTCACGCATCTCTTTCTAATTCAGCTGCACCCCCCCCCCAAAAAAAAAAAAAAAATCCTCCTTTTGCAGCTCCGCGGTTTGCAGGAGGTGTCCTCCTCTTCCTCCTCCTCCTCTTTCTCCACCAACCTTTCAACTAGTGGAACTTGATCTGGGTTGGTGCAAAGCGGCGCAGACCCTGCGGCGAAGCACGTATTATGAAACAATTAACACAGTGTGGCAACCCCCCACCCCCACCCTAAAATATAAAAATGTAAATTTAAAAAGGACGTAAAAATGCATCCATCCTCCCCCTCAGCCGCTTCCCAAAAAATCACGGCGGCAATGAAAAGCGATTTGATGCGCGTGATACTCTTGGAGAAGCAGGCTGATGTGAAGGAGACCGGCTGGGAGAGGAGAAGGGGGAATGATGATGATGTCTGAGGGGGGAGGTGGTTTAAAAAAAAAAAAAAAAGAGAGAGAAAAGCAGGAGGCTGGAAGAAGACCCGCAGAGGGCAGCACGATTTTGAAAAAGGGATCCATGCAGGCCTGCAGAATTTAGGAGTCACTTCTGGGAAAAAAGAAAAACATACTTTTGCAACAAACATTTATTTAGATTTTTCTTTTACTTTCAAGCTGGGATTTCCAAAGACATAAGTTTGGATTTGAAAACATCTCATTAAGGACCAGATAGCCTCAGAGCAGATCCATGTGCCCGCAATTATTACAGTTCGGGTTATTTTTAGTGTGTGAATGAGTAAAGAAAAAAAAAAAAAAAGACATCCAGGTGGCATTTATGCCACCTATAAGACTAGCTTAAACTGACGTAATTATTCAATAAATATTAAACTGAACACAATAGGCACATAATAGATTTGTCACATGAACCCATGCGGGGTTGAACCGTACAGGTGCTGCAGGTTTTTATGAGTTCTTCAGATTCTGGGAGGGACTCACACCGGGCTCAGAAACACACGTTCAAGCAGCCACTTCCAATGAAAAATATGTGCAAACGCACATATATGTGCGTTTCAGGCTTCGCCATTCATGCGTCACTACGGAAGTTTTGTAGACCATTTTCAGTCTCTACGTGCTAAAGTGAAACCAGTTAATTAGCACAAACCCATAATTGAGATTTGTGCCCAGCCAGAATTATATGAAACCAACTCTTTCAAATATCAGAATAGAGCTGTGAAAGAAAAAAGCCTAGAGGAAGTTTCAAGAGATTTGCACCACTTTGACAATTCACACCAAGACTCTTCCAAGTGTAGGTACAAGTACTAGCATAGGGCAGCGACAGTCCAGTGTGAACACCATACGCTAAAAAAACATTTAAAAAAAAAAACACGTTTAGCATATTGTTGAAGACGCATTTAGCGTACGATGTTCATACTGAACTGTCGCTAACCAATACTAGCGCAAACTCAAATTGGAAGAAGCTTGGTGCAAAATGTTGGGCACTAACAATTCCTTTCTCATCCATGATTCATTTTAAAATGTTTGGTAGTTCAGTGGGTTAAGAGGGACACAATCCGTAAATCACTAACAAATCCGAGTCACTGATTGGTCAAAATTCAACTGGTTTAACTTTCAACCTGGATTCAACAGCCTTACATTTTTTACATGTGTGAGAGTTTAGAACATGGAGGCCCAAGACACGCTTTCACACAATTTTACATAGGCGTATCATTGGTAGTGGTTGCTTGAGTGTGCGTTGCCGATGCCGGTTTGAACGTTGCATTAAAGGGAGCGCGGCTGTGTCTTGCAGTTCTCCTTGTGGCCGATAAGGCCACCTCATGGGACGTCATGAAAACGGAATGCATGGCAATCATGCATGTGGTAAGTGTATCGCTAAGTATTTGTGAGGATAAGGTAAGTTGCACACACTGATGACGTACAGGTGATGCTGTCATACGGTACTAGCACCAGTACGCCACACTTTAGTCATGAGTATGGTGCATGTACTGGATACTTATTGCGCATATGCAACTGCTGCACACCTATAGGATGACCATAGGGTTCCCACAAACTGTGTACTGATTTCCTAATTTCTAACAGTCGGGCTTATCACACCACGGCACCTTGCACAGTCCTCAGGATTTGGGGGCTTTAAACAAAAATAAAAATCAGTTCAACACACCTGCATATCACCTACTTCACACTTATTTAGTCTTGTGAGTTGTTCACTACAACATATCTCCTGCAAGCATGCACAAAGAAAAAACGTGCATGAATAGTTTTGACCTTGATATTTGGCCAAAGGGCAAAGAGGTTTGATGGGTCCTCTAACTTGCACCAAAGGGCACATTAAGTCTCTTTAAAGGGTGACAACAGTCCACTGTGTGCACCACAGTGAAAAGAGAGAATTCTCACAGATAATAGAAAAATAAATCACAGACTAGCATGTTAAAGGGAAAGATTCGGGTGTGGCTATTAGTAAAAAAAAAAAAAAAAAACGTATCACAAGCTGAGGACTCTATCAATTTTAACCAAAGAACCCAGAAAAGTGAACTCCAAGGTCGGGTGTTGGACCTCACCATCGCTCTCTGTTTAAACCTAAAGAGACTTTAAGGAAGATGACAGTAAAGATCTTTGGCAACATCAGCTCTAATTTCACAGATGAAAGAATAAAAGCACACAAGATAAAACCGCCCTCACTGTAAAACACAGAAGAGGTATGGTAATGGTTTGGGCTGGCAAACTCAACTTCTCAAAATGAGAACGTTTCAAGCTGCGTTCAGACCGAACCCGATTTGCGCAGGTGATGGTGGCCAGTTTTAATGTTAAGTCAATGGTACAGATGCGATCTGAGGTCCTGCGGCGCGATTTGAGTGGCGGGCGCAGCCCAAAGGTCTTGTAGCAACACGCGTTCAACGACAATGTGCAAATTGGGCAGCGGCTGGGGCGGGCCAGAGCAAGAAAAAGAAACGGAACTCTGGAGAGTTTGTCGCGTAGCAGCAACCAATGAGGGACTCTACCTTGGGCACGCGATGGTTTCTGTGACAGCAGGTAGAAAATAGTTCTCCCGAAGTTCCATTCATGTTCTTATTACTTTTAGGGGCAGCGGTGTTTCAGAAACCCGTCCTAGAAACCCCGTACTATTGGTCAAAGGCGGGTACACCCAAGACAGTCTGTCGCAGGGGCGATTGATTTCGCTATGCAGCACCAAGGAGGCGAGCTGGCGGCCAGTTACAGAGCTGCTGTTGGATGGACAGACAGCCTGCTCACGTCCCCTGAACTTTGTATTTTTCTTATTATCGGAACAATAATAAAAAAAGGTCCCCCGATTTTATTCTTGCTTTGATTTTTACTCTTTCGGGTTAATGCGGGACAACAAGCCTTCAAGGCACAGCGGGAGAAAAGATCACTGAACGCGGGGAATCCCAAACATAGAGACGTGATTACCGATGTATTTGCAGAGCTCTTCAAAATAAGGAAATCTGATCCCTCAACATAATCAGTGTTTTCTATGCAATGTATTTGCCCCGTGAATCGCGTTCGGTGTTAAACCAGTGTCATAGGTAGGAGGCGAAAAACATCTTAAAAAATCAAATCTAGATGGTATTATTTATTTATTTATGTTAATCCTGCATTTTCAAGCTGCATGTACTCCAAGATGGTGGGAATGACTTTGTACATTCACATGTGAAACTACCTTGGGGTTAAAGTCAGACTAAAAAGAAGACTTCTTTAGATAATCTATATTTATCATCACAGTTTAACCCTTATGACAATGGAGATTTTGATAGGGACAATCAAAATATCATGCGCCTTTTGATATACTTTTAACTCTGAGTATTTACACGATCCACGTGAACCAGCTGATTCTAACTTGTCTTTTCCTGTCGGCTTTGCAAAGATGTGCAATAATGGTGCAAAGCTGCTTTTCTCGTGCAGGAACTACATTAATCGCAGAAATGGATGAACAGTTACGGTTGGGAAAAGAATGTCAACAGTAGAGCTGAAAGCTCCGGTGTTTAAGGGTCAAGTTAACACATTGTAAGCACCCAGTATGTATTCAAAACACGAAATGGACCATTTTGGCAAGTTTAGACTCAAAATAAAATTAAAAAAAATGTTATTTTTGTAATTTGTTTCTTTTTCTTGCAAAGCAGTACCTTTGTCTTTGACAGAAAATGTGTCTGTAGATAGTAAGTTGAGAGTCTATTACAGTCTCCAGCTTTAATTCTTCTTTTCCTTTCGGCTTCTCCCTTCATGGATAGCCACAGCGAATCAGCTTTCGCCATCTAACCTTGTTTTCTGCATCCTCTACTCTAACACCAGCTTTCCTTCTTTTGTCGGCAGACATCTATTTATCCTGATCAGAGACATGTTGAGGAAAGTTGCATAATCAAAGAAACGGTATAAAGTGTCACTTTAGAAAACACTTCATTTGTTAATAATGTTCTCATCTCAACAGCGTTTTAAAGACTGATAAAAATGGAAGTTTTTACATGTTCTAGTGGCATTTTTCTGATGATGCTTAAAATTATAGGTCTGGGCATTTCTTTTCTTAAAATCATTTCAGTCAAACAACTCATGCAGTAGATATTTATTTTAGTTTGGAATAAGGCTCCATTCAGACACTGTAAAAGAATATCTCCATTAAAAAAAAATCTCGGGTATTAAACTATCCCTGATGCAGTTCACAGGCGGAAGCCAGGGAGGAGGGTGGGGCGACAAACGCAGCGCTCGCGGACATGAATGGAGAGGGCATAGAGCGCACACCTGGTTCTTAAGTAGGACGCGGAACAGGTGAGTTAATTGGGCTGAACCGCCCGCAGGGAGGTGTGAACGCACTGCTGAGCTGCTGGCCTCAAATTCTCGCAGGGTCGTTCATTGTGAATCAGGAGCGGACGGAAAAATGCAGTTTGAAAAAGCTAACTTGTGACATAGACAATACACTGGGGCAGGCCACCAGCTCCATGCTCCAAGCTCTCGGCAATAAGAAGGGAAAGGGGGGCGGGGTTGCTCTATGGCAATGGTCCCACCCACAATTTACCCCCTTCATCTCCAAATAGCACAGACCCTGCTCTCTTTTAAAGCTCTTTTAAAGGCATTCCTTTTTTTTTTTTTTTTAAAGCCTATGATTGCTGATGGTTTTTATTCTGAATAAAAATATGGCTGCACTGTGGCGCAGTGGTTAGCACTCTTGCCTCACAGCAAGAAGGCCCCCGGTTCAAGTCCCGGCTGGGGGACATGAAAAACAACATCAATGGGGACCTTTCTGTGTGGAGTTTGCATGTTCTCCCCGTGTATGCGTGGGTTCTCTCCGGAATCTCCGGCTTCCTCCCACTGTCCAAAAACATGCTTCATAGGTTAATTGGCAACTTTAAATTGAGTGTGAGAGTGAATGGGTGTGTGATTGAGGACATTCTGCCCTGCGACAAACTGGTCACCTGTCCAGGGTGTCCCCTGCCTTCGCCCAAGTAGCCGGGATAGGCTCCAGCAGCCCCGTGACCCCGAAGGGAATAAACGGTATGGAAAATGGATGGAGTTTTAAACTAGTTTTGTATTATAATGTGCAAATGTTTTTTTTTTATTTGCATAAAAGTGCATTATAAATAAAATTTATTATTATTATTATTATTATTATTATTATTATTATTATTATTGTTAAGTTAGAGGCGGTGCCATTCTTGTTCCAGGTTTTTGTTTATTTTTTTTTCTTAATAAACTACTACCACTCTGCATAAACTATGTCATAAAAAATGACATTTAAAAAAACAAAAACAAATGATGGCTAAAACCAGCATAATCAAACCACTGGGAATGCTTTGAAAATAGATCAAAATATGTAGATTTGATGTATAATTCGAAAAAAAAAAATTCCAAACTTTCAAACAAGTTGAACGAATGTCCACATAAATGTGAAGACAATCTAACTTAAAACTAATATAGGAGGAAAACAGAAACCACCTGAATTGATGAATGGAGTCTCCTCTGCCTTTTCATCTTCAACACCAAGCAGAGTTAGCATTAAAACCACAAAGATCAGGCACAACACAAATTAAGGAAAGATCTGCATTCAGAGAAATCAATTCAACAGGGATTAAGGCCTAATCCAGTTTCCAGCCAAATAGAGCGCTCATACTGCCATGTTGCCCCCTTTAAGAGCTTCCTATTCTCGCTAAATCGTGGTTAAGTTGCCCCCTCTGTTGAAAGAGCTAATCAAGTCAAAGCCGCGGCTGCCCTCTTACCCTCTCGCTCAGAGACAAGAAACTTTTAGAGGCACTTTACAGAAAATCGAATTAAATCTAGCATATGGTGGGTCTCCATGTCCAAAGAGATTTCCCACTTAGTCAGTATTGTGTGGTAATAAGTCAACTCTTATGCGCTCCTTAGCATGCGGGAAGCGACAATAAGCGGATGTGGCATCCATGCCGCCTTTTTGAAATTAGCCGTGGCGAGGCATTGAATTATCTTAAAAGTTTCTTGCTCTGTAATCGCATTAAGGAGGTCTATCCTGTGGGGATGGGCAAATCAGCATCAGTGGAACCCCAGCTGGAACACAGCCACGGAGAAACGAATGCAGCAGGGGTGTGCGCTGCCTCCCT
This sequence comes from Oryzias curvinotus, assembly GCA_023969325.1. NCBI lineage: Eukaryota > Metazoa > Chordata > Actinopteri > Beloniformes > Adrianichthyidae > Oryzias > Oryzias curvinotus. The sequence continues at coordinate 7,402,765 of CM043707.1, read as the reverse complement.
CCACAGGGACCGACTCCCCTGAGAGGCATCCTGGCATCAAAGAGAGAGAGAGACCAGCAGAACCCCCCAAATCATGTTTTCGCCTTAAATTACTTGATGGGGGAGGCTGATAACCCCGGAAAAGTTGGCGCCTGGATCGCGGCGGCGCACGAGTTTTATCGCTTTAACTTTCCGTGGAGTCAAAAGTTGGCTTCGCACTTCCAGGCTCACGAGGGAACATTTTTTTTTTTTTTTTTTTTTTTTTGGAAGCTGCCACACGTGTGTGCAGGAAAACACTAATAAGCTGACAAAAACAGGAACGCAATTACCGTAGATCAGCTGGACCTAACATTTTAATCAGGCCTGGAATAAAATACACAAGATTAGGAAATGCAAATGAAAGTTCATGTCATGGTGAGTGTAACAAGGATCTTTTATATTACTTTATATAATTTTCCTATCATCTTTGGATCTGTTTACAAGGCAGTGATCTTTTAATTATGATGATGCTTTTTCTAGCCAAAAATTAGCAGAGCGGCAGGAGTTCAATAGAAATTTGCCTATGAGTTTTAGGCGGAACTACGGGCATAAGGTAACCCCGCCCCCCTTCCTGTTGATGCAAGCTCCGGTGTGGGTGAAACCACGGGGGCATATTCAATCTGGCCCGCCAAAAATTGGAATAAATTATATTGATAATCCTTAATAATGTTTTTTTTTTTTTCCCTGTCTCCCCATAAATGGTGCACTAGCAATCGCGGTGTTGGAAGATTTGTGGTCATTTTTCCGATCATTTAAAAAAAAACTGCAAAATGTTCTGTTTTAAAATATATATAAATATCAATTTTAAGTCCAAATTAAAGCATGCTTTTGTCCAGATGAGGCTGATTACCACAGACGCCATGCATCTGCTCTTGGTCTGGCCTTTCTGTCAAATTGTAGAACCTTTTGTGGCCCACGAGTAAAAAAAGTTTGCCCACCTCTGTTCTAGATGCTCTCCTGCTAGCTTACAGCCCCTCGCTTCCACCGGTGCAACTATAGTAATATTGGAGCTAGTGATGGGCGATACCACACTTCTAAGATTGGATACTGATTACTTTTTGCATAAAATATTCAATACCAGTTACAGATACCGATTACACATCATTTTTTTTCCTCAAGGATTTTATTCGTTAAACTAAAAGCAAATGCCATCAAAAATGGTAAAAAAACACGTTCTTTTTAAAATCACCCACCCAATGTTATTGGTATGCCCACAACACTGTAGTAACTCACCTAATAAACAAAATTATCTAGAAATGATACATGTACTTTCATTCTTTTCGTTTATTAAACAGTAATTGGAGTAGTGGATACAAAAACTGGTGATGTATGTCTATCTATATGTTGGTATTGATACTCTCTTCAGGATTGGGAGCTACAAAGATGTACATGCATCTATTTGTCTACAGGTGAATACATCAGAATGGGGCGGAGCAAGGAGCTTGTGGCACGCCCAGTTTTATTTTTTACGTCACAAATACGATCCTTTTCTTACAGCATTTTTTTCATCTGCCCCTAATTCACAATAATTTTAGCAGAGAAATACTCAGAAGTGCAGTTTTAAGCCTTTATTTACGTCACAAGAACATCTTAAAAAACAAAATTTTTATTTAAGTGGGTCGTTAAAAATTATTGGGGAAAAAAAAAAATCACTTTTCTGGAAGCTTGTCTGGAAAAATTAAGCAAATAAAACTGTTCTTCCCTAATCTACAAAAAAGTTGCTTTGCATGACTGCGCGACTATTTTATGGCTTTTGTGCATGATCAGTAACTTCTGAACTAGACTGTTCTGACAGTCTAAGTTTTATGTGGTTTGCTTGGTTGAAAAAAAAAAAAGCTTTTTAGGATGAAACTGATTATTTAGTTTTAAAATACACAAATTAGCTGCCATAAAGACAAGCTCTAGTTACAGATAAACAAGACACATTCATGCAGACAAAAAAATTTGTTATTTTGTTCTTTAGTTTGTTGATTTGGAAGAATTTTTTTATTCGCTTTCAATGTTTGTGGAAAATTGGTGTAAAACATCAACACAGCACTTTTGATTAAATTTGAATTTAAAAAAAAAAGGTTAGACAAACACAAAAATGTAAAAAAAAAAGTTGTAGTGCCTTTTTAAGTCAAGCCTGAACTTTGACATATGTGAGTTTAAGAAAATCGTTAACTTTAAGTTGGAAAAAAATAACAAATCAAAGTTAGATAAAAATTAAATTGAGTTGTGCAAATAAAAGATCTGAGCAGAGACTCAGGTCTTCCTCTCTGCTGTCATTTACTTCAATTGGTGAAATTCTGAATCGTCCTATGAAGCCTGGGAAGACATCTTCAGAATCCACCTAAAGTGCTCTGTCCTGGCCCTAAATTTATTGAATTGTTGCAGTTTCTTATGAAGTGGTTTAAAAAAGAAAGATGACATAGCATAGCCAAACAAAAACTGATATACATTTATGTATGAATTTATTTATTTGAAATAAAAACAGACTGAATTTAAAAGTAATTTGCCTTTTAAGTACTAAAATTGGTTTGGTCAACCTCGGCAGCAACAATTGCAATCTCTTTTTCAGACGTTTGTTCTGCAGCTTTTAGGGATTTCTGAAAAAATGATCCACCGTTCAGTCGCTCCACAGTATCTCAGCCTCAATGGGATTCAAGTTAGAACTTTAATTTGGCCACTTCCTTGTCTATTTTCCTTCTCTTAGGATGTTCAAAGGTGACTTTGCAGGTGAGTTTTGGATCTTTGTCTGATCGAGTTTTTCTTTTAAGATTTTAAGGTAGACAAGCGGTGTGAGGACTGAGCTTTTAGTTGATTTTTTTTTTTTTCTTCAGTTGTGCTCTTGCTTTTGGTCATGTTTTGTTTGCTGGTTTCGGTTGCCAGTCATCCACAGCTGTCTTGATTTGTGTTACTGAGCCCTCTGTGTACATAAATGTTGAGTTTCAGTTCTTCCTTGTCAGATCATCTGCTTTCTCGCCTTTCTCTTCGTGGGTTTTAAATAAATACCTTTCTGCCATCAAACCTCTTCTCCTGCATATTGGATCCTACACCACCAGAACCTGACAAGCAGGTTTTATTTACCACAGTAAGTATTTAAGGTGCCAAAACAGCCAAAGAGTCCCATATCATTACACTACCACCACTGTGTTTGTCTGTTATTACAATTTTTTCAAAGTAACGGGACTCACACGATCTAAATAATATATATTTTTTGTCCTGTCAGCAGACATTTATCCAAAAGTCTTAGAGATTTAAAGAATGTTCTGACCAAACAGAGACGAGCCTCTGAGTTTTAGCTCTGCAGAGTCATTGTTAGAAATTCTGCCATGTTTGTCCAGTCGCATTGTCACAGTGGTGTCATAAAAACTGAGCAGAAATGAGACCAGTGAGGTCTGCAGTTCTTTGGATATCATTGGATATTTTGTGGTTGTGACCACTCCCAGTTGACTACATGAACAATGTAAAAACTATACAATCACGCAGAAAAGCGCGTTTCGGGCTTCCATTTTGTAAACTCCCGCATTCACACATCGCTACTCAAGCTTTTCAGGCCATTTTTGGACTCTACGTAAACAAAAAAAAGAAAAATACGTGTGGCCATTGGATGCACGTTGCAAGTTGAACACCAGTGAAACTTTGACCAATTAGGGACCCGGCTGGAATTCTATTGTATCTTTCATATATTGGAATAGAGCTACAAAAGAAAAAGATCCACAAGATTTGGACCACTTTGACATTTCACACCAAGCCTCTTCCAACTGAAGGTGACGTACATGATCTAGAAAAGAATGGAAAGATGCCCAGTGTGTCTGTTGTACCTGTAGGGTTACTGGATGGCCTTTTCTGAGAAGGAATACTTTCGTGATATGTCCCTGTGGTTTGCCAAAGTCCCTACTCAACTGTTTTGAGGCTTTTTTTTTCTTTTTTCTTTTACAGTAGTCTACTTCCTTTTGTCAGTCAGGTTCTATTAAAGTTCTCTTTCCAAATAGGCCTGGCAGTGATCAGGCTGGGGTTTGGCGAGAAAACTGAGGGACCCCAGTTCATTCATATTTTCATGGGGGTTGCCGGTCACTACAGTCCATCCAGATGTGTTCATTCTAACTGCACTGATAAAAAAAAGGTGTTTTCTGGAACTCATGAAGAGCTGATGTGTTTAACATGTGAGTCACAGTAATAGAACCTAACCGAGACGATCCTTTGAAGCTAATCCGGCGGTTTTGTGCATAAAATCTTATCCTGCATACAATATGCAGCCTCGGAGAGAGAAACAACATTTCAGCAAGCCCACACACCGTGCTACCATCACATTCTCTGTCAAAGAGACGACCAGCACCACACTTTTCCACTCGTTCTTCAAAAATTCTAACTTTCCTTGATAAAAAAAACCCCAGAAAAATGTTACTCAAAGTGATATTCAGCTGAGTGGAAATTAACTTTCCTCTGCATTGCTCAATTTGTTTGAATCAAGCTGATGTGAAATGAGTTGGGATGATGTTCTTTCAGTATAAAAGTCGGAATTTCTGGGCTCGGTTTGCCGGTGCTATCAAAGCGGAAGCCTTCTGCCAGGCAGGCGGTGAGCCAAAGCAGTGGGCAGAGGAAATAATGGAATATATATCAAGAAGAAAAAGCCAAAAAATTCCATTGGGGACACTGGATACCACGCTGCATCATTGCTTGTGTTCATAATTGACAATGGTATATTTAGAAGAGCAGAAATAACATGTAATTTCACAGTTGTGCTGGATGAATTGAGTTGGTTTAGTGTCCAGCATTTTGTTGTGTGGAATAATTTATTAGTTTTTGATCTTGATGGGATCGGTTATGTGAGCATGTGTCTGCTGCAACACGGCAAAAACGACCAATTTTCCCAAATCTTACAATTTCAGCCCTTTGTTATTTGGAAAGCGTTTCCCACTGTCTGCTTTGATAGAAGGCAAATTCTCCTGTCAACAAAGAGCCTGACTTGAATTGCTCTGTGATTAACTTGTGGGGTCTCATCTGGCTTGTTTGTCGAGAGGCCAATCGGTACTGCTCGCAATTTCCGTCCAAGCCCAGTAGGTCCTGAACAGGTCTTCGGGGCCAGAATCTATTTAAAATGTTGATAATTGGGAATTAAAAAACAATTTCAGTTTGACAGAACAATCCAAACGGCACATCTCTGCCGATAACAAGAAGCGGCGCAGAAATTGCTTTACATAAACAAGCCTCCATGTAGTTTTTGGCCCAGTAATGGAATAAAGGCTAATGAGACAAGCAAGGATGGATAGGATGGAAAAGTGAAAGTGTTTTGTTGTTCTGTGTCAGTGTCACTGCACCAATCATAGCGCTAAATTGATTCGATCCACGCGCCACCACTTAGAATTCATCTGTCATAAAAGATCCAACACAAATACATTAGTGCTATCTAATTTAGACAATTGTATTCAGTATACGGAAATGCATATTAACTCTTTGACTTTCTCACGGAGAGCTTCTGATGCTTCTGACTGAAGTCTACTCATGAAAGAAAAGTCAACGTCCTCGGCAGAATTTTAAAGCCACCTTCCAGACTTAAAATTGGGAAAATATGAATGAAAATACATTAAACTAGAGTTTTATCTAACCACCTTTATTAGTCAACACGACACTAAAGCAGGTCTTAAGGCCGTATCACACAGCCACTACTTACATTTTGCACATGATGCACCGACAGAAACTGGTCATACGTGCATATTTGTGTAGAAAAGTGAGAAAAGTTGTGGTCTTTTATCTTTTATCACGAATGAACCATGTTAAAACCATAGAAGAAGTACAAATAAACAGCGCAAAGAACTCCTAAATCAATGTCGAACATGAACTGTGCTTTATTATTGCGCTGTTTGTATGCAATTCATTAGTGATGAATTGATTAGTTGATTTTGAGCGGCCTGCAGCCTTTGACACTTTAAAATCCATTTAGGTCAATTTCTCACCGACCATTACCTAGGAGGAGCCACAAAGTGTGACTTCACCCTTCAGTAAAATAAAACATTGATTTTTTATTATGTTATTGCCACTTTTATGATAAGCTAAATATTGTATTGAGGCAAACAATAAAACAAAGAGAAATTAGTTTACTGAAAATATGTAATAGTTTATAACTTTTGGCTGAGGTTCAGATGACTTTCTTTTGAAATAAAAGACACCCTGCACCGTATTGGATCATCTCACAGCAACAAATGTAGTAGTATAATCTATCAGCAGTGACTACAAAAAAAATAAAATAACTTTACTTCAGCCAGAAATTTGTAAATCTAACTAACCAAAGTTAAATCAGAGCTAATTAAATGACCTTTACGGTATTTTTCAAATCTTAAGGTACATTATTTTGTTCGCAAATAGGAAATCAGCTTTAAAATCCGGTGCACCTTAATTCCAAACCTCCAATTGGAGGAAATTTACGTTTTCTTACAAATATCCACTCCAATAATTAAGATTTGTTGAAAAATCATGTTTTGCCAAATAAATTGACGATTAAGATAGGTATAATTTCCCCTATGATTACCTTATTTTTTAATAAATCTTTGCATCTTCAAAATGTAACACTAAAACCCCAAAATCATGAATTATTTGTGTAAAACCATTAACTAACCTGCTGCTGACCCCTAAGTCAGGCATACAAGAGTCAACTTCTTTCCATCAGCCTCCTCATGTCGGGAAAAATCGGTTGCATTCAGTGAGAACTTTCCGATCAAAGAAGTTTCACATTTATCACTGCTCAGGATGATGCAGAGTTCCTGTGTGACTTCCCACCAAAGAGCAGGAGCACAGCTGCTCTGACAGCTCTGATTGATGGTCAAAGCGGCTCAGGAGGTTTCACAGGGAGCCCTTCCTTATGTTGTTTCCCCTCGCTTTAGCCTGTGCCAGCCAGTGTTAAGCAATTTAAAAAGTGTTGAATGCGTAACATGGAAACCTAACCAGAAGCTTTAATGAAACGAGGTGCTGACGATGCGAGAAGAGCATCCTCGCTGCATCTTGGAATGGATTGACTTATTAGCTTCTCTCAGGGGAGAACAAAAGCAGTGAACCATAACCAAGTCAAGTCCATTCATTTGACTGTAGTCAGCAAGCATGAATGCTTTTAAGGTTATGGTGCACTTCAGGGTTTGATGCACTGCTAATAGAAGATGCCTTTGTGGGTTTAACTAACTGTTCAGCAGGCAAATCATTCCGTCAAGAAATCAGTCATTAGCACGCTGATTCAGTGTCACTGGCCTGAAGATGCTGGGCTCAATATTTGCTCTGAAAGGTTGCACACAAGTGTCAATGTAAAGGGCCTGGATTTACATTCTGAAAATACTCTAAACTAATGAATGTAATGTGTTGTTCGGTGAGGGGTCACAACCCAGGTCATTTGGAAGCTGTTCCAATTGCAGATAAGGCAAAAGGGAAACCGCAACATCATGACAAGTGATGTCATGTAAGAAACTCTAATGGAAACCAAAAGAAAAACCTAAATGTGTTTATTTTCAATGGTCTGAAAATCAGTTTCCTTCATAAAGCTAGATTTTATTTTATCCCTGTTTTACTTATTAGCCTATTATATATATATATATATATATATATATATATATATATATATATATATATATATATATATATGAATAAGAGAGAGAGAGAGAGAGCTTTAGCATAACTTGCATAACTGTTTGCACAATTATTGTAAATCAGCTGATTCTGTTGTGGAAAAAAGTGCCTTAAGCGCCGTTAAGCAACCCTTTTCTGTAATAAAGTGTTGCATAATGGCGCATATACAAAGTCACTTTGAACTGCGATTGCATAAACACTGGAGGAGTTTAAGGTCAAAGTAAGCTTGCTTTTTCCTAAAAAAAAAAAAAAAAAGAAGACTGATATTGCCAAAACAAATGTGACCAACTATGTCAACTCCCAAAGTTGTCAGTAAAAAAAAAAAAAGAAAAAAAAGAAAAATACAGTTTGACACCACTACAGGTTAGCCCCGTTAGCGTATTCATAATAACACCTAAGCTTGTTTGCAAAACAGGCCGACATTCTGATAGAGCCCCGTGTTCGATATCAGTATAAATAACCAGAGTTAATTTATAGATGAGGGGCTCTAGCTCAGTGTTTTTCAACCAGTGTGCCGGGGGAGATGGTCAGGTATGCCGTGGGAAATTACCCTCATTAATGACTGATCTAAAAACATTTTCCATCTCCAGGATATCATCCAAACAGGCCCCTATAAAACACTGAGTAGTTAGGAATATGAAAGATCATAAAATACTTTTTTCTTTTTTGTTTATTTGGTTCTATTAACAACATTTTGATAAGAATGACGGTATCGCGATTTAGCCGTAACTTCAGTTGTTTTAGGAAAAGTCCCGCCCCTTTAACTGTCTCCACCAATCATTCTTGGAGTCTTAATCACATGTCATTAGTCTGACCAATCAGAAGTGCTTAAAGCATGGGTGTCCAATTCCAGGCCTAAAGGGCCGGTGTCCTATATGTTTTCCAATCAACCTGCCGTTGAAGCTCCTTTTTGTCTAAACACACCTGATCCAGGTAATCAACAGCAGATGAGGCAGGGTTTCTGGAGCAGCAGGAGGCCGGCCCTCGAGGCCTGGATTTGGACATCCCTGGCTTAAAGTCTACATTTCCTTGTTCCGAGTCGGTTATAAAGTCTCAGTTCCAACAAAAATACCAGCTAAAGCTCGTCTTTAGCGGTGTAGCTTTCCGTGGGATCCGGTATCAGACCGTGGAAAAAGTGAACAAAACAATGAAGCTCAGTCTATCTACCATCGGCGGCAGTATGCACAACATCTCCCATGATGCACTGGGTTAAAGTGACAGCGTCTCAGCGCACAATGAATCTTCCTTGTTAAACGTCTCGAAACAACAACAAACTCACATCATACAGTTTTTAAATCTTCTAACTTAACTTTTATTACATCTTTTAGAAAAAAACAGCTGCACCTTCCAGCTTTTTCTGCCACAACATCAAAAACCAAATCTGACCATTTTTGAAATCTCTTCTGCAAATGAAAAGCATTTCGGATGTGCTCACCATGTAACCTGAATGATTCATGCATAAAGAGGCATGTCATGATATATTCATTCTCTTCAAGCTTGAAACCAGCCTGATAGGAAAACACATCATTTACGGAAGGATTTTCTCTTTTTTGATTTTAAACTAAAAGGACCAGAATTGATCAAAAGGGTTTTATTTCTGTCCCACAGCATTCCTGGACAAAAAAGACCAGATTTTTTGCACACAACTTTTTTCTTTCTGCACCTTTGAGGGAAAATTTCACCCCCACCACATATTCAATGGCTCACCAAAATTTGCGCTCACCCACTATCCAGTGGAAAGGAATTTTGGATATAAAATTATGACATCACAGCTCGCAAAACCATCATAAATAATGAATGGGGGAAAGAAATCTCTAATTGGGTTTAAAAAAACAACTTCAAAATCAACTAATGAAACCAAAACACACTTTTTAGTAATATCCAAAAGATGTTTCTAAATTATTATGGGATGCCCACAGGACCTGCAGCTTGGTAGTCATTTTGCAGCAAAATGGGAAATGGAGAAAAAATCCTTCTGTTTGAGTGATCTTCATGAAATTTCACACACCTGCCGCCAGCTCAAGTCTATAAACACAACCAAAGTTTTGACCTTGAGTGGAAGCCGCCATCTTGAATTAAAAAATAAAACAAGAGCAAGTACCAGCTATAAATTTAAACTCCTCCTGGGGATTTTGATCTATCCCCTCCTAACTCTCCTAGATCCTCATTGGGCGGCCATCCTTGGCAAGATTGCTGGTTTTAAAAGTTGTAGATTTTGAACGGTGTTAGTGTGGCGAGCTTGTAAAATTGGCGTTCTTCTGTTTCTCGCACATTTTTTTTACCGTAAAAATTCATTACATGATTTCTCTGGCTCAAGCTGAATGAAACAATAAAGCACATGATAGGAGCGTATAAGGAATGTGGGCGTGGTTACCCAAAAAACTTAGTTGCCAAGAAAATCCAAAAGTTTAGTTCTGCTGATGCTTTTAAAGCTACATAGACCTGCTCGTCACCCTTAGGCGACCAAAAAAAATCAAATGGTTGCTATGGAGATGAGACAAACAGAAAATTGGCCAATGTTTTTTCTCATTCAGGTCTGACCTGGGTGGCAGGGGCAGAAGGGGAGAGTGAGGGGTGTGTAGCAATCCCTCAGACAGTTAGGCTGTGTCAGGAGGGGGCCGTGAGGGGCGCATAGTGCCTGCGGGCCATGCAACGTCCCTCGCAGCTTTAATTTGATCCTTTTTTAGTGTGTGTGTGATAGCATTCATGTTTTTTCTTCTCTGAAGCTTTTAGGTTGAACAATGTCAAAACAGAAAATGAAGGTTTTCCAGTGTGATTCTGTCCATGCCGTTTCCAAGGCAAAGTTTATTGATCTCCTTTGTGTGCCCTGCAGTCTTCAGATGAGCGACGCTGATTGCACTTTCTTATTTTCCAAATTAAAACCACTGTTAGTTTTTTACTCTTTGAGTGTACCAGCGAAGGATAGAGGTTGGCAGAGCTTGACAAGCCAATTAGGCCAGCAATAATGGATCTGCAAGTCACTGGGGGAACTACATGCCCCTCTTTTTAACCAGTCAAGATAATTACAGTATAGTGAAAAACATACAGATGAGAACATCAGCGTGTACATATCAATTGTGTTTTCATCACTTCATCATTCCAAGATGAGATAGAAACCATGATTAGTCTGGTCTAACAAGATTAAAATAAATGTATTGTCAAAGTTGCAATTAGGAGGCTTAACTTTAAGTCATGATTTGTTGGATAAAGTGGCTTCATCCACGTTAACTTTTTTTGTCCTTTCCCCTCTGTCCCCCTGCCTTTGTATTCTCCCCTCTCACTGGCTTTGGAAAGAGTGAAGGACTGGAGGCTTCGCTGCAGCAAGAGAAAGTTGAAAGATTGCTCAGTGGCTGGGCAGGGGCTGACAGTCTGGGCACTGGATCAGTCAGTGGATTTGGGGTCTGGTGGCTAAAGCTATCCCCCTAGGTGCATTGAAAGAGCAACTCGCTCCATACTGGTACCAAGCTCGAGTGTGTGTTATGGGCTGTTTGGAATAAAGATTTGTCAGGCCCCCAGTGGACTCCCTGATGGAGAGGGAAACAAACTAAAGTCCTGTGTCCTAGAAAACAAATCTTACATGGTGAGTGTTACCAATTTTCTATCGACTTTTATGTCCTATCTATCTAAAACAAAAAAACGATCAGAAAATAGTTAGATTTTATTCTAACAAAATAAAAAATAAAAAACCTGCAAATATTTCATTTCAACAGCAACTCTGACATAAAGAATGTTTTGGTAATAAATATAATCAAAAAATGTTTACCCAATTATTGTCAATGGGAATGGGATTTAACCCTTTAACACCTGTAATGTTGCCAGCGACACCTAAATAACACGAAATCTTTGACATTCTCTAACTCTTCAACCTTTTAGCAGACAAGGTGAACCAACTGATTTCGGCACGTTGAAAAACGTTACGTTAGTAAAGTGTGTCATTACAGCATCGAGATGCTTTTCTCCAAGAGATTGCAAATCTCTTCCCTACTGTAAAGTGTTGCATTTCAAAGCTGCTTTTCTCCGCTTCTAAATCCACAGGAAATACGTTCATTGTGTAAAAGGTTCAGGAGTTACAGTACTCTGGAGCTAAAGCATCAACTAAAAATGAATGACTATAAACAGAAAATGACATAAATGCAGCTATATTCTTGCAAAAACCATTTTTCATCTGAACAAAACGATCATTTTACTGTCAAGAATAAAGATGGCAACTGAGTGATCAACAGTAGACATGAAGGATTGATGTGTAAGGATGACCGCATTACGTTGAAACCTCATCAAGCTGGACGTTCAATGTTCAAAAACCAAATAGTTTGTTTAGGGCCTATATCATGCTTTTCTTAAGATTTTCAGATTAAATTAAATATATTTATATGATAATATATTAACAATTTCTCAAATGAAATATTCGTTATTTTTGTAGCCTCTTTTCCTTCCCGAAAGTAAGACAACCCAATCTCTGGGGGGCCACACATTTCATGGCGTCAACCAAAGGTTGGCCTCGGCTGTGTGTCTGTTTTTTGCCCACGAAAACAAACAACATCCACATTTTGGTAAAGATGCATGTGCATTTGGTGCATATATAGCATTCCCCCCATATTTGAAGAGACCCCGGCGAATACGCAGAATCCGTATTTTTCTTTTTTTTTCATTCAGAGCAATAGACTGTCCTGTAGGGTACTTTCTAACGCACATTAGTGTCACTGTGTACCTTAAAAACAGGACTTTGTCATTAGTTAAGTGCAAGAGGGCTTCTTTTTTCAGAGGAGGCTAGTTTAATTCTTCATTCTTTTATCCGGATGATAATTATTCTCCACAATCATTTTCCTCAGCGTTTCAGGATATTTTCCGCCTGTTTCTGAGTCAGCTGATGCCGTTTCTCCACGCAGGGGCACAAACTTCAGTTATTACAATTCAGGAACCGGTGGTATAAACTGTGAAATATTCCTAAGCAGCCAGCAAGGAAGCTGACGGGCCGGCGTGCTTTTCATCTCTGCTCCCTTTCTCCCCTTGCAACACCTTCTTCAGACACGAAAGTCTCATACAAGCTTCTTGGCTGAGTTTTTGTGATGAACCGGTGGAGTCGTTACTGAAAAGAAATCTGCGAATACGTGAATCCCAAATAGTGAAACGCGAATAAGCGAGGAAATGCTGTAAAGGGAAAGAGTTTAGCCGATCACTAATAGCTCTACGGGGAAAGTGGGCGTATGTGTTGGCCTGGGGGCGGCGCTGGGAGCGCAGACTCTTCCTGGAAGGGGCGATTCCTCACTTTCATGTGTCACAGTGTAAGAACACTCATTTTGGTGAATATTTGAGGTTGGTGAAAAATGCTCAGAGATGCATGAAAGGATCAAAATACCGCTTTGGTTTTTTTGTTTAGTTTATTTTTTCGTGAGGAATTAACACCATAATACACTTAAAAGCTCAAAAAAATAACTTTGCATGATTTAAGCCCTTTAAAAACCACAAAAGACCAAATTGAATCTTGGCATTCACTTATTTTTTGTACTTCCACGTCTTCCACAGTCAAATGCCCAGGTTGACCAAGAGAAGCTCTAGTGACTTACTTAAAACTGCTCTGCACCTGGTTACTGGTGGTTGATGGGACCAATTAACAAAAAACTACAATTTTATAATCGGTAAAGTCATTGTTTGGGGCATAGTACTAAATAATAAAACATTCAGTCAACTTTAAAAATCTCAATTAAATTGATTTGCCGTTTCAAATGTACCATTTGGTTGCTGTAATCACTGAGATGGTAAAAATTGGACTTTTGAGTCACTTTCAATCTAAAGGACAAGTCTCATTGGTACCTTACAATATGTGATTTCTCATTAAAAACAATGTAATTTAATTTGGGTTAACTAAAACCTGATTTTTTTTTGCATCCTTTGCAGCTCACATGTATCAGTAGCCATTTAAACATAATTAAAATCACATTCTTTAGCCCCTTTTTTGGCCACTGTGCACGCTGACATGCACTTACTCTCTTATACTCCAGAGGGACACATTGGTATTACTCCCTCCACGCTGCCAGACAAAATTTATCTGAGATCAAGATTCCCAGGCAGGTATTCAGTGTTTGACGTGTGGAGAAAGAGCATGTTGTTTACCCATTTTTATATGTGCAGTCACAAGCTGGAGGCTTGTCTGACATGTTGCCAGGTAACCAATGCAGACTCTGATCTCAAACCAAAAAAAAAAAAAAAAACATTTGCAAAGCATTAATGTATAAAAAATAGCAAACATCAGTTTTTTGTCAGCTACAACAATATTTTATGTTGGGGATATATTTGACCGTGACTGATGAAAATAAAAAAAGGAATCATTCTGAAATATTCCAAGTAAGTTTTGTTTTCCCTAGCAGGGTCCACACAGCAAAGTTGAAATGCAGAATACTTGCTGATGTGACGATGAATCTGAAATTGATAACGCTGTCGGAGTATTTTGCAGCGAATGGCAGTATTCTATATTCCGTCTTGATGACTGTGCTCTGCAAACTGCAGACCTCAAGCCGCCTTAATGACAGAAATGAAAAAAAAGGGGAATAGGAAATGTATGAATAAGGAGAAGAGGATGAAGGATAAGCAGAGAGCAAGTTCAAGAATAAGGCAGGGTTTTAATATACACGGATCATCTTTTGATCTGCAAAAGAAATGCAACTTTGAGCTTAACTGTCTTCATAAATGCCCCTCATCTTCAGAATAATGCCACAAGAACAAGTTAAATACACCAAAAACAGCATTTTGATCAGAGTGGGTCTTTACGGACAGCTGATTCATGTCATTTGGTGAGTTTTTTTTCTTCAGTCGAAAGTTGCATGCAGATTTCTGGAGCAGACTCCTATATTAGGAGCCTCATTGGCAGCCCTTGGGGTAACGGAAGCTCAACATAATGATGAGCTCTCTTGGGTTGGCAAAATACATTTGGCGACTGTTTCCTATGTGACATACTCTACAGCAGCTTATTCCTGTTCTGGGTCATGGGGCAGCTGCTGTTGGGCGAAAGCGAAGAAACATCCTGGACAGAACACCAGTAAGGCTAAGGTTTTCTGAGTGCAAAACATTTTCTGCCAAACAGCATTTTTACAACAGAAACAAGTCACCCAACAGAAATTTCTCAATTTGGGCTGAGGTTGTATGAGGATGACAGGAAAGAGGATGTCATTTGGGTAAGTGTGGTATCATGGAATGGTAGAAGGAGAAGAAATACAATTGGCAAAGACATGCTAAGAAAAATCTTAGATTACTGGTTAAGTTACGAACATAGTGGGCTTGTGAAGTGCTAAACAGACAGTCTTGAATGTGTTAGAGTTCACAAAGGTTTGTCGCTACCCGTTACTAGCGCATGTACTAACAGGCTGTTTAACAGGCAAATTCCCTCCCTTCTCTCTAACCACCTTAAACACTATATAGAGCAAGACTATCTGGTGCCCTAGATTTAAAAAGCAATTCAGACACCATGCTTACTACTTTTTTTTTTTAACGACGACTATCACATCATTGATTTCACAAAGTGAAAACCAAATCAATATAACCATGTTAAATCAAATTTGTTTTTTGTTTTCTTTCCAAAAAAAGGCATTGTGTATTCCCCAATCTAGTGAGTATTGAGTATCCATTCATCACTACCAAATCCGAGTCCCTGATTAGTTCAAGTTTAACTTGTGTGACTTTCAACATGCGTTTTGTAACCCTAAAGCAGACGTAAAAACTCATGTAGCAATGCATGAACTTGATAGTTTTAAACGCGGAAGCCCAAAACACAAATTCACGTGTTTACATAGACTTTTCATTGAAAGTGGTCGTTTCAACGCACGTTTCCGAGCCCTGTGTGAACGCATCATACAACTAAAAGGCTACTTAGATGAGGACCCAAACATAAGGAGCCGAGTAACAAAGGATGAAGTTCATCCTAACCGTCATTGGTAAAACTTTGAATGTGTGTCATCTTCATGGACGTTTCTATTAACAAACCAGTGACGCAGTTTCACTATGACAACAGCAACTTCCTGTTGGCACCGTATTCCAACCCAGCCTACATGCACATGGTGATTATTTTCTAATACTCACAAGTAGACAATAATTGAACAGCTTATGCCATAATGGGGTTGACTTAGCTTTCCAGCAATGGCTTAACGGTAAATCAACATTCTGTCAGCTTGCTCGCTGTTATTTGTTGAAAATACTAATGCGGAGCCTTGAGGCCCGATAAGTGTCACACCAAAAGTCTTTTCTGCACCGCAGAACATACACAGTTTCAAAAATATCATGAATAATTGAGACAGTTTTGTCAAAAAAAAAAATACAAATAAAAAAAGGAATATATATATATAGAAGCTGTTCACCAGCTTGCAGGGACTTATATTTAGACTTGTTTTATGAAACTCAACATTGGCGGCAGGATTTTCCCGAAGATCCACAGTTGTTTTTCAGTGAGTGAGTCATGTAGCCGTTGAATATGAAGTCGCCATCAACTTTTTTTTTTCCCCAAGAGAGTCCATTAGCATAAAATTAGTCTTCTTTCCTTTTCATGCCTCAACAGCCTCGTTGTGAAAAGAAAGGAGTGATTTTTCTCATAAGGCAGTCTGTTTTTCAGAGAAAGATCTAATGGAAGGCTGAGCATCTGAATAGTATGGTATTTTACATGGGGGGAGGGCGAAGACCCACCTGAATTACTTTAGTCTTTAAATACCAAACTAAACCAAAAAGTCAAGAGCTAAAAGCGACAGAAAATTCCCTTTTACAGCAAAAAAAAATAAGGTGAACGCCGTTTTCTGCCAAACCCACCTGTCGCCCGCAGGATCAAACACAACTAGAATAGAATAAAACTTTTCTAATCTCACAAATAAAAATTCTCCCAATATTGACATTGAATTTAGCTAATTCACTGTGACTCACTATACTCCTGAGAAAGTTATAACCTCTCTTTCTGTCTCATTAGGCTTTTTTTTTTGCTCCTGTAACCAATACATTGGTTTGACTTATACTGCAGGAAACACAGTGCATGGCTTGAGGCTACTATTGTCTAGTTTTTAGTCTCAATGTATTAACTTAAAATACTTCTGAGATTGATCCTATTTACTAAGGCCGTCATATTTTTTTTAATACATAAACACATCTTGTCAGGTAAAATTCACTAGCCTTACTGGCAGATATTTGACGTTTTTCTAGTCAATTTCTGCAACAAAAACATGCTTTTTTTTTAGAATTAAGATTTTTTGCAGTGCAACTATTTTTCACAGCTGGAAATCGCCTGCAGAGCAAACATGCCTCAATTTACATAAACAATAAATTAGTAAATTACATTGTTGCAATGCCATTGAGCAGCAAGCCCTGAAAGTACCAAAAGATAGACTAACAAGACTAAAAGTATTCATTTATTTTACAAGCTAGAAACTATCTGAATAAAAACAGAAAGTAGTTTTATTACGTGGAGAGCAGCAAAGGTGTAAGGGAGAGTACATGTTTTTTTGTCGGTCCAAACAAAAAAAGTTCAAGGTAAATTAAGAACTGATTGTTTCCATTTGGCATATGTGGCATTATGATATTTTGTTTTCTGCAGAGAGAAGTCTAAAAATAGGAAAAAAGAAAATAACAATTTAATATGAAAATCACTAGAAAGTGGTAGAATTATAGAAACTGCGAGTTGTTTTTTTACTTATATTTTATAATATGATATAAAAATCTAGAAAAAAGATTCAAAAACAAAAACTGTTCGAAAGAATTACTTCAAATTGTATGTTACATAGCCCAAAATTTAGTATTTTTTTCTATTCCCAAGCTCCATTTTTAAAAATGTTTAATGTACAAAGTTGTAGTTTTTTGTAATGACAAAATATAGTGTAATAATTGACTAATTTTAGGACAAAATATGAACAAAATGAGAACCATTTTAGTATTTTGTAGGTCCATCTTAATAATTCCTCATAAAATCTAAAACTACCACTTATTCTTACGTCATTAATCTACATTTTTGTCTCCAACATAATGTCATAATGAACTAGTCAACGTAGTGCAATTTCAGTTTTATGAGTCTGAAATCAAGTTTTCCTACTGTCAAGAGTATGGAGTGAAAGGGTTTTGACCTTTTTTCACACACATGCAATTAGTTCTAGGTCCTAGCTCCTAATAAGTCCAAACAAAGTTTTGGGATTTACTTGGATGTAGAGCAAATACGAGAATAACCTGGTAAAATATCTTGACTATCTTGAATATCTTTTAAACCTTTGCAAGGATCAAATAGTTTTTCCTAGATGCCTGATGAGACTAACCTTCATTCTTCACTGAATCAGAAGGAATGCAAATGGCTTTGATTAAAATGACCGCCTTGGCCCATTTTAGATCAAGTGTCTTAAATTTTTGGTTTCATAGAAACAAAATACTTTTTTAAAATTCATTTATTTTCCAAGTCTTGCCTGATTAGCACAGGATAGTCTTTCTTCCGACCTCAGCCACAAACCAAACCCCGCTGTCAGCTTGTTTTCACAGTTGGCGTTTTTCTAAGGTAACGTTTGAAACTTTTGAAAATCAAGATATGGCCTAACAGTGTGAGGGACTCCAAGTTCCTTTTACAGGGCAATCAACGAAACGAAACTTTTGTGCCATTATTCAATTCAATCAAATAATTCTTAATATTTTATTGTTTCAAACAAAAACCAAAAAGTAAGACAAAACTCCTATTTGGACAGAAACTGTAATAAAATCCACTAATAATAATCAAAAGAGGACTTTAAGGGAGTCTAATGTCAACAGAGGGCCGGGCAGAGCTGACATTAGAGGTTGTTTTGTTAGGACACTCCTGGGAAAAGTCCGTTTTACTGTCATTCACACAATAAAATCTACATCACATCAAAGCTTCTTGATTATAGTGGTATATTGATTGGTTTAAGTTAATTACACTGGTTCATGGTTAAATTGTATTGATTGGGCGCTTTGCCAGTGTTGGTTTGGCCTTTGTCTATCATTACTTTGACCATTGTGGCGCTACTATGATGTCGAGGAGAGACGGCGGCTGTGGGTGACGACAGAGGCAGACAGCAGAGGCAGATGACACTGGAGCCGGTGGTGTAACCAGCTGAGTGGGTTTTCCCCAGCAAAAGGGTGCTACAAAGCAACATATCCTCAGAGGCAGGGCAAGGAGCTCTGCCGGAGTGTGAGTACCGCCCTCCTGTCTTGTGGCACCCCAAAGCAACATAAAGTTTGGCTGGGTCTTCTTCAAAGTACGTGGATGCTGGCAGGATTTATTTTTATATTGCAGGCGGCTGTTTTAAAGACTAACCTGCTGCGCCTTTGAGTGGACTTTGGTGGCTCAGGAAGACCAAGAGAGGACTGTGGCCCCCTGCAGGATCTGCCTCCCCCTGGTGTTTGATGGACAGTTTTTCCATTCGTTTTTATTTTTGTCAACACATTTTTGTAGGGTACTCTTTTATTGGGGTTTAACTGCTTTTTTTATCCTTTTTAAACGAATTGTTGTGGTTTTAAGTGTTTTACTGGGCTTGCTGTGATTTGCATGGTTTTTACTTGATTAAATTGCAATTGAACCCTTAAATCCATTCTGGCGTTTGCTGTGTGGTGCTCTTCCCCTGATCCTGAACCTTTTGCAGTATTCATCTAGTAGGCCCCCCCCCATTTGGGAAGGGTGGGGGCTGACATATACATTTGTAAAGTACAGAGGCCTGGCCTGGACCTTTTTGCTCCACATTGTAATAATTTCACCTGCAGGAGCAACCTCTGAGTGCAAGGTTGGAGGTTCAGTTCGCACTCTGCCACCATCAGTTTTCATGGCTGAGCGAGACCATTGAGTGCCCCACAATAGACCACCGAATCCTGCCTTATAGCTAGGATCATGTGTGTTTGGCAAAGGCAGGTTGGTTAGAAGATGTGGGTGGATGGATGGATGGATGGATGCATGGATGGATGCATGGATGGATGGATGGATGGATGGATGGATGGGTAGATAGACTCCTATCAAGTCACACGACGAGTCTGGAAATGTAGAATCTCAAGATCCATCTCAGACATCTAGGGACTTTCACTAAAGCCGATGCTTAATAAAAATGCAGAAAATGCACAAAAGGAGTATTGAAATTGTGACACCAGTCTCTTCTAAGCAATGGTTCATTTGTGACATGTTGTGAGTAAGAACGAGTTTACAACTCTGGATCCCTCAGATTAAAAATTCATTCATTCTCCTGGGTGAGCCACAAAGAGTAAACACCAACAGCATCAGAACTCTCATAAAAGTTGCATTTCAAGACAGTACATCATGGATTAAAACGTGTTTTTAGAGGCTGCAAAGACACCAGTACTTCAGGGCCAAATTTGAGAAAATTTAGCATAAACTTAGGATCTGAAAAAAAAGAAAGAAAAAAGAAATTTAATCTTCCATTATTAAAGCGGTTGAGTTGGTGCTTTGTCATTTCCTCTGCTCTGTCTGAGAACAACAAGCAGATAAATGAGTAAATGCAATGTCTGCTGGGGACAGCGTTGTCTTGGATCCATTTTAAAACACGTCGGATGATGTTGGTCCCCGTCGACGAGACACAATCAGGCCAGAGCAGATGTTTGTTGTGAAGGCTAGGTGGAGGACAGAGCTGTCATGATGTTCCAACAGCAACAAATGCTGCGACTGTTTGCAGACAAAAATAACACAGGGGTCCCTGGCCGGCTTTTTGGCAACCAAAGGCATCAGTACAATTGTGAGCAGACTTTCAAATGGATGACTCCTCCATGAAGCCTTTGACCATATGAGAGCAACGGAGTACTTCAAAAGTGAGAAATATGTGTCCGATCTACTGAAATTAACCTTTCAAACCTTTTCCAGTCCCCATGTTGACAGTTTTTTTAAAGACTTATATCCACACAAAATAATCTATAGATTATACTTTATTTTTTTATTTTTTTGCGCATTATACACAGTCTGTACTCAAAATGCAAAGTTTATACTTCCAGATAATTATTAAACTTAAATTTTGTTCTTGGTGTCTTAAGCATGTTCTTGTGTGTTTTTTTCTGATAATGGAGGACATATAGAAAAAAAAATTAACCCAAAATTGCATTTTTGAGTATTTCTTGATTCAAGTCCCAGTGAATCAGGAGCAAGTGAAATAATCTAGGAGGTGTGACGTAGAAGCTGCTATGGCAAGCTACAAGCTCCTTTGCCGACCAGATGCATGTATGTCTTTGTTTTTCTCATCTGAGCGGGCATCTGGCAACGGTAATGTCAGGCTGGAGGTGTGAGGGGCAGTAAGCTAACAGGACAGAGTGTAAACAAAAGGATAATGGGAAGTGGGGGGAGGCTTACTTTGTGCCAACAGTTTCGCCCACAACTCAGAGGTGAACTTCTAATGAACTCTTGCCGCTCTGTCAAAACTATTGAAGACGGCAGTTTTTTTTCTTTTTTTAAATATGGCTAAAATGGCATAATTATAATTAAAATACCACAGGGACCTCTTTGAAAATAGATTAAAAGATGATCAGAGTGGGATTTTAAGTTGGCATAAGAAGTTTGAGTAGAAGTAGCTATGAATTCATTCAACAGTTGTCCTTTGTAAAGCTAGAGACTACATTTTTAGACATGATGGAACAGAAAAGCAAGAATTTTAACAATGTGTGACTAAGAACAGTTTTAAAAAGAAAAAATAATTTTCTCTCTCCTACCTATACACCAGTTACCAAGGAGGCTTTGTCTAGAATTTTTTTTCAAGCCTTCAAAAAGTACAATGACTAATTCTACTAAAAATTGCGGAAGAGTGGGAAGAAATATGTGGAATTTTCAAAGTGTTCTCAGTGTTATTTTAATTAGGATTATGCTATTATAAGCCAAATTATAAGCCAAAAAAAGATGTTGTTTTCTAGGAAACAGTTGATGCTGAGCGGCCAGGGTTCATTCGAAATATTTGTTTAATTTATTTTTATTCACTTTCTAAATATATATTTTTTAATTACTTTTATTTTTCTCTCTTTTCTTCTGTAGCTTTATTATCCATCTCCAACATCCACATCTCTTCCCTCTTTTCTGTCCAAGAAATGTATGCAAATACAATTTATATAAATAAGGTTTAGCCGCAAAAACAAATGCACAGCTTGTGTATCAGAAGATTCAGATCCCCCTATTGTAGAAAACACAAGAGGCCTTTGCCTCTCACCTCTTGGCTCAGCTGCTGGACAGGACAAGTTATAGAAATAAAAAAGGGCTGATTTTATTTGCACCTATTTACATGCGACCAAGCAAATAAACTGATAGAAATTTGAGTTGGCCAAACGTAGTACGCGTTGTTGTTAGTCGCTCATGTTGACCTAAGAAAAAAGTTCAGCACTGGCAGCATGTATTAAGAAAATGTCAAGCTAACAGTCACTTTCGAGAATAAAAAAACAAATACAAAAGAAAGATAGAAATTTCCCTTCAAGTTTGGTGGCGGGATGGTTGGCGCGGAGTCTGCTCCTGATTCTAAACAATTTGAGTAATTTCAAGTTCAGTTTCATTCATAAAATGCCACAAGAACATGTTAACAACAACATTTTCATCAGAATGGGTCTTTAAGTATTGGTATATTTGGGTTATCTCAAGCTTCAAGTAGATGAATATTTATCCAGATTCACAATCTACTAAGAATTTTCCATCGACTGAGTCAGTTTGTTCAATTTTATAAGACTGTAACATAAACTAAAAGACATGGTATTTGTCTGTAGATGTTGGACATGTTGAACACATTTTTTAAAAAGGTTTTCTAGATAAAAAAAACGGAGCCAACCCATTGTACACTTTAACTAGCTTGACTAGACACACCAACACTATCATTTACCGTTTTCTGCATAGCAATAAGGGGTTAAAAAGAAAGTAGAAAGATGGGAGGCGAAGGTGTACCTCCATCCTGGAGATAATTACATATTGATCCAAGTCACTGAAGATCTAAACTGTGACACCACGTTAAGTTTTATCTGAAAATGGAGCTTGTCTGTGTTTTTCTTTCTCTGTCCTTTTAAATTATACAGTAACCAGGAGTGGAGAGACATGATATTCAGGTAATTACGTTTTCATGGAGCCATTCCTCTTCCCTTGTCTCCGTCTTTCAGGTCTCCGTTGTTGCGAACTCAACAATTACTTGATAATTAAACAGTGGAGGTCTTTCTACTCCACTGTTTGCAAAGTCATTCATTCGTTCTACGAGGGAGACTTTTTAAATTACCAAGTCACTCCTTTTCTCCGCCTTCCACGCCAAACTCACCCTCTCTGTCTTTCAGGCTTCTGTCTGTCCAATGATCCAGAACAGCCTTCAGCGTCCCTCTGCTGATGAATTAAAAGTGTTCCTTTGGCACTTTAGGCCTTGGTGGAGGACTCTGAAGGTAGAAAGCAAATCAAAAAAATTGTTTTGTCAAGGGAGAAAGAAAGGCAGAGTCACTCAACCTGAGGTTAGGCTTTTTTCTTGGAATAACATGATGGACAGTTATGAGCAAAACTTTGAAAGGTATCTCTCTTAAGACGGATGAGGGAAGGGGTTCTCACTATTGGGAACTGGAGATGTAACGATTAACTGACTAATCGACTAATCAATTTCTATACCTACAATCCAACCAGATCAATCTGTCTGAGGCACATTGTTGATCAAATTGAATCAGATCAATCAAAATGAACCAATATGGACAATGAATAATGTCGTTAAACACTAGTTATGATATGTATTGGATCGTTATAATGAACCATTTTAGGAACAGTCTAAAATTTGTTCCCACAGTGCCCATTTTCCAACAAAACAGATCTTCGGGTGTAAAGTAAGGGCACCGGCCCAGGGTGCACCTTGGAAGTTGGGCTACTTGCCAGCACCTTCCCCTGGTGTGGCGGCACGGATCTCCAAAATCCAGTTTTATAATTGCACATTCGACATGCTGGCCCCATGGCGGGAGGGTGATCAGGCACCACTGTCCAGGTTCAGTAACATCCTGGTCCACTAACTTGAACAAACCTGCCTGCTCAGGTCTGTTCAATCACAGATGTTGTAGATAAGCCTGATGCATGAAATATGTATGCGCGTGTGTTGGCATAGATATGCTTGTGTGCTGTTGCCTGTGTGGACTTGCATAAATGCATTTGTGCATATTTATGCAGAGAATGTATAAAGAGAGTGTGTGTAGATATGTGAGTGTTGTACACAAAAGGACAACCCCAAGCCTCTGAAAATGTCTGTAGTCCATTTAGATGGTACCTCTCTTTATGTCCAATGTTTTTGTTTCTTTGGACTCTGGGATCTTCCACTTTTCTACCCTCTTTCTTCTCTTTTACCAAAGTTTATTTTTTTTTATCTTTCTTTGCTGCACTTAAAAACCAAACCGTTGAAATGTTTCCTCAAAATGAAGTTTAGCCTTAAAACAACCCAGTTCGCCAATGAAGTATCAGACTATTTGGTTGCAGAAAAGAAGAAAAAGAACTAAACTTAAATTACAAAATGAATTCAAAATGCTAAGATTGTTAATATAAAAGAATAAAATAAAAAAAATACAAAACTCTTTGAAGACATGCACAAGAATACTTAAAAATACTAGAAAATGATCAAAAATACTAAAAGAAAATAAGACATTTTAAATGTTAGAGTTGTTAACAAGCAGGCAAGTGAGATGATAAACATTCTTGAATTCACAGAAGAAAACCAAGTCTCATCTTCTGTGAAAAAATGGTCATGTGATTGGTCAACCATTCTTACGGGGGTGTGGGTAACATTTATTCGATGAATGATGAAATGACGCAATCTGATCTGGAATCTTTATAAGGAGCCTAACAATAAATCTCCTGTCACTTAAATGTTTTTCTAAGTAACTTGTCCGTGATGCATGCAGTAACAAAAGCACTAGTTTGAACTTTTCAACCTTGATAAAGGTTTAAAAGAAACCACAACAGGAGCAGGAGGGGAAGAAATGATAGGTCTGCTTTTAAAATGTGCAGCCCCTTTAAACACAATTATTTACATGGTATTCCCTCTTTTGTAGTTTCCTTTTGCAATTTAACGATAATCATATGATTTTTTTTTCTCCAAAGATTATTTCTTTAACATTTTTCAGTGCCTAAATTTCCTTTTTCCATTCTTTCACACTTAGACATTTATTTAAATGTAACTCAAATTCTACAAACGTTGGTTCAGCCACTCAGTTTGAGGTTTATATTGTGTCTAATGAATGATATAAGTTCACTTTGAAATCTTTTGAAGCCTTTATTCCTTTGGAGATGTGGGACCAAAAAAAAAAAAAAATACATGGAAAAAAAGCCCTTCTGTAACGCCTTTCTTAATTCTCAGCTGCTTAAGCTTCGCTTTATTGAAAGGTGAATATCCTGCCTTATCTTTCCATTGCTCCATCGCCAAGGCCTAAGCTTCCTTTGTGGCTGTCAATGTGCCGCATTCCATCTCAGTCCTTCTGCCATCACCCTCCATGAAAAAAAAAAAGGTCATGTGAAAAATCAGTCAAAGTTTCTTCTTTTTCTGACTGCTTTTTTTTTTTTTTTTCATTTACAGAACTTCAAGGTCAAACTGCAGCAGGACCTAAATTCAAGTCAATAAAATGTATTTTATTATGTATATTATTATATAAATTATAATATAAATTATGTATATTATTATATAACTATTCCTGCATTACATTTTTATAGTATTATAGTAAAAAATAATGTTTAAGCAACTGGGGAGCAAGTATGACTTTTAATCCCAATATTATTTCCACAGAAGCTTCTCAGTGATGCTCGAGGACTTAGTAGGCAACAAATCAAAATCCCCAGGAGGAGTTTACAGTTGGAGCATGTACTAATGGTGATTTTTTAAATGTATTTATTCAAGATGGAAACCTCTTCCTGAGGTCAAAGGTCGACGAGACTTCAGTTGCAGATTGAAGCCGTCGGCGTGTGTGCTCGAACAAAATCTTTTTCTTCACATACTGTGGGAGAATTGTCCAATTTTACAGTTTGCCACACAATTACTGTAAAGCTGTAGGTCCTGTGGCCATCCCATAATAACTTTAAAAACTTTCTCTGAGTAACCCTTAAACGTCTTTAAAAATATTATGTTTTTGAGCGCCACAAGGGATTTTGGCCCATTCATTGTTTTGACAGTTTCACTTTCTGTGGTGTCAACCTTTTGGGAGGACCTGGTCTATGCAGTCCAGGCCATAATACATATCTAGCAGAAATACTAGGACTAATAGGACAGCACCTAGTGCAGGTCTACTTAAGTATAAAGCCTCAACAATTTCCAGCAAATGTTGGAACTAAACGAAAAGCAAATCAAAGCGGAACACAGAATAAGAAAACATAAAGTTACTGCATCTTGCTTTAGCTAAACTAATACAAGTGTGGACAAAGATGTAATCATAAACTAGAGAAGTTGTTGGGGAAAACCAGCTTTTCATTTGTGAGAATCTAGATGACGGAGGTTTTAGACACAGCAGCCTTTTAATTAGCAAAGCCACGAGAATCTTGGCTTTTACAATTACGCTTTCTGATGCAACTTTCTGACTGAGTCTTCAGTCAAAGAGCAGATGGAGCGTTCTTGGCCACGGCCAATGTAGAAAGAAAAAAAAAGATAATGAAAAGCTCTTTCCATTAATTTGAAAGTGATGAATTAGTGGGAAATAAATGGAGAATTTAGTCCACTGACATTTAGAAATGTTTCATGGGAAGAGAATGACTTGTTTTTACTTGTAAAGGCTTTTTTCTTTTTTGCTAATAGTTACAGGGTGAAGAATATTTTGATCTGCAATGGTTTGTTGAGGACCAACACACTATAGTCTTAAAGCTAAGCAAGTTCCACCAAAGGGTGTTTTAAAAAACATTACAATTAATTCATTTGAAACTATATAGGATATCCCCAAAAATATGAAATATACAATCAAAAACCCAGCATTTGGCCACCAGCTACCTCATGTTATACCACGGTCCGGGTGAAAACTTGATTCTGATTGGCTGCTGGGTGTACATTATAAGTGATATACCATAGGATAACTGCACAGTGAAAAACGAAGTTCTGGTATCACTGCGCCGGCTTCTTTAAAACAATCTTTTGCTTCATCAAGCGGTAGGAGCTGAACTTTCCCTCTGAACTGATGGTTTATTCTACTCATCGGAAAGATCAGCAAATAAATATCGCTTTATATAACCGAATCTTAACTGCAGGGGTGGTGCGGCACGACGCAGACTTTTTGTTATGCAGTGCAACGCCGTGACAAATAGTCCAAAGCGATCCAAATCAGAGAAAAAATGAAAACAAGAATTAAAGACTAAAAACTGGTTACTATTTATTGCTTTTGTAAGTGATCATGGTACAAGTGGGTGAAAGCTTCACGTCAGACGGTTCAGGCTTGCACGGCGTGCGTTAAAAAGTTATAATGCACACTTTGTCGGCCATTAACCCTTACATAAGGCGCTACGAGATCAATTTTGATGTCATAATGTAAATCTTAGTCACATGCACCTGTGCGGGAGGTAGACCCTATTAATAGTGCGGCTTTTCTGGGAATGTAGAGGGTCATTATGATGAGCCTCTTATAGGAGCGCAGAAGTGTCTCAGAGTTCCTTTGAAGGTTGTACGATCCATGAAAAGGGATTTTAACAAAGGATTGTACCATATCGTGAAGATGTTGTGGAGGCTGATTAGCACACGTCCATCTGCGGTGAGTCTCTGTTGTGCTGTGCTAACAAAATAAATAGAACATCAATTAGAATGTTTACGTTGCCTCAGTCATGCCTGCGTCTTATGTCCATCCCTCCGCAATGCAAACTTGACCCCGCATTCACACAGCTTTTTGCTGCAACATTGACATGTCGACAGACTGGGAATAAACTGCATGCGTAAAGCTCGTGTTACAGAGGGACAGACATCAATCGTGACGGAGGCGATGTAAACATTGCGATTGATTAATAAACATTCTATTTTTTTGTGTCAGCACAGCGTAATGGAGATGCACTGCAGATGGAATAGTGCAAATCAGCCTTAAGGTAGGATTTCCATTTCAGTCCATTGACACGTTAATGTTGTGGCAAAAAGCTGGAGAAATGGGAAACCGGTCCAGCTTTACAAAAAAAACTTCTGTTGTACTTTAAAGAAAATAAACGTGTATTTCAGGTGACGTACCCATGCAAGAATTACATTACACATTACATCATCAAATACTCTTATGGACAACAAAAGTTTCATTTTGGAAGTAACACAAACTCAACATTTATGACACCACACATTCATTTTACAAGCCCTCGGAGAGGGAGGAGAGGACAGCCTAATTGCTTAGGTTTTAGATGAGCACTCGACAGAGGTGGGAGAACAAACCACTCCTCCAGGAACCAGGGAGGGAGAGGCGATGGACTGGAGACGCAACGGAGACAATGTAAACCTACTAACAGTAAAGGGATGGACTCCCCACGAAATGCGACGCAAACGGACCGGTGTAAATCCAATGTAAGGTGAACGCAATTATGCCGTACAGATGATGCTGTCGTGCAGAGGCTCATGCCAACTTCCAGTAAATTGCACGTACTGACGACCCCTTACTGACCGTACACGCTTATTTAAACCCGCGGGTTGTGTACACGGCACAAAGGTGCCCACAGAAAATAATGTACCTTTTCCCTCTACGTCTCACTGAGCGATCTACGACCTTGGTACATCCTGAGGGCTCCGCACAGATTTTATTACAGCTTTAGGAATAAAACATTGACAAAAATAAACAGGGGTCTAATGTTTTATAAAACTTTGTCTTTTTCTGTTTCTTTTACATCATCTTAAGTACTTTGTCACCTGCTGCTGCAGCACCAGGAGAAACAGTGAGAACCTGTAAATGAAGTTTTTATTTGTTGGTCGATGTTAATCAGGTGATGTTGTGATACTTTGTGTATTTGCTCGTGTTTCTGTTGGTCCTCTTCAAAGTTGATTTGTAATCATCACAGCTGCCTCCACATCTTTGATTGCTTCTCAAGATTTTTAACACCTTGGTCTTAATTTGTTTCCTCATCAGATTTTAACTCACTATGTGTTGCTGTGGGTCTAATTTTTGGACTTAGTGAGTTTGTTCATCTTTACATATTTAGGTGTTTTGCACTTAAAGCAGAAGTTTGTGCCCATATACTTTTTTTTGCTGCAGATTGAAAGAAAAGCAACAAAACAGATTGTTTTTTGCTGTGCAGAGATATTATCCTGAAAGCAGCACATACAGTACCTAAAAAAGTTGTAATGGATTTCAGGAGAAGGCCACCAAAGCGCCAATGACCATCAACCATGCTGATGTGGAGATGGTGGTAGGTTCCTCTCCATCCAGCTGGCCGGAAAAACTCAGACCAACCTCTACTCCTTCCAGAAACTGAAACGAGCACACGTCTCACCCCCATAATGTGCCTTTTTCACCGAGGCACCATCAAATATCAGTGTGGCACGAAGATTGCACCGCCCCCTGCCAAAAGACTCTGCGAGGAAGCCAGATCACTGATGCCCCACTGCTCTGCCCCATACTGATGGAGCCTAATGCCTTCAGGGGGAAGGTTCAGAAGCTTCCAGGCCCTCTCCATAAGACTGGCAAACAATGTCATCCACCAGGCTGTCCGGATGCTGAACACCATCCGCTACCTGCCATCTGCCCCTGGACCTTCACTCTGCACCACCTCAATAAATGACTGTCAAATCTGACATTTGTACGTTATGGTTTACTTAAAAGAATCATATTTAGATCATTTAAATAGATAAATAGATCAGATATATAATCATCTGGAAATAAAAAATAAATAAAAAAGGACACAGTAGGAAATAGCTCTGCCAGCTCTCAAGACAGGCGACAACAGCAACATACATCCAACCATACACCTAGAAATGATCACACAAACTAATATCAGCAACACAAACGGTAACTACAATTGACACAGAGTAACTGCAGCAAAATACGATTATTATTGCACATGAAACCAAACCGCAGGATGTTTATTTCCTTAGCTGTGCCAAAGTGCCATCCTGACATTTTCCCAGAGCGGGTCCATGTGGGGAAGGATGCTCTTGGGCCTGCAGGGTCTCAGGTTGTAATCTGGATGATGTCTGTCCCAGAGGATGCTCGCTGCTTTCCTCCTGCTGTGCTGTTTAAAAGATGGTTTCCATGGATGGGAATTTACAGCAATGATTATCATTTATTTTTATGTTGTGTTTTTTTTGTTTTTTTTATTTGCATCAGCGTATGTACAACAAATTTCAATTCAGATCACTCATTTATCATAGGAGTTTTCTTCTACAAATTTCCCGTGATCTGGGAAGTAGGATTATGGATGTTTTAAAGCTGAAAAACCCCTCACTACACACTTTCTACACTTTTCTTATAAAGAAATGAACATTTTCACACTTTTCTCTCTTGTTTAAACTGTCAAAGTTCAAATCTTCACAAAAAATAGATCAATTTTTATAGAATAAATAGATTGAGATTGAAAATGTGTGTACAGTGGTGAACAAAATTATTATTACACCTCAGTTAAAGAAAGAAAGTCCGCAATGCTCACTGAAATGACTTGAAATGTTCAAAAGTGACAATAAATTCAAATGTATTGAAAATTAAATAATCAAAATCAGCCATTACTTTTGAGTTGTTATTTAACTGAATTATTTAAAAAGGAAACTATTGAAATAGGGCTGGACAAAAATGATGGTACCCATAACTTAATATTTTGTTACACAACCTTTTGAGGCAATCACTGCAATGAAATGGTTTCTGTATTTGTCACTGAGCCTTCTGCACCTGTCCACAGATATTTTGGCCCCCTCCTCATGAGCAAACTGCTCCAGTTGTCTCAGGTTTGATGGCGTCGTCTCCAAATGGCATGTTTCAGCTCCTTCCACAGATGTTCAATGGGATTCAGATCTGGGCTCATAGAAGCCACTTCAGAATAGTCCAACGCTTTTCTCTGAGCCATTCTTGGGGGTTTCTGGCTGTGTGTTTTGGATTGTTGTCCTGTTGGAAGACCCATGACCTGCGACTGAGACCAAGCTTTCTGACACTAGGCAGCACATTTCTATCCAGAATGTCTTGATAATCTTGAGATTTCATTTGACCTTGCACAACTTCAAGACACCCTTTGCCAGATGTAGCAAAGCAGCCCCAAAACAGAACTGAGCCCCCTCCATGTTTCACAGTAGGGACAGTGTTCTTTTGGTTGATGCTTCATGTTTGAGTCTACCAACATAGAGCTGATGGGCCTCACCAAAAAGCTCCAGTTTGGTCTCGTCTGTCCAAAGGACATTTTCCCAGAAGTTTTGTAGCTTGTCAACATGCATTTGTGCAAATTCCAGTCTGGCTTTTTTAGGATTTCCTTTCAACAGTGGTGTCCTCCTTGGTCGTCTCCCATGAAGTCCACTCTGGCTCAAACAATGATGAATGGTGCCATCTAACACTGATGTACCTTGATCTAGGAGTTCACCTTTAATGTCTTTGGAGGTTGTTCTGGGCTCTTTGGATCCAGTTCCAACTATCCGTCTCCTCAATTTGTCATCAATGTTCCTCTTCCAGCCATGTCCAGGGAGGTTGGCTACTGTCCCGTGGGTCTTAAACTTCTGAATAATATCTGCCACTGTTGTCACTGGAACTTCAAGCTGCTTAGAGATGGTTTTATAGCCTTTACCTTTACCATGTTTGTCTATAATTTAGTTTCTTATGTCCTGGGACAATTCTCTCCTTGGCTTTCCGTTGTCAATGTTCAGTGTGAAAAGCAAAGTAAGTAATTAAAAATAAAGACAATTGTTACGGCTGTGGCCGTATTTGGTTTTATTTGGTTTTGTTTGGTTCTGTTTGCTCCGTGTTTTGTGTATTTTTGTATCAGAGTGGGACTTCCGTGTTTTTTGTGGATCTTTCTTTGTATGTCAGTGATTATTTTCAGGTGTGCTGGCAAGGGTGTGGCCTCAATTTGGACAAGCTGGTGGAGGCAGCCTTTAAAGCCAACACTTGGACCTCCAGCCGGTGAGAAGGGTGCCTTGCAGCAAAAGCCTCCACTGCAGCTTGGCCCTCTTCTCCATTTTGTTTTGTTCTCCATTTTGTTTTGTTCTCCATTTTGTTTTGTAATTCACCACCTGTTTAGTTTGGGTTGCACTTTTTGTCCTTTGTAGTCCTTTGTAGTTTTTCTCTGTGCCCACTCTGTTTAGTCTTTTGGTTTATAGTTAATGTTAAGTGAAGCTGTAGGGGTGAACTGCCATTTTCTTTAGTACATGTTTTCTCCTGTTTTTGTTAGTCTAGGGAGGTAAGTGTTTTGTCATTGATTTCCCTTTTCCTTCATTTGCAGGTAAGATTACATGTTTCAGTTAGGTGGGGTTTTTGTTTGTTATTTTGGCCTGGGTTCACCCTGAAGCCTTTTTGCTTCACTTGTAGTTCTTGTTGGTTGTTTATTTATTTGTAAATAAATTTGGGTATATTTTTATGGAGACATTTGTTTGGTGTTTTGTGTTGCAGTCGACTTTGGTAGCCAAAACGTTACTTTTTTTATGTTATGCCTCCAGTCACCCCTAGACACGGAAGGGGGCGTAACACAATCGAAAGACCGAAACAGTAAAGTCCTGCAGCTGCAGCTCAGTCAGTGTGTGCAGTGACGGCTAGGTGCAGGGGAAGCAAATTTTGTGTATTTTAACATGAAATTCGTAAATTTGCTACTTTTTTTTTCTTTTTGAAACATTAAAAACCAACACAGAAGGGGTCATCGTAAAAGAGACATGTCTAAAATGAAGATTTGCTTTTTATGGTTACTTCAAAAAAGGATATTCATTTTAATTTGTTTATGTATTTTAAGGCGATATTTCTCCCCTGACAGCACGTCACTAGTACATATATCCACACATCTATCTTCTCCTTTGATCTATTTGGTTTATCTTTAAAGCTTTATGTTGAATGTGCCTCCAACATTACATTTACCAGGCTTGGGATGGTTTGTGCCTGCATTTATCTTTTTGTTACATACCTGTCGACTTGTCCATCTGTCCATCTATCATTATTTTTTTTCTTTATTTGACGGTTTTGTGTGTTTTTTTGAGTTGGTGAGTTTTTTAGTAAATTTGTTCTTGTTAATTCTGGATTTTTGCGGGCCACCATGTGTGAGGGGGGCAGTCACGGGAGCATCATCCTTGTTTAAAGGGAGGAGAGGCGTACTTCCAGGGAGTTTGGCATTCTGGGAAGGGGGGAGGGGGGGTTAGCAAGGCTGGAGCAGGAGAGTGGAAGAAATTATAGAAGCACTGACAGATTAACAACATAATGGGGGCAGGTTGACTGTGTCATCAATGCTCCCGCAACCATGAAAAGGTTAAGAGCGTCTCAGAGATTATGTGCCATTTAGGAAAGCTGAGGCGGCTCGGTGCAGAGTTTGCTCTCGCCTGGCGGATCAGTTCAGAACCAGTAGATGGACGTCTGCACTCTCCCTCCGAAGGCTGTGTGTGTTCGCCATCTTGAATCGTAATGTCAGTACAGAGCGCGGCGACACAAGAAGCAATATGAAAGTCTGAGTTAAAGTGCTTAAAAAAAACAACGCATTTGGAGTTCACTCGCTTTAATTTGACAACTTCTTTTATCAATGTTTTCTTTGGGAGGAGGGTTTTTAATGCACTTTAGTTATGACTGTGTTTATGAGTTTTTCTATTTCTATGAAAAGGTGAGAAATTCAACCACAATTACAGAAAGATTTCATTTGAAAGAGGCCATGTACTTTTGGTAATTTTGGAATCAAGGTCAAGAGTGACGAACCTATCTTATGTAAATCTAATAAAAAAGAAAACATTCAGTTCTGAGTGGTTTCTTTTATTTTCTGTTTTTGTACATAATTCCATTAGAGGCATTATAAAATAAATAGTTTCCCATTTTAAAATGACAAAGATGTAAAATTCATGTGCTTTATTCTCAAAGTACACCTTTGAAAATAAACCTTCCTTTGGATGATCCCATCAAAAGGATCATTTAAAAAATTGAACCATTACATTTCTTAATTTCAATTGTTTTCTTTTACACTAAAGCAGCAAAATGTTAGCTTCCTTATTAAAACTCACATTCAAGTGTCTATATCATGCTTTACTTAAGCCTTTTCAGCGTAAACAATACCCATGATAATATATATTATTTGGCACACTAAAGAATGATTTTTTTTTTATTTATTTTAGTTATTTTCGCAGCCAATTTTCCAAGTCAGAAGCAAGACAACTCAATGGCATAATCCTTCAGCGCCGTATGGGTGGCGCCCATGTCATGACAACAACTGCCGGCCTCGACAGCGTGGCTGCGCTTCGCCCAGGAAAACAACCAACATTCACATTTTTTCAGAGATGAATGTACATGCATTCATCTTCTAATGCATTTGTTCCCTTTTTTGGGTCATGGGACTACCGCACCCCATCGCCCACTTGTAGGCGAAGGCAGGGGACATCATGGACAGATCACCAGTCTGTTGCAGGGTCTCTATCATAAATCTATGAAGCATGTTTTTGTATGGTGGGAGGAAGCCAGAGCCCCCAGAGAAAACCCATGCAAGAGAACAGTTAAACTCCACACGGAAAAGTCCCCCATTTGTGTTCTGTTTCAGTTCCCCCAGCCGAGACTTGAACCAGGGGCCTTCTTGCTGTGAGGTAAGATTGCTAACCAGTCCTCAATTATTCATTTCTCCTACATGATTAATTTTCAAATGTTTGGCATTTCCGTGAATTTAACAGGGACGCCATCCATTGGTCACCACTTGACTCCCTGATTGATCAAGGTTTGACCTAGTTTAACTTGCAACGCGCATTCAATAGGTTTTGTATGTAGAATCCCATAATGGTCCTAAAAACTTCCATACATATGCATGAATTTAAGAGTTTGGAAAGCGTGTTTATGCGTTGACTTAAACTTTTTCTTGGACGTGGATGCTCAAACCCGTACACACGTCAACACGTCCACACACCCCTGCTACGGTTTCCTCATAAGGATTCTTAACACTTTTTGAAAAACCTCAACATATCCAAACCTATTAGTATCAAGATCCTCTTGAAGAAACTTTGACTCCCTCCACTCACTGACTGTCTGTCCCTGTGAGAATTTAGAGAAATGTCGCTCTTTCCTCATCAAAGGATCTCAGAAAGTCCTCGCCCTCAAGAACATTCAACAATTCTTTCACTCTTCCGATATCCCATTCTTCTCCGGCCTCATAAGCTAAAAAAAACCCACTGTGAGGAAATTCTGGCTCAATTGGACACGTGTTAAATTTCAATTAAACACATTCCGTGTCCCCAGATGACCCCTGGTTGGTTTACGTCAAACTTCACATGATTTTTTCTGGACAATTATAAAAAAATAAAATAAAAAGAATGAAAAAAAGCTTTGAGTTATTTTTAAAGGGTGGGTGAGCAGCTACCCCTCCCAATCACTTCCATCATTCGGGAAGTAATTGGATGTTATATTTGACTATTCATTATGGCTGCCTCCCAAATCTGTTCTCCCCATATGGAAAGCGCACTAAGCCAATGAGGATTCAGTTTGATGAGATTTCCACCGGGCTCCTCATCTCCATATGACCTCCTAGCCCCCCAACAACAACTCCCTCCAGCCTAATTCTATGTTAAGCTGCATCATAACAAATTGAAAAGCACTTCTGCAGCGCCCCATGCAGTCAGCCAGAGGGGAATACCCTCCGAGCCAAACAGGGTATGTATGCTTACAAACCTTCATGAAAGGCCACTCTGGTCGACACAGATAAGAAAAATGAAGAAATGATGTGAAGTAACGCGGATGAGAAGCACTAATTCCTTCCAAACCCAGCGTGCAGCGCCATAAAGTGTCCTCAAACAACCTGTCAAGATCCTCAAACACTGTTAATTGTGTCCACTGTAAAACACTGACTCACTTTTCTGCAAGCTGACCAGGGAGAAAAAAGATATTACTTTGCAAGTCCTGCATGGAACCCAAATCTGTCAAGAGGGCTTGATAAGGACCTCCTTGTATTTTGTCTTGTCCCTTTCTGCTTCCTGCCTTCCTCCTCACCAGCTCTCATCTGCGCAGGGCTCTAAAATAAGAAATCCCTCTCTGCAGATATAATTAATCACTCTGGGAGAACAGGGCGTGTAATTATTTAGGTTACCACAGAACTCCAAGAACCTCCCCCACCTCACCCTGCCTTACTCAACGTGGAGGCGAGACTGTTAGGAAACACAATCCTGAGTGTTTTGCTGCATCGTGGCATGAATGTACAACATGCTTTCAGCTGTTTTATTCGTTTGGGTAGTTCCCTGGGATCAATAAAGGCTCCATTTTTGCTTTACTAAGCAAATACAATTCATCCCAAGCAACAGCATGCTGTTTTAAGCTGTGCTTTGTTTATTTATTGATAATAAATCTAAAAGAAAGAAGGGAAAACACAAAAATTGATGAGTAACATCTTCCACAGGACGAAGATTGTTTTCTAAAGGTTAGCAGGAAACGTCTTTTGTCTAAGAAAATAATGGGCGGTAAACTGCACTTTAACAATATAGAAGACATTTTCTGTGAAAATTTGAGCTAAATCACTTAAATTGTCAGCAAGAGTGAAAGGAAAGCTGTAGAAGACTGTGGTGAGAGAAGCCATGTTGGTTTAGAGACAGGAGGCAGAGCTGGAGTTAGAAGAGATGAAGATGTTTCCCGTTGTTAGTGACAAGGATGAATCAGGAGTGAATCATTCAGAGAAACAGATCATGGTAGATGTTTTGGACATTTTTGAACCTTTAAAGGCAGATTGGTTATAAAACATGTATGACATTGGCCCTCAAGGCCTGGAGTTTGATGCCCCTGGTTTAGAAAACCAAAGAGAAGGCTCATGAATGTGGAGGAGGAGGGCATTGGGGGGGCAAGGTAGATGACGATGATAAGGTTAGTTTGGAAAGGATGATTTGCTTTGACGAGTCCTGGAGGAAGCAGCCAGAGGAAATAATGTCAAGCACATGAAGGTGGTCTTTTAATTGTGATTTAATAATAAATATGCCTTTTTTTAGCCAAAAAGATTTTTTTAAAACTTTGTTATTTCTAGGACGTAGTTTCTTAGATCAGATCTTCAGAAAATCGTCTCTGAGTTGTGGTCGGGAAGTAATCATTCCTTGTATATCCCATCATTCCTTTGCTCGCTAGCTTACAGCCCTTCAACCACTCCAACCTAACATTAGCAGTGAAGGAAAAATGATGAGTTATATTGGAGCTATCTGGCAGTATAGTTTGGAGCCAGATGTCAGCTCAGGACGAGGGAAACAAAGACGTACATGGATATTTTTGTCTACAAGTGGATGCATCGGACTAGAAAGGAACAGGAAGTTGTGTCCCGCCCATTTTAGTTTCTATGTCACAACTAAGAGTTTTTTTAAACCAGCATTTTTTTTTCTTTGTCCGATTCACGATGATTCATGTAAAGAAATATGCAGTAATGCAATTCTATCAATAATTGTACATGTCTTCCATCATCCATAAGTGACACAAAAACATGTTGAAAATATCACGTCCTGCAGTGGGTTTTGAGCATCGGGGCGTGGTAGGGTGTTAGCAGCGCATTTCAGGTGTCGCTGCACGTCCAGAGTTCAAATATATGAACTTTGGTAAAGTAAACGCATCAACCAATCAGGGACTTAGCTTTAGCACGTCACTGATTGATGACGTGATAAGCAGGTGAAGTCCAAGACAAACATGGAGATATAGCTGATTGTTCTCCTCGTGAATCTGACGTTTAAACTGTGTTCGGCACAAATGCAGCATTAGCAATCCCAAATGATTGTAAACATATTTATATAAAATAAAATAAAATAAAATAAAAAACCCACATACAAGAGGAATCCCCATTTATGTAAATTTGTTCGAAATATTGCAAGAGACCGCCTCCCCCTGAAGCTGCTTCAATAACCCACATTTGGTTTTAACATCATTGTTTACACTTCATTTTGCTTTAGGTTTTTAAAAACAGTACAGTTTGACATTCATTCCAATATAGTTTGACTTTTATTTTCGTAGGACGTCGCTGCTCTTTTGGACTTATTTTTATTATATTATTGCTTTTATGATCCTGGATTTAAATGGTCGTTTTATCTATTTTCCTTATATTGCTTATTTGTCCCTTTGTTTTTTATGATCCCACAGCACTTTCCAACAATCTGAGGTTGTTGGAAAAGTGCCATGGGAATAAAACTGACAGTAATCATTTCCTACCCGGCCCATTTGATTAGTTGAGTGGTCTGGAGCCTCAACAGGATTTTTAACTAAAGCAGAAACAAGAGGAAAGATCTTTTTCTTTCATTCATGGAAACATCTAAAATCAGATGAGTTTTCTTAGAGTCCTTTATTCTAACGCCAAGTGTAAAACCACAGTTTCCAAATTCTAACTTATCCATAAACTCCTCAGTACGTTCTCAAGGCATCTGAACTCATTTGTTTCCCTTTCAAAAAGTGGAACAATGCATACATGAAGAGAAAGTTAATTTTTGATTAAGGTGTCCTTGGTCTCCTGAATCACTGATCAACTAAATCACCTAAATTTCCCTTCGCGGATTAATAAAGTTGTTCTTGAATCTTGAATCTTGAATTACTTGTTGAAAGGGCCACAGTTTGTACAGTTGGGCAGCGTTCTGTCTGATGTAGGGTCCCTGTCTTTGTGTCCCTGTCTTTGTGTGCCAGGGACACAAAGACATCAAACAAACTGATAAGAAGGGCTGGCTCTGTAATTGGGTACAAAATTGACACCTTCGAAGCTGTGATGGAAAAGAAGACTTAAATAAACTTGTATCCGTCATGGATAATCCTGAGCATCCTTTCCATCCTGTACTTGATGGACAGCGGAGCGCCTTTTCCATGAGGCTAAGGCAGCTCTGCTGTCACATCAACTGCTCTAGGAGATCAGTCCTACCTCACTCCTTTGGACTTTATATCTCGTCATCCTTTTGCCATAGATTAACTCATTTAATGTTTTAATTTTTTTTATTTTCTAAAAGCTGTTATCTGACTGATTGCCTTCCCTGATTTTCACTCATTGTTTGTTTGTTTGTTATTGAGCCTGTATGCGGTCACTGCAACAACCACATTTTCCAAGCTGGGATCAATAAAGTATCTTTTTCTTGGACTTGGAACAGGCGTTATGTGGAAAGACCAACCCGACGAGTAAAATGTGCGACTTTGCTGTAGACAAAATAGCTACCAACTGTCATCATAGTCCATCCAGATCTGAAAAAGCAGCAGAACAGGTTCCTGCAGAGCCTGAATATACCTAAGTTGTTTGTTTCTCTCAGTTAAACTCACCATGTAATCGATACATTATTATTATATTAAGGCTATTTGTGTCGACTGGATTGCTGTGATATGAATACTTTTTATATTTTGTAACAATATAAGAATGCATCTTGGTAATACATAATCCAGTCATTTGATGCACACACCGTTGATGTGAGACACTTTGTAAGAAGATACATCAGACATCGGTTCAGATCTGTTGCAGACCTTGCAGCCCTTTTTTTTCCTTGTTGACATGATAGAAGAAACTGATCAAAGACAAAAAGTCGAGTTAACACGACAAAGATCTGCAGCAGCAATGCTCTCTGTTGTTCACACAGCCGCTGTGATGTCTCCTGGAAAGGGGTCTATAGCTTTAAGGCTGCTTGGGGTCATTCTGATTAACCAGATGCTTTGACACTTACAGTTTAAAGCTTTTTTTACTTTGTTTGTGTTCTTGTTGATGAATTGTAGTAAATAACTTTCTCACCACACACTGTTTCATGGTCACCAGTGGGTTGCTCAGTACAGAATAAACAAAAAAGTCCTTCCCCCCCCAAAACAATTTGATCCTATTAGAATGATCTGACCAAATTGAATTCAAACAATTTCATCTTTTCAGGATCTGTTTTGCAGCACATTGGGATGACTCCAGCTGTGATTTGGCACGTTACATGACTCTGAATTGAACGTTATTGCTATGGGAGGCGTAACTATGTGTTTGCAGTTTTCCTCTGCTGGTCTCATTTGTGGAATATAAAATGGCTTGTTAAGCTGTTGTTGACATAGTGGTCTACTATCAAGATACAGTCAGTTGCATTGGAGGATGGATAACTTTGCACGACGGATGGCGATAGCAATGTCTATTGACATCATGACAATTAGCTGTCTTGGGCTGCTTCTCCTTTTACACCAGCAGATAAAGCTTTGTCCAAGCGCAGCGGGATATTTGTCAAACATTATTGAGATAGTCAAAGGGAGAGGCGGGACTGCCTTGTCTCTCTTTTCCTCCGTGGCACGTCTCAAAAGCAATCATGCCGCTTCCCCCTCGCTGATAAGTTCAGCATCAGTTCAACAAAAGATTAGCACAGCTCGCTGAGCACAGCCTGGGAGGCGGTCCTGGCCGGTTCCAAATTAGCCCGATTACAGGGAACCTCAGCTAAAATCCCCCCAGTACATGATCTCAGCGGCCCCTTTAGTAAGTTAGTATTGTGCAGCATCAGCGGGTATGCCTTCAGCAGCCAACGAAGGGGAGAGCAAGGCCAGCAGTGCAGGAGCTGCCAATTGGATGGCAAGAAAGTCCAAATGAGAAATGGCAGCACTTGTCAGAAAGTTGATTGAGTGATGCTCTCTAAAGGGGTGGGGGTGGAGGTGGTCTGATAGCAGACTTTCTTTATAGAGTTATGCTCCAAAGATGGAGCATTACAAAGCCTGCGTGTTTAGACATCACATGTCGACATACATTTAGCTAAGTCCCCTGATGAGACGTGTTATAAAGCTGGTGTTGTGTTGCAGTCCTGCACTTTAGAGTGGACTCGCATTTTTCATGCAGGCACTTTGTGAAGCTAGCAACTCATACACAAATTTTACTCCAAGACTCCATGGTCGGGGTTATTTTTCCCTTTGTTTGATGCTATGTTCACACCAGCCACAGGACGCAGGATGAAGAACCTGATGTTTATACGAGAGAGTCGCTACCTGATACTAGCTCATGTATCCACAGTTGGAAGAGATTTGGTGCAAAATATTGAAGTGGTTCAAATTTCTGGAATTTTGCTTTTTCTGTTTCAGGTCTATTCCAATATATGAAAGACTTGGTGTCAGACAATCTGACCAGATTGTCTTAATTTATTGTATTAATTGATTGTATTAATTTATATTTTTTCTTCCAAGTACACTAGTTGGGATCACTGTGAATAAAAATGATGCACTCCGTACATCACTACCAAATTTGGGTTCCTGATTGGTAAAAGTTCAACTGGTTTTAAGCTTACTGGCCTTGTGTAGAGTGTCCGCCCTATGACTGGAAGGTCATGAGTTCAAGTCCAGGCCGAGTCATACCAAGGACTCTAGAAATGGGACCAAATGCCTCCCTGCTTGACACTCAGCATGAAGGGGTTGGATTGGGGGTTAAACCACCAAATGGTTCCCGAGCACGGCTGTGTCTGCAGCTCACCGCTCCCCCAGGGGATGGGTCAAATGCAGAGAGCAAATTTTTCACACCTTGATGACAGGTGATGATACTTTCAACTTGAACTTTTTTTGTTTACTTTCAGCGCATGTTCAGTTGTAAAAAAAATTGTGGGTGCGAGAGGTTTAATTGTGGAAAAGCGTGTTTGCATAAATCAGGGACGGATGACTCGTAAAAATTCTTGCATGTTCTCCAGCATACCCTGCTTTGGCATGTTCTAATTGGCTCGACACACCTGAACCAGGTAATCAGTTTTCCATCTCTGCCATAGACTTTTCATTGGACGTGAATGCAGGTAGGTTATATCATGGCTGAACTAAAAAAAAAAATATATATATTAAAAAAAAAAAAAAGTCCCACTGGACTCTCAGTTCTGTTCAGAAGACTGTTGGGGTGGATGGAGTTAATGGGGCTCAAACTACTCATCCCAATGTAGGGTATTTGCAATTTCAGAATTCTATGGGTGACAGATTTTTCCTCCATGGATTGTACCAAAACTTTCCCTTCTTGGGTAAGTTTGACTTAATAACTTAAGCAAGAAGCCAGATCAACTCGTTATCCAACCGCTAGGGGGCATGAGACAAAAGTAGGTTAGTTTTCAATAATTCCAATATTAAAAGTCTTGACTTTACAATCACAAACAACATACTCTGGCCCCAATATACATTCAGATTTAATAACGGAGTATTAGATGGAATATTTGGCTACATGAAATTCCACCTTTTCAAACTGAAACACGGTTTTTACATCAACCTTTACAATTTATTGAATTTTTTCAGGAAAACCAACAACCTTTCTGCTGGTTTTTGTAAAAACTCAACTCTATGTTTTTAAATAAATGCATTAAAATATTACTTATGTAATATTTTAGGGAGATTATGGCTCGCCCAGCATATTTTCTACACCATAAAATAAATATTTCATCTGCTCCTGATTCACAAAAATTTGAATGAAGGGATACCCAGAAACACATCATAACATAGATGCTTCAAGAACATGTTTAAAACTAAATTTTTGTTGGAATGGGGCTAAAAATATCAAACTGGCTTTGGAGAGAAATAAAAAAAAAAAAAGTTGATAGTTATTTGCAGTCAGATTATTCATGTATTTGGTATTTATTTGGTGAATCTGGTGAAGTTTTTTTTTTTTTTTTTTTTTATCCAGCTTTTTAAAAAATAAGGGTGATTGTCGATGCTCCAATCCCAATTTCGTTGTTTTCATGACAATGACAAATAAATCTTGAATTTTGAATTGAAAGTCAAAACAGTGTGGAAGTACATTTAAGCTGACTGATGAACATCTAGACAATACTAGCGGTATAGAGGTAAAAATTAGCTAACTAATGCAGAACTGTTTGGAACTTCTATGAAATGTTGCACTGGAATTTAGGGCAGCTTTGAAACACGATAGAGGAAAAGGATATTTGCTGCTAAAACCTTATCGGCATGTGGATAATTTTAATAAACGCTTGTGCAGAGATTTGAAAAGAGGCACAGTTGAGTCCGCCTCTCCCCCAACCCCAGCACTGCCTTTCATTTCTCTCCCACACACTGTCTCTGCACCAACTCTGAAGTGACTAATGCGTTAAAAGTTCCTGTAGCCAGGGGAAAGACTGTCAAGTGAAATTATATGTTGGGGAAATCTTTCATCATCCTAAATGTTGTAATTTGCCTTCCCTCAGGAAATGACACAACTGTGAAAATTAAAAGTATATAAAAATTAAGATCAAAACAAAAACAGTTGGACTTTGAATGAAACTCAAATTTCTGAACAAGACTCCACTGGTTTCAGCTCTCAATCATTTATAGATGATGGTACAGAAGCAATCTTTTAGGATTCCTAATTTTTTTAACACTATAAGTAAATTGTGAACTTGTAAAAATGTATACTCTGACTTATTCTGGTCACACAATATTGAGAAGCCTGACCAGTTTTGAGACATTCTGAAAAGCTGTAGGAAAAATTACTAA
Organism: Oryzias curvinotus; assembly: GCA_023969325.1. NCBI lineage: Eukaryota > Metazoa > Chordata > Actinopteri > Beloniformes > Adrianichthyidae > Oryzias > Oryzias curvinotus. Next base: position 7,359,784 of record CM043707.1, on the reverse strand, counting down.
CTTGTTTTTCTAAATTACTTGATAACTTTTGTTAGGCTTTTCAATTTTGTTTACAAGTCATCAAACTTAACACCAAAGTTGTTGGAAGTGATAAAATCTTGCAGAAGAATAGAGAAGGTCAGAAAGTCTATGTAGATTTAGATAAGGTCTAACAGGATACAGAGGGAAGAGCTGGGGTCTGGATGATGAAGTCGGGAGTGACAACGTTGGTTAACCCTTGTGCTATCTTGGATGACCCCACCCTTACTTTGACATGTTCTCCCTACCATGACAAAGGTGGATAAAGGTGGAAACATTTCATGTAATCCATTGAACCAGTGAAGATCACAAAAAATAAAAAATAAAAGGTTCAGAGTAATGTTTAGTGAATCTAGATGACCCAACTCCCAACGGTAAAGTGCCTAGGATAGCACAAGGGTTAAGGACATGCACGAGAGCTGGAAAACGGTGATGAGATGTGGGTGTGACAGAGGATTTTACGGGGAGGATCAGTTTTGAGCTCTGTCCTGTAGATGGGGTTTTTCAGAAATCTGGATGTTTGCAGATGACACTGTAATCTATAGGGAGGGCAAGGAGCAGGTGGAGGAACATCTTGAGAGATGAATGTTTAAATGACCTCTGCCTGTTGTTTAGGCTTGGGTTAAAAGACTCTCACAGAATCATAAGGACTATTCTGGCTAGCTGAGAGATGCATGTCCAAGAACTATCAATTGAATGTGCAGATAATGCCTCACCAGATAATGAAGCCCCCATCAAGTGGATCCTCATGAGAGAAGGGAATTATGCGTTTATCCTGTTGGGTTGAGTTTTTCACCTGATGTGTGGGAAAATCTGGAGCACCCTTCAAATCAGGTTTCCAAATAGTATCTTCTGGTTTCTTGGAACCAAATAAGATTAAGAATTATTGGTTGATAATTGGACTGGTATAACTACCATTATAAAAACTCTATTTTTAAAGATTAGATACAATTGAGCCCATGGTTAGCGGCCACCCATCAGCCATACTAATGAGTTATTCCACTCATCCACTCGGGGAACCAATCAATATCTCAAATGATTTCCAGGAATACAACAGGCCATGTGGAAGCCAGGACACATCAGGTGGTATGTGCAATGGATATGTAAATTAAAACTTTTCTTCTGAATAATTTTCACATTTAGAAAAAAAGAAGATATTCTCTGTCAAGACAAAGGAACTTCTATAATCTGTATTACATTACACTTGAATTCAACCAGTTAGTTTTCTCCGGGAGGTTCTGTAGGATGATTTATTTAGTAAGTGGTTACTCTTTTAATTGGAAGTAAATCAAAAGAACTTGTGTGAGGCATTGAAAAATGAACACACAAAGAATGCATTTAAGTCTGACGTCTAATGGCGATAATGCTCGGCTAATGGCTCCTGAGGAAGTCACAGCCTTTGAATCAGCAGAAAGAAATTTCAATTGGATGAAAGTGAAGGACAGAGTATACTTTTTTTTTTTTTTTTTTTAATGGAGCGTAATTTAGAAGCGGTCGATCCGACTCAGCACTGGAAAGAACATCTGTGTGGGTTTGGTTTAACAGATGCAGCTTACCAACGCGATCAATGGCGTGTCGTCTAGAAGGCGCCATGGATCAACTTTTCCAGTCATGTAAAAGTGTAGAGCGGGGACATGAGGAGCATTAGGGGTGACGAAAGGAGAAAGGAGTCTGTGGGAAAGAAAAGGAGCGAGTGAGAAGGAGTGTAAAAAGACGGAATGGGGGCTATTTTAGAAGATGAGGGTGTCGCCTTACGGAGGTTTTGGAAATAAGGACAAAGGCTGTGTCCTTTATTTTGCTTAAAATAAATCTGAGGGTCATGTTAGGTCACACATAAAAAGTATGTAATTATTGTGTTAAACGATTGTGTTTATTGCCATTGATTATTAGACAAATGTTGTAGCATGTTGTTTTTTTTTTATCACATTAATCTCATATTTAATCTCTAAGCACTGTCTATTCTGTAAGGGATAAAACCCCACAAGGTGAATGTTATCAGAAGTTAATTATTAATTATGTCGGACGGTTGTTTCCGCTAAGTCCATTCCTTTGTGCTAATGTACATCTCGAAAGGCAGTATCCCACTTTTGCCATGGTCACAAACAAAAATATACTAAATGAGTTATTGGTACTTCAATATTGTTATCTTTTAGGTTAAAGCCATTTTAACAAAAAGCTAACTACTTGATAGGCGTTGCAATGCATTGTCATGGTAACGGCTAGCGAGCATGCTCTGACCTCCCACTGCAGCATAGGGGAAAAGCGGTGGCCTATACATTATAGGGGTTTGAAATCATGGCATTAATCGAAACTCATTTGTTTTTTTTTATTCTAATTAAGTTTATCTGATTTGACCATTATCATAAATTCAATGACGAAACAGAGTTTTGATCGCGGATGGTGGTTTCTTTACGCCATAGCTACTTATGAAAGAAGTAAACAATAAATCAATGATCAGTAAGTAAAACTTATTAATTTTCACAGTGGACTATTTAATATTATTTAATATTTGTTATGATAATGAGTACTGAGCCTCGCTATGCAGCAGGGAGGAAAGTGGCATAAAAACATTATGATCAGTTAAACCAAGCATCATTTCAGGGGTAAAGTTAACTACTTCCTGCTTGTTTTTGTCCACTTACAAAGAAACAAAGCCTAAAGTCTACATTTTTCATTTCCTCCGGTGTCACCTCCTCGTGTCTCATCTCTTCCTTAGCTTCTGCTGCATTCCAGTCCTCAAGGTTATCAAATTCACTAAACAGGTCAAAGGAATCTGGAAAATCAGTTGCGTCTTTTTTGGTCGTACTGCTTTTTTGATCTGGCAAATTCTAACACTCTGGACCTGATGTTATTTGATTTTTTTCGATGGTTCACGATTAAAAAACACATTCCCCTTAGTGGTTGGTGAAAGATTTGAGGTTGGAAGTCACAAGTTGAAATATAAATATCTCAAAATGAGGCTTTTCACAGCAACTGTTAGGTTGGATTAAAAATAGGTTTTAAATAATTACAGGTCAACACAAAAAATTAGTCACATGACAGCACTACGTGTAATCGCAAATATTTTGCTCGCTTGTTTTCAGCGTGTTCCCGTGAAACTGAGGATCATGTTCCAGCTTACTGAGAAGAGTTTGCAAAGTGACATTGAAGAATGCACACTCACTCATGTAATACAGTCTATCTGCTCTAAATGAAACGAGATTGTTCTGAGATCCTGAGGGACAGAACCGCAGTCTGAATATACCATTACAGTTACAGATATAGAACCAGGCGAGGTTAGAGAAATTAATCAGTGAAGATCAGCGCTGTCGTTTCATTTCATCGACTTCTCTTCGTGACTTTGACTCTCGCAGAGAAAACTTCCTAAAATAGGAAGGGCTCGGAATGGACTTCAAGGGAATCTGAAACTGCGCTTAAAAATGGCAGCTACTCCGACTCCGCTATCGGCCATGGAGACTTCAAAAGAGCTTCTTAACCTGAAGCTCTGACACACCGCTTTTATAAGCTTTATTTATAAATGAACACCAAAAAGGGCCAGTCGGTTTGGATTTTTCCACATTTTTAAATGACATTTTTCTTGGTTTCCTTTCATTACTCCTCTGCTATCAGAACCTGTTCACTCCTCTTCTGTTAATCTTAATTTCTGAGCACATGCTGTCAAAAATCACCAGCCAGGCTTTTCTTTATTTTTTTTCTCCTTCGGTTAGGGCACCGTCCACTCACACATTCACAGCAGCTGTTAGAGGCAGAAACAATACCGCCACATGGCTTTCTGATGATAAGAACCAAATCACATCAGAAGAAATGAAAGAAGGAGTTCTGTTTTTCTTTTTTTGGAGCTCATGTTTTCAACGGTGCATTTTTGTTTGACATCCTTTTCAGGCAATATAGGAGGAATAAAAGCAGTAATGAAACTCAATGTTCCGCAGGGAAAAGACAGTTGTGAATAATATGAGGATCCAACTTGACCTGCTACTCCACCTCCACCAGACGGATCCCTTATTATTGAATGGATTAGTTTGGTTTTAAAAAATGGCGTATACTTTCTACCTTCTTACGAAGGCCCAAAGCAGTCACAGTCCCATTCACACACACATGCACACACACACTGGTGGTGGCTCCGCAGCCGAACACTGGCGCCAACCTCCCACCAGAGGCAAGGTGGGGTTCAGTGTCTTGCCCAAGGACACTTCGACACATGGGCGTGCAAGACGGGAATCGAACCTGCAATCTTACGATCAGGAGTCGACCGCCCTACCGCTGCACCACGGCTACCCCTAGTTTGGTTTTAAAAGATAAAAACTAAACAAAAATACAATAATGAGACCTTACAGAGGAGTGTTCCTGAGGTGGCTTCAATGACTTGTGTTCACTCACCTCATCTGCTTAAGGAGATCCAAATGCACACAAATGCCATCCATATTACTCCAATACCTATTAATTCACTTCCAACATATTCCTAGGAATCTTTTGCAAGATGAATAGTGTACTCAAATATTTCTAAAGTTTGTAAAAAAAAAAAAAAAAACCTAATATGCTAGCACAGACTCCTCCCCTCAATCACATCCACTCTTCTGTCTGTCCTCACACACAAACACATCTTGTTTTTTTTTATTTCCAGTCCTCCCCCTGAATGCCCCTCATCTCTCTGATTACAGCATCTCCATCCTAACAGAATACTAATCGAGCAAGTAAATGGTAACGTGTAACCGTGACAGAGGTTCAAGACCTCAGCTAATTTGGTTTAGTATCCGAGTGGAACAGAATTTAATAGATCTGCAGTAGAACAACTCAACAGAATTAAAAGTGACTGGTGGTTACATGCAGAGGTTAAATTGAGTTTTGTTGCCTATGAGGGCTCAATAGATGAAGTTGCAGAGGTTTTGATGCATGCCGGCGCAACTAACCAACTAAAAAAGACTGACTGCAAAGGTGTTTTGTGATAGTTGGTCATGATTTAACCATCACATTTAAACATTATTGGTCCTTTTAATGTAAATTAACACAGCCAGAAGTATTATTGAGTTTTAGCTTTATTCATTAAATAAAAAATAAAAAAATCATCTAATAATTTTGCTTTTCAGATCAAATGTACATATAGTCTACTATGCTTTGAGGATGAAAACATTGGTGGTTATTTCGAAAAATACATTAAATAAAATGTTTTACACAAAAAGTGTTCAAAGGCAATGTATTGTGGTCAACATTCACCAAGTGCACACTGGTTTTTTGCAAAGACTTCTGGGAAGTTTCTAAGGCACTCGATTTTGGAATTGTAGATTCAGACAGTCCTACAAAATGGCAAACTGACAACAAAAAGCACTGTGTGTAGTGAGTGGTGGAGGAATTCGGACATACAGTAGCCAATGGTCATGTTTTCGCATAGCAGCCGCGATGTTTGCCATCCAACATGGCCTCAACCTTTGAACCCGCACATGCGCAGTCATGTCTTTGGACTTCTCTATACGTCAAATTTACGTTTTTTACAATCAGGTATTTGTTTGGCTCAAATTATGTGTTAAATCTCTGTAAAATGCACTCAGATGATTTGTGGAAAAAAATTGAAATACCACTAATCACATCCAATTCAAAGCAACATTTGTGAGCCAAATTAAATGCATTTCATTTCCTTAAAAAATATATACTAATATATAACATAAAAATCAGCAAAAATCTTTCATTTAAAAATTCAATCAACTGCACTTTAGTTTTGCCACTGCCGTCATGATTAATGAAAACAATACAGACACATGTGACTTATCAGAGAATTTGCTTTTCCATTTAAACTAATTAGCAAACATGTGTAATTGTAAATTATGCAAACTACTTGGCTTCCTGCATTTGACTCATATTACCTCAGAACAAGTCCTTCTCTATTTCCTTCAAATCATTTAAAATTGATATTTATGCATTGCGTTCATTAGCAGGTATTCTACTATGGGAAAAACAAAAATCTGTAGTTTATTTTTCATTTAGATTTAACCCCCCCCCCCCCCCCCCCCCACACACACACACACACATACACACCCATGACATTACGTAAATATCACACCAGTTAGGAAACATTACAATCTGTAAAGCAATCTCTGGGCGGTTAATTTGCAATTCACGGTTATTCTTGGACTCTGTGTGACATTTGATTCTGTTCATCAACTCGCCATCATCTCCATGTAATGACAGTAAATGCATCAGAAAGCAGTTGAAGGAATTATATTCCTTTTGCTTCTCTGGTTATGTGTATCGTCAGCCCCTCTGGGTGAAGTCGCCAAAGGTTAGCCCTGCAGATATAAAAATGCCATCAATAAGACTACAGGATATGCAATTTTTTTTTTTTTTTTTGGAATGCCAGGGGAGGGCTTTTAATTATGAATCAGTCTTTGGAAATAGGAGGATCTGAGGTGAAATATGGCCATAAGGAAAAGCGCCACGAGCATCAGATTTAAGTAGGGAGGGTTTGAGGATGTGGTGGCAGGAACTGAATCAGGACTTCTGCAAGTTTGGACTACTTTAGATGTTTGTATTTTTTTTTTTACTTTTAACTCTGAGGCCACACAAAGGCACAGGAACCCATTTTCTAAAGGACTGACTATACACCTGAGAAGTGTGAACTATTTATGTTAAAAAATAAAAGCACAGTTCCTTTATAAATCATTCCGGATGCTAAATCTGCACTTACAGTTTCAACGTCATGAACTCATTATTTTGAGTTTTTGCACGCATTTTTACTTTCTCACTACGCAGTGGCTGGTGTAGCAGCCCCTCCCACATTTTAAACCACCAACGCTAGACAGCTGAAGCTTTTTTTCTTTTTTTAACTGTATTTGAAGCAGTTTGACAGTGGGATAAAGCTTTGGACACATCGGGCATGTGACGCACGTTCAAAACCGCACATGTAGCTTACCGTGGTATGGAAACGCATTGAGCAGCTGCTACTTTAGCCACTGTTTACAAGCGCATATTCACCAGCTAGCAGTTGGAAAAGGCTTGCTGTGAAACGTCGAAGTGGGTGGCGCAAATCTTGCAAATTTTGTTCCAGGCCTTTTCTTTCACAGCTCCATTCTGATATATATCAAAGACATGGCGCTGTTCTGGCCAGGGACAAATCGCCATTATTAATCTCTCCTTCATGATCAATTTCAAATGGTTGATACTTCTGTGAATTAAAAAAGACATCATCCATACGTCACTACCCAATGGGAGTCCCTGATTGGTTAATCTGGCTTAACTTGCAACCCGCTTTAAACAGTCACACGTTTTTATGTAGAGCCCGATATCAGCTGTAAAAAAATGTGTGCGTGAACGCTCGAGTTTTCGACGCGGAAGCCACAAAAACGAGCATTTGTGTGCGTTTACGTAGACCTTTCATTGGACGTGGTCACTTGAAAGCGCATTGCCAAGAGGGTTGTGAACATACCCTAACAGACAAGTCTGCTCATTTAAAATCCACCAAATGGCTACTTGATGAAGTGCCCATTAGTCACTTTTCTGTTTAAACCTGCTTCAAATAGGAAGTCATGCCCCTTGGGCGACCCCATGCACAAGCCTAAACACTATAAGTAAACTTTTCAAGCTTAAAGACCCACTCTCGTCATCTTTTGATCCATGTTAAAAGGGTTCCCAGGTCTTTTAATTAAGATGAAGTCATTTTTAGCCAAAATCACAAAATTGTCATTTTCTTGGACATAGTTTCTGCAGAGGGGCAGCAGTTCATTAAAAAATTACTCTCTGAGTTGTGGGTGGCACCGTTGGCGTGCTCCCTTCCCCTCACTGTTGCGAAGAGGTCAGAGAAGGGAACATGTGGCCTGCCGAGTGATTTACGTCACACATTCGCTCTTTTTCAAATGGTATTTTTTATCTGCTCCTGACTCACAACAACTTGAATGAGGAAATAGTCATAAATGCCATGTTAAGCTTAATTAGCTTTACATATGACCTCCGTCATGCGAAAAATGCTTTATTTTCTACAAGAACATCTTTAATATGTCCTTGTGGAAAATAAAACCCAGAACAATGTAAAGTTCAATAAAATCTTCTTAATGGAAGACAAAGTATGTTTTTTTTTTTTCCTCAGGTCAGCTATGACATTTTTTTGTTAGATTTAAAAGACTTAAAGGTTTTGAATATTCATCTGGGGATAACAAATATTACAACTTAATCGAAATCTTTCTAGCTTAAAGCTTGTTTCCAGTAAAATCCTTCACTACCTGCATAGTCATGCAGCTGCAGGATCCACGCTGACAAAGTAAGAGTTATGAGAAATCCGTAGGTGGCCCGGCAGTGGTAGTTTCATTAATGACCTATGATGAATTAGACTACTTATCAGCCACTGACACAAATTAGGATGTTTATTCTTCTCTATGTCAGACAGGCAAGGTTGATGCATGCTGAGCCACTCCTTACAAAGTGACACAGAGGCCATCAGCCTCTGAAAGTAGCCGTTTTTGTGGTTATCTCCAATGTAAGGTCTGCTGTTCCACCTGTTTTTTTTTTTTTTTTTTTAAACAATTGCAATTTTGGAGCAGAAATGATGTCACCACACTAGAAAAACTGTCCTTCTCAAAACAAGTAAATAAGTATTTTTTTACTTGTTATAATTGAAAACAATCTGCCAAAAAACACTTGGCGTGATGTGATGTTTTTGCATAGCCTCTTTCAATTCATGACATAGACATGTACTGGTAGCCATTGGGCTCAAAGTCCCACCCCCATGTAAAATTAGGGTCAGCAGCAAAAAAGAAGAGTCTGAATAGAAACTGTAAATTGAGGCAAATGTAAAACAAAAATAGTTGAAAATATAAATACATTTTTCAATCTGGTTTGTCATTGACTTTCACTCAGCTGCTTCTAATTTGACCCTATCGGGCTGCCGTCATAAGCTGCATTTCCATTTACTATAAACTTGCGCACACTAGATTTGTGATATTAACTTTGCCAAATAGAAATAAAGTTTGAAAAAAAAACCTTGCATTTATCAAATGAAAGTTTTTGCACTTGGAGGAGTTGGTGTTTAAGTTGTGTTGCAATTAACATATTTTGCCAAACTGCAATGGAAGCACTGTTTTAGAATTAAACGAGTCACCCGACCAACAACCAGATGGCAATGCTCTTCTTGGTAGGAACTGGCTGCCTTGGACACTGCACAGCAAGGCGCCACCAAAGGTCCCAGAGCGTCACACAGCCCATCAGAAGTTGAGCGTGTCATGTGGAATTGTTGGATCCACAGCTCCTCTGTAAAATCACCAACCACGATTGCCCCAAATGGCTTCGTCCATAGCCGCTTCCACGTGTAAGGAGCTTGCCGATCCATAGGCTGAATAAGACGCTGACGTCTACTTTGATAGATGATGAGCGCTGGTTTCTGTGGCAGAAGTCTGAAAGTATCCGCTGTAAGTCAATGTTCACAAATCATTGTTTTCAATGTCATCGCGTGAGTTGGTTTGTGTTCATTTGCATTATTAGGATTTAAAATATATATATTTTTTTTTTTTTTTTTACATTTCTAGAGTTTCAATTACGTTTGCCGCATACGTGTAATGGAAATGCAGCTAATTGTGACTCTTTCTGCACTGATTCCTTGGAAAGGTTTGAAGCAGTTCCCCAAAACTGCTTGAGGCTTGCTCTTGACTTGACAAAACCAAAGCGAGGTGTTCTTGGCACGCATGGACCCGCCTCACGTTTGGAGTGCTCTCCAGGGATTTACTGCTCACAGTATTCAGGCCTCACCTGTATTGGTCTGTGTGAGCCAGAAAGGGGGGGGGGGGGGAACAATAGCTGTCTGGAATGGAGTCCCAGTCTTGTTTAATGTCATTGGCTTCATGCTGACAGCAGGAGAAACAATGTCATCTTCGCATGGCTGAACAATGAGTCACAACGGTGTTTATTCCTGCTGCTTACCTAAACATCAGATGGAGAAGAAGCTCTTTTTAGGAGAGAATAATCTCGGCTTCCACGTTGCTTTAAACGTGTTATTAGTCTTGAAACTCTTTGCATTTTTCTTGTCTGCGGGTTTGTAGCTGAGGGTGTAAAAGTCACGCGCCAGGCGTTCATCAAACCTTTCCGCACAGCGGCTGCAAAGGCTTTATCTAAAAGCCCATCTTCATACACATAAAAAAAAGAACTTCATTTTAGCTCCCTCCACTCTGCTTTTATGCGGGTAAATCATTCAAAGAACTCGGATGGGAGTTTTCTGTGAATAAAAAAAAAAAAATCAGCAGAGCCGTAAAAAACCAGCAGTTCATTTAGGAAAAATTAGGTTGGTGTGAAATCGATGCCGTCTGGAGGATTTAAAGCCGATAGCCTCTTTGCTGCTTTGTGGACGACATAAAAGTCCAGTGAAATTTGCTATTACTTAAATCACCCTTAGTTTGGGTAAGAAAAACTGTTTTTAATAACAATCTCAGGCTGTGAGATGCCAAGCAAGTCGGTATGGGGGGTACCACTTGTCTCAATATTTGATTGTTAAGTCCAGCAGTTGGTTCTCCTTCCAAAAGCCTTTACATCAGGCAGAAATAAGATGTTTTCATCAAGTCACTCTTCATCAGAAGGATTTAAACTGGCTTAAAATGTGTGTTTGTATTAGTGGAGCCGGATAAATGAAAAAAAAAAAATAAAATAAAAACAAACTTTACTTAGTAAATGTAATACTTTTAATACAAAAAAACAGCTTTTTCTTTAGTTTTTCCTCAAAAATTAATTATTTAATCAGTGAAAGTATTAGTCTAAAAATCACTAATTATGTAAAAACTATATTAGCTAAAACCAACAATATAAATTTGGGAGTGGTGATTTCAAAAATAAATATATATTTCAAATGGATCAAAATTAAATCAAATACATTTGTACGATGGCCCTGAATCGCATATAACAGCCACGCAAAAACATTCTAGAGATCACAACAACAATTACAAAAGTCAAACAGCATTACATTTTAGAAAACACGCCAAAACATTAAATGTTTCAGAAAACTCAATTAATTTCCAGAAAACAAAACACAATGAAAAACCGGAAGAGGAAGGAACTGCAGGACATCGCTTTTGTTTTAGTCATTATGATAGCGTTTTTAGCAACAAATCAAAAACCCCGTGTTGTTCTCTCGGATGAGAGGTTTCTGCTGAGCAGCAATAGCTCATTAGACATTAGCCTCTGAATGTGGTCGAGACTGTTGTTCCCATCATTCCTTTATTTACACTCTTTCCCACTGGCTTACAGCCCCTCACAACCCCGACCTGACATTACTGGTGCAACGAAAGTGGCGAGCAGTATTGGAGCTTCCCAGCCGGATCCAGACTCCAACTCCGAAGGGGAAAACAAAGGCGTACATGGTTTTATTTTGTCTGCAAGTGGATGCATCAGAATGGAGCTGCTATGTCACTGGTACAACAGCCTTTTTTTTCTTCTCTTGCTGATTCAGAACAAATTGAATAAAGAAATACTCAACTGTAGCTCATTTTTCCTCCATCACACAGAAAACATCATTTTCATCAGACTGGTTCTCTGTTTGTTGTTGCTGCTTAACCAATCAATAGAGACCTGACTTTAAAGTGGGCGGGGTTAGCCAATGAGAGACGCAGAAAGGGGCATTACTACAGCTGTTTGTTTTTTGTTTTTTTGGGTATTGAATTCACTAAATAATAATTGTTGATAAAGATAAATGCGATTTGGTTTCATGTGAGCTGTCTAAACATGTCAGTTATTAAATAGTGATGGCATCTTGTGGTCCCCCTTATTTACTACAATCTTGATTGAGAAATGTAAACACAGTTGATTTTGTTGCATTGTGCAAAGTGTTTGTGATAAACATGCGATTTGTCAATGAGTTTTTCCATTTCTTTTCTCCCAAAATTGATCAAAACTGTTTTCACGTAGGAAAAAACCCATCTTGCAAGCCATTCCCCTCTGTTAAATAACAGTCTGCCTTGACAATGTCAGTCTAACAAAGCAGAAAACAGCCTTTTGCTCAACAGAATGACAAGGTTGTCCTGACACCCATAAAGAGTGTCGCGGAAAACATAACAAAGGACAAATTTGGCTCGGCAGTGTGGAAAACCATTGATTACCATTATTTCAATAAAGCTAAATTGCAAGAGGTTCTCTTGCTTTTTTTTTGTCCCCAGTCCTGTCAAAAAAACTAAAGTGTGCACACATGTGCTGTGCATGGGCATCATGCTTCTTCAGAAAAGAAAAATGACCTGTTGCTGAAAAGAAACTCGAAATAACTCTGATGCAGTTGCCAAGGCAACACCACAACCACACTGCAATCCGACCAGCCAGTGGTGGTAATATTACGGTTTAGAGATATGGAGACTTTAGCACAAAAAAGCAGATCTGAAAGCTTCATCAGTCTTTTGTATCCCTTTCGTTTAGAGTCTACATAAAGGTGAAATTACGCAATACGTCTCCTAAGGGCTTTTTCTCTTCTGCAGCTCTGCTGTATTTTTTTTTCTGTGGCAAACTGCATTTCGTTCCTTTAAGTTAAGCCATGTGCGAAATGGCTTTTCTTGATGCTAAGAGTTGTCATTTTTAAAATGAAGTAAAGCGTTGAGAAGTGAAAGGTAATTTTGAGAGCTTTAGAACAGGAAAAAAAGGAAAAGTACAATGGTTTCAGCGGGATTTTCCAATGGTAAACAATAAACGCTTTTATGCTTTTTCTTTCCTTGTAAAACAAATGAAAAGATAAAGAGGACATTTACATTGTCATTGTTTCATTGTGGGGCTGAACTGTGAATCAGCGGTTAGCGCTCTTGCCTGGTTCGAATCCCAGCTGGCTCTTTTCTGTGTGGAATTTCCATGTTCTCCCTGTTTATGTGTGGGTTTCCTCCTCAGTCCAAAAACCTGTTTCATTCATAAGTTTATTGGTGACTAAGGGGGTATTCAGACAGGAAAAGCCCCTTGGTTCCGGACTGAGTCTGCTAAATTTTGTCCTGATCAAGTCCTGAACCACGCGTTTGGTCTGTATTCAGATGGCTCGTTTCCTGCATCTGGTTTAGTAGGTCTCAGTGGGGTCTACAGGCTGCAACCCATAGTCCTCTGCTCAGCTCTAGCTGCACTCTGCAGGGCTTTTCTTTCTATCTGCCCCAGAGTCTAGTCATCTGCAGTTATAGCTCGGTGTAATCCCAATCTCATTCCTTCTGTTTACGCTACATCTGTGTCAGTCTCACAACAGTCACAAAGTCAAAGTTTATTATTATGTTTATTGTTTAATATTCACAAAGTTTATCGATTTTCTTAGGTAAGCAAATTAAAAAAATAAAAAAATAAAAACCTTGGAACTCGTTATGGGACTTGATGGTTTGTCTTTACAATACAAAAAAAAAAAAAAAAAAGATAATCCTGTTTCCAAAGAAAAGGAATAAAGAAGAACTTATCGACGTGGAAACGATTACTAAAGAATGCCCTGGTTTGACAAAGCAGGCCTGTTCTGATCATTTTAGGGGAGCCGGTGCTTGTATGCGATGCAAATTGCAGCGATTCAGTGCATGTTTAATGAACATCCCTACAGCTTATGCACAACCGGGAGTGCAGATGGAGCCAGATTTGTCTGTTCCTTCTGCATCTCGATGCGCCTCCTTATTTGTGGATCCATGGCGGACAAAATTCTTACGGAAAGTGCTGTAAACACGATTGTCCTTTAAGGCAGCATTGGTGCTTTCACCTCTTTTTTAGTCTTGAGTATTTTAAGGATAAACACTTAGTATGTGTTTGTCACTGCAGATAAGGTTAGGAAGAAATATAAGCGCTAATGTTCCAATGACTTGATGCAATGAGTCCAATAATTAAAATTATTAAAAATATAAAAGACGCTGGACTGCAACAACCTGATGGTTATATTAATTCTTTTTTATTGCACCATTGAGTGAAAATTTTAGACCCCGCATATACCGGTTATCAAAAACTCAAAATGTTTGCCTGCACCTAGTACCCAGGGAAAATGATTTTTTGGACATATTTAACAACCCTTTCCCACAATAAATAAATAAATAATAAGAATAGTAATTATGACATTATGGCAGGAGTAACAATAAAAAAAAATGAATGCTAAAATCTTTTGTTTGGCTCAAGTATGATTGTTTTTTTTAAATAAAACCCTAAACTATTATCATTGGATGGCTATAGGACCTACAGCTGTAAAATAACTACGACTATATACTAGCATATTCTTGCAATAAGAATGTCAAAGAAATCATTAAATCAAGAAGCTGTAAATAAATGGTACTTTGTTCATCGGCTTTAGTAAACTTCCTAAGTTGCTTCATTAACCGGAAAAGATTCTTGGATAAATATTAAGGCTCAAATAAATATCTGATTAGATAACAGCTGAGAACTGATAGGAGGCTAATAATTACGTTTTTGTCCCTAAATTTCTTAAAATCTGAAGAATTTTTGAAGATAAACATCTTAAATCATTTGCTGATGTTTGGAGCTGTTAAGCTTTACTCTATTGGTTTTCAATTGGTGTTAATATTTCAAAATCCATAATAGCGAGAAAAACCCACGGACAATCTATGGAAAGGGAATGAAGAAGCTGAACATTATTACACCAGTGTGGTTGAATAACCAAAACCAGATTCTGTGTGTCAGAACAAACAAAAAAGTCAAGAACACCAATTGTTCATGCAGTGCATGATAAAATAAAATAAAAAAAAAACCTGACTTTTCCTTAATTATGCATTCTAGTACTTAGTGTCTGGATTTTACTTTATCGCATAGACTGCCAAGGTAGCAATAAACTCTGATCATGTCCCAATGTTGTAAAAAAGCTGTAATTTACGACATCTTTATGGTACCAATCTGCAGAGGTTGTTTCCGTCAGCTGGTGCAAACACACTTATTTATATGTGCGAGTGCCATCATGTAGACATCAATGCATTCCCATAAAAGTGGCCATGAAAGCAAGGCAGTGTGCTGAATGTGTCAATCTGGGAAATGCATTTTAAATTTAGATCTCTCTCCCATGCTGAGCAATTCAAATAGGTCACAATGGAAAGTACATGCCTTTATGTCGGTGTGATGTGGCTGGTGAAAGCTGCTTTACTGGAACGGCAGGTGCCTTAAAGGCTTCCATAAAGGCAATGGAAACATTTCCTAAATGTAGCAATTGTATCTGGAAAACCAATTTTAGTCAATCAGTACCTCAATCCAGGAAGTACATAAAGAAAAAAAAATGGCAGAACTTATTCCTTCACAGACAGAAAATGGATTGAGGTCTCATGGATCCAGCTATGGAATTTCAGAGATTTGAATTTTCAATTTTGAACCAATAGTTTTTATAATGAATCAGAAACCATGTATAGTGGCTGTCAGGGATTGGCTCCGCCTTGTTCTGTGCACGCTGCTATTTAAGATACCTGTGATCTTCTCTTCTTGCCAGATAGTGGTCAGTTCTCCTTAGTGTTCTTGTTTTTCTGCCCATTTCTGCTTTGTCTCGACCCACAAACTCCTCTTGGACTTTCAGACCCGCCTTTTGCCTTCTGGTACCTCAGTATCTGACCTGCCTGCCTTCCCTGGATTTGTACGCATTTGTTGGTAAGATTATTCATGTATTGGATTTTGGATATTGGACAGTGTTTTGGATCATCAAGAGTAGCATTGGGCCACATGGTGGCGTGGTGGTTGGTGCTCTCGCTGTGAGCTGAGAAGGCCCAGAGCAAATCCTTGCTGGGTCATCTTTGTTTTAAGTCTTTGTGTTCTTCCCGTGTACGCATGAATTTTCTCCCATAGTCCAAAAACATGCTTCATAGGTTCATTTATGAATATTATTGGTCCCTAGGTGAAAATGTGTATGTATATGGGTGTGTGTCCCTGTGACACCCTGACGACTCTTTTAGGGTGAATCCCGCCTTTACCCAACAGTAGCTAGGTTTAGGCAGCCCCATGACCCCGAAAGAGATTCGCCATGTTTGGAAGATGGATGGATGGAGGTTGAGTTTCCCTCCATAGTGCTATATAAACACTGGGCAAACGGGGCACTTTCAGGAATGAACTAAACGCGGATTCTTGATTGTGTGTTTAGCCCATAGTGTTCACAACAGACAAGCAGGGGAAGTTTTGTTTTTCTTTTTCTACAGTTTACTAGCACATTTGTGCCACCTACAGTTGGAAGTGGCTTAGTGCAAACGTTGCAAATTGGGCACAGACTAGAAATGGTTTGGTTCATTCCTAGCGTCTTTGCAATGGCGGATTTGGATTACCATCATGTCAGGAGAACGACATTGGTTTACCATTGTTTGAAAAAAAAAAAACAGATGTCATCAGGCTTTTTTGTTGTGTCTGGGCTCACCAGATAAACCAGCTATGCTCTATGTTTGGTGAGTTTCACTGCCTGTTGCATTCCTCACTACCAAATCTCAGTCCCTAATTGGTCAAAGTGTCACTGATTTAACTTTCAATGTTTGATCAATGGCAGCATGTTTTGTAAGTGGAGTGCAAAAATGGTTAAACAATAAATAAATAAATAAAAACCTTGCATAGCTACATGTCAAAACAAGATTTTTTTAGCGCAGAAGCCCAAAACAGGCATTTTTCTCATTTAGACTATTCAATCAGGGTGGCTGAGGATCCTTAAAGTCTGAAAAGGTCTCAAACTCAATTTGATTAAAAAAAGACTTTAAAAAAAGCATTAAATTACCTCAAACTCTGGTGACTGGGTTATATATATATATATTTTTTTTTTACAACATGATGTGACATCCTGTCACTATAAAACAAAAAACAAAACAAAAAAACATTTCCAGGATGCGTTATGTCCCAAGGTCGTGAACTGGTCGTAACTCATTTAACCTCAGTTAGTCAATTAGCTCATGCTAGTTGGTGTGGGACAAATGAAAAGTGCAAATTCATGGAAAATGGTTTGAAAACAGGGATTAGTTGTGGTGTTAAAGCCAGTGTGTAAACAATTCTTCTGAAGTAAACTGCAGGAGTTGACAAAAGACATGTAAACTCGGCCTAGTGAGGTTTATCACGTGTCCAGAAAGAAACAGGGGACACCAGCTACATACTTAGTATACTTACTTTAGAATACTTCAATTTAATATCTCAAAATCTGTAGACGTCCTGTTAATGGAAGAAAGTGGAGTTGGGATTCTCATTAGGCCAATGTTTGTTTGCTTCTCACACCAGAACTCTTGATCGCCCTCTACTGCCAAGATGACTAAGTGGCTATTCCCCTCAAAATACAATGATACTCTCTCAATCTTGAGTCATTGCCTTTTGGAGTTTGTTTATCCAAGTCTGACAGTAGCACTCTTCTCTGCAAGGCCTCCTCCAGCTCCAAATAAGGTTTTCCCAAGGCACTTAAAACAAAACGGACTTAACCCTTTAGCATCGCAGATGTTCCCGGTGACACCTAAAAAGCACATGCTTTTCAACCCACCCTAACTCCTCAACCATTTCTGTGATCAACATTAATCAAATGATTCTGACTCTTCACATTATTGACATTAAGTGTTGCAGAACGGCCCCTTTTTCTGCAACAGAAACAGCTGATTTACTTTGATCGTGTAAACAATTCACCATCGTAGAGACTTGCATTTCTGCGCAAGGCTGCTTTTCTCAGTGTAAACGGTTAAAGAATTACAGTAGCCAAAAGAAAGTAAACACTGGAGATAAAGCTCCATTATAAAAGTTTGTTTTTTATTTTTTTCATGGTGGATATGTCTCACTAGGTTGAAGGCTCAAATCCTAAGACAGTCGCTACATATAGTCATTTCAATGTCACAGAACCTCACATTGCCCTGATTCTGAAAGGAACCGGTGAGTCGCTTTGGATAAAAGCTCAAGGGGTCATAAATTCGTCTCAACTATGGCTGCTGGGAAAGAAAATGCTCCAAAACAAACACGGTCAAGCATGAAGACCCAGCTGAGCAAAAGGATGCCCTTACACCACCTTTAGCTCTGTGACGACCCTGACACTCGCGCATTTCTCATGGGAGGGCTTCAGAAAAGTGGGAAAACATCACCTGCATTGAACATCAAGTAAATTACTTTTTTTTTATGTTTGACAGGAATTGGTGTTGGTCATTTTGATGTCTTTGTAGTGTCTGCACTTCACCGATGATAGATTCTCAGCTCAGATTGAAGATGACCAAATGAAAATCCTCTCTTGAGTTTCTTTAGAGCTGTGGAAGGTTAAATCACTTCACTCAACTCTGACAATTATTTGGAATACAAAGGAAGTAAGCAGGATTTATAAACGTAAAAAAAAGGAGCATTTTTGTAGAAGCTTACTGTTTGAATGAATATTGTTTAACTGGAGGATAAGCCTGTTGGGACAGTAATGTTTTTTTATAATCCACTTGACTGTTCTCAGAGAATCACAGTTCAAAAAGAAGAAGAATTTAAATATACGTTACTATGTTGAATATTCTATGTGATGTCTGAACAGAAATAGGAAATTCAAAGAGAATTCTGCTTCACAGAGAAACATTTCCATCAGTGACGCTGCACGCTTCACTGCTGCTTTCTTTAATTCAAACTAAAGAAGAGTCTGTCTTCAAAGAAAGAAAGAAAAAAAAAACAAATGAAAAAGTACAAGAGCATGTTTTAAACTGGCTTCTGGGAAGGGGATGGCATTACGAAATGGAATTCACTTTTGTACTTTGCTGCTTACTTTTTTTTGGAAATTCGAAAAAATGCTTCCATCATAAATGACAATAGTATTCATTTTGTTCACTCATGACTTGGTTGTTAGGAGTAAAGCATCACAGAGGATGAAGAATTCAATGGATTTAGTGATTTGAAGTGATAGTGAGTTTGGTTGACATGTTCTTCATGCTATGGTTATCTTCATAATTGTCCGCATGTTGTGCTAATATAATGTACTTTTCCGATGCTTCGTGAAGCCAATCTAGCTAAGATAGTGCATTGTGCATTTATTTTGTCTATTATTGTCATCTATTCCGTTATTAAGATTTGCCTTTCAATCTAACTGCTCTTGATCCCGTATTTTGTCTAATAATTTCACTCAAAAGTGCAATTGAGGCTTATTTTCATCATTACAGTTGTTCCACCGCAAATTGAGGTTATACTATTCGCAGATTTTGTTTTTGTTTTAGTCACGTGACTCCTCCGGTTAACCGCAAAAACTCAGACAACTCAAGATGCTTGTGTGAGACTTTTGCATCTGAAGAAGGTGGAGGGGAGCGGAGATGAAGAGCACGCCGGCCCTTTGGGTCCTTTGCAGGCTACTCAGGAATATTTCACAGCTATTCCCACCAGTTCCTGAATCGCTACCAACTAAAGTTTAAGATCTCCTGGATGGAGAAATGGCAGGAAAAGACCAAGAAACGTCCAGACAATATCCTGATATGCTGAGGAAGATAACTGCAGAGAATTAGCATCTGGATGAAAGAATATGGATGAAACCGGCCTTTTGTGGAAGAAGATGCCCTCTCACACTTAACTGATGAAGGAGGAAGCATGGACTCCTGGTTTTAAGGCACCGGGAGACAGAGTGACACTCCTCCTGTGCATTATAAAGTACAGTCTATCTAACCCCCGGAAACAAAGGGAAATACAGTATTACGCATTCTCTGGCTGATGTGATTTATACTCCAGAGCGACTCGTAGTCCGAAAAATACGGTAACTTTTGGTTCTCGATTGGCCTACTGCAATAATTTAAATCTCTTTAAAACAGACTTTCAAGAATAACATTTACAGCAGCTTCTATCTAAAATCCCCCCAAATTCCACAAAATGGAAAATTGAAACTTAAATAACCATTTGCTGAGTATTTAGGCAAAGCCTAAGTAACACACACTCTTTGACATTGCGATGCAGAGAAAAGGCAGCTTTTCATTTCCGCTTTGCTCCAACAAGTAACACATTTTATCTAAAAAATGTTGTTTATCGGCACACAGCTGCTTTTTCACATGTCAATCACTATAAATGACTGCCTTTACTCAAAATGTGTGTGTGGCTAATGCTAGAAGATGCCATTAGTTTTGGATGGCAACATTTGAATAAAATGGCCCCTTGACGGCGTACAAAAATTGAATGCTGTTTATTCTTAATCCTATTTTCTGAAAGTCCAAAGCTGGATATCACAAATACACACAATTGCTTGAAAGGACAGTCCTCCACAGCAGCTAGCATGGCCTGATGGAGTGCTTTTCATTATGGCGACTTGCTTTTACAGTTTCTCACCGTGTCCAGCGGAAATCATTCTCCTTTCATCATTATGTGGGACCCTCCAGTCCCTTTAATACAACACAAGGGGAACCCCTTCAGAGTAGCATGAAGCATCAACTACTATAAGATCTGAGTATGAGACTAAATAATGACCAACAAAAACTGCAAATCTGACTCAAGGTTATAATTCTAGTTCAATTAAAGTCATATTTTATCAACTCTTACTCCAAAGGATAGTGGTCACTATAAAAAAACAAGCTTTTCTCTTACAGAATAATAGGCCTCTTGGGTTTCCAGCAGCTACTTTCAGAAAAAAAAGGACTTTTGATATTGAATCAGATCTTAGAACCACCAGGAAGTGTACTACAATCGTTGGGTCTGCATATGACCAAAACAACCATGCAAAACAACAAAAACACCCCCTTCCTTTGAAATGTTTACGCCATTTCAGACAATTAAAAAAAAAAAAAGCATTTGGTCCAAATCCCAGTCAGAGGAAATATAGCCTCAGGTAGATATTGATATGTGTACTTTCCTGATCTCCAACTGGGAGAACTAAACTGTGTAGTGAGGCAGAAAATCAGATTAAAATGAAAGAAATGTAGCAGCAGTGTTGTGCAAATGATGCATTTTAAGTCTTCGATAACCAGTGTGCCGAAACAAGAGGAATGCACCCAAATGTCACGGCTAGAGCCGTGGAAGGAAGCCTATAGAATATGCAAATAAAGCTAGAGAGCCGTGGTGATCACCAATTCATGAGACTGTGAGGGAATTCCATTGAAAATGGCTAAACATATCATGAAAAATATGGCTTAATATGGAAAAAAAGATTCAGGGACATGAAAGAAGGTTGTTTCCAAAGTGACTCCACTGTTGCTGGGATAATCACAACCTATGTTGCCATGGAAATGGTAATCAATCTACAAAAGTCTACATTCTTTCCTCATTGCAGCACATTTTAAAAAACAATGACTACCATTCAAAAGCTTTGACATCAAATTTGAAGATCTTACCAGATAAAGATAAGGAAAAAGGACTTTTAGTGCACAAAGAGCATCTCAGCTTAGTTTAGTTCAGTGTTTTTCAACCTTTTTTGATCCACGGCACACTTTAACCTTGACAAAAATCCCGCGGCACACCAGCATCCAAAAATTTAAAAAAAAGGGAAACACATAGTCTGTATTGACCTATAGTCACTCCACAATCTCACATGCATTTTTGTGATAATCGTGGCAGAAAAAGTTGGAAGTTGCAGCTGATTTTTCTAAAAGATGAAATGAAAGTTAAGTTAGAGGATTTAAAAACTGTTTGATGTGTGTTCGTTGTTGTTTCAAGACGTTTACAAGGACGACTCATTGTGCGCTGAGACGCTGTCACTTTAACCCAATGCATCATGGGAGATGTAGTGCAAACAGCCGCCGAATGCAGACAGACTTGCTTCTCTGAGCTTCAATGTTTTGTTCACTTGTTCTACGGTCTGACACCAGATTCTGTGGAAAGCCACACCGCTAAAGACGAACTTTAGCTGGTATTTTTGTTGGAACTGAGAGACTTTATGAGCAGAATCTGAACAAGGAAGTGAAGACTTTAACCACTTCTGATTGGTCAGACTGATTAAGCCTCCAAGAATGATTGGTGCAGACACTTAAAGGGGCGGGACTTTTCCGAAAACAGCTGAAGCTATGGCTAAATCGCGGTACCGTCATTCTTATCAAATGTCTTTAGTAGAATCAAATAAACACAAAGAAAAATGTATTTTATTATCTTTTATAATTCTAACTACACAGTGCTTTAACAGGGCCTGTTTGGATGAACAAAGAGCTGATATCCTGGAGATGGTAAATGTTTTTAGATCAGTGAATGGGTAACTTCTCACTGCACACCTGACCATCTCCCACGGCACACTAGTGTGCCACGGCACACTGGTTGAAAAACACTGGTTTAGGTAGACAAAAGAGTTATAGGGGAAGAAAAAAAAACAACTTTTTCTTTTTTTTTTCTCAAAATGGTGGCTATTCTGTTGGTATCATCTCCATAGCAACCACTTTTTGATTTTGTCTCCTGGCGGTGAAAAACAGGACATTTTTAGAAGAATAAGGAAATGTACATTTTGATTTTCTTTGCCACTGAGTTTTTTGTTAACCCCGCCCACATTCCTCCGTACATTTCACATGTCATATCATTTTGCTCAACCTGGGCCGAAAATTCATGTATTAAATTTTCACAATATTCCAGTAAAATGTGTGAGCATTCAGATAAAAAGTATCTATTGAAAGCTTGCCACACTAACTTAGTTGAAAATCTAAAAACTTCATTTCCAACACAAGCAGCTTCCCAATGATGCTTGAGGAGTTAGGAGGCGATTGATCAAAATCCCTAGGAGTTTAGAATTGTAGAGGGAGATTTTTTGGTAAAATACAAAATGGCGTCCTATGACTGAGGTCAAACTTTGGTTGTTGCTGTTGACTTAACGTGTTGGCGGTATGTCTGTGAAATTTCGTGAAGATTGCATGAACAAAGATTTTTGTTTTTTCTGCACTGTTAAAAAGGAAAAAAAAATCATCAAATTTCCCACTTTGCCATGAAATAAACCTCCTTTGGATATCTCTGACACCTGTGTTTGGTTTTATTCACAAATTTTCTTAGGGCCATAAGAGATTTTGACCCCATTTATTTTTTTTTGACAGCGTCTCCCCCAGTGATGTCATCTTTCTTTTTGTTATGTGGCTGGAGAAAATTTGATGAGTTGCAAAAACATTATGGTCCTTGGAGTCAGTGTCTGTGTGGCACATAACTGAATGATTGACGGTATGGAGGAGAAATGAAATGAATGGATAAAACTAAATATGTTGGAAAATCTTCGCATGTCTGTTGATTGTTTTTCTTTGGTGTAAGAGTTGAGCGGTAAGAGGTAGCGGCTGGGTAGCTCGGTTGGTAAGGTGGGAAGCTTAGGGTTCGATTCCCGGAGGGCAATGAGCAATGGTACTGGGGGCAATTACCATATCAATGGCGAGCAATTAACATCACCCAGTGAGGGTCCTTAGGGAAGACACTTAACGCTACCGCCTCCCGACCGCAGTTCGGCTGCAGCTCACCGCTCACCAAGGGGATGGGTCAAATGCGGAGAAAGAATCTCCCTTCCTGTGATAAATACAGTGTACCAAAAAAAAAAAAAAAAACACTCTCCAACATTCTAGAGAAATCTTATTTTTGTTTTTGATCAGTGTCTTAACACTATGGTGAATAAAACTTTATCAATCGTAAGCACTCTTTGTTACTTGTCCCTAATTTTGAAGGTCCTTGCATGGACACCTTTTTAAGCACTTACATGTTTAAGATTATACTTTATGTTTTAAACTATTTGATTTCAATTCCGTATGATATCTTCTTTATATCTTATGTTTTTTTATTGTGTTGACATGTGGACCTTGAGTCTGTAATGTATTCTATTCCATTGTATTCTCTTCTATCAGCAAAATACATCTACATACAGCTATAGTAGGATCCTGCAAACCATCCATGCTAAAGTACATTTTTAACTGAATAACACTCTTCCATTCATATTCTGCTCATATTGGTCCACCTTTTGCCAAGCTACTCTAAACCATTGCTTTGTTGCATTACTCACCTTCACTCTCACTTCTGCTGTCAGACAGATGGGCTCCCATTTTACCTTAACACAAGATTTTTCAGTTCAGTTGGATTTTTACAATGTACCAAGGTCTGCTGCCTGTAAGACACAAGGAGAGTGACTCGAGGACACGTGTTTGGAATCAGCCCAACATGTCTATTGATGTCCCCTTTTCTCTCTTTCTTTATTCAGACTTAATCTTTTTGTGAGAAAAAAGGATGAGTTACCATGCTAAATAACTAATGTATGCTTTTTTTTCAGCTTTACTGTCATGAACTTGGGCATTTACGATAGTTAAAGCTCTGCTTGAAGCTTTGAGTTCAAATAACGTACTCCAAACCAGGAAATGTCATCGATATTTCTGATTTTTTTTATCTGGGACAGTTTCCCTGTTTGATCACAAAGGCTAAGGGCGATTTTATTGCAGAGGATCTGTGGAATTGATGGTCTTCAACAAATGATTTTAGGGTCCGTCTTTACAAAACTTTGATGTCATGTATGAAATGGTTGTTTTTTGTGATTGGATGTAATTAACCAGTGATGGTGTCCATTCTTTAGGGCTGGGAATTTTTCTTTTTCGCGAAAACTTTTATGACATGACTATCCATCTGTTACCTGACCTTTCTTAGGAATTTGGTGTGATATTTTCTAGTACTTATAGTGGGAAGGTTTAAACCTTGCTGAGTCAAAACTGAATCCAAGTTCACAAAAGGAATTTGACAGATCTTTTTGAATGCGCTAAATGTGGGTTCTTGAACTCACAGTCCATAGTGTTCACACTGTACATGCGGGGGGGGGCTTCTAATTCATTTTCCTTTGCAACTGTTTAGAAGCATATCTCCCCCACCTAAAGATGGAAGAGGATTGGTGCAAAATGTCGAGGCAGTGCAAATCTTGTGATTTGGACATGATTCGAAAACAGTTTTGTTCATTGCTAGTGTCTCTCCTGACATGATGGTTATTTGAAACACAAACGCAGACATCATCAGGCTTTTCGCTGTGTCTGGGTTCAACAAATAAACCAATTACATGCGTCACTACAAAATCCTAGTCTCCGATTGGTCAAGTTAGACCTGGTTTAACATGCGACCCACATTTAATGGTTGCGCATTTTGTACATGGATCCCAAAAAACGGCCATGAAAAACGTACATGAATGTGAGAGTTTTGAACATGGAAGCCTGTTCACATAGACTTTTCTTTGGTAGCTTGTAGCTTGTGATGCTAACACCCTGCTATTCACCTTTGAAGGGTGTTCTCACTTATTAACCTAAAACAAGAGAAACCTTTAAAAAGCATGATTGACCAATACATGGGGACAATTTGGATGATGATTAAAGGAGGATACATACATTGGAGTTGCAAGGAAAGAGGTGGAGACAAAAACCAAAGAGGAGGTTCATGGATGTTGTCAACGAGGACATGACGGGTCTTGGTGTTGGTGAGGAGGATCCAGAGAAGTGGGATAAATGGAGGTGGGTGATTTGCTTTGGTGGCCCCTATAAGGGAGCAACCAAAAGGCTGCTATGAACTATGCTAGCATAAACAGAATACAAGCTTTGAATACAATTTGCTGGGGTTTTAATTCCTGTAAAATTTGCAAACTAACATTGGATTATTTGAAACTGTTTTTTATTGGCCTTCACTCATGTTTAGCTTCAAAAGCCTTTGACCTACATTTGCAGAAATTATCAATGCATAAGTATTTTCCTAAAAAAAACTCTTCAAGAAAGGATGCTGGTGGAGGCGACCGTGTTTCCCTGCATTGAAGCATTGCCATAACAGAACAATCTTGACTTGTAAATTGACTCAATTTAGAGCCAAATATCCCTTTTAAAGGTCTGTATCTCATTTGCATTGACCTGTTCCTCTGTGAGCACTCTCAGTGGGGAACTGGCAGGAAGCACAGATGAGCCAAAGGAGGCAGTCATTTGAATGGCTGCAAGAAATTAGTCAGGTGTCGGCGCTGCATGGAGCATATCAATAGCTGCTCCCCCTCTGCCACCACTCGTCTTCCCCTGTATTGCTCCACCCCCACTCTGCTCTCTCCAGTAATGTGAAAGAAACAAATGCGTCTCACTAAAGACTCATCATTTCTCCCAGATGATGTTTGTTGAACGTCTAATGACTGTGCACATGTGCGCGGTGCGTGCCTGTGTCAAATTCAAACCTGTCTAAATTTAGTTTGGGTCTTTCAAAATCTTCAATGTTCTGCACACAACAGTGCAGGAACACATCAAACTATTGGCTGCAATCTAAGAGAAGAAAAGAAAAAAAAGCACTACCTTGGCACCTTTATGATTTCTTCATTTTCTGCCTGCTTGTGAACCCACAAGAGTACACGTTTTATTTTTAAGTAGAAAGCTTTCATCCAGATTTTGTGTCACTGCCATATGGATCACTCATGGTTCCCCCCTAAAGATAAAAGCATTACATGTCGTGTTGAGCTGCAGTTACAAAGACTTTGTTGTCCTGAAGTCGTCCCTGAAGTGTTTTTGCACTTTTGTTTCATGTGTGACCCTTTAGAGTTTCCCAACTTCACTCAGGAACTGTTTTGTTCATGTTTGATGGTATTGTCCTGCTTTTGGACCTCCTCACCCTTCCACGTGAACTGTTCTGTGCCCAAGGCAAGAAGACCATCAGCACAGACCCCAGGAGTAAAGAACAGAAGCCTCAATGACAAACTCCACACTGATTAAGTCAGAAACAGTTTGAACAGCAGCCTGGGCTGAGGTGGGGCTCAAAGCAGCTTGCAGAGGACGTTTTACAGCAAGGCATACATTCATAAAAAATCAATTAATAAATAAGCAAAATTAATAAATAAGAAAAAAAGTTTGTGTAGTTATGTAAGCTTTTTGGCTTGAAGTCTGTTATCTAATACATTCTATGCTAATTTCACACCAGGCATGCGTTGCATGTTGAAGAACGTGCGTATACGGTGTTCACAATGGTCTGTTGCTAGCACATGTACCTGCAGTTGGAAGCTGCTGGTTACAAAAGGTTGAAGTGGTGCAAATCTCGTTAATCTTGTTTGAGGCTTTTTCCTTCACAGCTCTATTCCGACATATGAAAGACTTGGTGTCACAGAGCTCCGGTCTGGGACAAACTGCAAATTGTTAATTACTCCTTTTTGATCAATTTTATAAGTAGTTGGTACTTTTGTGAATTACAAAAACACCCGTACACCACTACCAAATCCAAGACCCTGATTGGTCAAAGTTCTACGGGTTTAACTTTCAATACCTGTTTTGTTTGTAGATGCTGAAAATGGACTTGCGTAGCGACACAGGAACGCAAGAGTTGTGATCGCATGGGCATACATGCATGTTTACCTAGAGCTTATTGAAAATGGTTGCTTGAATGACCACTGTGAATGTAGCGTTAGTAAAATTCACCCGTATAGGTGCTATGGGCTTTTGGGTTGTAGATGTAGAGAGGTGCAGCTACATCTTAAAGGGAGCACAGGTGTGTCTAGCAGTCCCATAAGACTTGTACGGCCATCATGAAAATGGTATGTACTATGGTCGTCCATGTGGTAAGTGTACAATGAAGTACTCATAAGGCTAATGCTTGTTGCTTAGACCTGTGATGTACGGATGATGCTGTCTTACAGTGCCCTTACACCACACTCCTGAAAAATGTGCAAGGACATTTTTGTTCTATCAGCTCTCTAAGCAGTTTATGAATTTGCAATTTTGTGCTGTGACAAAGGCTCTAGACAATGTCCATTTAAAAAAAAAAAAAGAAAAAAAGAAGGTTCTGTTTCATTTTTAAGTGAACTCTGTTCATTTACCATTATTGTTCACATGGATCTTTGTCATTATGTTAAATCAATTAGCATTTACATTACAAAATATTCAGACAGGAAAAGGGTCTACAAAACCTAAAGCAAGTCCATTGAAAGTGGAGGATATTCCTCTTATGTAGGCAACCAGACAATAAACAATGAACTCTGTTGGGTACAGTATGGCACACACTTCCATTTAATACATCAAAAGAGCATGACGTTCCTTTCCTGAGACGAAAAAGATTTTCTAAAGACAGACTGCAGGCTTGTTGGTAACAGCTGGCAGACAACAATGCATCTCCTGAAAGTCTTCATCTCAAGGCTGATGGATGATGCTGAGAGATGGAGGGGGTCCGCGCCGCATCCAATTCTCCATTTTTATTGCTGTCATAGAAAAACCCATTTCTCTACTCTTCTTCATCTATTAGTTTACACAGCCAGTGCACTTCTCTGTTTGCAGAAGCACTTTTGCTCATAATAAGAATATTTGTCAAGTGGCAAAACATACAGTTCAGCTGTGTTCTAACATTGAGGGGAAAGAAGGCAAACTTCCTTTTGTGCATATTAAAACAGTAAGCTGTGATATAAGATCTTGTGTATTTTAATAGCTTCAACGGGAACTTTTAAAATAGCACTTGGAAAAAAAAAACATGCGATATGCCAACCTACTCTATCCAAACTATTTGCTCCCAACAACACAGCTCCCAGATCATTGAGACGCAAAATATCAAAGGAGACTCTTCTGAGCCTAAATCAACACATTTACAATTATTTGCGCAATCACAGTTGTGCTAGGATGTGTCCTAACAAGCAGAGGAAGCAGCTGAATTGACCAGAGTGCACTGGGAACCGGCAGTGGCACTCACAAAGGCTGCTGTTCTGGGAAAGCAGTGTGAAAAGGCTGTTCAGGGGAAGCTGTGAAACAGAGGCAGGGACCCCGGGGGAATCAATAATCACAGCGGACAGCGGCAGACTGTGCAGTTGGCCTCTTCCTGTCAGTTATGCTGGCATGGCTGCTGGGCAGCAGAAGTGATATGCTGCTTATCGACGACAAGTCCTCCACCTCGACCACTTTCTGTCTCAAATTAGGAGTGGCCATGGTCAATAAATAAATGGCTCATTGACCCCAGTATCATCGACTTATTTCTTGAGTAGAAAGCTGGCCTCACTGCTCTGTAGCAGCATATCATAGAAAACCCTTTTAGAGTCAAACACTAAAATTACAGTCCAAGTAGGGAAATCAACTATAAATCAACTATATGTCAACTATATATATATATATATATATATATATATATATATATATATATATATATATATGGAACAAGCCCTGAGCACCAGAGCGATAGAGGCTCAGATCTACCACACCAGACAAGACCCAAGGTGTAGGCTGTGCAAAGAGGCGCCTGAAACAATCCAGCACATAACTGCAGGATGTAAGATGCTGGCAGGTAAAGCATACATGGAGCGGCACAATCAAGTGGCTGGAATAATATACAGGAACATGTGTGCAGAATATGGACTGGAAACCCCAAGGTCAAAATGGGAAACACCTCCGAAGGTGGTAGAGAATGAGAGGGCAAAGATCCTGTGGGACTTCCAGATCCAGACTGATAGGATGGTAATGGCGAACCAACCAGACATCGTAGTGGTGGATAAAGAACAGAGGAAAGCCGTTGTGGTGGATGTGGCAGTGCCAAGCGATGGGAACATCAGGAAGAAGGAACATGAGAAACTGGAGAAATACCAGGGACTCAGAGAAGAACTGGAGAAAGCCTGGAAAGTGAAGGTGAAGGTGGTGCCTGTGGTAATTGGAGCACTATATTATATTATGAGCTGTGCGGATGTGTTGGATGCTGCACAGAGCTCAAAAGAGACACTTTTTGATCTTGCATTTGCGTTCTCCGACCTCCAAAGACATCATGTACTTTCAGTCCAGCCTGCTTTATTGGTTTTAACTTCAAGTAAAAACCAGGGAATTAACAATAACTCAGTTAATAACACTTTGTTCTGTTCAATTGGAACGATGAACAACAGTGACTCACACACCCCTCACTAATTGCTGGGCTTTAAATTATGCAAACATGACGAAGTAATTATGATATTGTATATCACATAAATGTTACTGGAATAGAGTTGTGTTTGTATTTAACCCTGAAAGTTGATCTTATTAGGAAATCTAAGTGATGCTCTTCATTGATCTTTATTTTCCCCATCTTAAATGAAATCTTGCACTCATGGAAAATAAGGGATATTTGATAAAGGACAACTGCAGAACAGGTTTATGTTAAGAACTGACCAAAAAACGTTTACAATAATTAAAAGATTATTCTGGAATTGCAAAACTAGCAACGTGTGGTTGCATCAACAATGTTACCTTCACAGGTTTATCTGTTTAGATCAATTGTCTTGCCTGGCTGAAAATATTGGGTATAACTTGTTGGTAATGATGTATTGTAGGCTAAAACACGAATTGAAACACTATAAATTTATCAGTAAAACCAAAATGGAAGAGCAGTGTTTGAACTTGAATTAAAAAGAGTGAAAAGGTTAAGTACAGTGCAATATTGGGAATTTTCAAAAATCCAGCAGCTTCCAACATTTTCAATGTTCCAATGCAACAATTACACTGCATTCAGTTTGATCTCACGTTTTTAAGGAACACATAGACAGGTACTTCTGTACGGCTGCTTTGGGCTCATAGCGAACCACAGTGAGAAGCTGTTTTATTCCATGTTCCATTTGCTCACGTTCGAACAGTTACAAATTTTGTCCTACAGTGTTGCCTTCTTTTATTGCAGGGGATATGTTCTGAAAATGACTTGTGTTAGATGAAACCAAGTTTCTAGATGTAAAAAGGCTGTAAAACTTCTCACTTTACATTTATTTACATTTTATCTCTTGTTTAAACTCTCAGCGTTCTAACCTTTGTAAAAAAAAAATGAGTCCAGTCTTATAGGATGATAAAAATCTGATCGGAATCGAACATTTTATATAAATGTGGCAAACCAAACACATTGTGTACTGGAGACACAGCATGGAGGGGATTGACTGGCAGCAGCCAATCAGGACTAGAAACACGAGACTAAAGGTAAACCACAATACAGCGAATGAACACTGTTTTTGTATTTTGGCAAATGTTTTTTAGCTCTTCCTGTCCTCGCCTTGACTTTTCTCAATGCCAATTTTTATGATTTAGGGATCAATTGGCCGAATAATGGGTTTTGGGCTTTTGCCTGTTGATGAAAATGTATCAATAAATAAATGAACTCACGAATCAACAAACCAACCAATGAACCAACGAACAAACCAACCAACATACAAACAAATGAGTAAGCAAACATGCATCCCAAATCGCTTCTAATCCACTCATTTCTTTGGTTTAAACTATGAAAAACAGAAATTAGGGGGAAAAGAGTCCACTGGATTTAAAACTGTAAAGCTTTTGCTAGCATGTTTATCTTTATATCCCCTTAAAGTGCAATCCTAAATATCGCATTTATTATTATTTGTTTTAAGGATTTTCATATGCATCCATTTAGCCCTTTTTCAGATTTGGGTTAAAAAAAAAAAACAAAAACTCTGCTCTACTAACCAAATCAAAATGGTAAATGGCGTATACTTATATAGCGCTTTCTACCTTCTTACGAAGGCCCAAAGCGCTTTACAGTCACAGTCACCCATGCACAAACACCCATGCACACACACACATTCACACACTGGCGGCGGCTCCGCTGCCGAACACTGGCGCCAACCTCCCACCAGAGGCAAGGTGGGGTTCAGTGTCTTGCCCAAGGACACTTCGACACATGGGCGTGCAAGGCGGGAGTCGAACCTGCAATCTTACGATCATGAGTCGACCGCTCTACCGCTGCACCACGGCCGCCCCAACGGTCCGTTTTTGGACTGTTTACATACAAAATGAAAATTTGAGCCGGTATTTTTTTTTTTTCTAATAAGAATTTAAGTCAAATTAGTTCGAAAATGAACAATTCCATAACTGATTGGAATCAGAACCTAAATGACGATATATTTTTCGGTCATTTAAGGTTCCTTTTCTCACCAAAAATGAACAGACAAAACAGCTTTTTTTGGCTTAAATATGGTGGTTGGTAATGGTTACATGGTCTTCTCCTTAGCAAGCTTGCTGTACTGAGGGAAATGCTGCTTTGTGGAGCTCAAACAGTAAAACAAAAAAAAGAGAGAAAATGAATAGACTGTTTGGTTCATTAGATTTCTAGCCCTGAATTCGATTTTTGATGACTGGACAATCCTTTTGGCTCATATAAGGAACATTGATTGCATCTTTTAACGCAATTAGGTGAAATCTAGTGGGAATGCAGCACAGCTGTTGATGGGAAAAAAAAAAAAAAGACAGAACTAAACACAGCACATTTGATAAAGATGTCGGTTCTTCCTGTTGTGTTGCTTCGGCTGCTCTTATCAGTCCTGTCAGCAGGTGTGAGAAAGCCACACAGTGTTGTCATGTTTGTCCTCCTCTCTACCCTTCCTTCTTTTTGTAATTACCTCGCCACAATGATCCATTCATACCTCCAAAATGGGCGAACACTCCTCCAGGGGGGGATTCTGGATGTGGAAGCGGAGCGGCCCACTCCTACGGGAGTTGGGGTGTGTGCGCACGTGCTGGAGGAGCCCTGTGGGGCTTTTTTGTGCGCTGGGTAAATAATGATGAATTACAGATTGATTACCCAGGAGTGCAAACTCTGATATTAAAAGGTATTACAAAAGGCGAGAACCTGCGAGCTGAACGCGCGCACAAAGCGAGAGGCTGTGCCTGCCTTTTGCTTTTTCTCATAATTAAGAGAGTAATGTTTCTGGGTCGTAAACAGAGACTGGCAGCGCAGGTTTTTAAAATGTATTGATTTCGTTTCGTTTGTATGCTCGGTACAAGCGGGCACTTTTTACGGAGCGTCGATATTTCACCTGCAAAGTTCGCGCAGACGTGTGGGAGAGGGGGTGGGGGGGGTTGGGGTTTGAGTTGGTAAGGCTTTTATAACCAACGGAGAGCAATAACCTGCGTCAAGCTGCATTTAGAGAAATGAGAAACGTGGTGGCTTTATGCTGGGATATATTGGTGAATTGGACAAATGAGCCCCAGCAGGTCTGTCTCAACAAATTTTGGGCCTTGGGTTGGGGGGGGGGGCATAATCAAAGTGTTTTAGCACAAGTTACAAAAAAATATGCTCTTAGGGCTTTCACAATAGGTCACCCTTTTTTCAGCTTGTGCAAACACATTTCTCTGTTTCAATTTATCTGGAGGTCCTTTTTAATTGTTATTGTTTAGGTTATGTTCATTTTTAGCAATTTTTAGGGGATTTTTAAGGATTCACCCCAGATTTTGGTTTTAACCTTTCTTCTGGGTCATCTCTAGTTTTATTGGCTTCAGTCTGTTTGAGGTCAGAGTTTTTGTAAAAGACCAACATTAAAAAGTGCTTCATTTTTAAATCTGAGTTTTAGTAGATCTACACAATAAGGTGGTTTTTGGTGTTTTTAACATGTTCTTGTGTTGTTTTTCTGGCAATAAAGGGCACATATAAAGAAAATTAAGCTTAACATTGCATTTCTGAGTATTTTTATATTCAAATAATTGTGAGCAGACAAAAAAATATTATTTTATTATTATTATAAGTTATGAAATTAAATTATTATTCATTATTATTTAAGTAATTACATTTACACATCATGTTTCTTTTTACACCAACTATTAAATTGTACATTTACAAAAAAAGCTAAATCAAAATCCATTGCACCAATATTAGATATCCCATTCTTGTAGCACTCTTCAGCCTCATCCATTCCAGGAAGAAAGACTGTCCACATTCTTGAGGTGCAGACAGTCAGAGCCTTTCTTTTCTCCTCAAACACCCACCATCGTCTTCCACTGCAAAGGGCTGCTCCGTTCCTTCAAAATGTGTGTTCAATTTCCACCAAATGTCACGACAGAACAGCTAATAGGTTTGATGGTTCACTGAACAAAGCTTGTCCTTTTCCAATAAGGGCTAAAAGCTCAGCAATGAATATTTCTCATTATGTGGAAGTCGTATCCATATGATGAAACAAGTTTCTAGTATGTTTCTACATTTGTGTGTAATGATCACCGTGTTAACAGCCACACTTAGGACCTTTTTCATTTTCAAACCTTCATTTTTAGATTGAGGAGTCCCCGATCCAACTTTTTTAAGGTGTGTTTAGACTGGAAACATTTGTTTTGCTTAAAGTGAACCCGAGTTTTTCCCCCCCCAGATCATCAGTAAAAAGTTTTAGTCTGAATACACCCAAGTAGACTTCGGTCCGGGACCAGGAACCGCTCTCTGACCCATCTTTTGAGGTGGTCTCGGTTCGTTTCCAATCAGACTGAGATTTAGTTTGCTCTGAAATTCCTCAGTCTGAATAAAATCCATCCTCGGAGAGCAACAATTGGACCAAAAAGGCCACCGTAGCCAATGTAAACAGAGTAGGAATGAACCAACAAATGAGCTGCGGACAAACCTAAAGTAACGATTATCATGTTATCAAACACAGAAAACAGATTTTTCAGTCTGAATAAACCAATAGTTTCTTATTGGGTGATGGGAAGGGGAAACTACCTGAGTTTGGTTGGACTATGACAAAACTGCAATTTTATAGTTTACAAACTAAATCAGATCTTTTCTTTTCCCAAATAAATTACAGTTTTGTATCATAGCTCCACAGTCATCTGCATCTCTTGCTTTCTTATTCACATAAACTACACAAATTATGATTCAAGATCTATTTGATATACTTCAGCCATGAGTTTTGAAGAAAGAAAGCTTTTAAAAGTATGCATAAACTACATTTTGGATTGCAATTTATAGTTCTTCACCATTACTGTTTGTAGACTAGTTGCACCAAACTTTAGACTTGGCTGCAGCAGTGTAGTAGTTTTACATGTAAAATATGCTAATTGTCAATTTTCACATTACACGTTACAGACAATTTTTATACCAGGCATCCAATAGAGAAAATATGGTAGAAATTTACATATTTTTGGTGTTTGCCACCTGTCCCAAGAATATTACATTCATCTTTACTTTACTGGTATAGATTTATCGTAGATTCTCCGCTAATACAGAGCGCGGTGTAGAGTCTCTGGATCAACAAATACATTCATTTCTCACATCTAAAGGGATTTCCCTGGATCTTAATACCATCGAGACCTGCCACCTGCTCCCCAGGAGAAAGGAGACGGATAAACCAGCGATCCTCATCAGGTTTGTGAATCACAAACACAAGCTAGCTCTGATGAACCAAAGAAAGAACCTGAAAGGTTCTGCTGTTTATCTTAACGACCATCTGACCAGGAGGAATGCTGAAATCTCCAAACATGCACGGCTTCTCAGGAAGCAGAAGAAGATTGAGAACACTTGGGTTAAAGGCTGCAGGATTTACGTCAAACCACTCGGTCCACCGGACCGGTCCAAGGTTCTGGTTGTGAACACCATGAAGGATTTTGAGAAGTGCTTGATCACGGTCGTCTGAATCAACATGGAGTAATAAACCAAAGAACCAAATAATTTCAAGAAATATGACACCTGGATTCATCACTTTCTCCATACGTCACCTGAATCAACAGCAGAGATTTCTGACCTGCAGACAACTTGACCTCAACTTTCACTGAGCTGATATCAGCTGAAGAAGGATATGGACCTCTATCTAATGTCTGCAGACATAACATGGAAGAGACTAGAAACTGTTTTGAACCCATAAGGACAGCTGTTTTTTCAGCAGAAGAAGATATGCCAACCTTGGATAATCGACGGATTATGGACCCTTTTATTTTATTTATTTTTTATTTTTTTCCCCTACAGCATTACCTTATTAAATATTAAAAAAAAAAAAAAAGAAAAGAAAAAAAGAAAAAAAAGTAAAATAAATGATTAATCACTTATTGAAAATGGTTAAATTAATCGATGTTTAATGATATTACTTCACTTGCTCCAAAAATTGATAAATTGATTCAAAAATCTTTCCTAATGTAGCATAATTTTGCACGTTTTTAACTTTTGATACTTGATGAAAGTTTACTATGAAAATCTCTGAAACAGTGTTGTCTATTTTACTGATATAGTATTATGCTCTAATCATATGAATGACGTTTATGAGTAACATATATTTTAGATAACTGATCTGCATTTGCCATGTTGATTTCTAAAAGTTATTTTTTATTTTTAACATAATAATTAAGTAATTCATCTTTTTCATGTGCCTTATCGATACCTTATGATTTTTAATTCTGTCTGATAAAAAACTGGGAACCGGATATTGATAAATCATGTAATAAAATCGTTATAGTATAACAGGGTGGAATTATATAAGTTCGCTTCCTTCCACTCCCTTTCAAGCAATATTTATTAATATGTCTAATTATCCTAAGTTTGATTACCGGTAGTTACTGTATGAATGTATAACTGAAGATTATATTCCTTTTGTGTATTGTTTCTTCTTGATTGCTTGAAATAAACCATTTCAAATCAAATCAAATCATGGTCATGACTTTCTCACACTGACATTGAAAGCAGGCGCTCAAACGACCACTTCCAATACAAAGTCTATGTAAACGCAACTCAACACAGGTTTCAGGATTCCACATTTAAAACTGTCATGTTCACGTGTCATAATGCAAGTTTCTACAACCGGTTTCGGACTGTTTAACATACAAAATGCCTGGAACTTTCACCAACCACAGACTAGGATTTGGTACTGATTTGGTACTATCAGATCGAGGAAGTGCTAGCGATTAGAAAATTGATCACGGACCAAGACTGCTGTAACTGTAGAAGGCGAAATGTATCAGTATCAGGTATAGTGACAGTCCCTTCGTTCAAGAATGAGTGCTAAGCATGATCAAACAGGCATGTCACATGCTTGGTTATCCCAAATGACACTTATATTTATTCTGAACAGAGGCCAACATGAAGTTGCAATTTATATTTCCAACTGTAATTGTGTGGTTTAGCCTCTTTTCATGAACATGATTAATATTTTTCTCTTATTATCAGCATCCATTCATAGCACTCACGTCTCTTCAGTCTTCTCGCCCCTTCACTTTGTCCTCTTCAAAAAGCGGCTGTTGGTTTTGGTCAGTATACTTGTGTCTTGGTAATTCCAACAAGTCACAAAAAGTATTTCCAACTCCTTTCTTGCTCAAGCCAAATACTTCAAGCTGCCAGTCCAGTTAATAATGCTCTTTGCTGAAATCCCTCTACCATGTGGTCACAGAACCCCTTCCTTCAGAACCTGTCCATTTTCATGTAGAGGAACTTGGCATAGATTGAGGAGATTTACATGCATTACTTTTAAGCCTAACCACGCTAAAAACGGTGATATTTCTACCTAGAATGCTTTTGTGCACTTGTAGCAGAAACAAAAAGAAGGCAGCGCTGCTACCCTGAAGCCTTTCTTTTCATTGTAACGCTATAAATGATACTTGGGAAGCAGAAATTGGGGAATATAAAACAGAAACGGAGGATATATCTTCAATGAACAGAATGATGTGCAGCCTTGTAAGGTCAATGCCTGAGGGCCTAAGAGGATAAAAGAACAAAGACGCATAGGAACTTTACAAATTCCTGAGACTTCATGAGCACCACCTTTATGATACTGTATTGCCTTTGATACAGCCTCTCTATGTAGCTTTTATGGTTGCCTTGAAGCTTCTTTGAGGAGTTGAAATCCAGATCTGGTAGAAAAGGATTACCAGCGACCCAAAAAGGACAGCAGACATTTTTTGTTTATTAAAATTGATACAATTTGATCAAAAAAGGTATAAAGAAAAGTTTGTCCTGCTTATTATTAAAATTGTAATAATTTCATGGTTTGATGGATTGTGTCTTATGGGCTGCAAAATCTTGTAAACGGCACAAGACAACAAATTACTTAACTCTGAAACACAGGGTACATTTGAGTTCCTGGTCTGAGCTAAAACGTGTGTGCGGCTCCCATTTATGAGGCCAAAGAAGGTTGTGCTGTTGAGGATGTGTCTAATTTCTTTGAAACTCAGTACGTACCGTGTATAGCACTGAGATAAAACAGATGCGTTTCAAGCTTCTAAACAGAAACAGGAAAAGCAACAAAACACTAACAAATCCACATAAAGCATTAAGTATTGAGGGGAAGTTTTGGTGAAAAAAAAAAAAAAAAAGACAATACTTGATATAATTGAAACGCCAATTGTTGAGAAAGGCTTTAACAATTTAACATCGGCAATCCCCCACAACACCTAAAAAAAATAAAAAATAAATTTAAAAAAAAGCTAGCTTCTTGATCAACTATCAACCATCCAGCATTTTCTAAAAACTGTGTGTACAATTACTTGTTTATGGTTGGCCAGATTATGTCTCAAGTCTTTTTGAACACTGCCAGTTTATGTGATAAACGTAAATCCACTTAAATGGATATGCAGAAAAGTGGCTTTTGATAGCCTACCACCGATATGCAAAATATTATTGAAGTAAATGTAGCATAGAGACAAGAAGCCAACCTTTTCCATGACAGAAACAGCTGATTTACACTGACTACGTAAAGACGTCCCTACTGTTATGTGATGCATCAGTGCAAGGGTGCCTCCGAATCTGCTGGCATTAGGTAAACTGTGTAAATGGTTGAAGAGTTACTGTCCTTTGAAGAACATCAATGCTAAAGCTAAAGCTCCAGTTTAAAAGGGTTAAACGCTTGCTGTTGAAACACGGAATACATTTCAGAACTTTAGGACGAATGGGAACAATATTTTCCCCACAGGAATATAGCATTTAGGTCTTTCAGATTGTTTCTTGTACATTTGTGGTGCACCACCTTCACAATATTTACCCAATGGGTTGAGCAATCAGCACATATATGCAACACATACAAATTTAAGTCCACTTTTGAGCAAAAGAAATGTGAACCGAAGGGCAAATTTCTGCATCTGTTAAAACTGTAGAACACTAACTCAGTGCATATCCAAGGGAAGTGACACTTTCGTGTCTATAATTCTGTGTTTAACATTATATCATAAAAGTTTGAAGCACAATTCACACCACCTTTTGTTCAAGCAACCACTTCCAATGAAAAGTCTATGTAAATGCACAAAATTCCAAGTTTTGGGCTTCCACTTATAAAACGTTCATGTTCGCATGTAGCTACGCACGTTTCTACGACTGTAGGTACGCGGCCATTGCAAGTTAAACCAGGTTGACCAATCAGGTGCTCAGCTTTAGTAGTGATGTATGAATGGCATCCCTTTTTATTCATGGAACTGTTTGAAAATCCATCACAGAGGAGACCTAAATAACTGATGGTTTGTGCCTGATTTGTACGACACAGTCTTTCATGTGTCTGAATAGAGCAGTGAAAGAAAAAGCCTAAATTGAGATTCGGGAGTTTAATACCGCTAAAACATTATTCGCCAAGCTTCTTCCAACTGTAGGTACTGGAGATGCACTAGTATCGGTTAGCCACAGTCCAGTGTGAACACCATTATGCTAAACACACATCACATGCTTGGTGTGAAAGTAGCAAAAGAACAAAACAAAGAAGACAGTAAAATAAAATAAAACCTTCCATCTTTACTAGAACCTAGCACTCAAAATGTCATCTTAGATTGTATGTTTTATTCTTTTGCAGTTATCATTTTGTAGTTGCTCCATTTTTTTGGGGTCTGGTATATAAATATTTTCACACGATCCGTTTTTGTGAACACTATTGCTACCAAAGGAAGTTTAATCATATAAATATGATCAGAATTTATGGAGTGACCATTTCAGTACCAGTTCCACATGTTTTAGATTCAGCATAGAATGAAACAACCTTAATGTGTCCTTTGACTTTTTTGTAATGTGTTTATGATGTTTCCGTGTCCTAGTTAATAGAGGATTCTTTCAAAACTTGCTTCTCTCTAAGGGGTCCTTGGCCTGGAAAAGTCTGAGAGGCTGAGCAAGAAAATATCACAAAGACGCCACAATAAAGGCAGTTTAACATTCAGGAGAGAAATAGTTGTGGGTCACTGATAAGACGTTTAAGACCCACCTGTCTGAAGATTCGGCTGCTGTTGACAATACAATAAAGATTACCAGCTTTAACAGACTGGCTGACTGCACATGTGACAGTTTTCAGTCAAGTCGGTGCTGAGATTAGAGAGAAAAATCCCTGCCAACGATGGGAGGATCAATGTTGCTGTGGCAGGAAACAAATGCCCCATGTCAGTACGTCCCTGCACTCAGACACAGTCCAGCTCTATGGCAAATTTACAGTTCAGTCAACTAAACTGTAGCATCATTGTATGTCTTACAGAACTGCAAAGAATTGCCCATATTCAACTACCAGTTTTATTGCAAATATTTGTAATACATCATGTTTTCATTTGATTTAAGAATGCTGATGCTGAATTTTTTTTAACAAAACGTCCCTGTTTTTAAATCAGTGTGACACTCCATGTGATATTTCCTGTCACTGTTTGGATGGTGCCTCTTTTTATTAATAGGACATATATTTACCGAAATAATTGCTACAAAAATTCCATCAATTAACTTAATTGATCTAAATCCAGGTACCCAAATTTAATAAGATACAAATGTGCCGGAGTCTGTGTTATTGTATACTGAATCCATCAATGTTAACCACATGCAAACATTTGCAATGGATATATATATATATATATATATATATATATATATATATACACACACACACACACACACACACACACATATACCTCAAGCTCCCAGGCCTCTGGTAGAGAACCTGAGCTTGGGTGTGAAACCACCCAGGGAGGGTGAAAGGGCAGTTTGTTTGTTTGTTTTTATCTTTTTATTGAAAATTTTAACTTATTACAGAGATTTATAATCAAACATTAAATACCTTTGAGTATATCAGTTTCATTTTGTACCTATAATGACACCTCTGTATCATCAAAAATACAAAAAAAATATGCATATAACCAAAATCATTAACATTAACTCACATTTTGCTTTAAAATTAGCAAAAAAAAAGTCTGTATGAACAAAATTTTAAAGTATTGTTTGTGTGAATATTTTTAAAGACACCCTGAAAAGTTTTATTTTATTTTTTTAATTTATTTTTTTTTTATTATTGACATTTTTCTAATGCTGGAGGACATCTATAAAGAAAATTTATCCTAAAATTGCATTTTTGTGAACCAGGACTAGACAAAAAAAAATGTTTGGAAAAACGATTTTAGTGATGTAGAAAATACATTGGGCCGGGTCAGATCCATTTTGATCAACGAGAAAGGAAAGAGAGGGCGGAGTTGCTTAGTACTGAAGGTTCCGTCCTTAACTCAGAGTCAAATTTGTAATGAATTACTGCCACTCTGCAGGAACTATACTCTGAAAAAAAAAAAAAAAAAGTGGCTATATCATCATTAAGTTTTGAGTAAAGCTAACGCTTGCAGTAGCTGCGTTTCTAGAAATTCTAGAAATGTCATAAAAAGCAAAACATTTAAATTTTTATTATGCGAATAAACACAAACCAACTCACGCAATAAGTCATACAAAAACATGGTGATGGATGTGAACAACACTGGATTGACACCAAATTCAAAATTCTGTCACGGCACTAGTTCTCATCAACAGCTATCAAAGGAGACGCCGGCTTCTTATTGAGGGGCAACAAGCTCCTTCCACGAGAGATCGGCAACAGATGAGGCCAATTTTGGAATTCATGGTAGGTGGTTTTACAGAAGAGCTGTGGCTCCAACAATTCCACGACACGCTCAACTTTTGATGAGCTGTTTGATGCTGGCGCCCACTGTGTAGTGCCCAAAGAAGCCGGTTCCTTTTAAAAAGCGCAGTGAAATCTGGTCTTTGGTGACTCGTTTGATTTAGTTTTTCCATTGCATTTTTGCCAAATATGTCAATCACGGTATGCCTCAAAACCCACCTCCTCCAAACGCAAAAAACACGTTTTCAATAAATGCGCGTTTTTCTGAAATTTTACTATCGCAAATCCAATTTGGGCATTTTTATAGTCGATGGAAACGCAGCTACTGAGAGAAACACATCTTGGTTCCTTCATTGAAATAAGGCCGCTGTTTGATTGAAAAACATGGTGACCTTGTTCATGCCATAAGATTTGAATTCACTGAGATTCTCCCTGGTAAAGGTCTGTTTCAATCTTTCTCTATTGAGTTTTAACAATTTCTACATATTTGTTGAGCTGCGATTAAGAGGAATGCAAAGTAAAAGAGTGCCTTTCAGATGTTCATGCTGCATCAGATGTCAACTGATCGGGAGAACAGAAATCTAAATATTTGATGCGGGTTTCCGTGAGGACGCACACGCTCCGCCTCGTGCCCTGGCTGCTTTGCGTTCTCAAACACAGATGCCTTGTCACATGCTCTTTCCTCAGGGAGACATCCACTGCCTTAAAGACTGCAGCACAGCCAATCTTCTCAGGCTTCTGAAAGCAGAATGACTGCACCCTGCTGTATCTAAATATCGCTGCCACTGCTGGAGCTGACGAATGATTAATTATTTTCATTATTTTTTTTTACCCCCCCCTTTTTTTTCTGGCTGGTTCTTCCCATTGAAATCTCGCAGGATATTGCAGATAAAGCATGTTGCCAGCCCTCCAGATACAAAAGCTGCGGCCGACATCCACCGCGGTCCAATCGAAACCCCGAGAGAGTCTCGTTACAGAGACCGAGACGAGAGTGACGGGATGAAAGGAGTCGAAGAGGAAGAAGATAAGTGAGGCACACGAGAAACAAGGAAACCGAGGAGGGAAAGCAGAGGAGGGGAGGCAAAAGAGGCAGGCTGACTAAGCAAGACAAGCCTGTTATGAAACAGCGATGGGCTGCATGCAGACTGGCTTCTCAGATTGATTTATAAATGTGAGCTGACAGCTGCAGACGAGTGAAAACAAACTTTCTGGTTTTGCTGCCAACAGTAGTCGGTGGAAGCTCGCAGGCGTGCTTCTCAGTGTCATGTGATTCGAGTGTAAGAGGCATTGTGGCTCGCAGCGCAGCTGTCTGAAGAAAACTCTGCTTGTAAACACGAGAACTAACGAGAGCATCGTGTCATTTTGCAAACCAAGTGGTGCAGCACAAGCATTTTATCAGAAAAACTACCTTTTGGGATGATCTACTTGACAAGATATTATCATTGTCTGTTATAAAAAAAACAAGCTATTGCAAGACTTTCAGCTGCTACGTTTTCAATTATTCCTACACATTTTTAAATTACTGTGTCATAACTGATGGATGGTAAATGGTAAAATGGTAAATGGCGTATACTTATATAGCGCTTTCTACCCTCTTACGAAGGCCCAAAGCGCTTTACAGTCACAGTCCCATTCACCCATGCACACACACATTCACACACTGATGGCGGCTCCGCTGCCGAACACTGGCGCCAACCTCCCACCAGAGGCAAGGTGGGGTTCAGTGTCTTGCCCAAGGACACTTCGACACATGGGCGTGCAAGGCGGGAATCGAACCTGCAATCTTATGATCATGGGTCGACCGCTCTACCGCTGCACCACGGCCGCCCCCGATGCATATGTCCTGCACAGTATGAAGCTACCTAAAACAACAGTTGCCCATGATGTAAACCAATTCAAGAGGCTAGTTTTCATTTGTTTTTGTAATTATGAATACTGGCTGGGGCCTGAGCATAAAAGGTCTATTAATGGGTCTCAATTTGGTGAACCTGATGATCACAGAAAACAACATGATGTTTCTATGGCACCATGTTGTGTGATTGTGCTCCAGCTTTTACAAAACGTGAAAACTGCCAACCCAAAGTGAATGTGTCCCTGACAAGCCCCCCCCAAATCCAAATCCGTATGGAAAATAATTGTGGATTTCTTCTGGCTTTAGTATATCTCAGGAAATATGACCTGTACTTACATTACACTTTTTTACCTTTGTTTAATACACACCGGGCAGTGACGTGCAGTCAGGAGAGGCAGGTGAGGCTGTGCCTCACCTGTCATTATGGGAAGAAAAGAGAAAAAGTAAATTCCTTTATTATATTTAATCAGTAATTTGTGCTTTGCTGTCATTTTCTATTTAAATGTACCATTTTTGGGTGTTTTTTCTTTTCAAAAATCGCTGAATTTCCGCATTTGCCGTTCAGATACTAAGAAGTGACGTGCGATGAGGCACCAGCCCGCTGAGCCTCACCTTGGATTGCGCAATACCTATGCAGTCAGACGGTACTGCTGTCTCTCTGTATGTCTGTTCAATCACTTGTACTATATGAGCTGAGTTTACATAATTTAGCAGATGTATGTGATGTACAGTGTTTGTTTTTATAAATAACTGTATGTGAGGGACGTGTTTCTTGTGCTGAGCGCTAAACGCCGGCAAAAAAGCCGCTGGGTGAGGCCAGCAGTTCTCGGGCCTCATGTTAGGGGGCGCCGGTGAACCCAGAGATTCTGACACTAAAAAATAATAGAAGAAGTGATAACAAGCGGCAAATCATTTTCTTCAGAAGGAGCGGCGTATGGACTTTATTTACAAGTAAAGGTAAGATGATAATAAGGTTTGTGCTTTTTTCTATGCTGCAGTTTGTATATGGAAAAAAAATATGTTGAAATGATATTTTAAACAAAACACGTT
Organism: Oryzias curvinotus; assembly: GCA_023969325.1. Taxonomy (NCBI): domain Eukaryota; kingdom Metazoa; phylum Chordata; class Actinopteri; order Beloniformes; family Adrianichthyidae; genus Oryzias; species Oryzias curvinotus. The sequence continues at coordinate 7,315,625 of CM043707.1, read as the reverse complement.
AACTGTTGTCAATCAAATGGTGAATAAGTTACTCAGTATGGCAGGGGTGTCAAACTCATTTTCACTGAGGGCCACATCAGCATTGTGGCTGTCCTCAAAGGGTCAGATATAACTTACACATGCAACTAAATGTAATGACAAATAAATGTAATTACTCCTTAATATTAACTAATTCATTATTTATTTACTATAAATTTTTAAAGTGACAATTACAGTTGCATAGAAAACAATGTTTGCTTGTTCCTCTTGCATAAATCCTTTTACATTTGATTCTATCAGGTTAGGTTATATGGACAATCTTTAAATCCCAATGTATAGTTGCCATATCCCATATTTCAAGTCTTTTTCCCCCAAGATATGAATAAATACACACCAATTTTTATTTTTTATTCTAAGAAATTAAAAACTTTTATGCTTTTGCGGGCCACATGAAATGACATGGGGGGCCGCATTTGGCCCCCGGGTCTTGAGTTTGACACATGTGCAGTATGGTTTGTAAATCTGACTGATGACGTCAGTGCCTCACCAGCCATTAACCTCACCGCACGTCACTGACCCCGGGCATGTGATGCATGTTCAAGAATGCGCTGAATGCAGGTTCTTGAACGGGCTTTCAGTGTTCACACTGTACTGTTGCTACCCGATACCATCACATGTACTCCAAGTTGGAACACACTTGGTAAAAAATGTCCTAGCATTTGCAAATTTGGTGAATCTTGCTCCAGGCTTTCTCCATTCCGATATATATGAAAGACTTGTCATAGAATTCTGGCCGGACACAAACCGTTTGTATTCATTTCTCCTACTCCTTCCACTTTTCCCAATGGTTGGCACTTCCATGTTCTGAAAAGGGTTGAAAAGCCCATGAGTCACTACCAAATCCAAGTCCCTGATTGATCAAAGTTCAACTGGTTTGACTTTCCACGCGTGTTCATTGGACATGCATTTTGTATATAGACCCCAAAAACAGATTAAAAACCTTTCTTAATGACAAATAACTGAGTTTTGAACACGGAAGCCCAAAACACACGTTTATATTGACTTTTGATTGGTAGTGGTTGCTTGAATTCATTTTTCCAAGCCTGGTGTGAACGTAGCATCAGATCCACACCAATCCTCTTTTGATCTGTTCTCAAAGTGTTGCCAGTGTTCTTTTACTTACGATTAAGCCGTTTTAAGCCAAAATAAAAAGAATCTGTCCTGTTTTCTAGGACATAGATTTTGCAGAGCAGCAGTAGCTCAATAGAAATTCACCTCTGAGTTGTGGGCGGGACTGTTTACACTGAATTTCTCTACCCTCATAGCCCATCATCCATCTGTTTACATGCTCTCCCGCTAGCTATATAGCCCCTCACACCACCAACCAAACAAAACTGGTGCAACAAAGATGGCGAGCGACGTCGGAGCTATCCAGCCGTAAAGTTTTGAGCCAGACGCCTGTAACCAGCAGAAAAAACGTGGGGTTTAGTGTTGCGCAAGGACACTTTGACACCTGGCCATTGACATATGACTCTATAACACTCTGGGGGAGTAAAGCTCTAACAAACCCCATACTAACCAAGTTCAACTTTACACCAAAAATAATCCTTTGTACTGCCTAGTCTAAGAATTAGCTTTTGTTTGTTGCTCAGATCTGTGCCTAATCAGAAAATGTTTTTTATTTATTTATTTATTTTTTTTTAGGCAGGTGGACCTTCTAAAACGTATCTTTCACCATGGCCCGTCCAGTCTGGCACTTCCATAACAATGTACATATATAGTATGGGCCACCCACTTCAGGCTCATTTTGCGCAGACATTGTTCTTCACTCATTTATATCTACAAGTTTAGGAGGTAGGTTGGGAAAGGCAGAACTTATTAATATAAAACTCTTGTTTGTGCTTTTCTATTTAACTTTATACCATTTTATTGGAATTGTATATTATCTTATAGAATATTATTGCACTTGTGAACAAGCACCCTCTCTTGCGTATCAGTAAGGGTCAGTCAAAGCCCTTAAAAGTGGTACATTTTAAGGTATTTGTTCTGGTAAAATACTAAAATTTGCTTGCACCAAATTCATTGTAAATTTGTCTAATTTACCAAATCTAACTTCAAACTTTGCCTCAGAAAAGCTTAGCCGGTTAGCATTACTTCAATGAATTGGCGTCACCAAAGAGCAAGCTGCCCTTAAGCTGCCTAAACATGTCACTTCTTTCCGTCAAGTCATGTTAGCGAAGTGTGTTCTCCCTGCCAGACTGATGTCAGCTGCTTTTTCCTCCAGGACACATGCACACCGTCCCTCTTCCCTTCACCTCCTGCTCTCCCCCGTTCACCTCTCTTCCTGGGAGACAGATGCAGTGGCTGATTGCGTGGGAAGTTCCTCTGTCATCATTAACGGGGTCGGGCGCACTTGTCAGGGCCGCATTAAGAGTTTCCAATGAACTCTCCTTTGCCTCGGCCTGTCAGGAAGAATGACGGGGAGGGGGTTCGGCGTCACACCCATCTTTGTGATGGCGTTCCTCAACATGAGGCTAAAGCCTGCAGCCACAAAGGCAGGGTGGAGGTCACAGAAGCCGTTTTTTTTGACACAGGCCAATAAATTGCAAAACACTTTCTAAGGAAAAAATTGAATTGCGCTGCATTAAAAATAAAAAAAAAGTCAACCAGTATAGACCCCAATTAAGTAGCAAGTGTGCAAAAGAGGTCAACAGTTAGACGCCTATCTACTTGAATTTGAAACAGGTCACCAATGGGTGTACTCAAGCAACTCTAATGGGTGTTTTATGGAAAATGCTAAATTTTAACACCTCATTTCTATTCACTGCAGTAAAACAAAAGAACAAAGTTCTCCTGGATGCTCTCGAGCGCTCCAGACGACCACGGCGGGGCTGCGCTGTCAGGCTCAAAGCAAAGCCCTGCTGAATCAGCAGGGAAATGACCGCCGAACGCAAAGCAGCGATAAACCTCGGAGGGGAACTAAAACAATAACCTGCTGGAGGGATTTTTACAGGCTTGTCAAAGTCTCACTTCACAACCTGCGTGGCCGTCACTGATCTTCAAAGCTCAGCAAGCCGTAAATCACTCGGCAACCGATTATTAAAAAGATATATACTGTACTTTGATATTTGAGATGATATGAAAGTGGATTTTCCAAGTAGGGAAAATGAGACAAATGTAATATTGCAAATAATGCATGCTTCCTGCATCCTTCTCCGTGGAGATGAATCCTCCCTGCATAGCAGATCAGGAAAAAATGTGCACAGATATAAAGGGCATTTGCAGACTCATCAGATTGAGCTTATAGAAAGCATTGTTGGAGGGGGGTTCTGCTGTGAAGGTCAGGGGAAACAAGAAAAACAACACAGCCTGGCTTTGTGTTGTCTGAGTAATACTCTTTTTTTGGAATATAATGGAATAAAACAGTAGATTGAATCTTCTTTAAAAAAAATAGCATTAAACTCAACTCAAAAGTTGAGTTTTTTTTAGTGTGTGGGTTTTCATAAATCCTTGATCAAATTATTCAAAAAAAACAATAAAAGAACATGGTAAGAGCTTATAGAAAAAGGATTTCAACCCAAATTTAATCAGTTTGATTAACTCTAGAATATGTTAGATGGGAATAATAGAATAGATTCATATGAACTCCACTACAGTTTTACACCTGTCAACAGAAAACCAGGCAACAGAATTTCAAATGAAACTGATGAAAAGTCCATGCAATGGTTGAGTCACGTAATTATGATCATGTTGGCGGAAAGTTCAGGCTGGCTGGAGCTTGGAGGTGGAGCAGTTCTTATAAAGCTGAAGGGTTGGGGGTATTTGGGGGTCTTATGTCAATGTGTCCTTGTGCAGTACCAAACTCCTAGTTGTGTCATGTGTCATGGCTTCTCCCCCATTGCTGCAGGAACCGGGGTCCTAATTCCCTTGATGCTCACTCCTCAGTATACTATAGAACCCCTGGCAGTGATGTCATGCACTAAAGGGTAATGCAATGACTTTGGTGTAGAGAAATAGCTACCAAATCTTGTCATGGTACACAAGCATTGTTGTTGGTTGTTGGAACAGATAAACTCCAAATTCAAGCGTCTCATTTTACTCATTTTCCTGGGATGACAGAAAATGATTGATCGCCGTGGTCAAACAGGAAGGGTGGCAGCCTGCAGATGCCAGCAGACTCTGTGGTGAACATGTTGTGTCAGGTAGGCAGACAGTTACACATTCATGTTTTAAAAGTGATGCATATCAAGGTATGGGTACCATTCGGGTTTCATCTGGTACTGGTGCCAGTTTCTTTTGAATGGCGGCCCCTACTTTAATGATACAAAAACTGAATCTGCAGAAAGTAAAAAGAATAATGTTGTATTTTCTGTCTTGTAAGAAAAATAATATAGTCAAGATTTCTTTTTCCAATAGAAAACAACTCCTAGTTTGAGAGATTGTGTTTTGGTGGCTAGCCTTTTTCTTTGTGTACTCATTTTTAAGAAAAACTGCCAATGGGGTTATGTGTTAGGGGTATGTTTCTGCAGTTTACTGGAATCTGTACTTTTTTTTTTGTTTTTCATTTTTTAACCACGATCAAATAACGAAAAACACTGCAAAAACATGCACATGTGAGTAAGCAGCATCACAGGTTTCTTTGGAGCCTGAATTTACCTTAGCTGTTTCCGGGTTAGTCTTGTTATCCTCCCCTGAACCATGGTTGATAAATTATTACTGCAACAGTAATGCTATTGATGCTCATTGAAATTATTGCAATATGTATATCAAGTTTTTCTCATGAAAACACAGTGGATTTACAAATAGTCGTCGTAAAATGTTCATATTTATTAGGTTTTTACTTCCACAAATGGGTGGCATTACACTACCAGTTATAAAAAAATAAAATAAAAATAAAAATAAGGTAGTGAGCATGTGTCTGAAATGTATTAAAATCCAGGACACTGCATGGTCCAAAAACGTAGCGTCTTTTATGGGTTATAGTAGTCAGGTCTGAGATCTTACTAGTTTTGAGATTTTTTATTCAACATTTTTAAAACTGACCACAAATTTCAATCTGCCCTGATTAAAAGTAATAATCATAAAATCTTGTCAAATTCAATCTTTACTGTCTTTACAGCAGTTACTTGATTGGATTTACGTGTTTATTTTACCGCTGCATTGCATTAATAAAGTGGTTTCCTCTGAAGATTCTAAACACCTCTTGTGGTATTATCTGTATGTTTTGTTTTTTTCTTTTCTCTAAAAGGGGTGGAGGGATGCGAGGAACAAGGTGTTGTGAAGCCCCCACAGGAAATCACAACTTGAATCACCACTTCATCTGCACTTTAGAAGAGATTTGGTATCTTTCAAACTTTTATTTGCAGTGTTTAAGGTCAACAACTTTGTAAATATGTTGGGGTTGTGTTTACTGATTTTCCGATTAAGGCCGTCTCCACTGCAGCAGAGAGGAAATAAAAAAAATAAGTGTTTTGACGTAAATGCAACACTTTTGCTTATCTGTCTTGATGGGTATTTGCCCTACATATATAGGTGTGTGTGTGTGTATGTGTGTTTGTTTGAGTTTATTCCTACTTTACATGGATATTACTTCCAATTTTTTGGTGTGAAACATTTGCAAGGCAGCAATCCTGTGTGTCTGAACTAATATGGTTTTGGAGGGTGCAGCTTTTGATAGATAGAGGGCCTCTGAACGGGGGAAGTGAGTGTTTTAAAGCCGGAGCTCGGCACGTCAAGGAGATTAATGCCCCGCTATTGTCTCTGGCTCTCATCAGAACACTTTTATCTGCAGAAAATGACAGAGCTTGCACTTTTCATTATGCATGTTAGCAAGCGAGCCACACTCTGCGTGCCTCTCGGCCTCCCTACTCTAACAAAGGGATGGTTTTGGGGGTGTATTCCTATGCAGGTTGATGCACGTTTGCAATGTGGAGCCTGTGAAAAACTTATTTTTGACTTTTGCATCAGATTTATCGAAATAATCAATATTTTAGGTCTTGCAAACTCCAACGCTGCAAGGCAAGGGCATTGCTTCATATTCAGAACTGCAGTGCAAACTCCCATTTAAGCCAATCAAAGCATGTAAAGAGCAGCCTAAACGTTAAATTATTGCTGCATGTTTGACTTCAAATCGTGTCTTAACTATGAGGCTATTTTCCTGAAACCAGGACACAAGTTAAACTGTTTTCTTCTGGTTTTTCTTTTGCTCAATGCTTTTTGGACTGCTGTGATTCAAGTAGGCTACTTCCACGATCTGTATAGAATGTGTACCTAAGCCATCTATTAAGTGTTGTTTGGTGCTAACTGCAAACACATTGCTTAAATGTTCTTATTTTGAAAGGGGAATATCTGACTCAAACTCCGAACCCTGTAATACATAATCATCAAAGTACAGTTAAATCAGCGGGGAAAATTCGCAACAACAAACCTCTGTTGTGTCAACAGTACAATAATCCATCATTGGTTAGTACAGTTTTTGTAAACACAAACAGGCCACCTTTTAAAAAGTTTCCACTTTGATCCATTGCAAAAGCATTTCCAGTGGTCTTTTTGTTCTCATAATGCCGCTTTCAGCCACAAAAAAAAAAAGAAAAATAGATTAATAAAAGTTGTGTTGTTTTCTAGGTCATAGTTTCTGCAGAGCGGCAGAAGGTCATTGAAAACTCTCCTCAGAGTTGTTTGCATGCAGTCTCACTAGCTTACAGTCCCTCACACTAGAAATGGGGAGCAATCTTGGAGCTCTGTAGCCGTACAGTTTTGAACCAGATGTCAGATCGGACGAGGAAAACCAGGACATGGATCTAGTCATCTACAAGTGGATGCATCACAATGGAGCAGAGCAAGGAGCTTGTGGCCCGCCCAGTGTGTTTTTACATAACAGATATGATGTTTTTAATTTTTTATTTTACAATTTGAATAAAAAAATGCAACTTTAAACTTAATTTTCTAATTTTTATGTCCTGCATTATCAGAAAAACAAGAACATGTTAAAAAAACAACAAAAATACGGTTTTCATCAAAGTCTTTAAACAAGTGACTATAGTTTATGTTTTCTTTCATTTTAATGTTCTATTAACCTCCTTTTGTACTCCGTGTTTTGTCTCAACTTTTATTTATGTTTTTTTCTAAACTGTACTTTTAAATTGAAATAGACAAACGTGTAGGATAAAAAGGAGTTTAGTTTAAAAATACATCTCCAGTGCCCAAGGAGGAGTTTGATTGACAATTCCTCAATTTAATCAAAAAGAGCAACCAGCTTGTTATTGTCATGTTCTTTTTTTTTAAATGAGGCACATCACTTTGCAATTGATTAGTCATCTAATAAATAGACTATGGCAATAAGATGACAAAGTGACCCCCCCTCCTTAAAGCAGTTTTTGGCTCCAAATTCCTAAACAGCCTTTTAACTGGATGAATTTATATGGAATCCAGAAGTATTGAAAACAATGTCTATTTCATACCAGATTTTGCTAAGCAAGATGCAAGAAAGAGGTGTTAAAAAGTAACATAAAAGTCACTTAATGATGTTTTATGGAGGCTTCTTTGTTTGTTTTGTCGTTTTTAGTCAGAGAAGTATAGCATGTTACAAGACGGAAATAACAGACGGAAATCCGTAAGGGTAGATGAAACCAAATGCAAAAGTTTTGAAGTTATGCACTGAAGCATAACAGTTTTTGATTTTAATCATGCTATTTTGTGACAAAACCAATAAACTTAGAGGCTGTCCACATTCATTTAAGGTTACAATGAGGCTCAATTTAGGCTTAATCTTGTTAATTTGAAGTAACTTGTATCTGCAATTTCCTTATTCAGATCTTTTAAGTCTTTGTATTTAAATATTTTGCTGTTTTTGTGTTAGCTTGGTTGGCTAAACATGTTTGGATGTGATTTTTTTTAATCAAGTTTAATTATTCAACGTTAAAATACCCAAAAGCCGAATATTTCACAAAGTTTAATAGTTTTTCGCGAAATTGTCCCAAATTCCTGAACTTTCAAGCTTTGTGTGAGGATATAGTGATTTTTTTTTTTTTTTTTTGCCTGCCACCTGTCTATTTGATTTGCCAAATTAACTGCCTCCCTCTGCTTGAATCCCATCTGGTACCAAACACAGGATTTTGGCTTTTTGCCTCTCTGCTCTGCTTCAGGGACCTCCACCTGTGAACCATCATAACCAATGGATTAGGTCTTAATTTAAATACAACTAAGTGCCAGCTCATTGCAATATAATATAATTACATATATATATATATATATATATATATATATATATATATATATATATATATATATATATATATATATATATATATATATATATATATATATATATATATATATATATAATTATATAGTGAAGGGACATCTTAACAACCTTCAAGTAAAAGGAAATTCCAGCAAAGCAAACTGGTGTGACATTTATGCATCACTGTAACTGTACGAGAGAAGCTCGCCAAGCATTTTTGCGAGCCATGAAAAATAAAATATCAGCACATTGATCATCTCATAGAGGGTCTTTCCTACAGTATGCCACCCTAAAGCATTAGATCTGCAGCGAAATGCATCACTTTCCCACCGAGGCTGGCATTTCGGTTAATGCTGCGCCGCGGCCAGGCCGGTAATAGATTCATTTAAGTAATTATTTAGAGATGGAGAGGAAGTGGGGGGCAGAGCAAGAGAGACAAAGTGGAAGGCAGACAAGAAGGAGAGATGTTCATCTATCGATTATTACGTTTTGCATCAAAATCCTGAAGGAATGCGAGAGGGGAGCTTGGAGAGGCTGGAAATGAGAAAAAGACAGAGTGACATTATGGGGAAACTTATTGAGCGTCAGCTGCGTGTAAAAAATCTTAACATGTCGCAGAGAAAAAGAGCAACTGCGCGTATCACGCACATTAGGAGTCTCAATACTGACACACCAACAGCACCATTAGGGCCATTCTGAATACCAGCCGCCGTAACAGGTACGGAGCCCCCAGACGTGATTAGATTTGATACTGACAGTGCATATGTCTTCCTGCAGCCTGCCAGTGACTGTGCAGAAGGGGGAAAAAGATTGATTTGCAGGTGGAGGGGAGGGGAGGGGAGGGGGGGGCAGTAAACTCTGTTGTTATCGACAGTTGGAGCGCCTGGATGGGAGGCAAACGTGGATACTTCAATTTTATAGAAGCATCGTAAAGGAGAGAGGAGGGGAAAGAGGCTGCCATCATTTGGAATAATATAAATCCAAAATAACAATAAATAAAACATTTAATTGATTTTAAATAATCAACATGATTTCATTTTTACAGACATAAGAGGTTAAATGATAGGAGTGCTCAGATGTATTAAATCAATGCTTGTTCAAGAGGTGGACCGCATCGGAAAGATGGCACCCATTTATCAATGCTCATTCATATTTTAATATAGAGACCATTTATGAATTTAAAGACTCAACACGATTGGCTGACGGCTATTTAGCCATTAGAGTGAATTGGTACTTGTGTGTACAGTGACGTAATAACCCAAGCATACCTGTAATAGCATGTACACCAGGCATGTGACGCGGATTCTAGAAGGTGCTGAACGTAGGTTCTTGAACATGCCTTTAGCCTGTGGTGTTCACACTTGGCAAGCAGGGACAGACTACTTCTTTTCTACTATGTACTAGCGCATGGAAGCCTCCTACAGTTGGGAGGGGCTTGGTGCAAAAGATTGAAGTGGTGCAGCTTTTTCTTTCACAGCTCTATTCCGATGTCACAATTCTGTCCAGGCACGGTCGGCACTCACGTGAGTTAAAAGGGGACGCCATGCATTCATCGAGTCCCTGATTGGTCAAAGTTTAAGCTGGTTTGACTTTTAATGGGTGTTAAATGGTCATGCATTTTGACGTAGGCCTGAAAACAGTCGTAGAAACGTGCCTAGCTACATGGGAACGTGAACATTGTAAGCACAAAACGTCATAGCTGCCAAAAAAATGAAGACAAACACAAGTCACACTTTTGGGAGAAAAGTGCGATGCTTTTAAACAAATCTAGCAAGCCAAGCATAATGCTGCGTTCAAACCAGATTCAAATGTCAAATTTCCATCCGTTGCCTCTAATACTTGTTTAAAATTGTGTTCATAAATTGACGCTCCTGTTGCATGTGAGAGAAGCTACTGTTATAAGTTTTTAGGGTTGTCACTATATAAGAGCACTGACAGGAGACTCTAGCCGCAGTTACATGTGCAAAATATCTTGATCGGATCAATGGTCGGATTAGAATTTAATCATGTACATGGGCCGATTATAACAAACGTTCACACGGTCAGATTTTTGGTCGGAATAAATTATTTGCACATGTGCAGTTCTGTTTAAAATACCAGAAGAGGAAATGAGTCCAGCTGTAAACAAGCAGAGATGCCACATACATTTATGTGGCAGCTCCGTAATATACAAGATGATCTCCTAAACAAGCTTTTATTAATGTTATGAATATTATGAAGTGCCTGTTCGCTCATTATTTTATTTTTGATCCGTGTGGTTGGTGCTTTTTTTGTGGCAGAAAGAAGCCGGAAGAAGGGTTAGGAGAAGGCTAGGCAAACAAAAGTAATGACTTGTATCATAGAAATATGTACATTTGGTCTTCTTGTGGTTATGCTTTTTTTTTTTTTTCTTTTCATTATGGCTGCTCCCCTCTGAACGTACGCTTTACTGCCCAGCTGCGTTGCTGAGCTCAGAACGGCCGCACTGGGGGAGCAGTCATCAGCCGCGGCAGGAAAATGAATTCTTATTTCACAACTAAACTGGGACGTTCTTTGCAGCCAGTCGTTTGATTCCAATTTACCATGGCCTGACATGGACTTTATGATAATTAATCACCTGTGCCAAGTGACACACTGCTGAGGAAGAGGCAATAAACTGATGGATGGATTGGGTTTACTTTACATCAGGTCTGCCAGCAAACACAAACCAAAGGAAGTGTTACTTTCACTTGCATTTCCACATGAGGGGGCTGCTTTGAAGGCATCCCTGCAGTCTGAGGAAAGACAGGATGAGCTTGATCAGGCTGACAGACACTGCAAGGCTAATAATGCAGTGCGAACCGGCTTATCAGGGGAAGCAGGGAGGGATCCCAGCAGGCCGGCTGGATCAGTCTGGATGGAACAGATTTCTAAAGTGACCGGGTTGAGTTGCTGTGCGAGACCACTGCCGGTGGTCCATATGGCAGGCTGTCATTTTCCCTGTGTGTCCAGCTGCCGCACACAGAGTGGCGTCGACGGTGCTGCTGTCAGAAGCCTCACATCGGAGTGTCGGGCCTTCCTGTCCAGGTCAAGATCACATTACTCTGCTAAGTAGAGCACTAGGGGGCAGGTGATGTGCGGTGAATGTGTGAAAAGGTGATAAAAAAAATGTGAAACTCTCAAATAGAAAATATGAATTCATCACACGCTTCAGATTAATTCAACTCTATGGTGCAGGATTGAGAAGATTAAGAAGGACTTTGGGTGATTATGTGGAAAGGTTTATTAAAACTTTAATTATGTTTTGAAGATCAAGTCGAGGGAAATTTTTTACAGGTTTTAATGATTGAAACACTGAGATTGTTTGAACGCTTTCTTCTGTAGAACTAAACTAAACAAAATAAGTCCTACGATACAAAACAGAAAGTATCATAAAGATTTACTGTTAAGAAGAAAACCCAAACCGAAACAAAAAAACAAAACAAAAAAACACTTGTTTAGCTTCCCATCATGGGGTAAATGTGTTAATGCAATTTCAAAATGCAATTTCAGTAAATGGATTAGCTTGTACGAGTTCACTATTTTATGTAAATTTTGGAGATCTAAAGTATTATTTGAGAATAAATGACGTGTTGTCATATTACACTGCTCACAGTAAATTAGATATATTAGATATAAAAGATATAAACAGGAAGTTTTTCCCTGTTTGCTTTAGATTTACAAAAAAAAAAATACCAACAAAAACATTATAGATCCCTTTGATATTACCAACAATAAATCAAAGAAATGTCATTGATGTCTATTACCCTAAAAAATTGACACAGTAAAAAAAGATAATCCCCAAATAACAAAAAGTTGACCATGTCAATAGAAGGTATTTCCACCATTTGCCACAATGACAGAAATATCTAATGCCCCTCACTGGCCTTGTTATGTTGTTCTGAGGCAATACGTTCCCCTCTTCCACAAGGTCTACATGTCTGGGACGTGCTCTACGGGATTCAAATCAGAGGTCATTGTAGACCAAACCATATGAGCCACTCCTACTTCCTGAAGTCCGGCTTCGACAATTCTGGCGGTGGAGCACTATCATCCATGAACAGAAAGTTGGGGGTGCGCTGGTGGAATTGGGCGATGATAGGTTCTATGACATTGGATTAGTTTGGTGCTGAAAGCTGATGCCTGGCCAGACTGCTGCACCTTCTCCATAGTGAACCCTGGGGACCATGTTAACTTGACCTTGTCCAGCAACATTGATGACCATAATTTCTGAGCATGGTGAGCCAACAGTCATAGAACAAGATGGAAGACCATGGCTGCATTGTCCAGGTCACATTGTGTTCACTGCAATTGTTCAAGGCGGTGTCCTGGTATCAGTGCCTTCATCTGCAAAGGTCATCCGTCATTAAGGTCAATGTTATGGAGTTGGTTGTGAATGATTTGTCTGGAAACCCTAGTACTGCTCACACCTGGTAAACGGGCCTGCAGCTGTGTGAGGTTTGCTAAACCATGTCTGAGTGCAGAGGTCCTTTGGTACTGGTCATGATTGTGGTCTGTCACTGGTGGGGATCCACTCCTTGGTCACAAACGCTGCCAGATGTTCTGTGCCTTAATGTTGGTCAGCTGATGATACTTTGCAACATCTGACTGCCTACTGCCAACCCAAAGGCAAGTTATGGCGATGGTGTGTGTTCATGGATGTTTGAATGATGAACTTTAACTTGATTTACTGGCAAAATCAGCTTTTTTGCCTCCAATAAGTAAGATACAGTGTATATAGTGAAACCACTTAGTGGAAAACAAAGTGAGGTAGGTCTATCACCCCGATACAATCGCCTTCCTATCTCAAAAATCTGTGAAATGGAATCATAACTTCTTGTAGTGTTTTTGTAAAATACCAAAGTTTGGCATCACGTTTCTGTTAGCTACTTTAGAGGTGCACAAAAATGTTTTTTATTAGAATTTTATTTGTTCATGTTAGGAAATGTTCATGTCATGTTTGAAAGTGATGAAAAAAACTTTTTAAAGATTTATTTTTTAAGGGGTTCTTTTCTTTCAAATATAAAAAAAATATTGCTTTAATACCTTAAAGCTCATCTCTTCCTAAATTAACTATCCGCAGTATTTCCCATGCCTTCGCACCTCAAAACTCAGCTCTGATTGACCCCCCCAAACTTGCTTTAATACATTTTTGTGCAGAAAAACAGTAGCACGCAGAGCAGTAATGTCAGTAATTGAAAATGGGAGAATTGATTAAATAGACAAGCTTTACACGAGCACATATTTCACGGCTTCCCGGATGGGCAGCTTCACAAGAGCCATTGAACCCTGAAATGGGATTTCTTCACAGAACATTTCAGATACTTGTTCGACAATGTTCACATGGTGGAGTCACATCCACAGCTAAATGCAGAAATGCTTTCAAATAAAATGCAAATGGAGGCGAGGTAACCAATTGAACAGAGTTCAGAGCTGCATCACAAATTCATATTTCTGCTGCCGTTTGGTAGGAAGGAAATTTATCACATCTCGTTTCTTTTGGAGAGAATAAACCCCACATTCACGCTTTTATAATGCCCCCCCCCCCCCCATTGAAATATTTGCCTTGCAATCTATAAAGTTGCAGATGCAGCACCTCTCCTTTTCTTGCTGATAGGCTGAACTGCACATGTGGCTTTCCTGATTGAATAACTGTATCAGTTTGCTCTATCAAAGCAAGTTTGCATGTCGCTAGTGTATCTAATTCCCAAAGCAAATTGGAACCACTTGAAGATGTAACGCCGGCGTGTCATTAACTGTTCCCCCTGCAAAAGCACATTTCACCAGTGTAGATCTATCCACTGGGAGAGATGGAGTATTGACCAAATTAAAAATGGGGCACTGGAAAGTGTCCCTCATCAAAGGAGGGAGTTTGGTTTGGGGCTTTGGGGAGGAATCCAGATCACAGCCGTGACTGCCTCTTTACCGGAGCGTTAGTAGATTTATTGTGATTACAGGGACTGCCATTGAAAGAAATTCATTGCAATACTTGTGAGACCAGAGGAGGAGGAGGCCAAGTTAAAAGCAAAGACCATGGGGAGAAAAAGAAAAGCACAAGCCTCATGGGTTTGTAGAGTGTTTATGGAATCTACAAAAAAAAAAAAAAAAAAAACTTTTACTAAGAATATTAGATGCATTTTGGTGACCCCTGGTGCATTCGCTACAAATGTATCTTTCCGTTTTCGCTACTGAACAAAAATGCAGTAAAGTTTCAGGTTGGGATTTTACTTTTTGTTACCTTTTTATTTTGTATTTATTCAATTTCTGGTATTTATTTATTTTTTTTCAGGATATAATTAGAAATTACTTTAAGGTACTTTTGCACTGTAATCCGACAGCACTCTTGGTTAGAGTAGACAGTAGCAGTGTTTCCATCGACTATAAAGTTGCGCAAATTGGAGTTGCTATAATAAATTTGTCTAATGGAAACAAGACAGTTTCGGAAAAATAAAGATGTATTGCACTGTCAGCGTAGTGTCCAGAGAATGGAGGTACTACCAGGAGACGGGCCAGTACATCAGGAGATAGGGATGAGGCAGTCGGAGGGTAACAACCCTACATCAGGACAACTACTTCCTCCCTTGTGCAAGAAGAGACAGGCGGAGCACTGCCAAAGCCCAGAAGGCCAAAAATGAACATGTGTCTGCTGAATGTGTCAGAAACAGACTTCATAAGGATGGTATGAGGACCCAGCGTCCACAGGTGGGAGTTCTACTTACAGCCCAACAGCATGCAAGACGTTTGGCATTTGCAAGAGAACACCAAGATTGGCAAATTCACTGGAATGTAACAGCAGTTTCTGACAGATGAAGATTTAATGTATTGAACTGTCCTGCCCGTTCCCCAGACCTAAATCCAGTCGTGTACTTCTGGGACATCATGTCTCGGTCCATCCACCAATGGGAGGTTGCACCACAGACTGTCCAGTTACTTTAGTCCAGGTGTGGGAGACCATACGCCACCTCATCAGAAACATACCTAGGTGTTGCAGAGAAGTCTTGGGGCATGTGGAGGCCACAACCACTTCCGAGCCTCATGTTGACTTGTTTCAAAGACATTACATCCAAGTTGGATCAGCCTGTACTGCACTTTTTCCACTTTCATTTTGAGTATGATTCCACATCCAGACCTCCATAAATATGATTTCCAATAACATTTTTGTGTGTTGTCAGCACATGCAACTATGTAAAGAATAAAGAATTTAAAAATAATATTTCATTCGTTCAGGTATAAGATGTGTTTTTGGCTTTATGACGGTGAAACATTTCTAGAAAGGAAATTTTAAGTCCAGACCCCGCGATTCAACCTCAAGACAACGTCAGCTGGATAAATGAGATCCTTCGCCGGAACTATTTCTGCTTTTTGTACTCACTCCGGTCAGTTTGTCGCGTGACTTTGGTTGGCTGGAGAGTTGTCCACCTTTTCACTGGATGCAAACCACACCTGTATATTCACTTGTAAGTGACCTGAGACCACCTGCCAAAAGAATTAAAATATGTTAGAATTCTTCAATTGGGTTTCAAAATGCCCTTACACAACATCCAATGGAATTGGGTACATTCCAAGCATCAATGATGTTTGCAAAGGAACTAAAAGTACCAATATTAGGAAAACAATGTTCAAAAGACCAAAAGATTTTTAAAAAGAAGGATGAAAATCAGCTCATGGAGGCAAAATTCCCCTTTGCTTCATCTCAGCCGTGCTCGTTAGGCCCCATTTTTTGCTTTGGAATTGTTTATATCAAAAGGAATCTTAAATGCTCCCGTTGTTAGCACATGAAAGATATAGAAAACATGCATACGAAAGGTCTTCCTCCCGGTTCAAATGGAAGACTGAAAGAAGTTAAAAGACGCTTCTTTTTAATGCATAATGCAGTACACAATGCAATCTGCCACCTTTATCCTCAGTGCTATTTTCATCTTCTTTTGATCACAGTGGGTTAGTGTTTTTTTAAGACAAGCACAAATGGAAGAATTTTGGCAAGAGTGACACATCTGTATGTGTGTCTCTGGATGAAAGCGATTCCTCAGTATTGAAGCAAACATTTAAATGGAAAGGGGACAGTTCGCGCAGGTTCTTTAATGACAAATCTGTTTTGATGTTTCGGAACAGGAAAACACTCTTTGCCCCGTCTGTGACTGCCACACATGAAAGGTGACGATTGCCATGTTGAGTTGAGGTATAAGGACTGTTTGAAAATCGGATAAAAATATACATCTTTACGGAGGATTTCCCATGGGATTTTTCCCATTAATTCCAGCAAAGGCTCAAATGTTGGACTGAAAGGCTTCAATGTAATCCGAAACACACCAGTTAACCAACATCCAGTAATCTCTTATTCAAGTTTAAGCCAAAAATTCCAGTTCATAGATTCTCCATCACTGCTTTTTTGTTACAACAACCACAGAAAAGCACCAAACTTTTGCTTTGGCTTTTCTACTTACATGTTGACTGTGTTGCTTCATTTCCAGACACTTCAGTTTGTTTTATAGAAAGTGGTAGGAGGAAAACGGGACGTTTAATCAAATGGTTTGAAATAAAAGGAAAAAAAAGCCCAAGTTGTGGGACGAAACTTCAGAAGACCTACAGAGAATATTGAGAGGACACAGAGACAGTCTCTGAACACTCAAACAATTAACCAAAGTGCGGACACCTTTGACAGCTCCATGGAAAACCACATAAGAGATGAACTAACATCGTTTTGCCACACATATATGTTGGGAGATTTTTTGCTTACAACCAATTTTTACATTTTTTAGACAAAATTAATGGTGGACAATTCGAAACTTTTATTTTACAATTTTTATCTTAAAACAAATAAAACAAAAATTATGCAACATATCGCTTGGAATAAATCCTTTGTAAATAGTTTAGGGGAGTTTCGACTGTTTATTTATTTTTTTTTGACAATGCTTTGACCTTGACTTTGCTTTGTGGAATTGCACTTTTTTGTTGCTATTTGTTTGATCTTTTATTTTAAAACATAAAAACTGTTTGATCTACGTTTTTTTTTTACAGTAAAAAAAAAAAAAAAAACACACTCAGAACCACTCAAAATACGTTTTTTTAGGACAGTTTCTAGTTTGTTCTGGATCGAGTCCCGAACCTTGCATTTGGTAACACTGGCATCAAGCAGACCAAATCTTGTAAACAAAACCACATGCCTAAAGATTTTGTCGGTCATTGGCCAGGAACTGGCCAGGACGTGCTGCACTCTACAATTCTTACAAGGGCAGTTACCTTATTGAAACTTTTGTATTTCAATTACCAGTTTTTAATGTCAGAAAAAACACTTTGTACCTGTTACGTGAGTGAAAGACCTATAGGTCACAAGGTCAATATACTCTTTTAATTTTCTGCTGTAGTCACAGGAAGTTCTGTCTTTCATGATTAAATCAACTGGCATTCCAGACACTCTTTTGCATTTTGGTAAAGTGATCAGTCCTCTGAAATGGCACACGGAAAAACTCCAACACAAACAACTTTAATTGTGTAAGACTAACAGAACATAAAAAAACTGTCTTAAAAACAGCAGTTAGAATGATAAAGAAAATATATACATTCAACAGCTACATAGGAAGGCAGTAGCATGATGGGCCTTGCCCAGGAACCCAACTACATGCAGCCAACTGAGCCACCCAGCCACTCTCCATCCATCCTCTGAACCTGCTAATTCTTTGTTGGCGCCCCAGCCCTGCGGTAGCTAATTACATCTACTGTTGGGCAAAGATGGGGTACGCCCTGGACAGGTCCCCAGTCCATGGCAGGGCCACATGATTGCACACAATTACACCTTCAGGCATTTTAAAAACAGACAATTAACCCTTTACATTCCTTAGCTGGTTTACGTCAATTTTTGTAAACAACTTATAAATGTTGCATTTGGGTGCAAAGATATTTTTCTCCCCTTTAGAATCAATTGGAATAACATCAGTTGTGGTAACGGTTCAAGAATTACTGTAGTCAAAAGAGTGAAAACACTGAAGCTAAAGCTCAGGTGCTGTATTTGATCCCCTCTAACTAACCCTTTTATGAAACACCAGCTGGATTATTGCGATGTTCAGTCAAATATAACGCAAAGTTTGTGTGTTTGCACCTTTGAGCCTAACTAATGTGTCAGCGGGCACCTGTGGCCCCGTTTGTGCCTGAGACTCCAAATCTCCTCCTAATCAGACAGAAGTCATTACGTTTTGTTTGCACAGGCGGCAGCAAATGTTGGCTCAGAGGAGACTCTGCCGCCACCCCCAAAGCGTTACCTGTTCGCCATCAACCGGCATGTTTTGAAATTCCATCTCAAATTAAGCCTCAGTTTAGTCAGCGATATCTCTCACTCCTCTGACTCATCTTATCTCCTGTTCCCAGTAAAGACGTCGCCTCAGAACGCCGATAAGAAAGCCGGAGGAGAGGAAAGCAGTGATCCTGCTGCTGACAGATGAACTCATAGGGGCAGAGGAGGCAAAAAAAAAAAAAAAAAAAAAAAAAAAAAAAGAAAGAGACTGTTTCTGCTGCTGTGGTGGCAAGGCATGTGATAATGTCTGTGATATTGAAGAGAAAGATGGAAACTGTGTGACTAAAGCCAAACTTGAGACATAATCGAGAGTGCTGACTGCTCAAAAAAATAAATAAAAAGAAAGTCACATTTGAGAACTAGGAAATTAGAGAAAATCGATTGAAAAGGATAGATGTAAAGCATGTAGACACGCTTCACTGCATTAACATTTTTTAGCTTCGAATGCAGATCTGCAGAACAATTTAAACAGCCGATTCCTGGCAAAAAGGTTCCTTACTGGCTTTTAAAAAGCCTCTCAAACTGCTGCTAAAAGCACATAATAAAGGTGGCGAGGAATAAAGACCCCCTTTGATAAGAAATGTGGTTTTTAGCATGTTCCTATGGCTTTTTTTCCAATGCTGGATGACATATATAAACATAAATAACCTTAAAAATTGCATTTCTGAGTATTTCTTTAATAAAAAAACATCTTGAATCAGGAGCAGACGAAAAAATACTGTCTCAAAAAGATCGTATTTGATGTATCCATTGTAGATGACTGGTTCCATGTATGTCTTTGTTTCCCTCGTCTCGGCTGGCATCTGGCGCTAAACTGTACGCCTGAATAGCTCTAATATTGCTCGCCATTTTTGTTCTACTGCTAATGTTAGGTTGACGTTGTGAGGAGCTGTAAGCTAGCAGGAGAGCTTGTAAACAGATGGCTGATGGGAAGTGGTGGTCCGTGACAACTCAGAGGTGAATTTCTAATAAACTACTGCTGCTCTGAAAAGCCCATGTCCTAGATAACAATACTTTTTTTTCTAAAAAGACATAATCATAATAAAAAGACTGCTGGGAACCTTTTAAAGATCAAAAGATGATCAGAGTGGGTTTTTAACAAACAATTTTTTGGACTTGACTGTTTCCACTTGTTTCCACGTGTCGGGATCCATTCTGGTCAGACTGCAAAAACAAACCAATCTTTTCTGGATCTCCTGAGTAGCTGTGGGAAGTCTGAGAGGACTCTTAATGTCACAGTGAATTATCTGCAGGGTGCAAAAACAATCAAGCTGCATTACGGGACTCCAACCATCAGTTATTCCTTCTGGAATCTCTCCTCAACTGCCAAATGTTCTGTTGATTCTGAAAAGATTCCCATTTCTGCCAAGGTTTGGTTTAAAAAAAAGCAGGGAGTGTTTATTTCAAATAAAAATTATGATCATAAATGGAAAAAAATAAAAAAATCACTGGAATTTTTTTATCCTAGAGATTGATGTTTTAATACGAAGCTCTCTTCAGAGAAAAAAAAACAACAACAACTAACTAATTTTATATTGATGCTTCTGTTGAAAAAGAAGTTTCTTTATTTTCTTGGATGCTGGTGACGTTTGGAAAAGATGATTATTGCATTTTCTCCAGGAAAACTGGAATTATAGCCATTGTGTACAAATTTGAAGAAGCTAAAAGAAATGTTAAGTCCATTAAAAAAAAAAAAAATCTTTTCAACATTTTGTTTGTTGGCAAAGATTATACCTAAAATCAAAGAGAGAAAAAAAAATCTAATAAAAAGAAAAAGTAACAACAACTCAAACACAGAAAAAAAATAAATCAAATAGGAGCTTTTTTTTTTGTGACAATGAAAGGGCAACAGAAAGAAGGCATGGGCCAAGTCCTACCCCTCTGGCTCCTCCCTATTGCTCCAGTTTTAAGGGCATTTGAATCTATAGTGCTTACATTACACCTCAAAGCAAAGAGATTTTGAAAAAAAAAAAAAAATTAGTGTCCTCAAATTTGGCAATACTACCACTCAATGACACCATCAATGAACGCCGGTCATCTTCGTTAGCGTGTAGCTGCCAGAACATCGGAACATCATCAGTTATAGAAAAAAATAAAAAGGCATTTGGATTGAAATGTAAATTTGTGCTTCAAAGCATACCAATGTGAAGAAATGTGTTTCTCCTCCACCCAGACCACCCCACCGGAAAGGGATGATAGGCTCTAAGGCTGCCTTTACACTGCACGGTTCAAGTGACCCAATTCCGATTTTTTCTTCTCATGTGGCTCGGATCGGATATGACCGTTGACCGTGTAAGCAGGACAAAAGCGCATGGCTTCCGATTTTCTCAGATCGGATACAGGCCTCTCTCATATGTGGAAATAAATCGGAAACGAATCGGATACGTGCATTTGCGTGTGCCATGTAAGCAGACAAATCGGATATTCCCCAGTAAATGCGAGTCGTTCGTCAGTGACATCAACTCAGGAGACCACCAACTGAGATCACATGACTTATTGAGGTGCTTTTGTGCTGATTTTGCTGTCAGCGTGTTACCTTTTAGCCTCAGGCTTCAGACCGTTGTCAGAAACCACTGTTATGTCCGGTCCGGTCCCGGTCGGGACGCAAACGGTAACTAATCAAGCGGGACACCGTTGCTCTGGAACAGGCTAGAAGCTGTTTATTTCTTTGGGGGGCGTGTATGATGGGGACCGTGTGTGAGTGTGTGTGCGCGCGTGTGTGTGCGTGTGTGTAAGGAGAGCGGGTGTGAGCGCGGAGCGGGAGAGTGTCGGAGAACCGTAAATTACAAATAAGGTGTCTCCCCCAAAAGTTTTGGAGTCTTTCTATACCCACTCTGGAGGCTGACGGTTCAGAACGGAAAAGTGAACCCCAAAGGAGAATCCGCCTTCGGCCCTGGAGAAAATCTCCCGTGTGTTTCTGACTACGGTTGGAAAGAGAAGTCATCGCGCAGGAAAGGTTCAACACTTGGATCAAACTGTTCGGACAGCACGTCTGCAAACACTTCCTCATTCAAAACTCAGAGAGAGCACATAAGGCGTCCGAGCAGCCCTCCTTTTTTTCCTCTCCCGTGCATCCCCTGAGAGCGCCCAAGGCAACGCCTCCTTCCGTCGCTGCATTGCCTCCATGACAACCGCAGTCAAAAAGTCCAAAGAATCTCCGCGGAGGGCGGAAATACTGCTGCGTAGTCCTCAGAACATCTTCGTTTGATAGTATTAGCATTGTATAGTGTAAATGCAAAAATCGGATATGGGTCACTTTTAAAAGATGATGTAAGCGGGTCATCCAAAAAATCGGATATAGTCAGAAAATCGGATGTGGGAATCAAGACCTGCAGTGTAAATGCGGCCTAAGTTGCTATGGCTCCTCATAAAAAAAAAAAAAAAAAAAACTACATTTCGGACACCACTACAGCTCCAAATGCCCCAAAATTGGAGCAATACGGAGGACTCAGAAGGGTAGGGAAAGCAATTTGGATTCAGCCTTAGTTTTGCTGCCTCTTTTTCATAATTGATGTAATTGGTACTTTTTTGTTTCGATCTTTAAAAACAGTAAACGCAAATGACAACAATACAGCACACAGGAGAACACTGAGAACAAGAAATATTACAGTAACTTATAGATGAAACAACCAACTATTTTTGCTGTTCATATTTCTAGAATTATACATTTTTTACTTCTTTAATATGTTTATTGATTTAACCTCTTTAATTTGTACGGAAACACTCCTTTTTTTCTTTAACACTAGTTCTTAACTGATGTTTCTTCAAAATTGCATGTCCTTTAGATTGTACCAACTTTTTTCAAACCTTTTTTTGTATGTTGTAAAGCAAATATTTATGGTGCACTTTATACATTAACTTAAGGCCAAAAGAAAAAAAAAAAAAGAATTACAAAAAAACATTTGACCTACTGTGGCACTGTATTATGTATGCTGAAAGATACAGTCAAACCACTTTGTTGAACTTTCTGTGAGAAAATAAGATTTTCTGAACACCTGATGTTTACAGTTTCCTTATCTAAGTAAAGATAGAGGAACAGGCCGACTCCAATTCCAAGCACCTATCAGAAGAACAGTGTAGGCAGATGGCACCTCAGCTCCAGGAAGATACAGGCACCATGGTTAGAATAACAGCCGGAAATAGCTTTACCAATTGAATCTTAAAAGGAAAAGCCTGCTTTAACTTGGGTGTAACAGCTCAGAGACTGTCTAATCAATCAAAAGAAAATCCAATTTCCTCAGGAACTATACAGATGAAGTTGTCAAAAATGTAGGACCAAAAACAGCAGGGTCGTCAACTTCAAGATTTGCAGCCAATAGGTGAGAGCTCAGACATTTTGGGAGTGTATGGAGTCAAAACGGAGGCATTCCTGGCACACAAATGTCACGCACAGAATGTTCTTCGAAAGCTTTCACCAACAATTGTGCTCTGAGAGCCCATTTAAATGTTAGTTTAAATGTTAGTTTCTCTTAGCCTGGTGTTTTAGCTGCTCAAAAGCATTTCACAAAACATGGACTGTGAGAACACAGAATGGATCTCATGGTGGAGAACGTTGTGGGAGTTCTTAGGGGGCCTTCCACACTGGTAACAAAATCATTTAAATAAAATATCTATTTTTTTTTAAATAAAGGAGTAACAAAAACCAAACCCGTCTCAATTACTGACTTTTAGAACTACACAACTAAGCCATAATCTGAAATCTAAAAGTAAATACCAACATGCATGGCATTGACCAGGAAATTATTGTACATTTCATATACTAATTAGCATAAACCTCTTTTTAATTTAAATTAAAACTGCCTATATATTGAAAATGCTTTGCTCAGGGTTTTGCCGTTTCTCTCAGTTTTCCCCCGTCTGCCCTGGCTGGGTCAGACTTATTAGCAACCGTCTTTAATGTTTCCTCGCTGGTAATAATCTAAAAGATTGACTGGAAATTGTTCAGAAAAGGTCTCCCAACCCTCAGCAGATTGATGAGCTGCAGTCATAGATTGCTGAATCTCTGCCTGGATTGCTGAATTCCTTACGTTTTGGCGCTGTGCTAAAACACAAAGCCTCCAGTACAGCCTTTTTTTTTTCTGTATATTGTTGATCACACTTTATATTGAAAAATCAATGGTTTGATTTATTACTAAAGGTGAAACTTTTATCTTTCTACTTTATTTTTTGCTTTTGTTTAAAAAATTCCAGTAGGGGTGTAAAATGGGTTACAGACTTAAGCACTACGTTATTCCTGTTTTGTTAATATGCTTTAAGGGGTCTATATCATGCCATCTTTAAGTCTTTCAGAATAAACTATATCCATATTTATGATAATATATTACCTTTGGCACACTATTTTTTTTTTTTTGTATTTAAATATTAGTTATTTTTCTGGGTTCCTTTCCTACCCTAACGTAAGACTCCATTTCTGAGGCACCGCCTTTCGTCCTTTGGGTGGCGCCCATTTCATGACGTCAACATAGAGCCGTTCTCGGTAGCGTGTCTGCCTTTCACCTACAAAAACAAACAATATCCGGACTTTAACAAAGATGGCTGTGCATATTGTGGAGCCTTACACTCTTAAGCCAGAGTTTGGTCCAGAATTTGAAGTGTACGAGGTACAAAGAGACCCCGAAGACGTCTGCAGGAAGTTTCTGACTGGCAAGAGCTACGAGAAGTTCCCTTCATACTCATTCATTCATTCATCTTCTTCCATTTATTCCCTTTCGGGGTCACGGGGCTGCCGGAGCCTATCCCGGCTACTTATGCGAGAAGGCAGGGGACACCCTGGACAGGTCAACAGTCTGTCGCAGGGTTCCCTTCATACTGTTGCATTTATTAAAGAATTGACGTGCTGCTGTCCGTTTTCATAGGTGTACTTGTGGGAAGTGCCAAGAAGGATAATGTTTGCTGCCTGGAAATAAAAGACATTGTCTTACGCTAGCAGGCAAGCCATTGTTGCCTTTGCAGATTAGGTGCAAAGAGGAACCACTTCTTCTTATAGAGTCAATGCTAAAGTGAAAGTGTTTTGGAGATCATTGCTAGCCCAGAGGAAAACGTGTGTGTGTGTGTGTGTGTGTGTGTGTGTGTTAGGCTTGGGGCGGTGCTGGCAGCTCAGACACTTCCTGGAAGGGGCTGTTCCTCGCTTTGTGACGTCACAACGTGAAAACCCTCGTTTTTGTGGATTGGGAGGGGCTGCTGCTCAGAGAGCAGGTTTTTGGAGAAACACTTGTAAATGAGTAAATGGAACAAAATGTTTTTTTTTTGTGAGGAATTCACATTATAATACACGTAAAAGCTTTTAAAAAAAAGTACATTTTACATGATAAAGACCTTTTGACATAACTAGTGTCTCAAATATAAAACAGTGTGTCGAAAGATTCACTTGCATGAAGGTTTTATATGACCTCACCTGAAAATGCGTCTTAAATCGCTCTTGGTGTCCCTGTAAGAAGAGCGAAGTGTCATCGGTGTGTGATCTATTATGTGAGTGATAATGAGGTGTTTGTTGTCGTAAATTAACGGGGTATGTGGAGGCCTGACTGACTGTGGAAAAAGTTATGTCAACTCAAGTTTGTAACAAAAGTTTGTAGTCACATTTTTTGGGATTGCACAGAAAAATGTTACTAGTGTTTTACAATGTGTGACATTAGAGAGCTCTGGACAAAATGCTTTTCTTGTTTTTCTTTTTCGTAAAATTTGAAATTAAAGAATATACTCAGATGGTGTCAAAGTAAAGGTTGTAAGTCTGTTATAATAGGCAAACCACTTTATTTTGCATTTTTAAATTGTATTTCAACATTTTACCGTGCCACGATGTATTTAAATGAAAGTACTTTAAAAGAGAATTTCAGACCACTTAATAGATAATATTTAAAAAAGATCAATTGGATTAACTACATGTCATGATTAACTAATCACGTTATATCACTAACTATTGGTTTTTCTAATGTGATATTTAACCAAATGATGTTGTATTTTTACAACTAAATAGAGTTAAAATGAACCATTACTGTTCTTTTTTTTAATTTTTTTTTTTTATCAGAAACTGGGACTCATGGGACTTTAGTTTCTGACCACGAACAGACTCAGTCATACATCTCTGATTCACGACATCATGAACAATGTAAAATGTAATTCATCTTGACATCTGGACTCTTGATTGATTACCTTTGAGGGAAATTCAACTTTTATATGAACAAAAAGTATATAAAACATAAACATAACTACTAGCGTCCCCCCCCACCCACCCACCCCCATTTTTCTGTCTGCAATCAAAACGTTATTGAGCTTTTAGTAATTCCTGTTTCCATGGCAACAACAGTCAAGTCATCTTTAGGAAGGTGGGAGGGTGGAATAAGTAATCCAGCAAGTAAGTCTAAGGACTTATTTTTTTTAAAAAGGAGATTATTTCTTGTGTGATGATTCTTAAAAATGTATTTTAGAAATTATTTGGTTTGGTTAAAAGCCTCGTTGCTGGAGTATGATTAGTCCAAGCAAAGTGACCTTGAGTTGTGGAAGTTTCCGACAGCTCTGCTTCCAAGAAGGTTGTTCATGAAAAAGGATGGGAGTGTGTTAGCAAGTTGTTCCCCTTTGTAGAGATGACAAGTGGAGCAGACTGACGCCACAAATGGCCCTGCTGCCACAATGAAAGGCGTGAGCGCATTCCAAGTGGCAGAACACAATCGGAGCAGCGTTTCCTCGCCACTGCTCATCACAGTCAATCAATAATTCTTTGATTGGTAAAATCTTTTTTGGAAAATGTTTTGGGGGTAAATGCAAAAATGTCAAGCTAGCTAGCTTTCGTCCTTACGTGACACAACGGAACAACTCACTCCATGATGATTCATAATTCCTTCCTCTTTACCCCACTTATTTCTGAAGAGAATAATTCCTAACTTTTTTTCTTTTTTATTTCGCCAACAGAATATGGGTCTAAAATTCAGAATAAGCCTGCCTGCCTGAGCGATACATCCACATCATAAAGATGGCAGAGATCTCAGATCAGGACGTAGTTCATCTCAGGCCTTGCCGTTCAGCTGTATCATCTAAAATAAGCTGTATTTTTTAAAATGCATGAGGAATGAATTTACAGTGGATCATATTTTCTCTCCTTCAAGCTGCTCTGACTTCCTCAGCCTTCTGAAATCCTGCTAACATGTAGTTGGGATGTACAGAGCATACCTACTTGTACTTGGAAGCTTTGGCAATTATTTCTTAGTCTAAGTCACATCAATAGAACTCTTTGGCTACTATATCAGAAACAGAAAATGCATATTGTCATGTTTTTTTCTGTGTACCATAGTACATTTTGTATTTTAAGTAAATTCGAGTGCATTGGTTTGGTTAGTACATTGATTTTTAAGTGAATACTTGAAAAATAACCAATGTTCCTATGATTTAATGTATCTATTTATTGAGGCCATTGTCAGATTAGCCTTAATGTTGAATCTTATTGTACTTTAACTTTTTCAATAAACCACTAAATGTATATCTCCAAACAAATGCATCCATTTCACGTTGATGTTCTTGGAATTATCTTTGTCCAATACTTACTATAATACTAATAATACTACTATAATAGTAGTAATAGTAATACTATATAGTAGTACTATAATACTACTATAATAATACTACAGAAAAATAATATAGGACATGTGTTTAAAGTTGAAAGACATTTAATTAATTATATTTTCACAGGTTGAATCCTTGATTCAATGAAGTTCATTGTGTCTATAAATTATACTGCGTACTTAAATTATTTTTTATCAGACACTGGTTTGTTTTGCATAAAAACGTACCGACATGTTTCGGTGGAATACCTTCCGCCTTCCACCACATCATGGACTGGGAAAAGGCCAAAGTCCTCCGCATCCAAGACAACAGACACCGCAGATGGATCATGGAGGCGGTGGAGATAAGAAAGCGAGCCAATACTTCCATGAACCGGGATGAAGGGGCCTTCCTGCTCTCTCACACCTGGAGCAACATCCTCCAGAAAAAAACGGACATCAAGGGGCGGAGTCACTTGTCAAAGTTTGACAGGTGACTCCGCCTCAGTCACAATCATCTGTTTTTAAAAACGTCACACACCACCATCTGATGACGACCCTGACAAAGGCGGAAGGTATTCCACCGAAACATGTCGGTACGTTTTTATGCAAAACAAACCAGTGTCTGATAAAAATAATTTAAGTACGCGGGTTGAAACATCGTAAGGCAGAAAATATGTACCACAAAAAATGTCTCATATTGTCACAGATCACTTAAACCGGGCTTAGTCTGTGGATAAGTCAAAACGTCCACTGCTTTTGTGGGTTGGGTTTGCTGTCACACTCCACTTTTGAGACGATAATCGAACCATCTAAAAAGTGTCATGGTACGTTAACACCCGGCATGTGATGAACACGCATTCTGGAACATGCTTTTAGCATATGGTGTTCACACTGGACTGTCACTACCCAATATTAGTATTAGTTTGGTGTGAAATGTCAAAGTGGTGCAGATATCTTGAATGTGGAACCAGGATTTTTCATTCACAGCTCTATTCTGATATATGAAAGACCTTGTGTCATATAATTCTGGCCAGGGACAAACTGCAATTAATAATCTCTTCTCCATGATCAATTTTCAAACAGTTCCCCCTCCTGTTAATTAAAAAGAATGTCATTCACTCGTAAGTACAAAATCAGAGTGCCTGATTGGTCAAAGCTCAACTGGTTTCAATTTCAACATGCTTTTAATCGACTTAAAGGCTGAAAAAACTCATAGAATGTGAGACTGTTGAATGTGGAAGCCCAATACACGCATAAATGCGCTGGTACGCACGTTTCCGAGCTTGGTGTGAATGTAGCATCAGACAGTTTTCAACAGCAGGTCATCTAAGGTGGGAAAACACTGCCATTAAAAAAAATAAAAAAAAAATAAAAAAAAAGTACTTTAAATGCGACACCCAAATAACACACATTCTTTGACATAAAGTAACTCCTCATTCGTTTGTACAGTTAATGGGAATCAGTTGATTTTGTGACAGGAAAGCAGCTTTGCATATTAGCTTTGCACAATAATAATGTAAAGCATTGCATAACAGCGTAAAACTGTTTGTTTTTTTTGTTTATAATCCACAGGAATAAAGTTAATTGCATAAAAAGTTGAAGAATTATGAAAGTCAAAAGAATGCATACATTGGTTTTAACCAGATTGTAATGCTTGCTGTTACGATTACTGTGAATAAGTACCTAAACAGCTTCATTGCATTATGTAGACACTGACTTTTTTATTAATTTGTTGCAGCATGTTTGGTTGTTTTTTAATGGTTTTGTTGTAATGTATCTAATTTTAGTAAAGTGACTAAATGTAAACATAAAATGCAAAAAAATGGGAAAATCTATAGATGTGGTTTTTTTATGTTGCAAATTGGATTGGAAGTCAATTAGGGCCTCCAAAGAAACAGTGTATATTGTATGTAACAGTGTATAGTTTCTCTATTTATTCCAACTGAAGCATTATTTATACAGAATTTCGAGCTAACGTTTGGTTTTTACTTCAGAGGCAGTTTGTTTGGCCAAAAATGTCAGGCCTCGTAGGTAGGCAGATACAATATTCATTGATAAATGGTTGTAATCCCCACTACAAATAACCTTTTGCATAGGAGGAGGCAGGCCGATTCTCTCTGCATGGATTTACATGCATTTGATTTATCTAGATTTATGTGTAAGTATTTGTATGTGTACTGCCAGGAGCAAATGAGGAGTGACGAAACGGCAGATTTATCGGATGTGTAACTAAAATGCGTTCACTTTTTTCTAGCGTTGTGAAAGCCTAAATAATTTACCATACTTTGAAAATTACATAAAGACTCATTACTCCTCTAAGTAATGCTAATTGCTGTCTATAATGTGGAACAAAAGGTCTTTTACAAATGATCTTCACACCTTATTCCATTTGGAGATTTTCCTTCTGGCAATGAGAGGCTTATCAAATACTTATAATTTATGTCAGAAACCCAAAGAGAACCATTATCTAAAGAAGTAAGATCAAAATAACAATATTTAGCTGTACAGCTGTCAAAATTAAATAAGAAGTGAGGAAACATCCAGTAAATGTCTTAATGCATTGGATTCACAACTAAAACCCATTGATTTTTCACCAAAGTTCATTCACACCATGAATAATTTAGGAATGGTGGGAGATTTCTATCTCTTGGTGTTCATAATGCACAATGTTTTCTTACTCAAGGTGCTTCTCTTAGGCTATGTCGCAATTCCCACCTTAATCACTCACTACTAAAAAAACTATATAAAAGGGGCTATTTAGTGCCTTGGATTTTAAAAGCCATTCCGACACCATGCTCACTACTTTTATTATCAGTTATTTTAAACGGGAAATGTCACTGAATTCACAAAGTGACAATCTAATTGATATAAGTGTTATACAATGACTATTTGTGAATCCATTGTGTTCAGATGATGAAAACGCTGACGGTTTATTTAAAAAAATTTAAATACCCTTTTTTTTTTTGCAAATATTGTTCAAACCCAATGCATTGTAGCCTATATTTGCCAATCTAGTGAGCGTCGATATACACTGTTATTTTGCAGAGACTTCTGGGAAAAATCCAGGGCATTCGGTTATGGAATTGCAGATTAGGACAGCACTACAAAATGATGAACGGACTATATAGTGCACCAAGTAGTGAGAAGTGAAGGAATTCGGACACAACCCAAATCATCTCTATTGTAGAGCCCTGGTTTATCTTGGTGCTGAAGAGCGTCAGTCATACTGTATCTGTGATCTATGAGAGCACAGACAAGGATGGACAAATGTAAATCTATCTTAAACACCAGAAAGAACCAATTAAGGACACAAAAAACAATATGGCCTACGTTCAGGTAGGTTTATGAAAGCCTTTAGCAAGAACAGCCATTATTAGTGGATAAATACAAAAAAATGGGCTAAAAAATGGGTGCCCTGCAAGAAATATCTCAACACTTGATGATACAATAGAGTGAAAATAGTTGTTTCTCTATGGGCAGGCTGCAGGTGATAGTGTGTAGCAAACTCTTGTACAACACATAAGGGTAAGTAAGAGTAAAGTAAGTGAGACACAGCAGCATCATATACATTTTTTCCTTTCTATAAACCCCCCCCCCCCCCCCCAACCCTGCGGACTGCATAAGGGGCCTGTTAGTGTCGTTCAAGGCAGAAGTGTGCGCTCCTTACATGTAGTCTGTTAGCAATGATGAAATTTGACAATTTTCGCATATTATTTGAAGGCATCTTAAAGGTGTCGTGTCATAGTTACTAACAACTAAAACAACAGAATCCCCTGTACATCATAACCACATTATGAAAACTTCATGATACACTTACCACATGCACCACATTTTCATGACATCCATTAAGATGGAAAGACACACCTGTGCTCTTCTCTACGACCTTTTATGTGCCCGGACTGTGCCCGTACAAGGGACTATTAGCCAAACATCTAATGAAAGTCGAAATTTACCAAACGCTTAATTAAAGCCCATTTGTTTTTCAAAGTTGTTCATTCAAGCAAAGGAAAGAAACTCTTTTATTCCCTTTTTGCTTTTTGTAGTCTTCACATAACAAGCTTTTGTCATTCAACACATTCATCATAAAAATGGGGGTCAACAGTTTTATTTTTGTTGATGTTAATTACTAGGATGAATCGCTGGAGCCCTAATTTTGACCATAAAAGCTTAAATGAATCTGCAAAATGAAATCACGAAGAACCCAGATATTTTCCGTCCTGTCTGTTCATGATTACCATTAGAGTGAAATGTAACTTTTAAAAGAAAGAATGCTCTACTAAACTCGATTGCTTTTTCCTCCTGTAGTTCATTTAACAAACTTATTCTTGCCCTAAATCCCTCAGTTTGATCATTTCTAATGTGGAACAAGCGAATATTTGGGAGTAATGTGAACTTTTTTCCAGAGATGCTCATGGAGGTCACACTCCACTGAAGGGAGATCTGAGGATAACCGCCAAACTCCAAACAGTTGGATCCTTGCGAGCTCTTGCTAAGGATGACACAGTGTGCAACAGTGGCGCTAATGAACATAGATGATGCAGACCTTGACTGTGTGTTGCCTTGGTAGCCACACACCAAACACAAAAGGACGAACCTGATGGAAGATAGGAAAGAGAATAAGAAACAAGCATTCCTCATTAATTATAATATCAGACATGACCTTTTAAACCACTTTTTGCCCTCTGTTGTGTTTTTTGTGTATTAATTATTGCTTGTGAGGGGTTGGGAGACTGTCATTCATGGCAGCATTTCCTTCCAAAGTGCAAAAGTTGCAGTAATCATTTTTATGTAACGCATCTATTTTGGTTCTAAATAAAGTGCATGATTAATGCCATTTGAATTTTTTATGAGCTGATGCCAATGTTTTCATCAGAGGGGAGAAGCATCAGAAGAAAGTCAGGCCTAAAATCTTAAAAGTCAACCGGGTTTCTTTGGAATCGTCACCGATTCCCAGAGGTGCTCAACATCTACAGGCTTTCCATGACCAACGACTCAACAATGCAAAGTTACCATCAAAGCATAAGTATAATTATTCATTCTAAGACTGAGGTTAGTCTTTCCTAACAAGCATGCATTTTGGACAACTATAGAAACATCAACGATTAAGGTGGGGTCCATGAGATTATGCTAAATTTACAGCGCTCCCCCCTTAATCCCTGCATGATTCCAGTTCATCCTCTTATCCTTTCACCCCCTTATCTCCTTACTCTTCCTGCAATGACGCCCATCTTTTGCCATCAAACCAGACGTACTTCACTGGAATGTTCTGTGCAGTTTTGTTCCGCTTTTATTTATGTAGTTTCTTTTACAAAATGGCTATTTTCCGCAACAAAACTGCAAGATTTCCTTTATTTGCATTTTTCTGTGGAATTTCTAAACTATGCATCTTTAAAAATGCATAATGGTAGGCAGAGAATAAATGGGGGTTAAACATTCATCTTGGAGGTATAGGTTAGCCCCCCCACCTTCATTTTCTGATAGCATAAGACTGGAATGCACAAACACCATTATTTTATTTAAAAAAAAAAACGAAATAATCAGGAATGACTTCTTCAGCAGAATCCAGAAAATTGTTAAAGACACACAAGTTATTACTCTTGTCATTTAAATTAAGCACATCAAATTTCTGTGAGGTAAATAAATACTTAAAAATTTAACTGGTTGCAGCTTTTACTTATTTAAAATGTACGTCTGCAAAACAGTGATCGTGATAAATTGATACACAAAAAGACATCCAATTAATTTTGTTGATTGTCTTGTTTTTGTTAGGTCATAAGAATGAATAGAAAGCTCACATTAACATGAATTAAAGATTGTTGCTCAAAAAACAGCCAAGAGCCAAGAGGGACTGTTAGGAACTGAAGGGGTGAGCAGCAGGCAGGTGCTGCTAATGAAATGCACCCTCTTAATTGAGCATCTGGAAGAGAAGGCGCTTTTGTGAAAGCAGAAATGCTGCCAGCTTTGCAGGTCAGGTGCGTTTAGGTGTGTGTTGACTAATTGCCAAGGAAGAAATACAAAGAGGACCAACTTTTTGCCAGCCTATCATTCTGGGAGGGGTTATAAATGGCCACCCATTTTTTAACGCTCAGAAGATGAAAAAACAAATGGATTCAGGACAGCTGCCAGTCGTCTTAATGAGTTGATGTTACTAAAATTTTAGTTTGTACAGTTCTTGGAGAAATTACAAAAACCAACAGCTTTTCTAAGACTCATCTAGTACTTCAAATATAATTTATTTAAGATTGAAAAACAAAAGCCAAGAAATAAGACAGCAAAAACTGCTGTACTTTTTGATGAGTGACACTGGATAAATTATGTCTTATACTATTTCCCTAGAATGACTTTCCACCATCGGTATCACAAACATCCCTCACACTCAGTTAATTCAGCTAAAAAATTCACTTCTCCCTGGGTTGCCATCACCACAGGTGTGCCCCAGACCTCTGTCTTGGAGCCCCTGTTATTTTTCTTTTACCTTCTCAGTAATGTCTACCACGAATGCAATATTCACTTCCAATATTATGCTACTTTCACATCTGGCTCGGAATGCGCGTTCAAGCCTCATTAAACTATGCATGCTTGTGTAAATGCCTGTTTTAGGTCTCTGCATTCAAAACTCTCTCATTGTTCATGTGTCGCTACTAAAGTTTATAAGTCTGTTTTTGGGCTCTATGCACAAAACGCGCAGAAATTGAAGATGCATTGAGAGTTAAACTTTGACCAATCAGAGACTCATATTCTGTAGTCACGTATTGATAGCTACCTATTTAATTCACAGAAGTGCCAACCTTTTGGAAACTGACCATGGAGGGGAAATTAATAATAGTGGTTTGTGCCCGGCTGGAATTATACGTTATCAAGTCTTTCATATGTTGGGATAGAGGTGTGAAGGAAAACGTCTGGAGCTAAATTTGAACCGCGTTGACGTTTTGCACCAAGCCTCTTCCAATAGGTACATGCACTAGTATTGGGTAGCAACACCCCACTGTGAACACCGAATGCGAAAAACGTGTTTAAGAACACTCATCACATGCCCAGGTGGTTGTTGAGCATGTAGCCGCTCTGCCCCGAGTGTGACGTTACCATAGAAAATGACTTTTACCCCTGGCTCCTTCCAAATAAAGTCAATTTTGTCTCCAAATTTTTTGCAATACGGATTTCAACATGTTGGAACCACATGACATCAGTAAGCAGTTATTTGTCTGAGTCGGTCTGAGTCAAGGTTTCTATAACAACCACACTCACCAATCAGAAGTGGTCTTGTTGGAAAAGACCTCAGACCTCTCAGTCCAGAAAAGCGCAGTGCTACGAACAGCTAAGATACTGCGCAGGAACCTCAAGCCCCCAGTTCTCTGATTGAGGACCTGAGCTTGGAGGAGAAACCACCCACAGAGGGTGAGAGGGACGTTTTTTATATAATAAAAAAAATAAAATAAAAAACAGTCAATGTCTTTAACTCCATTTCTCCAGACTCTGAAACAGTGGTTCACTCTTTCACTTCACTAGCAAGCTTAAAACCCACCTTTTACATGTTGCATTCTCTCCTCATCGATCGATATGCTGAGCTATTATGTTTGACAGAATCCCAATAAGATTTGTTTAGTTAGTGAAAAGCACGGTGAAGGTGGAATGATCATTTGCAGATAATAGGTCAAGTTTGGTTTCCTTTGCATTCTAGAGCTGATTAGCAGTTAAAGTTGAGCCCAAACTAGATCATGTAAAAAGCCAAGCACCTTATTAAATCAGCATAAGATGTAGATTGAGAGTGGAGTTAAATAAACATGTTGTGATTACCCATGAGGTAAAGAGTGCAAGAGGTCTTGTGGATGTTTATTCTTCATGCTTTGGTTGAGCCATCTTGTACCATTGCTCTACTCTTAGCAACAACACCAGCTACCGAAGGTTTGCATTCCTTGCTTTCATCCAACCTTTTTCCTCTTTTCTGTTACTCAGCATCCAGCTGTCAAAGCTTTGAATTAAAAAATAAATAAATAGGAGAAGCAGCAATCTCTTAAGGAACTCCCACCCTCCAATTTAACATCAACCAGGCAACAGTGTCCTACATAAAAATGATTGGGGGGTAGGATGACTTAAAAACCCAAACAATGTCCCTGGAGAAAAAGAAGAGCGAGGATAAGAAAATGTAAGACGAAGTAGACCTCGTTCAGATTCACACTGATATGTTCATGCGTGTGATGACGCAGCAGAGTTGCTCTGGGAGCGCTTTTTTATTGGCTTGCACTGTTTGAACATTCAGTCGTGATTCATGATGTGAGGGCAGGGGCTGCTGCTGGGGCTGTGATGAATGCATACGGAACATACAGACGCAAGGACAGACAGGCAGCAAAGCAAATCCACAAGCATTTCAAACACATTAACCTGCTCTTTTAGTTATAATACTGCAGAAAAAATGACCACTTTAAAGACAGTCGTGTTGCAAAAATTATGTTGTCTTTACTATTTATTATATATTATTTACAATGTAAGACGTTTAAATAAGACATTGTGATGTTGAAGCGATTTTGAGAGGTACACATTTCTTTTACCGAATGTTTGGTTGGGTGTTATTTTTTCAAGTGTTACTAACAAGGTTGGGAGTTAGTGTAGTCACAGTAAGAATTATTGTGACAAAATCTGTCTGTTTATTTTTGTTTTCCAAACAAGATGGAAGTATTGTAAATACTCCAATGAGGCTAACATGTAGTTTGTTACGAATGAGTTACTGTGAACACAATAGCTGCATTTTTGACTATGAATTAGCACAAATTGGATTTACGATAGTGAATTCGGCCAATAAAAACAAGACAATTTTGAAAAAACTTGAAGGAGGAGGCTTTTGAGGCGTATCGAAATTGAAATATTTTGCCAAACTGCAATGGAAACACTTTTTTTTCCAATGAAATACAGTACATTTGGAGATAGTGATGGCAATGGGCTTCTTGGTAGGAACCGGCAGGCGCCACAAGGGGTCCCACAGAATCACACAACTCATTAAAAGTGAGCGTGTCTTGCGAAATTGCTGGATCCACAGCTCCTCTGTAAAACCACCAACCACCATTTCCCAAAGTTGCTTCATCCGTAGCCACTCCAATGTGTAAAGAGCTCGCTGCTCCATAGCCTAAATAAGACGCACATATCTACTTTGATAGATAATGATGAGCGCTGGTGCCGGGGCAGACATTTTAATGTATCTGCTATAAGTATTGTTCGCATCCGTCGACATGTTTTTGAACGACTTGTCGCCTGACTTGGTTTGAGTTTATTCTCATAATTAGGATTTAATGGAAACAGTGTAATTGTGAAATTTGGTGCTATTTTAACATTTTTAGAATTTCTATAAAGCTTCGCACATGTGTAGTGTAAATGCAGCGATCAACTGACAGACTTTTCTCTGACTCTTGTTTCACAGTCCGGTGGGACTTATATGACATACATTTGAAAACCGACCTTTCATTGAGGGTGCACTTCCTAATCTGGTGCACCCTGTAGTGCAAAAATTATGGTAAATGCTATAAATGCGGTTGTGGGTTTGTTGTAAATACAAGCACTGCATGACCAATAACAATCATAATATCATTGTTTGTCACAAATACGAAAATGATTGGG
This sequence comes from Oryzias curvinotus, assembly GCA_023969325.1. Lineage (NCBI taxonomy): Eukaryota > Metazoa > Chordata > Actinopteri > Beloniformes > Adrianichthyidae > Oryzias > Oryzias curvinotus. Next base: position 7,278,976 of record CM043707.1, on the reverse strand, counting down.
GAAAAATTGGTCTGAAGAACATCTGCCTCATTAGAAATTTCTCAACTACAATTAGACTTTGAGTTTATCTCAATTCAGGTCATCAGTAAGCCCCCACATTTCAGTGTATAATCCAAATCCAGCTAGGAAGTAGCAATTAAGAGTTCCCCAAAGAACCACTAAAGGCTGGTTGAGCAAGGGTACATTGACTCCCATTTTGTAAAGTCAGATTTTACAACAATAACAGATTCATTGAAATAAACAAAAGTTTTGTTTATTTATTGACAGTTGGTTAGACTCAAAAGAACCCAATTTCCTATGAAAGGAAAAATTGACATTGAGGATTGTCAATTGTAAATATCTTCTTTTCATGAGACATACATACACCAAGGCCTTCTTTGAAGATCTGCTATAGTTTGATATAACTGTAACACCTGAGTAGAAAAGCATCTTGAACACAACCTGATGCATTATCTACAAGTTTTAGAATCAATAAAGATACTCCTAAGGTCCTTTTGAGTGTTCTATTACTAAAGGAAGGCTTTGCCAAAATAACTTTGCTCCTTTGTACCCAACATTTACTTCTTCAACTTGTTTTGGCCATTTTGACAGAACTGATGTCCTTGAGGTCTCTTTGGATGAGGCATTTATTTATTTTACTTTTTCTTTCCATTTCTTTTTATAACACTGAACCAACAAACCCTTTATGATTTGATCAACACTGTAAAGAAAGAAAAAAAAAAAGAAACAGCTTTTGCCTTCAAGTTGGTGAAAGAAGCCATTTGTTTCTTTTCTGCTCTACAGACTAATTTTTAGGCAGCATAAATGTACTCTGTAGACAGCGTCAGGGTCAACCTGCACCATAATGGTAAATCAATACCGACACGACACCAAACAGCTTCAGCTTCTCTCTCTGCCTTATTGTCTCCCCAAAGCTCATCGTCTGCTTTTTTGAAAGCAAGTCATATAACAGTTTCCAATAAGTTGCCTCTGAGGATCAGAGGTCTTAAACATTAGTCTTCCTCTGGTATAGAGATGATATTTGAGAGCATCCACACAGGGGTACTAAGCACTATGACAGATAATGCTGCAAGAACTGCAATGCCTGTTTTCTGATGTAGTTGACATTTCAAATGAATTGGTTAGTTCAAAAGGGACCCAAGTCCAAGAGGTTTGTTTTTCCAGGAAATGATTTTAATTGCATAGCTTAAAGGGAGGCTACACCAAATGATTAACACTTTACCCAGATTTAGCACCATTTCATAGCTTACAAATGCTATAACATGAACCACCTCACTTCTATCATTTCAGAAGACTAGCAAACGAAAGTCTCTGGACTTGGACCCTTCTTGAATTAAGCAGGGGGGCTGCCATATTGGATAACTAGTGCTGCCATCTATTGCTTTTGACAAATAGAAGCTAGAACAGGCTCCAGGATCACTGTTACCCCAAAGAAATTGAGCAGTTTTGGAAGCTGGGTGGATGGATGGAAGCAAAAAAAGTTCATGTATCTAGTTGAGGAATAAAACTGTCTTTGTGAGAAAATACTTTGAGTTTGACAAAAAAGTACTGGCAAAACTGAACTCCAGAACATATAACTAACCAAAGATGGTCACATCTTGAGGAAAAATCCTCTAAAATAAAACAACACACTTTTGAACACATTTTGAAACACATTGTATTCAAACTTGTTAAAGACAAAAACCAAGAATGTGCTCCCAATTTCATCATCTGGAAATTTGAATGTATATTTCAAAATAAATAAATAATGGTCTTTGAGAAGATAGTTAGGAGTAGTCAATAATAGTTGTTGTTCAACCTTTTCTTAACTACAAGGGTTGGCTGAATACCAGTTCTTATTAACACCAACATTCAACGTAGTTTGTTTAAATTTACAATGCAACACAATGAAGAATATACGCCAACTGATATAAAATTGACTAATAATTTGACATTTAATGGTCAAATTACAATTTAAAAGATGTAGCCAAGACATAATGTCCTGTGAAACTCCAGTTTTAAGCTGAATTACTGGAGTCATGTTGTTCATGAAGCTTGGAAAATGTCTCCAACCATAGACCTTTAGTGGCAGAATTGTAGGGTCACCGGTACAAACAGTATACCTGCATTTGCATTTATGGAAACACCAAAGCCAAAGTCAACCAACATAACTAATCTAACCTCTGAGTGCTATGCTCCATTTAGCGAGATGGACAATGTAGCTATAAACCGTCAAGTAGTCTCTTGGAACATTTAATAAAGACCTGTCTAATTAGAGTATACTCAGCCTTGTCCAATATCCAAGCTTGTACTTAACGTACATTTCCACTGGGCCTTCAATGGAGGTCTTCATCTCCAACGCATGTCATCATTGAGGCTAAGGACCATTTATTACTTTTCAGGAAGATGTGTTAATCTACTGGAGAATCATTTTCACCGTTGCAGTAATGACTCATGAGACACTTAAGAGGGCTTGACTAATTTGCACCAGATAATAGATTTGATCCATTTTGGCTTCTCATTTTGGTAGCACACTGACAGAATAAAGTCTAAAGCAATGGGGGGAACAGGCTGAAGGGATCGGATGATTCAACAATCAGTTTGGGATTCAGTGACATCCCAGCTTTTAGCCGCACACTGTTTGGCATTCAGCTCGTTGGCACTCGCAGTTCGGGAGACATTGTTTTGTTTGTACGGTAAATGACTGCTTCTCGCAGCTATTCATTCCAGATACATCGATTTTGTGTCACGGCTTATGTATCTGAGTTTAAAATGCAGCAAAGCAAACGGCGTGTAAAAAAAATATTAGCCCCAAGGAAGGAAAGACAAACGACATCTATGATGTTTATATCTCTATTTCCATCTCTTACCATTCAACCTGTCTCTGCTAGTCTTTTTTTCAAGCTTTCTCTTATCAACCAGTCGATCGTGCTAGAAAAAAAAACATTAACCAGTTGCATGTAGCTGTAACAACAAATCCTTGAAGAGAACATCAAGTTTCAAAGAAGAAGAAAAAAAAAAAACATCCTTCCTCACAACAGTCTCATTCATTTTTCCAAAAAGCCTGTCAGCTTAGATAGCACATTATCCATTCATCAACACGGTGTACTCCGCCAGCGCCACATATTGGCAAAAAGGAAAGGTCAAACAACAAAATTTCATGTTGCAACCTAAAGTGTGCTATTCAGCATTTTAATTAACTAGAGCCGGAGAAAAATGAGCGAGCTGGGAGTCTTAAAAAAATAGGCTTTGTATCGCCTTGAGGAGTACAATCCAAATACATAATGATAATGTTTCATGTCCCTGAGCAGATTGAAATAACCAGCTCGGGATATCAAACCAGGTTGGATGAATGACATAGCAAATAGTGCGTGAAAATCCTGTTAAATATTGTACTTTATAATTTTACTTGTCATACTAGATAAGTGATGTCTCTATTCTCGCTTTAAGTACATTGGCTCTTTTTTTTAGCCTGTCCAATAGCTAAAACACTCAATTTTGGTTGAATCCATTTATTTTTTGCAATCTTAGTCAGAAAAACTTTTTGCAGTAAGAATGTGTCACAAAAGAGAAAAAAAAATGGATCTCTCTAGAGAGAGCTGTTCCTGTCTGAGTGTTTATGCCCAATTGTTCTGTGCCTGACAATTTGCACTAGCATCGACAGTCCCTCTTGCATGGTAATTGTGTTGTTGGCATGGCGACTCTTGTTGATTCCTTTGGCTTGAGGGCTAGCGCCTCTCTACGCATTCGATTGGTATTTGGCAGGTAGCAAGGGAGGCACCTTTAAGAGTGCTGTCAATCACATGCTTTCTTAAGACAGGCGTTCTCATGTCTGCAACACGTTTGAACTGTCTTTACAAAGTTGTACCCACTGGGAGACACTGTAAGCCCTGCAGATAAGACTGGAAAAATGCAGGGGAGCTGTTCTTGTCAAGGTGAGAAGCCTTGCTTTATAGTTGAGCCACTATCTTACTGTGTAATAATTTATGCTGCTCTTTCCCAAAAAGTTTAAAGTCAAACTCTCCAAGAAGATACAAAAAAAATGCTTGGTAGAGATTGTGACAAGGCTTCGAGTTTCACGACGGTAACCCATACTTCAAACGTTTCTTTTTCATCTGTACCAGTAGGAAACTCTGTCCAACTAAAGAATTTTGGTTAACCAGTGTAATATTAATTTAGCACTTTATGAAACTATTTCTGCAGTGCCGATGCAGATATATTATTGGGTACATAAATGCTTGTACCATAGTACCACAATGATACTTTTGACACCTGCAATCAAAGACCACAGACTTAGCTAGATTTGACAAAAGGCTAACCTGATGAAAGTTTGACAAAAGGATGTAAATATTTGTTTAAAAAAATCTTCAATAAAAGACTTGTGACTAATATATTAAGAGTTGCACTACAATTAAAGAAAATTACAATTAGAAATTTTTTAAATTATATAAAACATGCCACAAAAAAACTAAGATTTGACCAAAATCTTTGGGCATGCCGGTTTTCTTTCTTTGCTATCAGCTGATGGTTTTTCGGTGATCAGATGGAGAAGCTATTTTCTGGTGGCAGACAATTGACCAAATGCATTTTGCTTTCCAACTTTCCTTGGAGTTGAACAACTTTTCAGTCAACAATATTTCACATTTTTGAGTGGTTTAGCTCCTGTAAAAAGGTGGAAATAGAATTTGTAAATAAATGTGAATACAAATTGTACTTTTTAATGCCATCATTGTTTCTCCTTTATTAAATGTATAAAGCTAAGGACACACCGGGCATGTGACGCACGTTCAAGTACGAGTTAAATGCAGCTTTTCGAATGCACAAACAGCCACAAGGGGCTTCTTTCTTGCTTTCTATTGTTTACTAGCGTTTGTCCAACACCAACATTTGGAAGATTCTTCCTGTGAAATGTTGGCGTGGTGAAAATTCGCAAAACTTGCTCCAGGCCTTTTTTTTCACAGCTCTATTCTGATATCTGAAAGACTTGGTGTCATATAATTCTGTCCGCAATTTATAATTTTTCCTCCATGATCAATTTTCAATTTGCCGTGAATTAAAAGGGATGCCATTTGGTACAGACATGCCACCCGTGTCTGTACCAAATCTGAGTCCCTGACTGGTCAAAGTGGTCATGTTTTAACATGGTTTCAAAAACGTGCGCAATGTCACATGAACCCAAAATGCACCTTTACAAAGACTTTTCATTGAAAGTGCCCGTTGGAATGCATGTTGCCGAAAACAGTGCTATTGTAGCTTCAGCGTTGTCCTTTGGTCCATTTTTTGGCTACTACAAGTCAGGGGTCGTTACACAGACTTTAGTTAACTTGTGTCCCAAGACTTGACATGATATTAAACAAATGTCGCAAAAAAAGACCAAAGTTTTGATTTGAACTCATGAACAAACATACTAGACTTGGTCTAAACTTTTGACCAAAATGTGAATTTGGACTAAACCAAACATTTATCAAATAATTGAGGTCAGCTTAGGACAAGACCCCTGACACTTGACTTGAACTTGGCTTAAATTTTGAACAAAAGTTTGATTATAAATGTGACTTTATCAAAGTAGTTGCCACTTGAAATTGACTTAAGAGAAAATCTGTGGGTTGTCACAACTACAGTACATATCCGTCTTAACTGTCTCCTGGGGTCCAAGGACATTACTTAAATCTGTATCAATCTTTGGTTGTTTGTGTCTCGTGCTCCATAACTCCCCCAAGACCTGCCCTAAACCTAAAGTTTATGATATTATAATTATACCTGCCATATGAAGCTCATAAATTACCCCAGGTAGATGCAGAACATGCTTTTTCTTTTAAAATATAGCCTGTTAGGGTGATCCAACTCCAAAGAAAAATGTTGCACGACCAGAAAGAGAAAAATGGAGAAAAGGTGATTAGGATACCTGTCTTAGCAGGGACACCCAGACTGAAAAAGCACTCATGCCTGACAAATGATCCAAATAAGAAGTGACATGACTCAAGATCAGGCTTTGGTTGCCACAACAGCTTAAGATTTACTGTCCACTTACAGGCTATAAATCTGAAGAAAGGCTTTGCTGTTTGACAGAAGCCAGTGCCAGTCACTGACTCTCACCCTGAAAGAATGGAGCGGCCAGGTACTTTATTCTAATTTTATGATTTATTTTTACCTACTTAAAACACACAAAGTGCTCCACAGATCCAAAACACGTTTGAATAATTTACTGAGAGATGGCTTCATTATTCTAATCCATCTGTCATCCTAATGCGTGGAAGGAAATACCCTTGAAGTGAAGAAAAGGGAAGAAAAATATGGCTGTTTCTCACACGAACAAAAAAAAAAAACATACAAAAGGACTTGAGTTTAAACGCTTATTGTAAAAATGCATAAATTAAAGTAGTTTGAGCTTGTATCGTTGTCCAAAGAAAAATCTCAGAGCAATGCCCATGAAGAAATTGAAAATGTGATCAAGAAAATGTTCCTTTCAACTTCTTTTTCCAACAGTGGAAACAAAACGTTGTTAGATATTTATATATATAATCAATAAAGATTTAGAGTGTTTCCATGCATTTCCAAGTAAATTGTCACAATTTTCCACATTTTTGCATCTTCATTTTTCTGTTTAGATTTTCCTTTTGGTTTCCTTGGTTTCTAAAATATTTATAAAACCACAAAAATCTTTTAGGAAACAAAAGAAACAACAAGATAAAAAGTTACTAAAAATAAATGAAACCTTTAACAAGACAAAAACCCTAACGGTATTGTGTTTTCAGAAACTATTAGTGTCTTGTGAATCAGTGGCCCTCAACCCCTCGGGCCGTGGACCAGTTGGTACTGGGCCGCAGGAAAAAAAAAAAAAAAACATTAGATTCTTTTTCTGTCATTTATACTCAGATTTTGAAGGAAGTTATAATTTGGAAAACTACTTGATTCTCCCAACCACATCTGACTCATTCTTGGTGCATGTCAAGTCACATGTTGAAAAATCTTTCACTGCCGAGCTCTAAATTGAAACCCCCAAGCTAGCAACAATAAATAAATAAACAAATTTAGAAAGTTTCTGTTTGCAGAAAATGTCCAGTGAGGAAAGAAAAGTGCCTCTGTTTCCATGATAAAAGAAAGCTGCATTTAACAGACAAAAACCAGGACTCTTTACTCCAAATATGACTTCATGGCAACAGTTGTTCCCACAGACCACTACAACAGTGACGTGCAGTCAGGAGAGGCAGGTGAGGCACAGCCTCACCTGTCATTATGGGAAGAAAAGAGAATAAAGAAAATAAGAGTAAATTCATTTATTATATTTAATCAGTAATTTGTGCTTTGCAGTCTTTTTCCATTTAAATGTACCATTTTTGGGTGTTTTTTCTTTTCAAAATCGCTGAATTTCTGCATTTGCCGTTCAGATACTAAGAAGTGATGTGCGATGAGGTGCAATACCTATCACCTGCAGTCAGACGGTACTGCTGTCTCTCTGTATGTCGGTTCAATCACTTGTACTATATGAGCTGAGTTTACATCATTTAGCAGATGTATATGATGTACAGTGTTTGTTTTTATAAATAATAATAATTTCTTGTGCTGAGCGCTAAACGCTGGCAAAAAAAGCCGCTGGGTGAGGCCAGCAGTTCTCGTGCCTCATGTTAGGGGGTGCCGGTGAGCCCTGAGATTATGACACTAAAAAATAATAGAATAAGTGATAGCAAGCGGCAAGTCATTTTCTTCAGAAGGAGCGGCGTATGGACTTTATTTACAAGTAAAGGTAAGATGATACGACAGAGTTTTAGGGCCACCAAAAAAAAAAAAAAAAGGTTAAATTATGAGATTTTATCTCGTAAATTTAGGAGATAAATAGTCGTAAATTTACGAGTTTTATCATAATTTTATGACTTAAAATCTCATAGATTTACCAAAAAAAAGTCGAAGATTAAGGAGAAAACACCGAAGTTGTCCGTTTATCGGGGCCTAGCTTGAAGATGAAATACTTGGAGCCTTTTGTGAAGCTTTATTTCCGGATTATAGGTTTAAAAAACATATTCTGAACCATTTGATGACTCAAAATCAGATTATTGTCAGTGCAACCGTCTTTCCGGGGTTCAGTGTCAGTAAAGCGGAGTTTAATGCGTAAAATAAGGAGCTCAGAGACACGTTTGGGTGCAGAGGACCGCTACAGCCTTTATTCTCCTTTTCATTCACACCATGAAGTTCATCTGTCAACTGACGTCCTGAACGTGTCATCCGAACACCAATGCGGAAGTAAACAGTGTTGCATACGCCCCCTCCAGCAGATGAAATGTCCCGTTTCAGCATAAAACAATAAAGAGGAATGAAAATAGTCTTTTATATTATCATTAGAACGTTGAAAATGACAAATAAGTGCTCCTCCTCGGACGGAAGCCTCACACAAATGTAGAGATTTGTCTTTGGTGGAGGAAGAAAGGATTGATGTGGACAGCTGCAGGAATACCGACGATGTTTTCATCAGGCTGCAGAGATCCCGCACCACCCATCAATAGCTTCCAGACATTTGGAACGTTATCAATAAACATTCATCTCGCCTGTTTAACAAAGTTTAGTCGGTCTGCTCTGCTGCTGCGCGGCGTTCACCTGCTGCTCTGCATGCTCACTTCCACATTAATCATAAATTTACGACTTAAAATCTTGTAAATTTACGAGTTTTTTTTCTCATAAATTAACGAGTTTTTATCTCCTAAATTACGACTTTTTATCTCGTAAATTTACGAGATAAAAAGTCGTAATTTAACTTTTTTTTTTGGTGGCCCTAATACTTCGTCGTAAGATGATAATAAGGTTTGTGCTTTTTTCTATGCTGCAGTTTGTATATGGAAAAAAAAAACATGTTGAAATGATATTTTTTTTTTAAAAACACGTTAACTGTTGTCAATCAAATGGTGAATAAGTTACTCAGTATGGTTTGTAAATCTGACTGATGACGTTAGTTCCATTAACCTCACCGCACGCCACTGCACTACAATAATGCAGAATATTCAGCAATCAGCTATCTAATGTTACGATGATGGTGCTAATAAAGTTTATTCACTGGAATCACTTTTTTACATTATTTTTGTAAAATATCAGTTTTAGTGACAATTTTTTTATTTGCATTAATATGTCGTACCTTAATAGTCATACGAGGCTGAAGTTGGCATTTGATTTTTTTTAGCTTCCATAGTGACAGTTTGGTTTTAGAGAAAGCTATCTCACATTAAAATGGTTCCTACAAAAATCTTGTGTAAAAGTAAAGTTTAAACCAGGTTGGGGACTGTTGGTGTAAACATTATTTTTTTGCTCAGGAAACAAGAATAAAATAGATAGTATAAAGATAAAACATCGTATACTTACAAATCCTTTCATTGTGATTTTTAAATTATCTCTTTGTTTGTATTTAGACGTATCCCAATTTTTTTTTCTTTTAAAGAAGCCAGATTATTCATCTTTTTTCTATCATAGTGTTCACTCGGTCACCTTTAGTTTCTATTTATAGAATATTTTAGCTTCTGTGTGGTTACTTTTTGCAACTTATTGTCACCGAAAAGAAGAAGAAAAAAAAAGACACTCACAAAATGCTGCCACAAAAACAAACAAAAAAAAAAACTTGCTTCCTAGGAAACTTCTAATTTCATCTGCTATCCTGGAAAAGATAATAACTGAAAAAAAGGAAAAAGGAAGACAGTAAAGAGGGTGAAACTGTGAGATATATGATGTATCCTGATGAGAATGGGCTCATTTTCTCTCTTTGGTTTTTATAAAGTTCTCTGTTGATCTAAACAAGTCCAAGAAACAGAAGTCAGTCAAAGGTTTGTTGCAGTGATTTCCATCCTGAATCGATAAAAAAGAAAAGGGAAAAACAATGGAATGAAGTGGTAGCATGTGTCAGAGGTCAGTGCTCTGCCCCCCCCCCTCCCCCTCTGGTCACCGGCGAGAGACGTCTCCAGAGTTCAAGACGTCCTACGTTTCCCAACAACCCCAGCATGCAGTTTCTGAGTTATGCACCTAAATCAATTACAGTCTACTTAAGCACTGCACTGAGCCTCACTCTGTGCGAACTATTGTTCAGATATTACTCAGCATAATATCTGGACCTGATCTTCAGATTTTCTTGACCCTGTTTGGTCTCTGACTCCGATTGCCTTCCACCTGCCCCGCATCTCGCCTTCATTTTGACCACTCCTGTTTCTTCTCGGATGCTTGTTATTGACCCCTCCCTGCCTGACCCTGATTTAGCTTTGTGGACTTTTAGCTGTGCTAATAAAACCTGCTGCAATTGGAACCAGCCATTTGGCTGTCTTGTGTCATTAAAGGACCAGCCTTGTTTTAGGCCAGAAGATATGATTCTCTAATAGTCGACATAATGAAGTCCAGCTTTAATCTAGCTGCTAATAGAGGTGAGGAAAATATGCTTGATATAGATCATAGCTTGAGGGATCAGAGCAGTAAATTCTGAGCAGAGGGTTAACTGGATATATTGAGTCTTTACCATGTAGGGCGAATGCTTTGGGACCATTCGGAGAAAAAAAAAAAAAGGAATCTAAGGAGCTATTCTCCTCTGAACTAAATTTGCATGCGCTTGCTGTTAACCTTTAGTCAATGATATAATTTGGGTAAGTGGTTTGTCTCTTGATTGGTAGCCTTAATCTTAGAATACCATTTAGTAATTGAAGCCGTAAAATGGCCCCAGGTGACTCTGGCCAATCCAAAAACCAACAGGACCAAAGACGGAAAAATATATGTAGATATAAAAAAATCCGCTAGCAAGTCAAATAAGTCAAAAACTTTCATCTCAACCATGAAAGACTTGTAACATCTTCTATAAAACCAGTAGTGTTTCTTAATTACTTGTTACTCAACTTCATCTTTAAGAAATCAAATGGACACAAATGCCTGCTTTGTTAATCCATTTTCTGGTTTTTGCTGGTGCATCTTAGCAGAATTACTGAAATGTAAAATGAACATTATTTATGTTCTACGGCTGTTTGAGAGCGAGCTTGGAAGAAAACACTCCTGGTCAGCATTACAACAACTGCCTGTTTTACCCCAGGCTCTCTTAGATGATGAGATACAGAATAATTCATCCTGCTGTTGAATTTTTAACTAAAATACTTCTTCCCAAATGCGATATGCCAGATGTATTTCATTAGGCAGGAATCGGTTCCAAGCACAGAATGGTTTGAAGCGCTGAGATGGTTTTGCTTGTTTCTTTTTCCCCCACTTCAGTAATCGGTGGCTTGAAGCAGATGTATTATGCATTTTTGCTTCAAATCTGTGTGCATGGACTGTCATGGCTTTATTTGAACTCTACAGAATGTCTTTGGTGCAGGTAAAAAGAACCTATAATGGAGAAAAATGGACTAAAAAAACTTGCAATGCAACTCATGTATAGAAAAGAAAAAAATGTTTTTGGCTTAAGTAGTAGCAATAGTAGCCATTGTCACCTTTGGGTAGAGACTCTTAGGCAAGAAACACAGTTGAACCATAACTGGCTTTAAATGGTTAAAGGGTTACCTCAAATGTGCACGGGTCAGTCTACAATGCATCTCTGTTGCGTTGCATCAGTCAGTTAGTTTACGTTGTCCCGTCCCCCCTGCCTCCTGGCTCCCAGATGAGTGGTTTGTCCTGCCACCCTCCCATGTTAAGTAGTTTGTCGCGCTCTCTTTGCTCAACCAAAACTTTGGCAATTGAGCCCTATTCCCCCCCTTTTCCTCACTGAGTTCTTATGAAATGTAAATTGTCTGTCATAATTATGTTTTTGTAATTCCAGTGTTATCTGCGATGTTAACGTGTTATTGTGCAGGCACGTCACCTGAAATAGACGATACAAAAATACGTTTTATTTTTAAAGTGAAATGTAAGTTTTTATTTTGACCAATTTCCCATTTCTCTGGGTTTATGCCGCGGCTTTGATGCGCCAACAAACTGAACTAGAAATAAAACTCCTGCGTGAAGCTTGCGTTGCAGAGGGACAGACGTCAGACGCAGACATGACAGAGGCGATGCAAACATTTTGATTGGTTAAAAACGTTCTATTCTTTTGTGTTAATTCAAAGGAGACTTGCCGCAGATGGACCAGCGTAAATTAGCCTTTATGGCAGACAAAAGAATACTAACATTGGAGCTAAAGTTAGCTAAAGGGTTAAACAGTCAAACAGGTAATTATGTCCCAATTTTGTTTTCTTACTGCGCTTTTAAGCAATTTTTAACCCCGCTGCATACTTAAAAACTCACCAAAATGTGCACACATCTAGTAACTGTTAAAGTTTAATTTTGGGGTCGGTTAACAATGATGACATGACAGCAAAAGAAAGAGTCAAAAATGAATGTGACCAAAATCTTTCAAGGAGCTCAAAATGAATTTTTAAATTCACCAGCAAAACAAAAACACGTGTGTTGGGTGTTTCCGAAGGACGTTTTGGAATGATCCTGTAATGGTCACAGGACCTACCGATTTGGGGCTTTTTTGTGGCAAAAGGTAAATGTGTTTATTTTTAGATTTCATTCAATACGGGAAAACTTTTTTTCTTGAGCGATCTGTACAGAACTTCACACACAAACAGCCATCTTAAATCTACAAACACAACCAAAGTTTGTTGAAGTTGAATGTAAAAAAACAAATAAATAAACAAAAGAAAACCTTTGGGATCTTTAACTAATTTAAACTCGATTTGTCGCCTCTGAACTCCTTAAGCATCATTTGGAATCTTCTTGGGAAAAAATGTTGGCTTTAGACGTTTCTTACGTTTTTTAAGGACGTCGCCATGGTGTTTTTGTGTTGGCTCCGTATGTTTTTTAACCGGATTATAGTGAAAATTTGATCCTTGGCACAAGCTGCACCAAACAATACAACATAATGTACAATATGAAGATAAAAGAATGTGGGTGCGGTTAACATAAAAACCTATAGTTTTCAAGGAAATTTATGTCTGTGGGTTCTTCTAAAAATTACATTGACCTACTCGTCACGCTCAGGCAACCAAAAAAATTAAATGGTTGCTATGGAGGCTGCACGGTGGCGCAGTGGTTAGCGCTCTTGCCTCACAGCAAGAAGGCCTCCGGTTCAAGTCCTGGCTGGGGGACATGAAAATCAACATCAATGGGGGACCTTTCTGTGTGGAGTTTGCATGTTCTCCCCGTGCATGTGTGGGTTTTCTCCGGGGTCTCCGGCTTCCTCCCACTGTCCAAAAACATGCTTCATAGGTTAATTGGCAATTCTAAATTGTCCCTAGGTGTGAGTGTAAGAGTGAATGGCTGTGTGATTGTTGAAATTCTTCCCTGCAACAGACTAGCGACCTGTTCAGGGTGTCCCTTGCCTTCGCTCATGAGTGGCCGGGATAGGCTCCGGCAGCCCCGTGACCCCGAAAGGGAAAAAACGGATAAGAAGAGAAAATGAATGGTTGCTATGGAGATAAAGCAGACAACCGACATTTTGTCATGTGGGACTCTGACCAGGGTGGCCGAGGCAGAAGGGGAGACTGAGGTATTTGTAGCAGCTGCTCAGCCAGTGAGAACAGGTCAAAGGGGGGCAGCGAGGGCAGGTAACGCCTCGTCGCTCGCAACCTTCAATTGTGTTTAGTCTTTGCAGTCTGGGTTATTCACTTAAACTAAACACAATGGACAAAAAAATGCAAAAGCAAAAAAACATCAAACCGTTGACAGTATCACAACATTTACCAACATAAACTTTGACCAAACGAAGAGTAGGCCTACAGTATATTAGGAATATATATATATATATATATATAAAGAAGGACCAAATCTTTTGTGAAAGAACATGGCTTAAGCTAAAAAATATTGTCCAAAGAACTGAAAGTGAATAGCAAAACAGGCCAAAAATGTGTCAAATTGTTATGTAGGCCCGTCCAACTGCAAATGTAGTCAATTTATGGCCTCAAAGAATGAAATTCTCACCAGAACAAAGAGAGTGACATTCGTTTGTTCTACCTTTTCTTGAACAATCTCTATAAGCTTCATTGTCAATGCGGATCATTAACTATCCGTCTAATCTTATTTCAGAGTCAAGACAGTTTCCTCAGACCTGCAAAAGACTTTAAACAGCTGTTTGTCACAAAGCTCACGACAAGTGAATTTATCTGGGTGTGCACCGCTTTCTGTAACCCTTTGATGCTGAAATGAGCGCACTAATGTGGAGAAGATATGCACAGCTAATGAAAAGCCTGTCGTAGGTTCTAGCTCACAGTCTGTGATGTGATTGTGACTCTCAGTCCAATCAACCCTTCAAGAGCAAATGTTGTTATCCGGTCTGTAAATAAGGTACGCAGGCAACATGTCTATGGATCACACGCACTAAATTAATAACCGTCTGCTGAGAGCTTTCGTATGTTGTAGTATATTTGGCAGGACCAGTAATTATAAAACTAGGCCATATTGCAATGGGAGATAATTAACGTTAGCACGTCCCTGGGAGGTTTTTCTGGAGTGGAGGAAGGCTTGACACTGCCTTTTCAATTATGTCCTTCCCTGTGGGTCCAGAAACCCAGAATATGGAATATCTAAATTAGGCACATGACAAATCTGTCACTGAGTCAGATGGAGCAGGTCATGAATGGTAAAGTGGACGGAAAGTCGCAGAGGCGATTCAGGTTTGAAGTTTGAGGTATAGCTCAAGCTGGTACAAAAGCTGTGCTTTTGATTGCGTTATAAAATAGGATTATTGAAATCCTTTAACGTAGATTTCATCATTCATCCAGGCTGATTGACTTGGAAATGTCTATAAGGTCTTTTTCTATCTGTCAGGTTTTCCATCATTTAGTGCAAGCACATATACAGAATATATATATATAGAAATAGGAAGAAATTAAGAACACCCTCTACTAGATCAATTAATGAGATGCCAAAACCTTTTATAATTGCGTATTGATTTTTATCCAGCAAGAGTAGTGATTTCGGCATTGAAAATTCCCTTAAAGTCATGATCATAAGTCTGCTTGATGAAATTTGAAATGGCCTTCCAAATGACGCTCATGACTTGATGGGATCTAATAGAGCACCAATTATAGACGAAATGCTGGACGTACACTTGAGATGTTGGTGCTTTGGACATTATAGATGAAATTAGCTTCTAAGTGAATGCAGCATAAGGCAGAGTGAGGTGGAAGATGGGAAATAAAGCAGTGGTTGGATTTGTCGATACACTGAGTGGTAGATAAGGGACTAACAGGTGAAGAAAAGTTCTGTCCGTTAAAATAGTTTAGGAATACAAATAGGAATCAGCTATATAAGTAGCATCCCTACACTCTGAAACTAGCACATCTCGAATACAGAAATGGGTCACTCATCAACATGGGAATTTGAGACACCACATCTGACCCTGTGTGCACAGGCTTTTCCAATCCCTGCACAGTGGATAACCTGTTAAAAATAGTGTGGAGGCATATCAGGGAAGTTTGCTTCATGGGAATATCTACAGGTTGTGGTGGAAACATTAAAAAAAAAAAATCTTTAGTTAGGGTTAATCACATCGAAACAACAAGAAGATATTTGATATTTTTAACTCGATGCTGAACCTTACTGTAAACCAAGGTCCATAGTTGAAGTTTAATTGGACATATTTTAGTCATTTTTGAACAATGTTTACAGCAATAAATCTAGTTTCCTTTGAAAATGTGTCCCAATCCAGGAAGTACCAAATTCTGAAGTTTCTTTAAAAAAAATAGACTACTGGAGGCAGGTTGCAAAAGGGAGCAATGTCGCATTAATTCCAAATGTTAAAAAGACAAATTTACAACAAAAATAATCATATTTCGTCTGGGTTCAGCGATCTTTTTATAGTTACAGCAGGGATCTGTTGCAGCCACTCCTCCAGCTTGGGGGTTACTGCCCCGAGTGCTCCAATTACCACAGGCACCACTGTCACCTTCACTTTCCAGGCTTTCTCCAGTTCTTCTCTGAGTCCCTGGAATTTCTTCAAGGGACTCCTGATGTTCCCATCGCTTGGCACTGCCACATCCACCACAATGGCTTTCCTCTGTTCTTTATCCACCACTACAATGTCTGGTTGGTTCTCCATTACCATCCTGTCAGTTCAGATCTGGAAGTCCCACAGGATCTTTGCCCTTACATTCTCTACCACCTTCTGAGGCCTTTCCCATTTTGACGTTGGGGTTTCCAGTTCGTATTCTGCACGTTTCTGTATATTATACTAATGGTTTTAGCTACCTCTTTGCACAGCCTTTCACCTTGGGTCTCATCTGGTGTGGTAGATCTGAGCCTCTATCGCTCTGGTGCAAACATATTTATGTTTTGAACAACACGCTTTCTCCATTACTTTGTGCACAAAGTAAAAAACAGGTGACATTTGTGTTTTGAGCCTTTAAAAGCCAATTCGTTCGGAAGTTATCAGAAACTAAACATTTTAACCCAATAGCAAAAATGATGAACAAGCAACGGATAAAGAACTTATTCAAAACACGAATAAATATTTAACTAAGAAGAAAATGGAAACTGCAATGCCAAAACTACCAAGCAGATTCTGGTCTTTTGGGTCATTTTCCAAACTCCTGTCACCAATGAAATCTCTCCTCTCCTAAAGGAACCTACACTTACTACCTGTCTATCTCAGAATAAACTTAAAATCCTTCTTACTTTAAAAATTCTTCATAAACCCCCCAATCTCTCTGATTCCATCCATCCATCTTCCTCCGCTTATCCGGGACCAAGTCGTGGGGGCAGCAGTCTGAGCAAAGATGCCCAGACTTCCCTCGCCCCAGCTGCTTCCTCCAGCTCCTCTGGGGGGACCCCGAGGCGTTCCCAGGCCCGCCGGGAGACGTAGTCTCTCCAGCATGTCCCGGGTCTTGGCGGGGGTCCCCCTGATTACTCCAGTTTTATCTATTATAAATTATATAATTATATTATTTTATCTACTATAAGATGATTCTGAAATTCTCCCCTCTTCACTTCATGTGCTCGACTTACAGGGTGAAGACCATTCAGCATATCTGGAAGTGTCCACCACTTTACCTCTGTAGCAAAAATTGCCAACCAGTGTTTAAATTATTTTTTGAAAACATAATATTCCAATATATTTGAACACAATGTCATTGTTTGTCTGTCTTTTACTAATAAACTTGTAAGGATACCTTGGTTCTTATGAAAGGTGCCCAAGCGTTAGTTTCTAGTTTTATATTTCCTAAAAAATGTCACATATTGCTTAAACTTCACAAGCTGCTCGTGCTACAAGTAAAATATTGTATCTGCAAATGAATGCAAAGCTTTCTGTCTCCGTTTTCCTGCATTTTTATTCAACTAGAAGTGTCAGTATTTAAATGAGAATGAATGTACCCCCGATTTTTAGAAACACTGCAGTGTCCCGGCCACTATTGCAGCCGCCTCTTCCACTTATTTCTAAATAATTTGGAGCCTCGCTCCAATATGACAATGCAAATTACAACTTCGGTTCTCATATCAGTGTGCTAATGATGTAGTGTTTGATGCTCATTCACTGCGAGTCGCCTAAAAGAAACCCAACAACAGTAATGTTCCCCATCGTCAGATGTTGCTGCAATAAAATTGTTTCCTACAACCTTCCAATTTTGGAAGTTTGAAGGATAAACAAGGCTCCTTAGCTTCCACTTTAGATCCACAGGAAGGGGAAACAACTATGTAGCTATACTTCTTGACCCCTGAAGTTATTACAGTTGGATATTTTTATTGTTGATTGTATTTTTTTTATTATTTAAGCCAATCATCTTGTTAATTGAATAAATAAAATGTTTAAGCTCATTTCCTAGAAGAAGACTATGATCCCAAAGAGAATTGTCTATTTCATGTGAGTTGCCTTGAGAAAGTACATTGGTCTAAGGTTTGTGTTGTCAACATCTATAACCTATGGTTCAATAAGACTTTTTGGTGAAGCAATTTATCACCCATCAACAACAAAGGGCATAGTCACAACTGGCTTCACAGGCTGTGTAGATTCTGGCTGTCTGCGGGAGAAAATGGGAAAACCTGTATGGGGCACGCAGGTGTAGAGACAAAATGTTGATGCACTTTCCTTTTCTACGAACATGCTGCAGGGGACAGACCGTAATGAACACTTGAACCACATTTTAGGGAAGGTAAGGGTGAAGTTTTTTGCTTTGGCAACTTTTGGGCATCCTACGGGTACTTGGGTATCTCCTGAACACCGAGCAAGAGCGTACACCTAACCAATGACGCAAGTTCACCGTAGAACATTATTACAAGGATGTCAAAAGGGCATGCAACTTCCTTTAGCCTAACAAATCCTTCACAAAACACTTACCACATGCTCAACAATGGCATGTTCCATTTTTATAAAATGGCTGTACGAGCCTCAGTGGAACTGCAAGACACGCCTGCTCCCATACATATGTAACCGCACCCGTCTACAACCTTTCATGGGCCAGACAACTGAAAAAGCTGCCACACCGTTACACATCAACCCCCCGTACAGGTGTATGGGGCTCAGAGTTAGGGAACAATTTTTGATCCAGATGCAGACATAAAGTAATAAAGACATACAGTTATTTCTGTTCTAAAAAATGAATCCCAGTAGACAGTTTCTATAAAGTAGGCATCTTTAGTTTTTACAGTTATTACAGATGTCTTTAGGACTGTAAAACCCCTCACTACACACTTTATACACTTTTCTCTGACAGTCATTAACATTTTCACACTGTTCTCTCTTGTTTGAACACATTAAAAAACCTTTGTTGAAAAATGGGTCTACTGAAAAACAGTGAGACCACAAAAAAGTGAACCATGAAATAGCAAGGGACCACTGTGTTTAGTGGTTTACGACGTGCGTGTAAAAGCAGCATCTGCTGGCTGTCCACCCACTGCTCACAGGTCAACTTGCAGTCTTTATTCCGCAATATCCCCCAGATGGAAAGACCCAGACACCAATGACCCAACTCAAACTTTGGTACGTCTCTTCCTTTCCAGATTAAAAATAAATAAATAAAAACCAAGGTCAGAAAGCCGTTGTGACACTCATGCAACAAGGAAGTTAGCTTCAAACCTATCCTCTCACCCCCCCCGCGATTGCTACTCTTAAATCCTTTACTTGTCAGAGCTGCCAAGAGCTTGCCAAGCCTTTACGCCACTTCAAAAGCGGCCATCTTTGAAGATGCAGTAGCATTTTCGCACTGAAGGGCTACTTTATCCGACAGTAGTAAACCATCACAGCAGCAGCATAAGAGTGTTAAATTTTAAGGCATAGATTATAATGAGGTGCAGAGTGGTTTAGGAGGAGGGAGGAAAACACTGGTTCATGTAAGCCACAAGGACACAGTAAAGAAAACCAAAATAATTTGAGAGTTTTGGAATAGAGAATTGGACATTTCTTGAGCAATGCTGTTGTAAAACATGTGGTGAAAGTGAGGCGCATGGTAATTGAGTTCAAATCCGGCCACCTCTGAGGTTGGGTGCCCTTTACATCGCAAAAGGATGGAGGGCAAACGGTCGCCTCCTGTCCCAGCTCATGTGAGCAGTACTCCTCTTTGCTGTTGGCACGGTGACGCACGCTCGTGCACGTGCGTTTACATCCCTATTTTATCTTTTCTTGGCACAGATCCGCGTACGGGAAAGTGAACGGTGACTGTGACAGCTCTCAGCTTCGCGAGGAGTCACAGAAGCTGAGTGCCAAGTCACAGCCTTTACTCTTTTCCACCTCAACGTCACGCTGTGCGAGGGCTTCCGTGTCACACTGCTAAATAATATATTAGCAGCTATGTGGTGCGAGCAAATGAAAACATGATGTATCTGTCAGCAGCCCTGAGAAGTGAGGAGCTCAGCAATGTTCTGGAACAACACAGGACTCAAGGATTGAATCGTGTGGATATTGTAGACTCTAAAAAACCTAAATTAATTTAAGTTTTTATATTAATATTATTTTATTATTTGTATTGCTTTTTTTTTTTTTAGAAAAAAAACAAAAAATGCAGTTTCTTTTGTTAAACTTTTTTGTCCTAAATTCTTGCAACTATGGAGTCTGAGCCTCTGTTTATTTTACTATTTATTTTAATTTACCCACTTTTAAAAGTCACTTCTTCTCTTTCATATCAGGAATGTTTTACGTATTGCCACCACTTGGTACTTTAATGGAAAAAAAAGTTTTAAAAAATAGGTCAATAATCCCATCCTGTTGTAACTCAAACACATAATAAAAAAAATCTAAAATATAAAGTTATTTAGGATTATTTGACCATAAATCTATATAAAGCAATATAGATTGTGTTAGTGTTTTCATGTATTTTATATTTTAGAAAAACATTTGTGTTTGAAGAGCATTTAAACGATAAACTAAAATCAATAATAGTAATAATAATAAAATCCTCTGTTTGGATGTCTTTTCCTTTTTTTAAGAAATAATGGTTAATTCCTAATTTTTTGAAAAGAAAAATGTTAATTATGCTTAATTTTACTCACCATTAATTGATTTATAGAATTTAGACGTGCAACAACATTTGCAATTCTAAAAAACTATTTTTTAGGGTGTATAAAAGCTCTAATTCATGAAAAACATGAGAATATAATCTAAAAAAAAATCTGTTTTGATGGATTGGTGTGGTAGAGTTAACAGTCAATAAATTCCAACAGAAAAAAATGTGTTTCAAAACAAAAAGTGTTTTCAACAATGTCAGTTTTTAAATTGCAAACTCAAGGTACCAACTGTAATTGCTGTGGTAATGAGGCATAACTTTTTTTGTCATTTGTGATTTTTTTTTGCTGAAAAGAAATGGTCTTACTTTGAAAACAACTACAAAACAGATCTAGCCAGTTCTTGTACAAACACAACATTCCATCTTCCATCCATACAAGAAATTTGGAAAATGTCAGAAAAGGCAAGCAGAAAATAAAAATAAACTTATTTTGTGAAAGCAGAACATTCTGGCATCATTAAAATCACAGAAACCTGGTTTTGGGACATTCGGTTCTTTTCTCTCTAATATCAGAAACTGGAAGCAGTGGACCCAAAATGGAGGAGACCAGGCTTGGTGGCAGAAATGTAAATAAACTTAAAGCATAACAAAAGTATGAACAGAGGGAAGAAAAAGACAAACAGCAGATGATCTGACAAAAGACGAATAGAAAAACCAAGCAATACAGCACAGAGAATGGTTGACTAGTGGAGAATCAGAAACTTAAACCCGAAGTGACTGAAGAGGTGGAGGGAAAGAAACCCCAAAAAACAGAACAAAGGAAAATCAAACTGTATTGAAGGGCAACGCTGAAATTAGATCTGCTTTAAAAAACTATACTAGAGGAAAAAAACACATCTTCTATTCTAGGCTTGTAAAGCAAAACTGCGCTTTAACTTGTTGGTTATAGAAAGACCTAAAGGAGCCAAATGAGTCTCTGCAGAAGCCTGTTTTGGATGAAGGCGCTTGAAACATCATCCGTCGGGACGCCCTTTTGCAGTCATTACCTCGTGGTGGATGTGGTTTTACGCTTGTTCTCCTTTGTGGGGGGGTTGAGGGGAAACGATGTGTGGTTCCAGTGGCTTCTAAATGGCTCCCGTTCTGCCTTTACCGGATTTCGACCGTTTTCAAAACCCCCTTTTGAAGGTACTTCTCATCCATTCCCATGAGCTTGATCAATTTTAATGACACATTGTCTTTTTTTATTTTATTATTTTTTTTAATTATCTCACATTGATGCGATGGAGCATTCAGGCCACCAAAAATAATGAATAAATAATGAAAGGAAAAAAAAGTACAAAAATAGAATTACGAGAACAAAAGTCATCATTTTACAGGAATAAAGACGTAGAACGTTGAGTAAAAATGTCAATATTTTAGGGGGGATAAAGTCGTAGTCTTATGGGAAAGGAGTCAACATTTTTCAAGGTATCAGCGAAAAATAAAAAAGAAATTATTCATTTTACAAGAGTAAAGTTGTGAAATCATGAGTAAAAAAGTCAAAAGTATTTTAAACAAAGTTATAAGTTAAAATTTTATAAGAGTAAAGTCATTTATTTGTGCGGCAAAGGCGAATGGAAACAGCGAAATTATTGTTATTGTAAATATGAAAATATTGAAAAAGAATTTGCAGGCATTAGGTCTTCTTTAGAAGAAGATTTTGTATAGTATAGTTGGAGAGGTGAAAAACATGCATTAGCTATAGGACATGGTTTCCTATGAAAAACGAATGCCTTATGGCATCACCATAGAGTACGATGATGGATTTAATTGAACCGTAAATTAGGGAGAAGCTCAAACAACCAACTCTATTTTCGTACAAGTATGGCTTTGACCTTGTAAAATGACAACACTTTTCTCATAAATGTATGACTTCATCCTTAGAAATTACAGTATTTTTATCCTAAGACTTCTCTTTTTTTTTTCCAAATGATTTTATGGCTTTACTCTCGTCAAAAAAAAAAAAAAAAATTCCCATAGTTTTTTGTCTATTCTCATATAATGTTGATTTTTTCTCATGATTGTATGAGTAGCCCTATTCCAGTAATTTTTTTTTCTTCATGTTTTACGACTTTTCTTGTAAAAATTTGACTTTTTTTCTCATAATTCTACAGTTTTAGTTTTGCATAATTATAATATTTCTAATAGTTTAACGACTTTGTTCTCATTAAATTTCAACCTTTTTCACTTAATGATATGATTTTATTCTAGTAAAATCTCCCTTTTTTCCTCATAATTATATGACTTTGCTGATAAAATCTTTTTTTTTTTTTTTTTTGTATTATTGTGGCCCTAATACTCTGTCAGACAATGCCATACATATCTTAAAATTAATTTAAACCAATCGTCCAAACCATCTATCTTTACCAACCTTTAGGAAACTCATAACACAGGCTGGAACAGTACGGAGTATATTAGGAATTTAAAGAAAGAGTTGCTTTATGGTATTATATTTGTAATTTCATACGTAATGACGTTTGAAGATAGGAGTAAAACCAAAATGGTCTCAAATTAAAACCACTGTCAAACTGAGTAAAATAAAGCAATGAACTATACTTAAGCTTGTGGAAGTAATATAAGGTTGTAGTGGCTGGAAAACCCAATTACCTTTTTTTTTGTATACTCCTTTTTAACAGATTTTCCTTTCATAAAGCACTCCCTGCAAGACATTTTTATTGATAAAGGAGGAGGGAAAACTGTTTAAGTATATCAACTTTTAGCTTTTCAGCTGATGACCTGATTTCACAGAAAGCAGAATCCAAAGTGTGGTGCTTCCATAGGCTTTCAATGCCTCACTGGATGATTCATAACTGGAATTTTCTTGCGCCATGAAAGTGTAATGTTTGTGCCCATCCACAGCCTTAATTACATCCACATCCCTCAAAACATCCCTGCAGCCATCCGCTTCTGCACCCACTTTGTTGGGAGCCCATGGCATGCATTAAAGCAGGAGCGAGTGCCTGAAAATGCTGCTGAAAATATGCAATAGGTGGAAGGAGAAAGGGTCGGAAATGTCGACATACTCTGCGTGGCAGTACTTTGTTTTTGCCACTTCCTGTGACTCCACATTATTTTTAGCTTAACGTTGTTTTTTTCAGGGTGATCTTTAGAACACTTTTGTCCCTTTGCAAGTCGTGCTGGGCAGGTCAAAGAAGCGCAGTGCTGTCCATTTGAATTGCATCTGATTATTTCATAACGCCTTTAGCTTTTCTCTAAAACTTCACGTCTTCTTGTTTGTGTTAATCTAAAACTGTCATTCACCCTCCACAGCCTAGTAAAAGACTTATATTTTAAAAGACCCTTTTCGCTAAAAAAAATAGTGTTTTTGGTGTTTTTCAACATGTTATATAGTGAGTGTTACATAAAGTAAATGAAGCTCAAATTTGCATTTCTTAGTATTCCTTCATTCATACTGTTGTGAATCAAGAGCAGACGACAAAGTCTCTTTACAAAAACTTCTATTTGTCTTGTGGAAAATAAAGAGAGAGAGCTCACAGCTACTGGGGCGGAAAAGGGGCGGGGTTTGTCCTGCGCTAACGCTTCAACAGGTGAGCAAACAGATAAGAGCTAAAGGCCTCTTGTGTTAGATATATTTTACGAATACAACAGGGGGTTATGAATCTTCTGGGTGTATATTTGAATAAACCCCTTTTGTAATGTATGCTTACGACTTTTTCCAACTTGACTATATTTGTATCACTTTTTTGTTGGATCGGACAGGAAAGAAGAAGAGGAGAGAAGAAGAGAGAGGGATGTTAGACGGGGGGGGGGGGGGGGGGGCACAAAAGAAAGGGGAGGGAGCAAAAAAGGGGGGTTAGAGAAATAAGTAGATGAAATTAGAAGTGAGGAGGTTAGAATCTTCCATCAGCAAGTTGCAGGAAGTTTATGATCGTTACTGTCAGGTATAAATGTTGGTCTAAAAGGGGCGGGGCCTGTCCACACACACACACTCAAAACCTGTTGGCTCCAAAAATGATTACTTACAAACATCTCAACATGTACACAACACAACTACAGTTCACACACACACACTTATGCATACAAACCATCACGTGGAAAGCATTTCATTCCGCAGTCACACATACTATTTGTGCAAAGCTGAGCTGACACCTGTGCTTGAGTGGGTGTTTAAGTTCAGCTGAGGTATATGATGGAATATGAAAGAAAAGGGGGAGAGTGCCTGGTCAGTGCCCGGAGTGCACGGTGTAGCACAGTGGTCCCCAACCACCGGGCTGCGGACCGGTACCGGGCCGCGGGAAATTTTTGCACCGGGACGCACAGAAAGAAAAAATAATTTCCATTTTATTGTTTTTTTTTTCCGACAAAAACGTTTTATTGTGAAAAGTGACCGGATTCACTTTGTTACATGTGTCACACTTAACGCACGTCAAAGTCGCGACACCAAACATCAGGTGATACACCCCACTAAAATTAAACCCAAACAACCAAAATGAGCAAAAAACAAACTTCTTTAGAAAGTTGCTTTGACAAGGGGAAAATTATAATTGTTATTGTTATTATTATTATTACTAAAGAGAAAATACCACCCCCGGTCCACGTTAAATCTGTCTTGCGTTGCACCTCAAACACACCCCCCCCCCCGGTCCGCGGTAAACGTGCCTTGCGTTGTACCGGTCCATGGTGACTAAAAGGTTGGGGACCACTGGTGTAGCAGATAGAGGAAATCCGCCCCGGGGGGCAATTATGTCCGCCACCCAGACCAGGGCCAGCAGGACTGCCACAGGGGCCCCCAACACCAGAGGGCAGGGAGGCACAGGAGCACAGAGGTCACCCCAGCCAGAAAAATTACACCCCACCGCTGAGCATGCCTGGGGGTCCATGGGGGTGCCCTTACTTTTTCTACGTATATTCAAGTTTGACCAACTTTCATCCGAGCAAGATGCGCAAAATGTACGCACCACACAGCGCCTTTGGGTGACGTCCATGGTTTGAACATGATGCCTTTTACAATTGTGTGTAAAAGTTTTGCCAAAAAGCATAAAAAGTCATTTAATTTAAAGTGGGCACTAGAAAATGATAAATAACTTCAAGTAAGTTGGAAGAAAAGTATTTGAGAGATTTAACAGGATAAATGAAAAGAATAGAATCCTTTATTGTCGTCCTATAGGGAGTACAAGAAATTCAAGGTGGCCATCATGTCAAGGTGCTTTTGGAAGCAAAAGAGAGATAAAAGCAACACAAAATCAGTACAAATATGTACACAGTATATACACTTATAAAGCCAAAGCATTTTCCACCTGTAAACAAATATATCTTGGAATCATTGACATTGAGTTTTCATGGCACTTGAGCCCAAAGACTTTTTTTTTCTTTCTGACTTTTTGAGGCTGAAGTGACGACTTGGAAAAACATTCAGCGTTGCAGCCGAACACTCCTACTGATGCCTCAGAGTTAGACCCTGTACAATCCTAAACCTGTTTAAAGAGTGTTAAACCCAAGGGTTGCTGGTTTCCACGCTCAGGTTAGATTCAAAGAAAAGCTTCTGACTGTGTTTCATTATCTAAGAAACTCGCACAGATCTCTGCCCACCTAGCTCCAGTTAATTGGCACAGCTCTGATAAGCTGGCGACAGACTTTTGAAGACACAACCTCTTTCTGTCACACAATAATGAACCGTCATTTATGGTGCAGATTTCTCATTTCGTTTCATAATGTTTGTTTCGGTTTCTCTTTTCCTCGTTTTTATGCAGCTAATCTTTACATTTTCAGCAGTTTTAGGAGGAATGACCTCACAGCAAAATGTTCCCATCACTGTAAACACTAAGTACCTGACAGTCTACGCTTTAATCTTGAATTTAACAATTGTTTGGTTTAAATTTCACTAAAACTTGATCAACTTTGCTTTGAACTGTTGGCAGTATACAGTGAAGTGCAGTGTCAAGAATTTTTAATGATCATTTCCAGGTCGACGTACAGTAACGGTTGCCTCTTCAAGGCCACCACTAATGCATGACACCCTTGTCCTGTTGGCAATGCATTTCTGCTTGCTATTGAGGTCCAAAATTGACTGTATATGAGAACTGGACTGAGTCGGTGTGAAATCACCCACAGAAATTCTGTCACCATTTTATTCCCACAATATGGACACTGCCATGTTGGAACCAGATGACATCAGTAAGCAGTGATTGTCCAAGTTAGTCAACATTTTTATGGCAACAAATCTCGTAAATCAAGAGTTAGCTTGTTGGAAGTCCACACCCTTAACACTTAA
Source organism: Oryzias curvinotus (assembly GCA_023969325.1). NCBI lineage: Eukaryota > Metazoa > Chordata > Actinopteri > Beloniformes > Adrianichthyidae > Oryzias > Oryzias curvinotus. The sequence goes on along the minus strand of CM043707.1, from coordinate 7,252,369 downwards.
AAGCGGGCTACTGAAAAACTGTCAAACATTTTAAACGTACATCGCACGACCACATACTTTTATTGAAGCATCTGATTGGTCCGTTTATAACTTGAATAACTTGCACTCCAGAAAAACCATGAAAAAAAAGAGAATTATCAAAAACATAAAAAAATGTGGATTGTGATTCTGATCAATAGACTGACTGACTGAGTAATAGCTGTTAATTTCTTTATAGAAGTCTAGGGGATTTTGGCTTTTTGTAGCCAGCAGGTACTTCATGTTTGGAACGTGAAAGGGGAGAGGCCACTCAGTCCACATCTACTATACAGTAAATGGCTGCAAACCATCAGAACCTTTTATAAACTGTGGCAGAGCTAGAACATTTGATTTAAAAGGCCAAGAGAGGGGCATATTTGGAAGGGTGGAAAATAGGAACAGCAGAGTGGAAGGCCGTTACAAATGAAATACATATTTCAAACTGTTTTTTTTTTAAGAGTCATCATGGCCCACAACAGCAGTCAGTGAGTGTAGGGACCATATTATTTCACAGTTGGAAAAATGTCTGCATCTTTGAGGGAAATATTGCCCCCCCGCCACGTGCACGAAAAAGTCACCAAAAATGTGCACACACCTAGCACCCGCTGAAAATCAATGTTCGGCATAGTGATGAAATCACAGCAAGCGATACTATAAAAACAATGAATGGGCTCATTCATTTCTCCTACATTTTATCCTCATCTAGTGTTTAGCTATAGACTTAAAATGGTAGCCATACTTTCTTGGGGTAGCAGCTAACCGTAAATGGAGCCAAAAAATACTTTTACTTCCAGATACCAACGAAAACTTGTCCTAAGGATATTTAATCTATCGTCCTGTAACTTCTACAGCATCAATAGCAAGTTACTGTGGAAAACATTTTGCAAGTAGAAGTTGTAGATTTTAAACAGCGTGAGCGTGGCGAGTTTGCAACTGTTGCGATCTTAGCTAGCTCGCACATTTTTTTTCCGGAATGTTGTAAAAGAGGTATCTATCAATTATGTGGCTCAAGCAAAATGCAAACATATAACATACAATATGAAAGTGTTAAAATTGTGGATGCGGTAAATAAAAACCTGTCGCAAAAAAATCTGACTCAGCTACAAAATGAAATTTGGGGAGAAACTTTTACAATTCACTAACGAAACCAATATACACTTGTCGGGGATAGCCAAAGGAAGTTTTGAAATCATCATTGGATGGCCACATGACCTACGGTCAAAATCTAAGACTTATTGATTTTCACAGATCTTTGCAGACTTGACTATACCTTCTGAATGTAAGGAAGTATAATGTTTTTCCAAAACTATACATAGTGATTAATATGTTACTGGGGTTCAAATTTGATAAAAGACTGGACAAACATTCACTGATTCATAATGTTGAAACTTTTCAAAAAAAGGGGTATAAATAACCTCTTTATTCTAAGTGTGATTACAGCTTCCCTCTCAGACCCTCTGGTGGTCTCAATCAAGATGAAGGAACTGCCTTACATCAGCATAGGTGATGTAAAGCTATGCTTCTATGTGCAACTGATTGTTAGAAACAACAGAAAAATGGCCGATTTGTAGCTGTTCCGCCTGTTAATTTGAACCATTTTTATTAAACACACAAAAAAGAAAAATAGCATAGGTTTTTTTTTTTCTTTTCAAATTATGCATTACATGTGTGTGTTTTCTCCTAAATACTTATTTTCTCCCCAAACCATCAGACACTGCTAAGGTGTCGATGGATGATGCCGCTGATTCAAGCCAATGCCACACTGAAAGACTGAAGTGCCTCTTCAGAAGCTCTAAGGGACTTCTTATCTCTCAAAGTGTTTTTTTTTTCCCCCACCATCAGCACTTCTCACTCACGTTCCCAGCAACCCCTGTTGCCAAGTTTAATTTTAAACCTGCTGTTTACTGTACAACAGGCCTCTACACACTTATTTCAATAACAAAGGCATAAGTGTTGCTGTACGGCGTGTAGGAGGACTACTAGAGTGGTTGAAAAATGGGACATAAATGGGTGCATAAGCGCCGCAGAGATCGGGCTATTGTTTCTACCTCTAAATATACAGCATTCAGCTTCCTGTAGCTGCTCACAGAAGCCCTGGGAGAGACACAGGGAATGACATAACAAGCACTTGGAGAGGCAAATGTCGCCCTGCTGGTGTCTTGAGCTTTGGATGCCCTCTTGCTGTCAGTTAGTAAACTGCAACATAAAATTGGGTGTACTCATAAAATGTGTGTAGATTTGTGACATTATTTTGAGATCTGGGTTTAGTTTTCTTTTCTTAAATTAGTAAAGATTCTTTTCTGCATTGACCACTTTTGATGACATCCATCTAAAACCTTTTCTAACATCTTTTCATGTCATCTGAGATAAAGACCTGGTTGTAGTCCTTGGTTCTACCACATGATAGCACACGACGTACAGGGAACAAAGAACAGACCTTAGTGCGCACCGGTTCCCTACATAAGCATTCATGGATCCACCTTACCTGATTTATCTGCTAAGGGAAGCTTTTACATTCCCATATTCAAAGGTCAATGTTATGGTCTTTTTATGGCCAGACTCAGTCTTTTCTTTGCGTTTTGTAACTCAATTGAACCTTTTTAAAAGAAACTGGACTGATGCGGATTTTAAATTTCAAGGTCTCCTTTATTTTTCAAGCTGTAGATTTACAGCCAGTCTGCCATTCAAACCAGTAATGACTTTGGCTAAATTCTGTGACCAATCCAGAGCCAGTTCTTTGGTGTGTAAAAGCAATATGAAGGCCACCTCTGCCACATGAATCGCCTTAGAAATAGTTTTCCAATCAAAACGTAAAGACCAATGCTGGAGCTTGAGGCTTTCAAGCTTCAAAATAAAATAAAAAAAAGTGTTTAAAGATGCTTCTAAAACCATAGGGAAGAATTTATGGCAAAGCAACTGATATTTTCGGTCAGAAGAGGTGTAGGGATTTCACTTACAAATGAAGGTAAAAACAGTGTGCGTGTGTCTGTATGTGTGCAGGCACACATGTGATGTGCACACCAGGTGCGTTCAAAACGTAGGTTTTTGTATACATTTTTGTACACTGGTTTTGTCGTTACCTAATACTAGTTAATGTACACACAGTTGGAAGAGGCTTGGTGCGGAATGTCAAAGTGGAGCAAATTTTGTGAATCTTGCTTGAGGTTTTTCCTTTCACAGCTCTATTCCAACGTATGGAAGACTTGGTGTCTTAAAATTTCGGCTGGACACAAATGGCAAATTAATAATTTCTCCTCCATGATCAAGTTTCCAATGGTTGGCATTTTGAAAAGGACGCTACTTTCTTCCAAATCTGATCCCCTGAGTGGTCAAAGTTAAACTGTTTTAACTTATTTCGCGCAATCGATGGTGGCTCGTTTTGTACGTAGAGCCCAAAAAACAGACTTAAAAACTTACAATGTGTGAACACGAAAGTTTTGAACGTAGAAGCCTGAAATGCCCATATATTGGGCATTTACATAGTCTTTTATTCAATCGAACAAGCGTTTCCAAGCCTAGAGTGAGTAGCATGAGTGAGAGAAAACATCCGCCGTGATCTTCCTTGGTCTTATACGTACATGTCATGTGTATTGAAAGAAGGTTGATTGAGATATGAAACACTATCAGTAGTTAGCAAATATATTGGGTTGGTACGCTTATAAATGAGACTCTGAAGGAATCAGCCAGCCAAAAAAACTGACACCTGTGGGTCACTGCCATTTACGGTTAGCTGCTACCCCAAGAAAGTATGGCTACCATTTTAAGTCTATAGCTAAACACTAGATGAGGATAAAATGTAGGAGAAAGCTAAACCTCCAAAATATCTAACTAATCTACATCCATACTTTTTGTGTTTTGGATTTTAAGAAGAAAAGAAAGCAAAATACAAAAATAGCAGAACATTTGTGAAGAGAAAGAAACTTCCGATCTCCATCTACTAATCATCTCTTAGCCAGTTAGTTACTTTGCCAGGACGGAAGTACGTTTTATAAACCCATTTTATTTAAAGATCCCTGGATTTGCTCTGCGATTACCAAATCATTTGTCGATCATTTTATGTTATGTCCATTTTATTTTTTAACTCTAGGCTGTTATTTTCCGCCCACTTGCAACCTGGCAGCAACCTCTCGTGACATTGTACAAAGAACAAGAGTGTGTCGAATCAAAACAGCAAGTGAAGAGATGTGAGGTATCAGAAACAGAAACAAACGAAAGATGGTGAAAGGGGTTTCAAAATAAAGTAAAAATAAAAACAGTCTGATGCAAGGTCAGTTTCTGATTTTCTGACATTGTTGTTATGGTGATGCGGTGTTGTCCTGCTTCTATGTGTCGCCATTTTCGTCAGGGTTATTTTTTTTTTTTATTCCTTTGTAATAGCCACTACATGTTGGAGGAAAAAACACCATAAATGCTACTCTTTGGTATCTCATGGATGTTCATAATACTGCTGTTTGCCAGATGAGGTTTTTTCCACTTTCCGAACAAAAGGTCAACTGCACAGAGATCCAATTAATGTTTGCAGCTCAGATTTGTTCAAAGGATTCTGATCAAATTAAATAATTTGTATGAAGTCATGTTTGTCCAGCTGATCATTTCAATCTTTAATTTGTTTATCAAAATGTCAAAATGTCCCCAACCAGGGCCACAGAGCCCCCCCCAAAAAAACACAACTGACATTTTGTGCATTTTATTTATAATCTGATTCTGAAAGAAGTTTTATTTTGAGAAAGAACTGAATCGTCAAGTCGCTCAGTCAGATGTTGAAAATTCATCCCATACATTTTTAGAATGGCTAGTAAAGTTAACAAAAAACAAACGTATTTGAAAAATTTCTCTTGGCAGAAAAGGAAATGTTAAGAAGAGCCTTTGACTTCAAAATGAAAGAAAACTGCATTTAACAGACCAAAAACAGGAGTTTTTAACTCTTTGTGTGGACTTTTTGCAACAGGCATATATAGCAAATGGCTCTCTAATGCTACGAGGATGCTGATAGTAATGAGTGCAGGGAAAATCAATATTACATTTTAATGCCTCCCACACAAAATCTAGAGTACGAATACAGTTCAAAGCAGCTACAGATATTTTGGGATGAAAAGAAACTTTACCTTCAAAATTTTCAAGATACTGCAAGTAAATAAAATTATAATAATATTGGATTCCCACTTCAGCCTCGTTCAGGCCGGTCCATGAAAACACTGTCCGACATTAAACTGGTCCATAGCCTAAAAAAGGTTGGGGGCCACAGCTCCAAAAGATTTTTTTTTTTTGGTAATATTTGCTTGGATGTGTCCCCTCTGGAAAAATCTGGAAAGGAGAAGTCAACCAGATCCGACATGTCCAGCCACACTCGTCCCCAGGTCGTCTGTTCAGCCCAGTACGACTCACATGCGGTGATAAGTGAAATGAATAAAACTGGCATTTCAGTGCCGCATAGCCTTGTGACAAGTGACCGATGCTCAGCCCGGAACTCAGCGTTAGTGTGACGTCTTGGCCACCTAAACTGTTCGCAGCAGGTTGGGTTGTTATTGATTATCACTTTCAATTGAAAATATGCTGGAAAGCCTTTAAAGAAATACGCTAAACATGAAAGGCTGGTTCTGTTTATGCTCGACGTGACCAAAAGTTTAAAAATAACTGCTCAAACATATGTTCCTCCAGGCTGAAGGATTTAATGACTCACCCCAGAAGACAAGCAACAGATAAGGACACCCCCCCCCCCTCGCACTTCTTACCAAAGCTTAGGATCATTTGCTCCACATTGCAGCGCAGTGTCGATGATTTTTCAATTTCCCCATTCCTCCTGGGTTTGCAGAAACATATTGAGACTTCCTACCTGAGTAATAGCTTTCTTTGACTGTCAATGTAGCTTCTGGTTACAATTTACCACCGCTGCTATCTTCAGAAAGCACTACGGATACACGCGTGTCAACAGCTTTGTCAGAGCGGTGACGGCCATGACTGTGGATGAGTGGACAAACATGCAGTGCAGAGGAGCTTGGGTTGTTAAAGTTGAGAAATTTTGGTTTCAGTCACTAACAGCTTTTTTTTTTTTTTTTTTTTTTTTTTTTGTTGCTTTGTCTGAACCAGTGCACATGCTGGCTTCAATAATATTTTACTGTATAATTTCCAACATAAATGACCTGCGGGGCTCCAGGTGTCATTACAAACATACTTTGGCGGCATGTGTTTTATTGCCACAGTTAATTTTATGAGGCCCGTTAAGCTAAGTGGAGTTGTATGCTGCCAGCAATCATGCTGCTTGAATCAGTGGTTTATTAACACCCAAACTTCCCCCACCCGCTCAAAAAAAGGCGGAGATGGTAGCCGTCCTTAGGGAACATGGAGAACCAAACTTCACTCACTGTCATTTGTGCCATGCTGCTTTTCCGAAAAACAAAATGTGAGGGTGGGAGTGATTGGTGTTTTTCAGTGAGCTCCCTCCTGTCACACAACTGCAATAGTCTGTAAGGAAAATTTAGACGGCCTGGAAAATGGCCCCCATATTTCATGAGAGTGGCATCTGGTACACAGAGGATAAATTAATTTGCGTTTACACCTGAATTTGTTTGGCTTGCTGTCATTTAAGAGTCTAAACTGCTAAACCTGATCAAACCTGGATACATCATGCAGTTCAACAGCTGCATTCCCCAAACTGAGTACTGACCTTAGACTGGACCATTGGCTCCTCCTTTCCGTTCTAAACAGAAAATACCCCCAAGTTTGAAGAAGCCAAAATCCAATAAACTTGTATTGAGAAATAAACAGCTATTAGTCAATAGTGTTATCAGAATAACCATTCCACATATTTCTTCCACAGTTCGTCATAAACTTAGTTTTTCATAATTTTTCATAATGTTATAAAGATGCCCAAATAAAAGTATGTGGTCTCATGTCCAACGTTCGGAACATTTGATTGACAGATTTTGTGTAGCCAACTTTCAATGAGTTAGGGGTGTGGATTTCCAACAAGCTTACTCCTGATCGGGAGTGGTTGCCATAGAAATGATAACTCGGATAGATTTGGACTGATCACTGCTTACTAACAACATCTGCCTCCAACATGGCATTGTCTATCTTGCGATATTAAGGCGACTAAATTGACTTAATTTGATTGGATCCAGAAGTAAGTCATTTTTACTAGGTAACATCACACTTATTAGGTCCAGTTCTCTAGGGGTGTATTCAGACTGGAAAGGTCTGTTGGTCCAGACCAAGACAGTTTAGTTTGGTCAGGATGGAGTCTTGCATTCATACTGCCGTCTATTGGATAATTCTGTTTGGAACCAAAGCTTGTTAACAAAACCACACGGCTAAATATTTTTTTACTTATTGGCCAGGAATTCCAAGGGTGGGTCAAAGCAATGAGAAGAAGAATAATGGAAGTCCTGCGTTTTGCAGTCCTTCTCGGGATAAACTTTATATTTCACTGACTACTTTTGAATGACTGTATCAACATCAGGAACAACACTTTTTACTGTTGACAGCGGAGGCACGCTGCAAGGCCATTACTTAAGAGCCCACTAAGAATAAGAAGTTACCCTGATAAGTGTTTATAACATATAGATTGTTGGGAAAACAGTGCAAGAAGCAATTTGTATCACGTCATAAGTTGTTTTAAATGAGCCTGCATTCCACCGACCACATTTCAATGAGTGTAATAAAGTTCACAGTGCCTGTAACTATTAACTGACTTCTTGGTTCTTTTGTTATCAGTCACATTCAACTGTTTTTATGTATGTCACACACAACCATCTGATGGCGACTCAACGGAAGACGTCCGTTGGAACATGTCAGGTATGTGGAAACACAACCCATGTCTGATAACAAAAGAACCAAGAAGTCAGCACATTGCAATGAGTTGCTGTCTCTAACTGTTGCTGCACCTTGCTCTGAGTCTCATCGGTTTCTTGTTTTCTGCAACATCTTGTGATACTCTGCTACGGTCCGCTCTGAGCAAGGAGCCTATTCAGACTGAGGAAACGCCGAGCGACCCGGAGCCCAGCTAGACAACAAAACCCATGGACAAAAACTCACACTTAAACCCCAATCTGCCCAGACAGGCAAAGAAAATGGCATCCCACAATTCCTTGCGCTGCCATATGTTATGACATCATAACGCATTGACAGCTTCGCACCAAAGTTACACCAACTTAATTGAATTAAGTTGATTTAAAGTAAAATAGCGATGTCAGACAACTATGTTATTTTTAAGTTGAATGAACTTAAAAAATGATTTATTTCACCAAACTGAATAATTGAGTTAGATCAATGTAAAAAAGTTTATCTTTCCAACTACAGCCCAAATACTCTTTATAGAGAGCAAGTGTGTCCAGTCTGAATACACCCTTAAAGAGTTAATGGACTAGACCAATAATTGATGGTACCCAGTGGAGAGCACATGGTAAAAATGAACCCTGAAGTCAGAAGCATAAACTGATCTGCATTTCTCAAAAGGGAATTGGGTGGGACGACATAAAGTTCATTCATTGGTCAACAGAGCTGCCAAATAAAAGACTTACATTTATATAAAAAAAAAGGCAATTTTTAACCCGAAATCAAATTACCTGACTTATTACAACAACAACATTAGACATTTCAAATAAAATTAAATAAAAATGTGCCAGAAATCAGAATGTAAATTGGTTTATTTCAAGTGTTTTAAGAAATCTATTTTTATTTTAAAGAAAGTGCCGTATTTTTGATTTGTGTTAATGTTATTGTTACTATTATGATGAATATAAATGGACTATTGCTTGCTCAGAGGTTTCCATTACGTCTTTTAAAAACAAAAGACACCCTGTTCCCCAAAGGATCATCTCAAACATAGTAGTAGTAGGTAGTGGAATGTCAGCAGTGGTTAAGAGAAAACACTTTATTTTACCATTTGTGGGCCATTTTAGACAGAAATTCCTAAATCTAACCAACAGAAATTAAATTAGAACTAATAACCGTATTTTTGAAACTGAACTAAAATCGTCCAAACTAGTTTCATTTTCATTTTTCATGTGTAGAGCAAAGAGAGTCCATCCATCCATCAATCCTTGTGTTTACAATTTGTTACTGTCAACTACTGAATCTTGCATCTCTTGCACTTTAACATTCTCATACTAAATGACTTTTGCACCCAATTTATGACTGTTTTAGATCTTGTATATTTTATAACACCAAGTTACTTTGCAGTACTTTAATTTTAAAATTTTGACAATTCCGATCTTATTGATTTATGTTATATTGTTATCCTGTTTTGTCACATGTGTTGCTGACCTTTCGACCAGGTCACCATTGCAAAAGAGATCCTGATCTTTTTGGATTATTTTACTGGTTAAATAAAGGTTATTTAAAAAACACACACACACACACACACACACACACACACACATAAGGCACAATAAAAACCTTTGAATTGATTTGAAATTCTGCTTTATAATTCAGTGTGCCTCAAGTCTGGTTGTGCTTAGTGACCTCCAATTGATTTTCTGTGGCGAACAAAAATCTTTCAAAATAGTTTTAGTTCGACTTTGGATAGGGACTTTTAAACTGTTCGTGAATTAGTTGAATAAAGATTAATTTACGATCTTTTTTTTTAACTTTACAGTTGCTTTTTAAATTTAAAAACTTTTCATTTTTCCTTAACCAGAGAGGTCAAAGAGCCACATGTGGCTTTAGGTTGCAGAGTTTAAGCCGAGCTTCACAACAAAACCCTTTTTTTCAACTCGCTTTTTTTTTTTTGGTCTGCTACTGATTTACAGTGATTTGAATAAAAAAATACTCAGAAATGCAATTTTAAGCATTTTGTTTTTTCCTATACGTCCTTGATCATCAGACAAATGCCACAGGAACATGTTAACATCACCATTTTCATTAGATGAAGTCTTTTAAATACTAGGTGGACACATTTAGCAGCAAACTAGCTGTGAAAACTGCTGGTGGAGGATTTACCATTCACCTTTTTATTTTTGGCTTATTCACCACCTGCAGGACTTTTTCATGAAGTGACTTTGGCTGACATCTGCACCGAACACTTAAACACTTGGCATTAACCCGCAACCCCGGCAATAAAGCACAGACAACCGATGCAAACGCAAAGAGGAGTCACGCCTTTTATCATTGAAACCATTAACACCACGCCAAGCCCAATCAGTCACCTGAGCGTGCGTCCTTCACATCTCCCCCCCGCCGCTCAAGGGTACGTTGCGTCTGTGCATGCCAGGAGGCGTGTGTGCGCTCACAGATGCATACTTGCAGAATATATTTGTCCTCTTCAGCACTTCATTTATCTTACTCGACAGCTGACAGCGCTGCACGTCAGCCGACAAATCTGACAGAGGCCAAAAATGCTGGATGGGAAACGAGCGGCGTGCCGGAGTCCTTGCTTCGGAATGGCTGCTGACCTTTCCTGCAGGGGGAGGAAGGAGATTCCTGCAGCAGTGTGATGGCACGAATTCAACAGCGGCTCCCCAGCGCTGCCATTAATAACGGCAGACAATCTGCCTTGCAGAGACGTGGGAAATGTAGTCATCTGTAGCGCAGTGGTGCGACCAGCTAAATGCTGCTAATTGATATGGACAGCAGGAGGCTCTCAGTGTGTGGGATTAGAAGGTGGCAGGGCGGAGACGGCTTTTCAGGCTGTGATGAGCCTCCTGACTGCGGACCAAGACCAAAAAAAGAAAAAAGGACACAATTAGCTCCTTGTCCAGCTTTTCTCTAGCAGATCCTTCTCCTCTTGTTAATGTAGCTAAGAGGCACATCTGTATTCAACCAAGCCTGTCTATTTTTACCCCTTGTCCGGTGATTGATGTATCCTTTCAGAGTGTGCAGCCCTGTTATCCACAGGGATGAATAAACCACAGATGAGCAGCAATCTGCAGAGAGCAACACACATGTACAAGCGATTACAGTCGCAGAGACACACACGTGTCCGAAAAACAGGCGTACGCGGTCGTCCACACATCTCCCTCTGAGCCCTGCTCATCATTCACTCTGCAGCAGCTCTTCTGTGGGGCCCGCTTCGCTTTCATCTCCTCGCCGTGCGACTTGACACAAGACAGCCACGTGTCCATTCATCTGACATGCTCGGCAGAAGACGGGCAGCCCTGACACGGAGAAGCGGCCGCTCGGCTAACAGGGACAGGCTGGGAGTTCCAGAAGGCCGTTTGTGGCTATTAGGAGCAGGAGTGAGTAATGGAGTTGACGTGCCCCCTTTCTTTGGGTTAAGACACAAACTTGACAGATAAACGCTACGGCTGGTTGTCTGGATGCTGGTCTGTTTCTGTCTCTGTGACAGATTTAATTTTTATGCCTTTTATTTACGGACAATTTATAGGTTACTCACCTTGGGGGGTATTTATGTAGGGATGAGTCCTGAGGAGTTGGTTGGTTGCTTTGGGAGGCAATGCAGTGAGAAATAATATTCCGGAGAGGCAACAGTGCCCTCTTGTGAGCAAAATGCACCCAACAATAGGAAATAAATAAAAAATAGATAGGGATGGATGTTTTCTTGCTCATGAGATGTGAGAAAATTATGTAAACACTCAAAAGAGAGGTTTTGATCCATAAACTCTTTGGGGAGTGCTCCATTTACCCACAGGAGTCAAATCTGTCACCAGCAAACCAGTTGTCAGCTGAGCACCCTTCAAAATCACAGTGTGTGATTGCTGAGCAGAGCGAGCTTTCACACAGGAGGTGGTGCAGCTGGTTCAAGCTGGGTTAAAAGGGAAATTATGGAGTTTGAAGCTTGTGGTGATTCAGCGAGTCTTGCTCATAAATTCAGGGGTGCAAATCAGACCCATCGACCCCTGTCTGGAGTCTTCTGCCATCAGCCAACCAGAACTTTTTTTTTTTTTTTTTTTTGTAGTGCTTCATGTCGTCTTTAGAGCCCCTTTGCTTCTTGACAACTGCTGTCAATTCTCAAGGTTGCTTGGAGGAAATCAGTCATTGAATACAGAACTCCAGAGTAATAGGAGACAAATTCTGTCACATCCCTTCAAGGAAGGCAATTATTTCAGCTCAAGGAAGAATAATTGACAGGTTTAAGTTGGAGGCATGAATTGAACTTAAGTTTAATGTACTTTTTGTTTTAAAAGATAGACAGTATAAAGTGAAGCGCTGGAGGCCCATCCTGACTTTCATGCTGGTTTCTCGAACTGAACAAAGCAAAGAAATGAATGAAACCTGACAAAAATCAGCATACACAAGTCATTTCTGCTTTTAAAGAGCATCCCTTAAAGCGATAAGTCATAAGTTCTACCAGAACTGGACCTAGCAATCATGACATCACCCGTTAAAAAACGGAGCAAATTCAGTCGCCATTTTTTCATCGCCGTGTTGGAGCCAGACGACATCAGGCAAGCACTCGCACCAATCAGGAGTGAGCTTGTTGAAAGTCCACACCCTTACCACAAAAATGTGCCAATCAAACTTTTCAAGTGCTTGACATGAGACATCTGATTGGTCAGTTTATAATAACAGGAAAAAAAAAAATCAAGACAAAAATGAGGACTATCGAGAATTCTGACCAATACAGTGGCTGAGTAATAGCCGTTTGTTTCTCTATAGAAGTCAATAGGATTTTGGCGTCCTGGAACCAGCAGGTACTTCCTGGCAGTGACACCCACTGCTGGTCATCACTGCCATTGCTGGATCAATTACATTTTAATCAACACAACTCTATGTGATTTAATTACGACGGAGTATTAGGGGACCACATCATTTTTATTTTAAAGTAAAGTAATATTACAAGATTTAAAGTTATACATTTTCGACCTTGCTCTCATAAATGTATGACTTTAAATCTTGTAAAAAAAAAAAAAAGTGATGTTTATTCATTGATGGGTGTCTTGCAGGATCTCTGCAGCCCGTTGATGAAGCCGTCGGTATCCCTGCAGCTGTCCACTTCAATCCTTTCTTCCTCCACCAAAGTCTGCAAGTCTGTGTGATGCTTCTATCTGAAGAGGCCCAGTTTTCTACGTTTTTATGCTAATGCAAAAAACTATTTATATTCCTCTTTGTTGATTTGACGGTTCATTTTGATGTATGTAACACTATTGTCATTCCCCTTTAGTGTCACTTGTGCGCATGACAGTTACATGATGAAAGGTCACATATGGACATATGGACCCAGAATAATTAGTTGTCCTCTACACCCCACATGTCTCTGAGCTCCTTATTTTACATATGCATGACTCTGAAACTTCCCGGAAAGGTCTGCTAAACTAACAATAATTTGGTTTTGAGCCGTCAAAAGGTTCAGAATTTCTTTGTCTTTGAAACTTATCTGGAAATTAAGCTTCACAAAATGCCCCGCATCTTTTTATCTTTGAGAACAGCTCTGATAAGAAGACGACTTTGGTGTTTTTTTCCTTGATTTTTGACTTTTTTTTTCTCGTAAATGTAGGATTTTTTTCTTGTAAATTTACGTGTTTCAAAGTTAAATTTACAGCTTTCAAACTCATTTATTTACAAGACAAAATTAATAAATTTAGCTTATGACTTTTGATTTGACAAAAGTCATAATTATACAATGCTGTAATTCAATACCTTTTTTTTTATAACAATCAAAAACTGTATTATTTGGCTATGAAAACCACAACTAGTGATAAAACTGATCAAAGGACCTTGTATTCAAGTGATTTGTTACAAAAACAGCAAATAGAAGCAGTTTTACCTGGAAAACCTAAAGCAGAACCGATAAACGAATTGGATGAATGGATTGTCTCAGTAAAGATCGATTAACCCCATTTTTTTAAATCCAGTTCTTCTCCACACCGTTTGTCATCTTTCATGCTCTAGATAGATCACGACAATTGCTTTGGATTGACTTCTAATCCTCTAATCTACCATTAGGATCAGTTTCTAATTCAAAGTTACCATTAGGTGACCCGTTCTACCTTCTTCAGTCCTTGGAAAAGCAAGAAATAGACAAGACTTTTCCCTGCATGCCGACAGCTAGTAATTGATCTAGTTTGTGCATTTTAAGGCTTGTTGCTATGGCATTTGGCAGCAATTTCCTATGACTCGTGACTGGCGGGCTGTACTTGGAGGTTGTACTTTAATAAAGGAAATGAACACCTGAAAACACAGAGTAATTCCATTGCACTGTACCTTTTTACTTTCACTAAAGTGGATTTTTTTCTAAGGAAAACTCAAATCGTCAGACTAGATGTGTCTAATTCTGTATGTCTAATTATCCCAAGTTTGATACGTCATTGTATGAATGTAATGTTTTTGTGTATTATTTCTGTTTGATTGCTTAAAATAAACCATTTCAAATCAAAATAAAAAATAAGTTCCGGCCGTGTTTTGAGTTAATCTACTGACATGATATATGTCAGTTTATTACTAAAAAAAAAAATTAAAAAATTCTTCAAAGTATTCCCTGTGATCTTTTAGTTATGGTTATACTGTTTTAGGCAAAAATCAAAATACCTGCATCATTTTTTTTAGGACACAGTTTCTGCAGAGCAGCAGGAGTTCATTAGAAATTCACCTCTGAGTTGTGGTGCTCTCCTCCACATCCCGTCATCCATCTGTTCACATGCTCTCCTGCTAGCCTCACAAGCCCACCGTACATTATCGGGGCAACAAAAGTGGCAAGCAATCTTGGAGCTATCCAGCCACACAGTTTGGAGCCAGATACCAGCACGAAAACAAAGACGTAGCTGGATCCATTTGTCTGCAAGTGGATGGATCAGAATAGCGCACAGCAGGGAGCTTGAGGGCTGCACAGCGTATTTGCTCCGTCACAGATTTTTGCAACGGATTCTCAACAATTTGAACAAAGAAATCTACAGAAATGTAATTTTAAGCTTAATTTTCTTAAAATATGCTCTCCATCATCTGAAAAATGCCAAAAGAACATTTTAAATACACCAAAAACAGGATTTTCACCAGGGAGGGTCTTTAAATATCTATGCACTATTTATTTTTGCAGTATTCCACAAATGCCAGACAATAAATTAGATGCTCTGTGCCAACTCTTACTGAAAACCTTTCTATTTTTAGTAGTCATCAAATTATTGCAGCGACTCTTAACACCTCAGCATCATAACTGAGAATTTAATGGTCATGAAAGTATATAAATGGCTTTAGAAAGTGCTTTTTTTCTTAACTATATGGTAATTCCTAGAGATAGCTCGTTATGATGTACAAACAAAAACTTCATAAACCCAAAATGTAAACAGGTTCTGGCTAGCCAATTAGAGCATATTTGCTTCCTCTACTGCATATAAGAATACCCAGAGTCAGTTTGCGTCTGACATAGGTGCTGACAGCCTACGACCTCATTGCGGCGTAATTTGCTTTGAGGTGGTGACTAAAAGTAAACAGATAAGCTAATACAAAGATACACAGCGGCTGTAAAGAGCTGCTCTCTCACCGATCTGGACCTTGTCACGAGGAAAAGCTGGTGACTCAACGCTCTCCTCAAACAAAGGTGTACGTTTTGTTTGGCTTGCTGGGTAATTAGGTGGTTGGATTTTTGTGTTTGAAGTGCACGGATGTGCGGTCAGCGAAGTGCGTTTGCTGAAGTGTCGCCGCATGTGTGCCGGTGTTGTTTTGAGCAAATCACCTTCATTACAAATGTGTCTCATTACAGTAATGGGAAGATTTCATTATCACTGAAATGACCTTGTCATTGCTGCCTAACAAGCCTGGTTGTTGCTAACTCAGTGGGTTTCTGGGTTTAATGCAAGGAGGCACAGCAGGAGCTGCCAGTGGGGCTTTGAATGGAGACATCTACCTGAACAAACCACCGCAGAAACAAGCACACGATCAGAGATTCAAAAAATGCCTAGCTGGAAGGACTAACACGGCATTTTGCTCGGAATCTGAGGATAAAAGATGACCATAGATTTATTTTAAGACCCTCCCAATGAACAAACATTATCTCAAAAACAATGTAGATCCGGAGAAAGCTGCAAGTTTCTCATAAAAGCTGTTAAAACGTCTAAATTAAACCAGAAAGCTCTCTCAAGAACGAGCCTTAAGCCCATGGTGTTCACACTGGACGAGCAGGGAGGGGCTTCTTTTTTTACCGTTTCTTAGTGCATGTGTACCAGCTACTGTCAGAAGAGGTGTTTGTGCGAAATGTCGAAGCAAATTTCGTGAGTCTTTTTCTTTCACAGCTCTTTTCTGATCAGTGAACTTAATATTTCAGCTTGACACAAACCATAATTAAAAATTTCTCCTCCATAATCAATTTTCAATCGGTTGGCACTTCTGCGAATTAATAGGGTTGCCATCCATGCATGACTACTGAGTCCAAATCCCTGATTGGTCAAAGTTTGACCTGGTTTAACTGTCAATGCACGTTCAATGGCTGCATGTTGCTTGTAGAGCCGGAAAACGGTTCTGGAAACTTTCATAGCTACGAGTGAACATGAGTGTTCTGAGCGTGTTAACCCGTGGTTACATATATGTTTCATTGAATGTGGCCCCTTGACAATGCATTTCAAAGGGCGGCGTGAATCTGGTTTTGGATTTTTCCAATTCCCACTCTCCTGGCACATCTTTATGCATTATGTCCAATGGTAAAGGCTTTTAGAGTTGTAGTGGTGTCCAAACTTTTTCTTTCTTTTTTTTTAAGGAGGTAGCGATTTAGGGCTGGGTATACCTCATATAGGTAGGGTGATCAGCATCATGCTTGTGGCATAGAGGAGAAATGCATCAAAGCTATGTAGATGACCGGTGACTGCTGATAACATCGTCTAGCAGTAGTAATATCTGGATTTGAAAACACTATTTTTCCATAACTCGCTGCTTTAAGGGCTAAATGTAGGGGCAGGGAGAAGCCGTAGGGAAAGAATTCAGATTCGGCCATAGACTTGGGATTGCGATCACCTATGTCTGATCAGGTGGAAATGGCAAAAAAGTTCTTTAAACACGAATTACAATGTTTCCTTTTAAACATGTTGATATGTTAATGCTGGAGTGCTTCGCAAATTAACAGGAAATGTTCGGTTAAAAGATCAAAGTCTTACTCACTCTGCGGCCAAAAAAAAATGGTCAAACCTGTTTAGGTCACTCAGAAGGCCCAAACATCAAGGTCGTAGTCTGTTTGGTGCGCCATAGAATGAAAATGTTAAGAATGCGCATTTTTCCCTGCGTACATGGTGAGGGCGAAAGGTCATAGTGAACACTTATACAACACGTAAGGGTGACTGGTCGAATAAAGGGGAATATAGGCAATGGGAGTGTAGTTTGTGTTGACATCCTACAGGATCTTGGGTGTCACCTTCACATCCTCTAGTTGTGTTTTTGCGGGCGGCCTGGAAGGAGCGAGTACTCGCAACTTACTAACAACTAGGTTGGGTAATAAGGGCATCTGTCGACAGCATTACCTGTATGTCATACAACTTCCATTAGTCAGACAAATACTTGATGAAACCGTTACCACGTGGATGACCACCCTGTGTTCTATTTTAAATGACCCTGGAAGTGGCCAGCACGGACCTCTAGAGAACTCTGAAACACATGCACTGCCCTCTACAACCCTCCACAGGCCCGGACAAGGTCATAGATTCTGGACCCAGTCTCATTTTTATCTTAGATCAGTTGCAATTTAGTTACAAAACTCGCATTTTCCCCACATTTCTCTGCAAAATAGACTCCTAAGATTTAAACGGAAAATAAACCAGGAAAAGTGGAACTGATTGGGATTGCTCACACCTCAATGTAGACAGTTTTTAGAAAAGTTACTTAAGTAGATGCAATTTGTTACTATCTAGCTCAAATTTATATCTTCATTCCTTGACATCATTTTGACCAATTAATAGTTTTTTCCTATGCTCTATTGAAGTCAGCCTGAAAGTATCATTGCCGTCAGTGTCAACTATCCTGGCCGTCAGATTGTTGGATGAAAGGGCTAGACGATTTGATTTTGATGCCTGCCATAAGATTTGAGAGTAGCAGCCACTCAAACACATCGTAATCCAGCTTCCTGCGGCGCGGCGCGGCCCCGTCCACGTATGCGGTCTTTATTCCCCGCAGTGATTCTATCAGCTCCGAATCTCCCTTTAACTAGGCTCCCTCTCAGAAATGAGCGTCTGCTGTGAGAGCTTCTGCTCAGCTTCATGCTGGATGTGTGAAAGTTTGCAACCCTGTTCATTAATCCAGCGACACGGTCTGCATGTGTTCTCAAGCGGTTGGCGATTCTCTAAAAAAGAAAAAAATATTAATAAAAGACCGTCAGATCCATGAGCTACAGTCATTAAGCCTCTTTTGATCAAATCTCTGTCGCTCGCTGGATATGCTAATGAGCCCATCAGCAGCTCCACTGATGTTTCTGTAAAATTGTGAAGACATTCACCAACACGAACACAGACTTTAGCGCCTCTCAGATCCCTTTTGCATATTTATTTTGCATAATGTTAAAGGCATTGCCGTAAATAAACCACGATTCATGACAACCAGGATGGAGCTGTCAGGCTTTGAAGCTGTTCTGCATCGGTCCAGCATGTTTTTATAGTGGTTTCCATGTCAGACATGAAAATAGAGTCATTATTAGACTCGGCTGAGGCGTGATGAAAGCAGAAATCACAGAATTGAAGGTTCCTATGGTTAGGTGAGCAGCCTTTGTTGTGGCTGAGGTCTGATTCTCATGTAGTCTTTACATCCTTTAAGTGACAGAACACACGCATGCAGCTTTACGTAAGGCATAGTTTGTGCTAGGACAAAAAAATCAGCTTTTCTCACTAGTGCCATCTAGTGGGCTTAATTAGTCCCTGCAGCTTTAAGTTTTACCGCTTGTCTATCAACTTTTAAAGACATAGCTTCAAGAAAATCATATTTTTGGTGCTTTTAACATTCTCTTAAACATTTTCTTTTCTTATGATTGAGGACAAATGTAAAAAAATGTATTACATTTCTGAGAATTTCTTTTTTCAAAATGGGCGTTTGAAAAAGTTTGTAGTTGTGACATAAGACCAACATCGGCAGGCCACCAGCTCCCTGCTCCACTCCATTCTGATGCATCCACTTGCAGATGACTCGATCCATGTACGTCTGTTTTCCTCGACTGAGCTAGATCTACTATACGGCTTAATAGTTCAGATAACGCTCGCCGTTTTTGTTGCCCCGGTATGGAGAGGAAGTTGTCTTAATGAATATATGTGAGCGTAATTTTGACCAGTCACTCATCTTTTGCCTTACGGTGTACACGCTGGGTCATCAGAGTTTTTTTATCAGCTATTTTGAACTTAGATTGTGAATAATATCTAGCAAAAACCTGAATTTGTTTTCCACTTTCCTTCACAGATATGCCTCAATAACTATGATTTTTTTTTTCAAATGTCCATATACACAATTCTAATTCAATCTTTGACTGTATTAAAGACATTTTGCACATTTTCTCACATCACAGTTGAATCCTAGGAAACGTCACAGGTTTGTTGAATTTTGGTTAAAAACAGAACTCAATACAAAAGTGTCAAAGATGATTGAAGTGGGCACAGAGGACACCTGTAGTTAAAAGCAGACCTAAATGTAACTTTGAAGCTTGCATTTTTTTCATGATTTGATTGATGACACTTGGAAACATTTTTTTTTTCATGTGAATATTCCAAAATTTTCTGCAATAGCACTAGAAATTGGATTAATCATACACTTTACATTCATTCTGCTTTCTTTCTTATAAACATTTATGGATAATTTAGATGATTCTGTCTTTAATATTAATTATATTATTGCTATGATGGCCGCTATCTACATTACTGATAATGCCAGGGTCTACGCTACAAGAGGGGCAAGCAGCCCCCCCCCAGTTTTTGAGTTATAATTTGCACTATTATTGACGAAGATTAAGAAATCATCAATACAAGCTTCTTTAAGGATTGTAAAAATAACAAAAGCGATTTGATTGCTGTTTTTATTATTATTTAGAAATGTTGCTTTGCATTTCAGATTTTCATGAATAAAATCAAACAGGACGACAGGATTTGATCATATTTTTAGAACAAACAAGTCACTGCTGCATCCCATTAGTGCATATCTACCTTGTATGGAAGAAGAAAACGTGGCCTGTCAGTCTGAAAAGCTACCAAATCAGAAAAACTTTTCTAAAAACGTCATCAGTCTGTAGGTACTAAATGCATGGCCATTGAATGGTAGTGACGTATGGTTAGTGTCCTTTTCAAAACAAGGAAGTACCAACCATTTGGAAATTGGTCATGGAGGAGGAATTAATGATTGTGGTTGATAATTCTATGACACTAAGTCTTTCAAATATTAGAATAGACCTGGGAGAGAAAAAGCCTGGAGCAAGATTCACCTGATTTGAACTTCTTCAACATTTCCCATCAAACTTGTAGCTACATACGCTAGTATTGGGAAACGGCGTATGCCAAAAGTGCGTTCAAGTATCCCCCTTTAGCGCGTTTCTGAACATGCATCACATGTCTGGTGTGAGCCTAGCTTAAGAGGCAAGAGGTAAAAGCAAATATAATCTTTGTTCTTTAGGTTTTAGGAATGAAACTGTACACATTTAAAAAAAAAACATCTATACACAGGAAAATGTAACCGTATTTATGAAGTGAACCGAGTCTGAGCGTAGCCTGGCTGCCTCTGAGGTCTCATCCTCGCTAAGCACTCAATCAGTTTGGCGAGTGACCTTTCGGTGTGGGAGAGCTTTCCTCTGCTTTTAAAGCGCACTGCACCCCTGAACTAATCCGTGGAGCCAAACACCTTAATCCCCTCCCCTCCTCCCGCCATCCCTCAGGCCTGCGCTCATTATTTGCTTTCACTCTAATTGTCTTGAAAACACCTCAAAGCTCATGTTTCACTTGGAATCTCTTGTATGCTGCTGCTGAAGGGACTGATCTCCCAGCATTCTCACCTTAGCTGTGCTCCCATGGCGCTAAGAGCTCACTCCCAAAGGGGGAGTGGAGCTGTGTGCGTCTGTGCACAGTTCAGGATGCTCGGGCAGAGGACCAGTGACCGTGGAGGCATCAGGGTGCATTTAGCAGGATTGCCGCTGTGCAGGGAGGGATCAGCACCGGAGTCGGAAGCAAAGCTGCACAGGGACAAGCACAAAATCAGCATTCAGCTGGCTGCTGCTGCTGTGTGTGTGTGTTATGTGTGTGTGTGTCCCAACCTCAAGGGTAGCAGTTCTTGCACAGTCTAGGGATGAAAGTAATTGGGAGTGGAGGGCGACCTGGAGCTGGTACCCAGAAATGGGTCTGTGTCGATTTGTACGTTTCTGAAATTTGTTGCCGCAGCTTTTGTACGGTGGGTCCGTGTGTCACAGATTTGCTTCCTGTAATTTTCCCAGTACCTAAATAATTGTGTTTGAAATAATAGTGGCCATTTTAAACGGCTTGCATGTTTTCCAACAAGTTTAACAAACGGGAGATTTGAACTGAACATCCATATTTTTCACACTAAAACGTTTAAAATTTAAATTGAAAAGTTTTTAGATCAATAGCCAAGTGCTGGTGGGAGTGTAATGGTTTGGGCAGCATGGTAGTTTAGGCTCATATTTGACATAAGTCCATGTCCTAACCCTCTTTTTAACCAATGTATCTCTTCAACCGTTTACGCAACCAACATCTTTACAACGGATTCTGAAGCTGACAGAAGCAGCTTTGGACCAATATGAAAAACTTTATGTCAAAGTCTTGCATATCCATGCAAAGCTACTGTTTTTCGGCATCAGAATCCATTAGAATCACGTTAATTACATTTATGGTTAACACGCCAAGTTTGTTCAAAGAGCGTTTGTCATTTGCTGATGCCGCAGACATCTCCAGTTATAAAGGGTTAATCTCTTTTGTGGTTGCTGGAGCCTGACCCACCGTTGGGTGAAGGCAGGATTCACTCTGGATAAGTTGCTAGTCTGTTTCAGAGCCACACAACAACACATTCCTTTGGACTAACCAATGACCTATAAAGCATGTTTTTGGACTGTGGGAGGAAGCCAGAGGGCCAGGAGAAAAACCCACACATCCATGGGTAGAGCATGCAAACTCCAGCCAGAGAGAAACCAGCAGGGATTCGAACCAGGGCCTTTTTGCTGTGAGGCAAAAGTGCTACTATACCACCGTGCAGCTTATTTGGTGAAGACTAAACCGTGAAATCTTTTTACAAGAACATTTTGAAGGCAAACGATTGGTCATCTGTTCACAGATTCTTTCCAACTTTGCTTCTTCATTTAGAGGAACGTTACACCTTATTTTAACAGTGGAATTAGTTTAAAAATGGCTACTATTACTTTTGGAGTTTACTTTGTGACAAAGATGAAAGCACCAAACAACTACAGCACCACTGCTTTTCACAAAAAGCAGCAGGCCGCGTCATTCAGGTGGGCAGTGGCAACCGTTAGCATTTGACCCCAAATGGTCACGCCAGATGAGTATAACTCAGGTTTTTCTCTGTTTGTCCATTTGATAAATGGCATATGCATACATACTGCTTTGCTACCTTTCTTAGAAGTCTTAAACCACTTAACAGTCACATTCACCCATTCACACACTGATGGCAACTCCGCTGCCAAACACTGGCACCAACCTTTGACCACCATTAGCAATGTGGGGTTCAGTGTCTTGCCCAGAAGCGAGCTGACACACAAGCGTGAAAAGCAAGAACCGAACTTGTAATCTTCTGACCAGATGTCGACCGCTCTACCTCTGTACCATGGCCGCCCTAGTCACTAAATACATACAGTATTCATCATTGTAATAATTGACACTAAAGTGGATTACCAAAAATTGGAAGGATTTGGAATAAACTGAGAAAAACTATTTTCATTCATGTTTTTGTATGCTTTATTCTTACGTTCTTTGGGTTAAATATCATAAAATATGGTTAAATTACATTTCAATACTTTGTCCTTTAACATCCATTGATACATGTTCGGATGAGGTTGGACTTGGGTTTTAAAATTTTTGGGTCATAATCTTTATAACATAAGAGGTTTGTTTTGGTCCAGCTTTAAAGCTTTAATGTTTTTTATGTCAAGGCTGCTTTCCAAATCTCTGGTTCTGATTTCCTCTCTGTCTACAGTGTGCTTCCATGAAGAGAAGCCACAGAAAACATGAAATATTTTTTTTATTATTTTTGTCTGCGATTGTTATTGAAATAATACGACACGGGGTTAAGGACTAGAAAGTCATTGGTTCTAAACTTTAAGTCAAAGGTTGGTTGGGTCAGTACCTACCAGTGTACGGACCAAGTGGAAGAGTGTCTGCTTTGAGTTCGAGAATCACGTTTGGTCATAAAAAAAGAGAATGGGACCCAAATACACCATTGGGAGGTTTGGATGGATGGATGGATGGATGGATGGATGGATGGATGGATGGATGGATGGATGGATGGATGGATAGATAAAGTGCTTCCTGGTCAGTCCAACTCTCACAGCTGAAAAAAAAAATTACTGCAGAAAAAATAATAAATAATACATAAAAAAACGTAAAAACTACCTATTACTACTACATAAAATTCATGTGTCATTTGAAAAAACAAAATACTCAATGTGTGTCAAAATTGTTAAAACCAGGGAAAATAATAATGATAATAAATAAAACATCCACCATCCCCATCACACTAAAGTAATGTGACCTCATATTCTTAATATGACTGAAATTGTTAACATTTAGGTGTTTAGTGACGTCCTGTTTGACACTGAGGCTTCTGTGTCTTCATACACCGACAGGTCTGCTGGGAAAAGACTCTTTTGTTATAAAAATAAAAATCCCAACCATTTGAAATCCGTCATCAGCTTTCCAGTCTTCACTTCAGTTTCACATCTCTGGGGTTCTGTTCTAAAAATGACTTCCTGACTGTGCAAACATTAAACAAATTGTTGGAAAGCTGTTTTTTGTTTATTAGCAGTTAAATCAATTAAAAAGCAACAAAAGAAAAAAAATAATCATTTTGTAAGCTATTTTTAAGAACTTGAACACAAAAATAAATTCTCACTTAAAGGTGGAATTTGTTGCTGATGTTGACTGAAAACAGCTGGAAACATTTCATTTGTTCGGTCAGTATTCATGGATAAAAATAATTCTCTTGGAGAGTTCAATTACACTTTTTTGGTTGAATTCTGTTAACAAAAAATAATTAAAGTAGAACGTTTTTGAAAAAATGCAAAACACAACATCAGGGAGTTTTCAGTACAGCTTTTTATGAAAATACATTCCTATTTTGAAAGATGGTGGTGGTGTAATGGGATGGGATTGCTTTGAGTCTCCAAGAAGAATAAGTTCTGAAAGTTAATAATCCCTAATCAATAAGTTTGATTGCAGTTATTGTAGGGGCAGCTACATTCTCAGTTTTTTTTATATATTAGCATCTTTTTTTTGCCTCTGATTATAAAGATTTTTTCATCTTTATATAAAAATCGATTAAAAATGTAATTAAAAGCAATTAAGTGAATACAAGAAGTGTTTTTTAATTCATATGCTGCAGCTCTTGTTACATAATTCCTCATTTTCTACAAAATCTTGAAAATGTATTTTTTTTAAGCCTCATTCCAAAGAAGGAAGAAAAATCCAGATTAAAGTTGATGAACTGCCCCCACCGTTCATTTTGGTAGAAAGGTGGTCCAGAACTAGGACAAAAGATGATGATTATTGACTCAAAAGATTCTGGTAACAGCACATTTTATTGATTTACTTCTCTTATAATGCTGTTAAAATGTAAGAGGTCACTTAAGATGATTACATTTTGTTTTATTTGTGCTTCAAGGCACAACATAAATCTTTGTGAAAGCATAAAACAAAACTTAATAAATACAAAAAAAATCTATCAATTTGTTTCTTTTGAATAGCAAACATCTGGGGATCAGGGGTTTTTGGAGCTGTCTGTGCTCCAGTTCTGAGTTTGAGGGTTATGATGTTGAAGTGCTGTAAATCCCCATTAACCTCTCTGTAGACGTGAAAAGACCAATATGATCAAAGATACTGTGGAATAACAGCAGAAGTTGTGAAGGTTGCTGGTGCAATTCCAGTTAAAGCAAAGCACAAAGCTTTGATGTGTATAATCTATACAGAGACGCAAACATATAACATTTTAGAATAATCTAGGAGACTATGTGAGCCTTGTGTTGTGATGTTTAGTCACCAGCAGAGGGGGACCAAAGCCAACAATTGGTGAACTAGTGCTCCATTCCTACTATAGAAATCAATGGTGTTTTTCTTTTCCTTTAGTTTCACTGACATTGTTCTTTTTTTTTTTTTAAACACAAACATCACAAATCAAAAACCTAATTATTCCAAATACATTTTTATGTTTCAGCACATGCCTACCAGTTCCACAGAGACAAAAACACCAAGATAGCCCAATAGATCCAACTCCAGAATTCAAAGCAGGGGCAGAGACAGTCATCTAGAGCTCAGGCATGCTACGTGACCCCATGAGCAAAAGACGAGGCACCATGTGGCAGCAAGGCTAGAGCCCCACGGCTCCTCCAGCATCTCCAAGCCACTTCATCAGCCAAACAAGCTGTCCTCTTTCCGCCGAGTTTATGTCAGCTGCGTTTCGGTTCAACACGGGTTCATCATTTCCTCCGGTTCCTCCGCAGCGCCTCGTACATCACCAGTCAATGACGGAAAATGAAGAGCTCTCAAGACAAAAGCAAAGGTGGCCCCTGATGTGATTACAGCCGCGGCGGTTTCTCTTGTCGGGCGCACAAAAGCAGCGTCTGGCTTTAATTAAAAGTTGTCCCGGGTGAACAATAAGCAGGATATTGCCCAGGTAGTGGTCTTTTGTAGCAGTTTATGGAGCAGGGAGTGGTACGGGACACTGGATCTCACATGGGGATGACTGGATTGGTGTCAAATGAGCGTCTGAACAGAGCAAACAGGTGTTTGTTTGTTATGTTAAAGAATCTTTCATATCTGGTTTATGACTCGCACAGCGCCAATAAAAGACCGGTGATGCAGAAGGGGAGAAAAAGGCACTGCTAGCACGACGTTGACTCAATAATAGATCAATGATATCAAGGGTGCATGAGTAATGCATGGCTGGGATGAGTTGTGCAGGATATGCAAGGACAGGACGTGATTAAAATAAGTCAAATATGTTTGCATGGATCAAAATTAAACTTTATGCAAAACAAAATAAGAATTTTAAACTCACTTTGTGCTCCAAAACAATCTGATTTGCAGTCATGGCAACGGACCCTTTATTTCTGTGTGTTCTTGCACATCATGCACCAAGTTAGACCCCATCATAACCAAACCCAAAGAACAGATTGTTTGGACATTTGCTCAAACTGTCATTACAAAAACAACTTCTGTTTTTTTCCTTCAGAGTTGAGGGTTTTGCTGTTTCACCTTCCTTGTCTCAACTGAGCATGTGCAGAACCTAAAAAAAAAATTCCCAAATCAATGAAGAAGCGATTCCCTTCGTTTATCTAAAACTGTTTAACAGGTTTAAAGTTCTTGTAATTATTTAGCCGTTTCACTGGATTCCTGCCCGTCGAGCTCAAACGGCACAACACTGATGTCACGTCGTCTTTTTTTTCTGTCAGCTCTTTGAGCTCTGCCGGACACCAGTAGATACCTGCTTCTTTATGCTCTGTCATCTATTTGAAGCGTGCTGCCCTCGGGGGGGTGGGATCAGACCTGACACCTGTCATGTTACCCGTCCGGCGGTGACTTTGCATATGACCTCCGTGTATTTGCCTTTGTCCTGCTGTCACCAAAGGAAACAAAGATTCTCTGTGTTACGATGGGTAAATAGATTGGTGTCAAAGTAGAAAGGAGATTTTTTTCCTAAAAGTTAATCTTAGATTTCATTAAAACAGACTTATGACATCCAATAGCTACAAAATACGTTGCTACCAAGGAATGTTTTTTTTTTTTTGCTGCCAAAGCTTAATAACAAGCAAGTTTTGCGAAAATAATGCACATTTCCAACAAATTTCACCTTTTTGAAATAACGTGTCAAAAAGTTTGAGTTATTGTGAGCATTTAGTTTTGGATTCCAACTTATTTCATTTCCAGGTCCTTTACAATGGCATCAAACTGAGGCCTAGATATGAGATTTGGGAGTTGAATTGTTTTTCTTTTGTAGATAATTCCAGTCTGTAGGTGTTTTATACTGATACATCTAATCCTGGAGAACCCGACAACATTTTTTCAGGGCATTAAAAATTAAGCGTATTTGGTTTTGGTTTGTTCATATTGGGAAGCAGCAATTAACAACAGCCAAAGTTACAAGAAGTTTTAGGGTTTGGTGACCTGTGAAACCAAACTAGGACTGATTAATATATAACGTGTATATGGTGACAGTTGGCCGTCACTTGTAGGATGTAAATATAATCATCAACAAATGTAAGAAATATTATGTTTGTTTTGTTTTTTTGCCTCCTCTTTGCAAAATGGTACGATGAACCTATTGGGTCTGCATGTCGGCAGAATGTATAGGTGCAGCTTTTTTCTTCAGTTTCTCCTGTGTGTTTATGCATAACCATTGAGTTGTATGAGATTTTTGCTAGTTGATTTACAATATAATGCTTAAGAAGATTGATGAAGAAAATTGATGAGCTGATAAAGAATTTGACAATTACTAAAACACTAATTCGTCAAATACTTGTCCTGGTTTCTAATATTAGATGTTAATCTTGTTCAACTTTAAAAGTAGGGTCATTTTTGGGTCTACAAGAGTTCTACATAGTGTGAACAAACGAAAGACTGGTAATTTTGTTTTTGGAGATAGCGTGCACCATGTCCCACATCCACCTGTTCTGTTTTTAACCAGTGTATAATTTCAACTGAATGGTATTTGTATCATTCCTACACTTCAGGTTGTGGGAAAAAAACAAAAACAAAACAGAAAAATGTTGTGCTCAACATGTTCGAGCAAGTCCAATGACTGGTAAAAAGAACGCTGGGATGACTTCTTTTTGTGTTTACTTATGTTTACTGTAATTATAAGCTATAGTTCTCTGGTTTCCACAGGATATGCATGTAGGAAAAACACTCTAAATGCCTGTTGTTACATGAAGAGGGTGAGTTTCAGACGAGTTAAACACCTTGCTGAAAATGTTAGCATAACCTTGGAAACTGTACTATTGAAGTGGGCTTAGATTATTCATGCTATGTTCTTACTTGGCAAGAGGGGCAGAGTCGTTTGATTGTCCAAAAAAAGTTTGACAATTAAAGCCTGATGAACTCACTCCAAGTAAGAAAAAACTTCACAAAAAAGGTTAGTTTTGACTAAAACCTTTGACCAACCTTCCAGTCCCACACCGTGACACTCACCAGCACACACTCATTTTTCTCGCCCCTTTACTTTTTTAATGACAGTGATTTGATTCCTGTAATCTTTACTCATGTTTGTTTTATCCCAGCTATCAAATATAGACCTTTCAGTTCTCAGGGCTAGAATGTGCCTCAGGTCCAAACAGGCTGACAAGTGAGAGGCCCCTCACGGCATCAATTATGCTTGAATTACACATTACTGTCTGAAGCATGGTAATAGCAGCAGTCCTTTATCCCTGCAAAGCTCTTCCTTGTTTGCTTACTTAAGTCATTGTGGTTCCTCTATTCTTTGGTGTTCAGCCACAGAACATGCCCTTACCCCCAAAAAAGCAGATTCAATTATTTTAGCCTCAACCCTAATTTGAATACCACCTCACACGACATGCAAACTGCAGCATCAAGCCTTAATATTAACTTTCCTACTTTGTAGTTCCCTGCTCTTGCAGCACCAAATAGTGTACATTCTACAAACATTGCACCAGCCTTGTTTGACCGGTCGGAGCGATGAAGTGTTTCAAAAAAAAAAAATAGCTTGCAAGCTTAGACTCGACTCAAAGGATTAGCATATTTGCATATTAGTTTTGGAACGGAATGATCCACCGCGATTGTGTGAATGTTCATGCTAAAAGTGAAATCATCTGAACTATCTAAGCGGCATGAAGACAGGATTAAGGAAATGTCAGAAAAGTTGAAATAAAGTTTGTGGAGTCTACATTGTGATAGACAGCTGCTGTACTTCACAAAAACTGCTGATGTCTTGTGGGCCGATTTTTGCACCAATGGGACCAACTATGAACTCATGACTTATTTCCCTCACGCTCCTATTTTTTCTGTGTCTGTTTTTCTTATCCTAAAAAACAAAACAAGATCTTTAAGATTCAAAAGATCACAGAGATAAGATGGCAGGAATTATATCAATCTTTTTTGTCACTCGTCCTTCCGTGCAGTATGCCAACAATAGCAGAATCTTGATGGGCAACAACCTAATTAAAATATCTCAAGTCTGATCTTGTTTAACTATTGAAAAAAGTTGCTGTTTTGATGCAAACTTCATAGGTATTCAAACAAAGTTTTAGCTTAACAAAAGGGCAAAAGGAAAAGGATCCAGATAGGTTTGATCAAGTTCGAGTTCCTCAACAGGATATAATGTCCTTCACGCAACCGTTTCCAATTAAAAGTCTATGTTAATGCACATAAATGCATGTTTCATATTCAAAACATTCGTGTTCACGTGTGGCTAATCAGGGTTTTAGGCTCTTCGTGTAAAAGTCACGGCCCCTGAACACGACTTGAAAGGCAAACTAGTTGAACATTGATCAAACTGGGACTATGATTTAGCAGTGACGTATAGGTAGTGTCCTTTTTAAATCACCAAAATGCCAACCGTATTATAATTAATAACGGAAGAGAAATAAATATTTGTGGTTTTGTGATGAGCTGGAATTATATGACACCAAATTTATTGGGATAGAGCTGTGAAAGAAATAGCCTGGAACAAGATTTGCACCGCTTTGACATTTCATGCTCTTCTAACTACAGGTGGTGGATGAGCTAGTATTGGCTAGGGACAGTCCAGTCAGTGTGAACACCATCAGGCCAATAGCACGTTCAAGAATGTGCGTTCAATCAAACACCGGCCTAGTGGGAACGTAGCTTTAGGGTCGCATTTGATTAGGCAGGGAGAAGTTGCAATAAGTTTAATGAGGAAAAATAGTTTGCGATAAATTAAGTCAGAGCCGCACCAGCCTCACAAAATTCTTGGCTGTTTTGGAAGTCACATTCTAGTTTTATTGATCTACCACCTAAAGTGTACCAAAAGTGAGGAGATTTCTAATGCAAAAGTATTTTGATATGTTGAAGAATAGACATACAGTAGACCTTTTTTTTTCTCTTCTTAACTCATATTTTTAGACTTTTCAAACTTTGACTGCATGTTTGTTGGCCTTTATTGCCCTAGCCTACAGACATCCAATTTAGGAGCATTTTTTTTCTGATTGATGGCTCAAGGTGAGCATCCTGTGACGCTGTGGAGTCTGGGTTAGAAGGCCAGTTTCTGTGGAGTTGCCTTTTGACTGAAAAAGGTGAAAGTAAAAAATAAATAACTACAGTCTGTCAAAGCTTTTGCTTTATTTATTACTTTTTTTATTTTTTATTTTCGGCACTGCATGGTACATATGTTGCAAAAAAACTGACATTTTGTTTTTGGAGATGTCATCATCCCTCGATTGTAAGATAATTTTGTGGTTTACTTCCATGAGACTGACAGCGATGGGGTTCAACCCCTACACGCCTGTAAGTCCAAACAAACCAGACAACAAATCCACCATATGTCTCTGCATGCAATAATTCAGCTGAAAATATGGCCTAGATTGCGGTAAAAAACCAAACTGTAATGGGTGATAATTGTGCATATTCTCATAAAACCGTATTGTAAAAAAAAATAAAAAATTGCCATTTCTTCTCCAAAGTTGCCTATGCAAGCTGTGACTTTTTAATCATGCATAAGAACAGCTGGAACTGGAACAAAAAGAAGGAATTGGCTCATGCTTTTATTATACAACCACATATTTGCGACCCACTTTAAAAACACGAGAATAAATGAAGACTTGCACCACTCCTTTGAACCTCTCTGGGCTCTCATTCCCATCTTCTGCCTTATCAGACGGGTAGGGGGCATGTAATTGTGTTGACAGACCGTCTGCCGCGTCCCTGTCAATATGTGGAGGTAACATTGTACTCATTACAGGTGGGACGAGGCGGCGGTTTCTGCTGTGCATGCAGCAAAGTGTTTTAAGGCTTGTACGTAGGATTGCACAGAAATGTTTTCTGCTGAGAACGACGCAGTGCCTTTCACTTTTGCTGCAAGTTGTTGATAGTTTTCAGTGGTGAAAACAGGATGTCTGAGTTGCAGCCTGGAGGTCTTGGCTCTGTGCGTCAAAGCCAACAAACCACATGAGGGAAGTCTTCGAGGCCCGGCGTTTCAAAAAAAGAAAAAAAAAAAACATACATAAAAGGAATACCAAAGAATTTAAAGGGGGACTGCTCGCATGCATGGAAATAATTCAGCCAGAACATCTGTGTTGACACACATGAGTGTGCACTCACAGAAAAGCTGTTCATATATTGTAACCGCTTTTAATGTGGATTTCATTTTTGTCGAGTCATTTTACAGTAGAACTAGTGCAAAGTAGACGTAGCGCCTGAAATATTTTGTTCATAAGATGGGTTTATGCATAAAACATCGACTGCCATGTGCCATCTGCACGTCGGTGGTGCCAACATTACACTCCCCTGAAAAAAGAAAAAAAAAACAAAAATTGCTGTACAGTGAGTGCCAACAGCAGATCAATAAAAATGCAATTAATAATTCAAAGTAGCGTGCCCTCGATGAGGTGATAAATGAGTCAAAGACCAGTCGGGTCATCACCTGTGTTCACAAAACTGCATACTAACCACACTGATAGGAATCATATACCAACAATCGCTTGGTATGCCCGCCTCTGCTCTGGAATGACTTACAATAGAGCTTAGTGCAAGTGTTTCAGGGCTTTTATTGGCTCTCCTTAACAGGAGCAGCTCAACAATGTTCTAGAGAATTCTGCTGAAGATGGGGAGATCTCAGGCCTGTTGTCGCATCCGATTTGTTTGGTCGACAGTTCAACCAAGAAAGGTTCTGAACTAAAAAACATAAACGCTACACTTTTGGTTTAGTACCTACCTTTGTACGCGAAACTCCACAGATCCAAAACTTAATCTATGTACATAAGAGGCCTAGTTGGTTCCATTTTTTGTTGGCGAGCAGTTGTCCTTCGTTAACAAATTCCATCCACCACAGAGGTGTGGCATAGCAAGACGCTGATTATACAGCCTGATTATTATATAGGTGTGTCCAAGACTAGGCACAACAAAAGCTTATCGTTGAAAGAGAAAGCGTGTCTAGAACATTGTGGGTTCGTTCCTAGCTACGTTACGATAGGAATTATGCTGAGCTTCCTTTTGTTGTGGCGTCCCTTGCAAAAAAGGAGCAGCCATAATTTCAAAATAAGAATTGTTTTCTACTGCGACTAGATGGAGAAGCAACTTTACAATAAATATGCAAACCTCTTGATGCACAAGTTGTGTAGACCTAAAGGTGAAACTCCTTTTTTTAATTTGCTCACCAATAACTATTGCCTCATAGACGTGTAGACAGATACTATCTCTAACACTCCATTCTGTTTGGGAAGAATAAAGCCTGATGTGGGATGGGCGTGCTGACAGGCGTTTGCTCCACCCGACTCAACAATGTCCCCAAGTCTAAACTACCCATAGGTCCACCCATCAGCCAATTAAAAAAAGCATGCACCAAAATAAGTGCAGAGAAGACCAACTTATTTTAAAACCAATCTTTGGACACAAAGTGTGTTATTTGTTGGTGTAAAATCTGAATATTTAACAAGTAAATTTTGCTACATCTGACTCCTGCCAGTGGTCTTATCTGGAATTGCAACATTTCGTTCTTCTGGGATTCAGCTAGATTTTAAGGCCGTGTCACACCGGTCGGGGAAAGCCATAAATGTACAATATACAACTGAGTAAGATTTATGTAATGAACTACGTAAAATACCTGTATAATTCTCAACCGACCCAAATTCTGAACAGCTCAATGAGAATTCGCTTAATGACCTGCCGAAACCCTCAACAGACACACATCGATGAAAATCAAATGACGAACGCAAAAAAAAAAAAAAAAAAGTATCACGCATGTATCAGGGAAGACTGAATTTTCACACGTGGAAAATGCACAAAATGTACCTAGTGGCTCTGGGATACGGCCTTTAGAGCAGAAGAGGCAAGCCCAGTCTGATCCTTATCAGAGCTAAAATGAACTTTCGCCGCAGTCACGTTTTTATTGAAGTATTTATCCTCTTTTTTTCCCCATTTTTTTAAGTTCAGTATTCTTCTTTTGCCTTCTTTTTAGCAAAATGGGTTTTATTCTTCTTCTTTATTTCAGTCAGACAACTCATGCAGTAAGGAAGATTTATTCCTTATTTTCTTTTAGTTTGGCACCGTTCAGATACATAAAACAAAGATCTCCATAGCAAGCTTTGGGTGTTAAACTACCCCTAACGGAGCTCACAGGTGGAAGCCGGGGAGGAGGGTGGGGTGATGAATGCAGAGCTCGTGGAAATGGAGGGAGAGGATTGGACCACACCTGGAACTTAAGTAAGACGCTGAACAGGCGAGTTGATTAGACTGAACCGCCCTCAGTGAGGAGTAACCAGCTAAACGCTCAGCTCGAGTTGCCTGCCCAAAATACTCCCAGGTTCTTTATTTAATTTGCACATAAACTCCTACTTTCTACTGTATTTATTGTCATTTATTTATTTTTTTGACTGTGGTGACAGCTTTTAATCTCACTGTACAAATGGGCATTAAAAATATAGTCTATTCTATTCTAATGAAGTGGACTAACTAAAAAAACACAAAATCGTAAACTGTAATAAAAAACCAGGCACAGTCAGCCTTAATCGCATCACCTGTAAACACATTAATTCAATTGTAAAAGTTGACTTTCAGGAAGAAAAACTTTCAGTCTTTGTCAAGTCAGAGAGATATCAAAGTAGCCGTTGACAGATGGTTTAAAATACTGGTATCACTTTGACATGAGGAGTAAAAAAAAGACGAACAATTATGGCACATTACCTGTCAGGATCAGTCTTTTCATCTTTGCTAGGACCAAAAGCAGTGCCATTCAGATTTTGTTCTGAGCAGACAAAAAGCTAAATCAGACTTTAATTATGTCATGCTTTACTATTTCTGTCTCCTTTGTGTGATCTATCTGTTGGTGCAGGATGTATTTTTTGCTCCTAAAACCACCTGATCTTAGTTATAATTCAGTTTTTTGAAGCTAAAATCGCAGTTCACAAGGCTTTAAAAAAAAACGGCGACAGGCGTGCAAATACTTTAAAATCTTACCGAAGACTCATTTTTATATCCAGAGTTTTAGCAAAGTTTGACAGTCATTAACACTGATTTATCTGCAAGGAACTTTGGAGCCGATTTGATCTAAATCATGTAAATTTGTGTGCAGCACGTCCAAAAATGTTGGTTTTTTTTTTTCAAGCCAGAGCTGAGTCCAGAAAGTACAGTTTGTGTGAACTCTGCAGCTTTCTCGTCTCTTACAACACCAACTTTAAGAGGATCTATCTGCATGGGGTCAGAGCTGAGGTCACCCACTGCCTTGATGTTCCAGATGGGTGAAAATTTACACTAATCCAAAGACAGACCTACTTGGCTTTGAGCAGCAGAAATGCGAAGCAGAGCGCGAAGAAAACATTCCCAGCACCATCTGAAAGTGATCAATCTGTAAGCAGCAGAGAATTAAAGCCGCGGCTTTGCAGACGCAGATGAATCTGCTGCTTTCCCAAGGTTACTTACAGTTGTTTAATCAGTTCAACTGTTTGGCTTGGTCTCAGTGCCATGAGTTGGTGATTATTGTTTATGAGCATCTGCACCACAGGGAGGTTAAAGGTCACAACTCTGCTAGAACTGGTAGCACCAGAATCACACTCAAGGACGGGAAGCAGTAATAATAATGTAACAATGGGAACATCCCATGCCTTATCTATTTATGACAGCTCTGTAGCATGCATCCCTATGCACACCGGGTTCGTAAACACGCATGTGAGCGACTGCTTCCAATAGAAAGTCTTTGCCAACACGCTTCTATGTGCTTTTTTAGGCTTCTGCAATCAAAATTGCCATGGTTTCGCGTCCCTATACAAGTTCTAAAGTCCGTCTTTGGGGGTCTTCGTACAAAGCGTGCAGCCATTGAGCACGTGCTGAAAGTTAAACCAGTTTAACTTTGACCAATCAGGGGCTCTGATTTGACATATGGGTAGCACACTTTTCAACACACGGAAGTACCAACCGTTTGAACATTGATCATAGAGGAGAAATTAATTATCGCGGTTTGAGCCTGGACAGAATTACATGACACTAAATATTTCATATAACTGGAGCGAGATTCACGTATCACGTATCGGACAGTGACTGTCCAGATCAGTGTGTACCCTGTTTTCTAAAGGGTTGTTCAAGAATGCTTGTCTTAAAAGTGCATCACATTCCCCATATGTACGAAGCTCTAGGGAAGCGTTGTGGGCTAATTAAAGCCAATCAGTGAAAGTCTTTTTTTTCTTTTCTTTTGTGGTTTGATAGTAAAAAAAAAAAAAGAAATAGGAGGATCTCTCTTAAAGTGCCTTTCCAGCTGTGTACTTGAGATGATAGACAGAGGAAGTACTTTGTGGCTTTAAAGTAAAACTAATTTGATTTATTTATTATTTTTTTGTCAATAAAAAAACTACTGTTAAGGAGCAGATTTGTGTGATTAGTTTGGTAGTAAAAATTGTAAACATTATTTTAAGAAAATTATGGGATACAAACATATTAAAAGACGGTTTATTTTAAAGAAAAATATGATGCTCTCTTATTTTGAAATGCCTTAACCGGATGCGCCGTATAGCATTCAAGCTAACTTAAAAAAGGCTTCGCCTCCTGGTAGTCCACCTCCACAGCATGCAAATAACTCAGCAGCTCCGCCACACCGCACATTGGTTAAGTACGCGGAGCGTGCGGAGGTCTTGACAGACAAGAAGAAAAAGGAAAAGCCGGATGTGTGTTTTTATTTGTATTTTAAACTCCACTTCTGTTAATCCCGTCATTTAAATGAACTCTGGAGGCTGCTCATCCCGGGACTGTCTCAGAAATAGGAGTAATCGGTGACCCGTGTCAGACCGCAGAGCCACACTGGAAGGTTGGAAGGGACAGACCCCTGTGAAGTTTCCCCCCCGATGTCTGCCTGTGTTCTCGGACCGGAGAGGCGCCGTCCGCGCCTCCTCGATGCGGGTCCCCGCGTTTGGTGATGAAAATGAGGACTACATTTCCCTTTTTTTACTGAGTTTTAGTCGGTAAGTCTCGATTCAGTCGCTGAAATATTTCTTTTTTTGGTTTGTTTTTTGTATCATTTCTATTTTTAGGATTTAGGTATTGCTAACTTACTACAGTACAAATAAAGTTATTTTGAATAAATTTAAACACATAAATCGTTAGTTGATGTATACTTCATTTTAAATATCACTGTGATACTTAATAATTAGCCTTTTACATTATGAACAATTTTCTTCTGAACTTTTTTTTTAAGTAAATAAAAAAAAAAGCTTATTTTTATAATTCTAGTCCCTTCTCGTGGCGCATGAATATTTAAACGAACGTCATCGGACACAGGTGTTCTTTCATGTTTGACTTCTCAAAGAAATCAGCCAATCAGAAACGATCTCTTTGCCCTCTGTGTTAACCTTTCAAAGGAATAAAAAAAATACAAAAAAGTGTGCACTTGTGGGCTTTACTGTACACCACATCAAATTAAATCAGCTATGCGTAGCATTTATGGCTAATTTAATCATTTTCTCCTGCAGGAATTCACTCCACACCCACTTCAATTATTAGATAAGGTTATAGGTAAATGCAAGTTAACTAGGCAGGCACCGTCTAATTATCGCAAGGGTATGAATTGGATAATTGAATATAGAAAGCGCCGGATTAATGGCAGGTTAATGGCCTAATTGAGTATTTATAAATCACTTACTAGCACAAACGGAGAAGTCCTGCACCAAATCACTTAAAAGGCGTATTGATTGAGGTCCAGTTGGACAAATGAAGCTAAATTAGGGATGTTGCTCTTCCTTTGTCTTCCGCTCCAAAGATAATTATTTGTGGACCAACATCAATGACCAATAATCACCCAGCAGCAGGAAATTGCTGATTAAAAAAAAAGAAAAGACAGTGTTTACTTGATGAAATGAGCCAGTGCGATTATTCACGACTAAACAAACAATTGCCGTCGATGGAAAATTCATTAAATTGTATCTGCAATATGTAAAGAAGCCGGAGGAAATGATTAACTTGACAGGTGCAGGTTTGGAGCTCAGTGTGAGCTCCGGGACAGAATGAGGAGCAAGGGAGTTGAACTATCCCTTGGCTCCCGAGTGGGCGGATGTCGTAATTATTATTTCTCCTGGATTACAGCGGACGGCCACAGGCACTCTGTGGATATGTGGGTGTAGTGGTGGTGTTGACTTCATAGGGCAGGCCACATCACTTCTAATACGGAGGGAGAAAAAGGACAAGTCCCGCAGTAATTGGTGCCAGGGAAGCCGGAGAGACGATCAGAGGAAGAGCACACGAAAATCAAAGCTCAGGATGCACGCAGACGCAGCATGAAAGCAATGAAAGGAGTGCGGGTTCTGAGCCGTTTTCCCAATGTCACGGGGAAATCAAACGTCTTCATCACTGGAAGCAACAAATCTCTTCATCACTTGTCATCTCACATAGCCAAATGCAAACAATGACTTGTGGTGTTGTTTAAGCAGATTGATGGTAATTTAGGCACATTTTATTTTTGTCCCAGTTGTTCACATGGGGACTCGACTCATCATTTTTACATAATTATACATTGGCAAACTCTGGTTTATGAGATTTACCACCTATTTTTATTGGAAAAACAAACAAACAAACCCAAATGTTATCTGGTCCTATAATCAAAGATCTCCAAGTCTACAACTTATATAATTATTAGTAGTAAGAAGAGACACCTAAGGACCCATTCCAATGAAAATTGTGTTTTTGGTGTTTTGAAGGTGTTTCTGTGGCCTTTTTCTGATGATGGAGGACATAAATAAAAAGGTTAAAATTGCATTTTGGTTTATTGCTTTGTTCAAATCGTTGTAAATTAGTAGCAGACCCAAAAAAATGCAGTTTGAAAAAGATTGTATTTGAGATATAGAAAATATGCTGGGCGGGACACAAGCTCCCTGTTCCGCTCTAGACGACTAGATCCATGCAAGTCTCCATTTCCCTCGTCCAAACTAGCATCAAGCTCAAAACTGTACAGGTGAATGGCTCCATTATTGCTCGCCATTTGGTTTTGTTATTTTGTGCTCCTGTAATGCTAGGTTGGGGTTGTGAGTGGCTGTAAGCTAGCAGAAGAGTGTAAAAATGGATAAATGATGGGAAATGGAGACAACTATGTCTTAGAAACTGTTCTTTTGATTTTGGCTAAAAAAAGGCCTAATCATAGTTAATAGACCACTGGGAGCACTTTCAAAATAGATTATAAAATGATGGGGGTGGGTCTTTAAATTTGAATTAATATAGAGTGAAGGCTGCCCCATCCATCCTCTTAAAATCTACTGCCCTGTCTATATTTTTCCCTTTTCTACTCACTGCTGATCAGCTGAATAAGGTGAATTCAGCTTCTGCTTGACTCAACAATCCTCATCAAGTCATTAGCCAGAAGTACAGCAGAGATGGCTGGAAAACAAGAAGGGGTGGGTCCTAAGTTATTTCAGATCATCACAAGGCGTCATTTGTTAATTATGCACCTTAGTTTATGAAGGAAATATACCTTTTTTTGCTGTTGAAACATTTCGATATCATTTTATTTTTTGCTTGGTAAGCATTTTTGTCATTTTACGTCTACTACTCTCCTTTTGAAAACATTACTTCCTGTAGACCTTATTGTTGCACGATCTGTTTCTTTGACAAATCAAAGTCAAGTCTGGACACTAATTTATTGTTACGAATTTAAAAAAAAAGGACATCAGAATAACAGAATAGCTATAAGCTTATGGAAAAGTTGCACAATCCAAACGCTTTGCTAAGATGAAATAATGTATTGTGAATTGGTGTTTTTAATGGAAATTTAGCTCCACTGTTGACCTTCTTTGAATGACTAACTCTTCACCCGTTTTCGCAATAAAAGTAATTCTTGCAGATCCTCAAGCAGAAAAAAGCAGACTTTTGGTTAAATGCAAGATGTTACAGTAGTGAAGTGCTTACGCAATAGATGTAAATCACCTGATGTTCATGTTTATAATGTGTTGCATATTGGTGCAAATCGGAAGACTTTAGGTTCGTAATCTGTTGTGGCTGGGTAGCTCAGTTGGTAAAGTAAAAGGCTACAGGAATCCAGGGTTCAATTCCCGAAGGGGAATAAACAATGGTACCATACCATGTCAATGGCGAGCAATTCACATCACCCAGTGGGGGTTCCCTTAACGCTACTGCCTCCTGGGCGGGGCTCGTCTGCAGCTCATCGCTCCCCCAGGGGATGGGTCAAATGCGGAGAATAAATTTTGCACACCTAGGTGTGTGACAGAAAGTAGCACTTTCATATCGGTTGATAGAAGAAATCTAAATTTTAAATTAGTAATGTGTTGCATTTTGGTGCAAAGCAGATATGAAAAGCCGCTTTTCAGAAGCAGTTGATTGTGTGACCAGTTAAAGAGCGTGTTGTTGCATCTCCAGCGGTAAAGGGTTAAAGTTTGCAGTCACTGACACTCGTCGGTTCAGTTTGTCCTTTGGAGATTATCTTTTTTAATCAACTCTGTTCTGGGAAAGAATAGTTCTCAGAGTGAACGGAAAGAAATTACCTGGAAGGACATCGTCTTGTGAAATGCTGTCTGTGTAGTTGTCTGACAGGGTTCACCCTATCATTGAAAGTAGCTTTTCCCTGTTTGTGCTTAGTGTTTCAGCCATTGTGCTGCTGTTGACTAGTAGTGTGTTGTGTCAAACACCTAGAAGAAAACAGCCTCCTTTACTAAAAGCAGCACCTGCTATAAACCTCTCTGTCAGGGGGAATATAGCAGTGTGGAGCTCCAGGCCAGCCCATCTCTTATTGGAGTCTGCCAAGTCAATAAAGTCTTTGCAGTGCTCCTCTTTGTTTTCCACTTGGGGCACTGGTGATGCAAATGTGGAAACTTTGCTCAACCTTGATACAACGCTCTAAAATGAGTAAAGCTGATGTCTTACCAGGTAAAGAGAATTCTCTCAGTCATCTCGGTTCTGAGTAGTCCTTGTTTCTTTTCCAGCATCAATGTGAATTCTGAATTTCTACATAAAATACAATATTTCAAAATAAAAAAAGGAAAAATATCAACA
The DNA here is from genome assembly GCA_023969325.1 of Oryzias curvinotus. Taxonomy (NCBI): domain Eukaryota; kingdom Metazoa; phylum Chordata; class Actinopteri; order Beloniformes; family Adrianichthyidae; genus Oryzias; species Oryzias curvinotus. Next base: position 7,212,176 of record CM043707.1, on the reverse strand, counting down.
GAAACCACTTTCTTTTTTTCTTTTTTTACACTTCTTGAATCGGTAAACTTCCATTAAACTGGATGTCATGCAAGCAATTTCTGTCATATTTCACTAACTGGTGTCAGCCAACGCCTGAACTTTATGAAGCTACTCAACAGGCAGAAACTTGTTCTGCATCATATTATTATAGCTGTGGGGACGTAGACTGTAAAAAGGATGGAACCGTGTGAGGCTTTAAAGGATGTTGTTGAAACTGCTCAGCTTGAAGCAAAACGCAATAAGTGTGGACCATAGCAGGCCTGAAGACGTAGATCATCTGGCACACAATTTACATATCAAAACAATAAAAATATATATTAAACACACCCTGATAATTGTGCCCCTCTTTATTATTTTGAAAGCATGTCACTGAAAAAGGAGCTTGGTAAGGGATGATTTGTATCAAATGTGGACAAAACAGCATTCGGAATGAAGAATCGTTTCAATATAAATAAAAGAAAGTATTTCTTTCGTTAATAGTTAGTATTAATAAGATGAGAAATCCAAATATTTGCTCAAGAACCAGGCTAAATGATTTAGTAGCTACATATAGTTAATTTTTTCCAACAAAATGTTGCAGCGACAAATCAAATACAAATTTGTTTTCTGTTAAAGCATTTTCTTATATAAACTTAGAGGAAAAATATATGTTTCTGTTATTTTTGGTACAATAATTTATGACATTTCCAATAAAGATTGTTCAATTCACCAGGCTTTTAAAAATATGTTCTTATCTAATCAAAACTGGATTAGAATGGAAATGTGACAAACCATAATTGAACTGTTATGCATTGGAAATACATAATTATTCTAAACTTATTGGTCAACCTTGAATAGCTTTAACAAATTGGTGGTTGAGGAAATGTGGGCAGAATTTTATTTCAAATTTCCAATATGATTTTTTTGCCACTACTTTATTTTAGGTGGGAGATGCAGAGGCGGTATTTCAGATGTGATCTTTTTGACAGTATTCCGTTCACCTAAATGGTGTTTTGAATGTAAGAAAACTACACGTCAGTTTGAAATCCTTCACATTGAGTGTTGATGTACAGTCCTCTCACATCAGCTAACCTTGGTATGAAGCCACATAATCACAGACTGCATTTTTTCCCGTAGAACATTTCAGTCATGATTGCAAACAGTTAAAACAATGAAATAACAGCAGTTAGACTGGGTTTTGATTTTAAATGTTACCCTAATCAACTGAGCTTGGTATGGTTTCCTGAAAAACGATGATACAGCAGCACCAGAGCAAACAGACGGAAAAAGCAACACAACAGGGCTACAAAGCAAACTAAGAGAAAGTCCCTGCAGAGCTCAGCTGTATGTTATGGTAGTTCTGGTCAATCAGCATAGCGATGTTAATGTTTTTTAATACTTCTGTCTACTTAGTAACACGATAATGTCTTTATAATTACTGGATTAACTTTGTTTTTTTTATTTTAGTGTTGGGGCTTTTCCCACAGCTTCAAAAATAAATCTTTATGTTGTCAGTAGTGGTAACCTAGCTATGCTAATTGGTCAACATTTTTGTTAGACAAGATTACATTACATAGCTGCTGGACAAGTTGCCAAACCCCACACTGCCTTTGTTTGCTTCGCAACTCCTTTTTCTTGCAGCAACATCACGTGTGATTACCACACGTGCCGCGGCGTTTGATAATCTTGAGCCATTCCAATTCTGGTTATCTGTGTCAACAGCAAACAGGGACTTATGGGTGATGTTACGGTCTACGTCGGTGGCATTTGTCTTTGAAGCTTCACGTCCAATAATGGGTTTTAACAGGAGCTCGAAACCATCGGGCTTCTTTAATTGCCCCCGGCAGTATTCCAACCTAATTGGTCTTGAAAGGTCTCAAGCAGAAGATGCAGGTCACTTTGCGCCTCTGTAGCTGTCAGGTCATCAGGCTTTCAATTAAAAACAGCCATAGTACCTGGGCTTATAAAACATTAACAAGGAGAAAACTATTTTCTTTGAAGTGGCTGGGTTTTCTGTGTGCTATGAAAGAATTGCCCTGGTCTTTTAGATCTCTCAGTCTACCCTTCAGTCACCAAGTCAATAAAACTTCTTGTTCAGTTCTCATTTTAGAAATTAAAAAGGGTTCTATTATCCTGTAATATTGTTGGTTTGCCCTCTCTAACCTTTGGTACTCTGTTGGTGTTTTTCTTCTGTATTTATTTATTTTTACCCAAAGCGTTGAAAACTCCAGAAAAGGCTTTAAAGAATCCTAGTAAAAGCTGCTGTTTCTCAAAAAAAGAGAACCAAAGAGAATAGAGAAGCAGAAAAAAAAAACACCTTAATGTCCAGATAGACTTTAAACTTCTGTTGCATCAGATAAGGGAAACATCCTCTGAGTTTGACATCGACTGAACTTTCACAGGTTTCAATCAGTGTGCTTGGAGCGTCACCCGGGTGGAGTTTCAGGTCTACCCCCTCTGCATCACAAACCTACTTAAGCTGATCCCAGTATGACACAGAAATGAATTATGGAAGTGTCTAGTGAATAAACAGTCAGAGGGCAGAGCAGCACTGAATCAGAATAGAAAGTGCGTGACTTTTGTGAATCTTTTGACCTCCGATGTTTCCACAACAGGAAATAAGGTAGGATTACTGAAATCCAAAGGCTTGGAAACTAAGTGATTCAGTTGATAAAGTTTTGACAAGCTTTTGATTGTATAAAGTCCATGGAACATAAAAACAGATGACAAAAATAGTCCTAATTTATCAGTTTCCTTATATTCCTACCACTATCTGTTGTAGTTTGTCTAAAGTAAAACAAATATGTGATGAGTTTGTCCGAAACAAGTATAGTTCCTATTTTGATCCCATAAAATAGAACTATTATCTGCCATAAACTCTTAAACCGAGAGCCGGTGTTCTACTAAAGCTGACTCTAAGCGGACATGATACAAAGCTTATTATATTCACACGGTTTAGTCCACCTTAAGTGTTTAAATTAACACAGCTTGACCTTCTCTTAAGTTAAAGTAATGACAAATTTGAGCCAATTAAGTTAAATACTTTAAAATGGCTAAATAATTTTGCTAAAAGTCAAATAGGTTCATCCACTACAGTTTAAACTTTTTATACTGTATATGATTTGATAGATAAAAGCATAACTACTCCTTACTTTAATTTTAATAGATTTAGTGCAATGAAAAGTGGCCCAAACATTTTTTTTTCTTCTCAAAAGTATAGAACTAGAGCGTGTCACTTGGGCCATAATGCAAACTGTCATTCCTGGGGCATTTTTGTCCCAGTTGGTGGGACCGCTCTGAGTACAATGATTGCTGTTGTCAGCGGAGCCTTTTTTAACAGCGTTTCACATCGTGCTGTTGCTCCTGTTTATTTATACACCATCAAGGGGACTGCATGACACCTTCAACCTTTAGTCAGACTATAGCAATTTGTTGGAGATCAACAGATTAAAGATTAATTAACCGTTGAATGTAATGACAAAAATAGCGCTTTGAACAGTTCATTTATACCTTCATGCCAAGTTGGCTGGTAGATTTTACAAACGTATTTTTTTACCAAATTACAACACCATTTTACACACATTTAACCCTTCATGCCAAGTTGGCTGGTAGATTTTACAAACATATTTATTTACCAGATTACAACACTATTTTACACAGATGTATCTTCTACCTTTATTTTTTGAAGAAAATGAAAATGTATGAACACGTCTTGATTTTCATTCAACTGTAAACTCAAATTCAAGCATGCTAAGAGAGCAAGAACAGATTAAATTTTGCCTCCAGGTGATTACATTTGATATTAAATCATAACAAAAACGGCCTGAAAACAGTATAATGTTTTGGATCATTGTTATTATACACCATTAACATTAAGGGTCTCTGACGAGGGAAAGAGGCAGGAGGATTCAGCACAACGTCTGACACCAGCTCTGTAAGGCTACAAAGACACTACTAAAACAGTGAATTCAATCGTGTTATTATATTTATGAAATACAGTTTGTTATGAATGTCCTATGAATTAATCTTGTTTTATCAGCTGCGTTTTAAAGGCCGGTCCATAAAAATACTGTCTGACTTTTACCGGTCCGTCTTTACAATTAGGTGACAGACAGAACAGCTCGTTAGCATAGCATCATTAGCATCATCTTGTGTGCGTTTCTTTATCTCGCGTACAGACAGGTACAGGACAGGACAAATAAAATTCATCAAAATGAGGGCAAATGAACAAGACTAAGTTTGTGCAAACATCACTATGTGGCAACTAACCCTTACTTGCCAAAAAGGATAAAATGCTCGCAACTGGCGAGTGTTAATTTCGGACCCTTCAAAAATAATATTCTATTGTGATAGACTAATTGATCTATTGAGAAAAAGTTATATTCCAATATATTTAATTATCATTTTATCTCCCAGCCCTAATAAGTCAAGAACGAGTTTGAAATGACAGAATACAAAAATAGCGCCTCTATTAAAACAACCCCACAGAGTTGCAGTTCATTTTCACTGATCGTTTAGATTACTTTTAAAAACAGTGTTTAAAGTGTAATAAATACTGCAGGATAGGGGCCAATAGGGGTCAATGTTTTCACATTTAAAATGAACTAAAATCAGGTAAATGTCATTATCTACCAGCTGTTTCACCATATCCTGCTTTTGGGTTGTTTCTCGTATATTAGTCAGGTCATATTATAGAAAGTTATGCTTTATTGGTTTTATACTTATACTCGATCATATGAGTTTCATTGTAGACACGAAGACTGTAAATGACATCCAGATGTAAAGCCCTTGACGTCTTCTGCTTTGCAACAGGGAGATCGATCGTCAATGATTGGTGTTTCTTTTATTCTGAAGGACTGCATTGTATCCTCCACAGCCTCACACAATTGCTCCTCAAGAAAAGTGAGATCAAAACAGGCTCAGCTTCAAAGTTACTAAATGTATTAAACAGGAAGTAACTTAAGTGTACATCAGTCAATGTCTTGACGAAGACCAAACAACAATATAAAACGCATGATTTCCTGGCCAAAAAGTGCATGGTTATTTAAAAACTGAGCCAGATAGCCGTAAAGAAGTTCAGTTTTCAAAGGTCATTTTAACTAATAATCACATTCTGTACCACGCCGAAGGTAGACTGAAGCTGATTATACTTCTATGCATGTTTGCTTTGCTTGTTATCCGTTTGACCGTCTGCATCTGTGTTTTCTGAGCAAATCTACCTCCAATCTGCCAGTCCTCCTGGTGACTCACTCCAGCACGGAAAGTGTCGTCGTTTAAAGGGACAAGAGAAGTAGGTGGCGGAAATATACACGTGTTGGCTGCAAAGAGGTCTTCTTACAAAACACACAACCTTGATGCCACTTCACACTGGTGTACTCTGTCTGTTCATTTCTGTAGAACTAATTACTGCATATTAGTTAAACAGACCATTTAAAATGCAAGCCTGCTAAATCACACTTGCCAGGGGAGGTAAGCCCCCGCCTTCCATCCTCATGCAGCTCTTGTGCTTCTATTATTAGTTCTATCATGAATATGTTCTCTGTCAGAAACTGCCAGAAGAGAACAATGAGCTAGGACTCTAATAAAATAGATATAGCAGAGGGGGTCAGGTGAGCGGTTTGTTGTCATATAGATGTGAGTTTCTATCCTTTATCGTGCTTGTATGTTACCACCAACATCTTGTTAAGTGATCAGCATGACTTATGAGACCCAAGAAAGCTTCCAGCTGACTTTTTTTAAAACAAGTCACTGAAGGTGTTTCTTAAGATGCAAGCCATGTAGCTTCCTGCGAAACATGCAGCAAAAGCCTCGCTGCCTTCATCACAGCCAACGGAATCTTTTTCCGCATGGCAGAGTACGGGGAGAACGATGAGCAGCACTAAAGCTCCTGCTTTAGTGGATGGGGCTGCTACTAACAGTCATTTGGTTGCTGGCAAATCTATTGATGATTTGTAATGGATTATTTTAGTAGCATGAATATCTGATTTGATTCTAGGTGTTCAAAAAAAAAAAAAACCAGAAAAAAAACCCAGCATCAGTTTCAAAAGATGTATGTTCCAGATTATGTCCACCCTTGTCTTTCTGAACCGTTAAGGTATGGGATTATTAAAGCTGTTTCAGTTCCTAAAAGCTTGCTGTGGCCTCAGTTGGCTGCCAGGTGTTGCCTTTATTCACTATTGTTCTTTGTTTGAATGATATCTTTGAGATTTTTGGCAAACATTTCATGTAAAAGCCTCAGAGTATCAGAAGACTTTAAACAACGTGTATTGCTTCACAAAAAAGGTTATTCTGAACAAGAAAAGCCAAATGTTAGTCTTACTTTGCTAAAGTTTTTGTTTAATCGTCGCTCTACTTCTTCTGTGGTGTAATCCTTTTCTACATTCTTAATAGTGGACTGCTTAAAACACTCTGACATCCTTGCTATTGCTAACTTTAGCTTTGCTCTGTCTAAAAAAATGTTATCAAACGTTTTTTAATATGAATTTTGATAGACTCTTGATATATAGGTAACTTTATTTTTAACGCAATTTTACATGGATAATGGAACCCTTAAAACATGTTTCAATATGGCATCTGCAGTCAGGTAAAGGAGCTTGGATAAATTACTCTTTATAGTTGTTCTTTCTAAAGATACATTGATCACCATGACCGCAAAAAGCCCATCAATAGCAAGTACTACAGTCAGAAGATTCTTAGTTGGATAAGAAGCTTTTAAAAGTAAATCAAGAAACTAAAATGGTCTGCTATAGCCATGACAAATTTTATGCTAGAATTGTACTTAATGTAGTTGGACAAAAGGCTGTAGGTGTCAAGTCCTGCAGTGGATAACAAGTCCTTGGTACATGATCCACAAAAAGAGGAATTATGCTTCTGCTTTATGGGTTTTTAGTGGCTACAGCATACATTACTTCCACTGACAGTGATGAGCACAAAACATGACTCTTATGTTCTTTCTCTAAAAATAATACACTAAACTGTCGACTGGTAGCAAGCGTGTTCGGTTCAAATCCATTTTCATGTTGTTGTCGTACACTGTACCTACACCATGAGTGTGTCAATTCACAGTTAAACTATGACAAATGTTGGGATGAGAAAAACATGCTGTACTGCAGGGCTCTGACCGCCGTGAAGCGTGCAAAATCAATGGAAAGCAAGGGCGTATGTGTTGCTCGCTGTGGAACTGTGCACTCTTACTTTGCAGATGTGTAGCCAATGGTTCCGTCTTGCAGTTTATCAAACGGCCTGAAAGTCCATGTCTTACTGAAAAGAAATAAATCAGAAAGGGAGGGAAGTTGTCAGAAGCAGCAAAATAAGTAGTGTCCTGTGACTTTTCAGCAGAAACGTATGCAGCAGAGGCTCTCAATTAGACCACAAAAAAACAAGTCGTGACCATTTATCTAATGTTTCAAACATAATTTATCCACTTGGTAGTGAGCTGAAAGAAGACGAAGACTGAAAATAAGGTGGAATTGAGAAAAAGTATGATTAAGTGCTTGTAAAGATGCTAGTTGTCAAGGCTGCCGCACCATCCTGGAGTCAGGGTCATGAACTTAACTTCCATTATAAATGTTCACCAGCCCACTCAAACTCTGTCAATAATACAGTTTGTTAAGAAATACTTGACCATCTTATTCAAGAAGCATTTGTTTGAACTTTTCATTAGTTTATTTGTGCTCTACAACTAAATGAGAGGCATTAAAAATGTCTGTTTACTGACTTGCAGTGACTTGTGTCACTGTGACATGATATTATACACATGAAGAGGCACTACACTCACGATAGGAGTCCCGTGGTGTCACCAAGCACCTTGCTGTGCGGCAACAATGCCTCTTAAAGCTGGATGAAATGAAGTGTGAACATGCCATTTATGGCCTGGTAAGAGGGCAGTGCCCATCTCCCATGTTACAGTGTCTGCAGTGATAAGTAGTAGTGTGATAGTAGTCTGTAACTGATTTTGAAGACTTTACTGTCTTACCCTCCTCAGGGTTTGTGTGGCTTCTAATGTCAGCCTTGCAAGCATAATAAGAGATCTCATTGGATTCAACTAGATATCTAATTAAATTGTCTAAACAGAAGGATATGTGCATCTGAATTCACACACGAGAGAGCAAAGGCAGACTGGCATCGAAAGAGTTTTATGCCCTGTGCCCGTCACTCTGAGTTCCACGCAACATTGACCGCCTGAAAAATGGATCAGTTAGCAGAGTCTGTCTGAAATATGGAAGACAGAACGCTTGGAGCTGCATATTTCTTTACCAAAATGTAACTGTTACCATAGTGTTAATAGTTTTATTTTAAATGTTTTCTGTTTCATATCGTCTTTGGGTTAAGGTGAGAGCTTCAGGTTTTACCATCACATTATCGGAACAGACAGTTGTATATACCCAATGGAATGTGTATAAACAGCAGTAATCTCCCAGGTTAGACAAATCAGATTATTTAGTTTCAACCACAAACAAGGACAGTTGAAAATCCTTCTTAGGAAACACATTGGTCTCTTTTGCTTTGAGCCCAATCTCCATTTATTTTAATACCCTTAATTTGCAACTGGTATGTTAACTAGGTTACAACAAGCTTTCTTGAAAAACCGGGTTTCCTAAATGTTACACAAGCTAGAGCCCATGTTTCCTTTATGAAAATAGGGGTTAGGAACTCTTGGTGTCCTACCCCAATGCAAATCAAATAGTAAATGGGGTATACTTACATAGCTCTTTAAATGGCAAGAGACGCTAATTCAAGAATGTAGTAAACACTTGGTCCTGAATGCACTTAAAGCATATGGTGTTCACACTGAATTGTCGCTACCCCATACTAGCGCATGCAGCTAATGTTGAAAAAGGCTTTGTGCAAAAGTTCAAAGCAGCGCAATTCTTGCAAATCGTGCTGCAGGCCTTTCATTCATAGCTCTATTCCGATATGACTGACATGGTGTCATAATTCTGTCTGGACAGAAAAAAAAAAAAAAAAATATATATATATATATATATATATATATATATATATGTTATTTCTCCTATGTAGGATGTATATACTTTATTTTCTTCATTATCGTTTAACTGTTTGAATACTGCTTTTTGAACTCTGTTGACCTACACATTGAACGCTGCTGTGTTGGGATTTTTTTCCTTCTCCACACACCATCTGGAGAAAGAAGATGTGTTTTGAGAAATTCCACACGTAGGTGTTTTACTTATTGTGCTCCTGAAGTTGAAAATACACTACTAATTACCGAGCTGTGCTTTGTCTGATGTGGTAATCCTGGTACAAGAAAAAAGGAGAAAGAGGAGGCCAGGGAACACTTTTTTCTGTAGATGGGGTTCTGTAGCTAAATAATCAACATTTATTGAATTGGAGCGTTGGTGCCGGGAGGCTCTAGGTGACCTTGGAGTGTAGGCTTGTAGACCTCATAGACACGGCTTAGTTTTGTTCAATAATGCTGTTCGGCTCGACATCACAGGAATGTAATGAGGCATTACGTAAAGGTGTAAATGAAAGGAATAGGCAGATCTACGGGGAAAGATCAGGCTGCAGACTTTGAAGATATGGGGTTTAGAGGTGCTAGATGCACGTTTTTAAATCAGTTCAGCCTTTAGGCCACATTTTGGAGTCAATTTAAAACACTGCTCCTAGTAATGAAGAAGTGCCATCCTCGAATACTTTCAACATGAACGAAGCCCATCATCAGCCCATGTTCATCAGCGTTGTGTCAGACACATCACGGACCGAGAGAATTCCTTCTCTGACAAACTCAGCTGAACCAAACTGGCCTAATCTTGCTGGAGTGAAGCCTCCCAGATGCTAATCAGATTCATTAACAAGAAGAGCTGTCATCTTCCCTCATGGTTGCTCTTTGAAGAATTCTGTTAGTGAACAGTGAATATCTGGATCATCTCTGAAAAAGATGCGTGCGCTTCTTCACCAGCTCCCTCCGAGGGATCTATCCTTTCATCCGCTGTGATTTTAGTCAACTTACTGGAATGGATTTGGATGTGGTGCTGAGGCTGCTTATCATTAAAATCACTTCACAGCGATTCTCCTTGTTATCACAAAAATAAAGCGTGCTTATAGGCTGCAGTTTCCTGTGGACAGTGGAGAGTTTTGCCGGATGTACTTCACTTCTTACAGTCGCGTGCAATAAGCATAATTGGAGCCTCTTTGACATGGTTTGAGGCGATTTTTGCCCTGCGTGAATCATGTCGAGAAAGTCTTCTAGTCAGATGAGTCAGCATGTGAAAGGGGTGGAGAAATAAGTCAAATAAGTCTCCCTATATGTGGCATTATCCTGCAGTGAGTCAGTGGAAACGTCTTAGTCTCCACTTTCGACCTTTTAAAAGTATTTGCTGCCATGTAGATGCCGTGCTTTGTAACACAATCATAGAATAAAAAAACAAACAACCCTTATACATTTTCAAACCAAAGGTTTTAGGAAATAAGGTGTTTTGGGGAGGTGGAATTGTATTATATTTTGCACTGCAAAAAGGTCAAAAACACCTTTATCCAGGATAAGTGTGTTTTTCTTTCCACCTGTATAATTCAGAAAGGATAGGACTTTTCATTCAAGGACATGCGTCTGGTTAAAGTTTGTGAACTTTAGTATGTAAATGTTTTATTTTGACTTATGTGTCAACTAAAAGAATAAAAACACTCACAGTTTTTTTTTTTACTTCTCCTCCCCATCCCTCCACCCCTGCTTCTGTTCTTTATCCACAGACGTCTCAGACCGCAATGCAGGGCTGTATCATTTTCATCAGCTTGTTTTTAACGGCGGCCCGATCCCAAGATATCCATCCCTCACAGGCTTCATCCTCCATTAGCGAGTCTTGTGACTCCCTGTGCTCATGTGAGGTGAAAGACGGCATCCTTCATCTCAACTGCGAGCAAAGGAACATCAGCAAAATCTCCCAAATCAAAATCACCCCAGGCGTTCCCTTCCACCTGAACCTTTATAAAAATGACCTGGTTGAGCTTCGGACGGAGGAAATGGAAGGGCTTAAGGGTGCCCTTTCCCTGCATGTTGGGGGTAATAGCATACAAGAGCTGGAGCCAGGGGTCTTCAGTGCCCTGGGAACGCTGAAAAAGCTCCACATAAACAGCAATTTCCTTGTCACCCTGAAAGAGGACACTTTTCAAGGCTTGGTGAATCTGGAGTTTCTTCAGGCTGACACAAACTTTATCCAGGTCATTGAACCGGGGGCCTTCAACAAACTGATCCGCCTCAAAGTCCTGATCCTCAATGACAACTCCATTGAGTTTTTACCTAACAACATTTTCCGCTTTGTGCCCCTTACGCACTTGGACCTGCGAGGCAACAAGCTGCAGACGCTGCCGTACGTGGGCTTCTTGGAGCACATTGGCCGGATTATGGAGCTGCTCCTGGAGGACAACAGCTGGATCTGCGACTGTGATATTTTACATTTGAAAATCTGGATGGAAAACATGAGATCCCAGTCTGCTATCGGGGATGTGGTTTGCAGCGCGCCGCAAAACCTGAAAGGGAGCATCCTCGCTAAAGTCAAGCGGGACGTTTTGTGTCCGTCCCACGCGGATATCAACCTGGAGGAGCCCTCAAAGTCATTGGATATGGTTGTTACTCCTTCATCCAAAGCGTTTCAGATTCCCAAACTGAACAATGCCAAAGATGATGCTAGGGTCCCAACACCATCCCACCCTCCAGGTAGTCCCTGCGCAAGTCACTGTTCCTGCCACAATCACCCTGTGTCCGGCTTTTTGATGCACTGTCAGGATGGAGGGATCCAAAAGGTCTCAGACATTGGAATTACTCAGCGTAGTCCTACCAAACTTATCTTGACAGGAAATATGATCCAGAAACTTTTGAAATATGATTTCGTCACATACGACAGTTTGGAGACCCTCAACTTATCCAACAACAGAATTGATTACATCGATAACGAGACTTTTCTTAGTTTGAGCAGCTTGAAAAAGCTGTTTTTGAATGGAAATAAACTAGAAAAGCTGTTCTCCACAATGTTTGTGGGACTCCACAACCTCGAAAATCTTTATCTGGAATACAACCTCATCAAAGAGATTGCTCCTGGCACTTTTAATCCCCTGCCAAACCTGAAACTTTTGTCTTTAAATAATAACCAGCTCAGTTCTCTTCCAGCGCAGATATTTCGCAACGTGCCCCTTGCCAAATTAAACCTGAGAAAAAACCTGCTCATGCATCTGCCAGTGAGCAACGTGCTCGATCAACTCGACTCACTGGAGCAGATTTATTTAGAGGACAACCCCTGGGACTGCAGCTGCGACTTGCTCAGCCTTAAACAATGGGTGGAGAAGCTGCGGAAAGACACAGTGGTGGGCTCAATTTTGTGTCACACTCCAAAGAAAGTGATGGAGAGCGAGCTTAGAAGTCTTCATCATGAGGCGCTTTGTCCCGGGTTGGGGACCTACCACCCAGTGCCTCCCAGCGGTGAGGAGAGTGTAACAGCCACTTTGGGGCCTGACGGGAGCAGCGGGTTGTTCATTTCCCTAACAGACACCATCCCGCTTTCTGTGCTCATCTTAAGCCTTCTCATCTTCGTCCTCATGATTATATTCTGCTCAGCTGGGCTGGTGGTGTTTATGGTGCACCGACGGCGGCGTAGGGCGAAGAAAAAGGCAGCAGAGGAACAGCCTAACCCCAACACCACCAGCAGTTCCCCCATCCATTTGCATTACAGCATGTATGGACAGAAAACCACTCACCACACCCTGACGCAGAGAACCGGGTCGGCCACTCTTTATGAAGACAGATCGCATAGTCCTATTGTGCAGATCTGCCGCAATCCCACGTATTGCTCCCAACACAAGGAGCATGACACTTTGGATTACGATGATTCCGGCCCCAAGCATCACGTCTGCAGGAGCATTATGGAGAGGGAGAACACGTCCCCCCTGACGGGGAACCCCTGCTCCAAGTTCAGGCCAATGGGCGGAGAGTGCCAGGCAGAGTTTATGACTCTTGGAAATCCCAACTCCTTGTACAGGAACATTCTGGACAGGGGGGAGAAGGAGCTCCAGCAGCTTGGAATTACCGAATACTTCAGGAAAAACATGCCCCAGCTCCAGCCCGCCATGGATCTGCAGGGCCCGGGGCATCAGGATGAGCTGAAGCTAATGGAGGCCATAATGTACACAAGACCACGCAAGGTCATGCTGGAGCAAACAAAGAATGAGTACTTTGAACTGAAGGCCAACCTGCACACTGAACCAGACTACTTAGAAGTTCTGGAGCATCAGACTGCGTTTAACTGAGCTGAAGCAGCAACAAACCTGTTTGAAACAAGTGCCTTCTCCTGATTCCCTCTTGGGATTCCCACAGTGTGAAATATATAAATACATATAAAGTATTGGCACATCTCTTTAACTGTAGCACAGAATGTAACTGATTTGCTCTTTTGTTGGGTTGAACATGCCGACAGCCACACCATGTAGCTGCTGGAAGGGCGTCATGTTTTACAGAAGAGACTGTCAAGCAGGCCCGGGTCAAAGCCCACTGTGAAATCCACTCAATCAGCTTTTTACATGTGATTAAACATCCGGCAGCCAAATGAATCGATCCACACGGCAACCTCTCTTCTCCACCTCCCGCCTGCAGGATGAAGCAGATGTTTTGGAACCAAGTGAGCGAATTTCAATCACTGCTTGACCCAGAATTTCTGCTTAATCAGTCTATCCTGATTCCGGCCATGACCCGATTACACCCTCCGTCAACCTAAGGCAGCTTTCATGCCAGAACCAGAATGAATGCTCATAGTGCCGTAGAGTCAGCAAATTGCCAAGCGAACGTTGGGGGGAGTGCGATAGGAGTGCGGTTCCACTTCTGTCCTCTGGTGTGAGGATGGATCCAGAACGAGCCGCAGCGAGAGAAACTTATTTTTTTTATCAGCTGGTAGTGTGTTCACAGAAAGCAGCATCAGTCAGATGAAAAAGCGAAAAAGCACTTGTGAGTTCAGTAGATCATATATATATTATACATACATACACACACACACACACATACCAGGAGAGTCTTGTCAAGAGGCATAGCACTAATCAAATGCCATAAGATGGTGCATGACAATCAACAGATTCCTGCTGAAACTTATTTTTGCCAGAAGAAACAAGCCACTTATGCTTTCCGTTAACGCGACAGACCATTATTTGACGTCCGATTCGGAGAAAGAGGTGGACAGCTGGCGATTGACATGTCTTATTGTTGGGGATTTCTACTCGTTCATACTCTTGGAGTCCATGTAAGCACACACTCTGTAGCTTTTCTACTCAACTAGGTTATTTATTCTGTATATTTTGTATATACTTATGTTCTGTTCTCTCTTTGGGTTTTGTGTGCCTTCAGTGCTGTACAGAATATAAACAGAAGCTGTAACTGAAACAGGAAATAAAGAATTGCAATATAAGTGAAACGGGGGACCGTCATTTCCACAAACAGAACAAGCATTCGGCTGTGCCGCCTCTTAGCGGTGCGCCATCGCTGCACTAATTAACTCAGTAGGCACCTGGACAGAAAAAAAGCATTTTCTCTGCGTTATCAGCCCTCCACAGTGCAGATGTGTATTTGCATGGATGTTCGTGTCCAAACGGCTTTTGGTTGGCTTCCTGCTGCTCCCATCAGTGTTGCAGACTTGCCCCTGCATCACAAAACTGGCTCCAGGATTTCTGTTTTTTGGGCGATTCTCGTCTTCTACAATCCTCTGACCGACAATAATTCTCCTTTTTCTAATTGGATTCCCCACGCGACAACACCCATGACCTCCCAGTTTAGAGTGATCTAGCACGCGGCGCCGTGTCCAAATGAATTCAGACAACATCCGGAAGTAAATGTTTATTAATTTGTATGCACACACACGGTTTATGGCATGCAAAAAGGCAGCTCATGCAGCACGAGAGATGAATAATATCTGCCTTTTCTTCAAATAAAACTCTTTGTTTTACCAAAAGGGTGAAGTGATGCAGAAAAAGCAAAATATCTTTTTTCTTTCGGATATTATTTATGAACAAAAGCTGCACATCAGAAAGTCTCTGAAGATATTAGACACGATAAAGCGCAACACAATTGCCAACAATTGGTTCCCTGTAATTACAGTGCAATGATACAAACCCTAATTTGTTTTTTCTAAATATTTTCTGACAAGACAATAAAAGATGTTAATAAACACAGATCATTAAAGTGAGGATAGAAGCCGTTATCCTTTTAGACCACAATACGTTTTAAAAAGAGGAAATAAAAACATCGATTCTTAATTTTTTGAATAGGTTACACCAACAGCCATTACACAATTCTTTGAATAGACTTTGGTTTTTATAAACAGTTTTATGCAAATTTTAAGTGCAAGTTTCACAAAAGGGGTTTATCTTTAATCAAAAATTGATTTCTTACAAGCAAGACTAAAGACTTTTGCCTGTTTGTTTCTCTAAGCCATGAATAATCAAATGAAAGTCCCACAAATATCCTCTTTTTGTCTATTTTCAAAGTGTTCCCAGTTGTCTTTTTTACTTATGATTATGATGTTTTCAGCTAAAAAAAAATGGTGAATAGTGTGTGTTGTTTTCTAGGACATAGTTTCTGCAGAGCAGCAGTTCAGTTAGCCTCTAATATGTGGGTGGACCGTTGGGGCAAAGGAATCCCGCCCCCCATTCCCCTTCCCGTTGCTCTTTTGTAGTTTACAGCCCCTCCTTCTCCCAGTCTAACATTACCGTTTTAAGAAAGATGCCACTGATGAGTCAAACAGATGCACATGGATCTGGAAGTCTACAAGAGGATGCACAAGAAAGCAGGGATTTATTTGTGTGGCCTGCCCAGCATATTTTTTCTACGCAACACTTCTGCTCTGGATTCACGACAATAAGAATTAACTACTCAGAAATGCTACTTTTAGCTTAATTTTCTTTATATATGTCCTCCAAAAGTAGGTTTTAATAGACGCATTAATTTAATTAAACCAAAAGTATCTTTGTATTTATGAAATTTAGCCAGCAGCCATAACATACAATCCATATTAAGTTTGTTTAGACTGACTAAACCCTCAATGTAGTGAATGAAATACATAATTGAATGCAGTTTCGGTGTAGTTCTGTTTTGTTTACATTTTGCATGTTTATTACTTATGTGATAAAAGTAAAAGGTTTTACAGGTAAAACAACCAGCTCTTTATATAAAAAAATAAACAGATTTTTAAATTAGTCGCAGTATGGATCACTACATAGGCGGCGATCTGATTCAATTCTCATAGCAGGATAAATGATTTACAGATAAACTACAATTCTTACCATTTAAAAAGTCTGAATGATTGGTATATGTATGCCTTTGTACTGCATGTATGAAAACTCAAATGACATGTATTTAATCCCCATTGATACCTTTATTTAGAACAGGAGATCATAATCAACCATATATAACAAACAGGAAGATTTTGACAGAGGGAAAAGGTTCGTC
This sequence comes from Oryzias curvinotus, assembly GCA_023969325.1. Lineage (NCBI taxonomy): Eukaryota > Metazoa > Chordata > Actinopteri > Beloniformes > Adrianichthyidae > Oryzias > Oryzias curvinotus. The sequence continues at coordinate 7,195,738 of CM043707.1, read as the reverse complement.
AAATTCCTGGTTGAGTTCAGCAGTAAAAATTAACATAAATGTCATTGTTGCTTTGGATCATTTAACAACAAATCCTGAAAATGTTCTCCACAGTTTTTTCCATCCTCAAAGTTTCACTGACTACAGTTCCAGTAGATCGATGACAAGAGTACAGTAAATGAAGCCCCAGCAACACCTCAGTAAACCTAGAAATCACCCGGAGTCCTTCCATCCAAACAGACTGCAGTGTTTCCAACAGACATGCTTTACAAAATAATATTTTTTTTTCATCTTTAGTGGAAATACCAAGAAAATCCCACACTTTAGATAAACATTTTACAGACGCCCATGCTAACAGTCAAAAGACCTCACAAAATTGATCACAAGACTTCTGCAATATTGTTAATTTCATATCGTATGTATTTTTTTTCCAAAATGTTAATTATATTTAAAACATTTTTTCCAGAGCTAATTTTAAGGAAACTGAACATCGTTCTTGTTTGTTTGTTTTTTCATCTACAAAAAAGCACTTGATAGCTTTCCTTTGAAAATGAGACACTACTTTTAAGATTTTATGTCTGTTTTTATGTCAGTACCACATGTGTTCGCTTAGTTTACATACCTAAATTATTCTGCATTTTAGAGCAATAATGACATTGCCTTTAGTGTACCTTTACCCAACTCAACTATAATTAGAAAGATCGCAAATCAGTGATCTTAGACGTCACAAATAGTCTTAATCAAATCTTCAGAAATAGATTGCACATTTTCGAGTATTCAGATACGTCTTACAGTTCTAATTATTAGAATCCTTAATTGAAATTTAAGGCACTTGTATCTTTAAATTATCTACCTTTGCTTAATGGAGCCTAAGTTAAAGTAAAAAATACAGATGACAAAGTCTGAGAGAGTCTTTTTATGATTACAGAAGAAAAACTTACTTGTGAAAATCATTCATTTAACAATTACAACGTTCAGAATAACTGGCAGATCACCAATAATGTCACTTAATCTCACAGTTTGATGCTCCAAGTGTGTGAATCTTCCTCTGAATTTATTTCAGTGACCCTTGGGTAAGACGTAGGAACTCTACATTTGGAGAACTGTCTGTCTTTACTTTTTCTGGGTTTCAGGTGAAACCAGCTGCAGAGCAGTGACTCACCTTCGTTTTTTTTGTGTGTGCTGTCACCGTGGTTATGTGCTGCATCTTCCTGTCGGGGTTTTCTTGGGAGCCAGAGAGCAATTTTATCTCAAGCAGCTGATGCTGGAATGACAGGTTTCAGCCAGAGCAGGTGATACGAGGAGGTTTTCTGCCGCACTTTGCTGCATAAATTTGCACAACAATGATGAAAGCAGTGGTACATTAGGACTAAGAGGCTCTTGTTCAGCGCGAGCAGGGACCCGCTCTAATAACTGCGGATGTTGGGAGCCTCCTGCAAAGCTTCGCGGTTGTCCACTCGCCGGTGGATTAGCTGAAATCACATGGAAGGCAATCATGTGAAAACGTGAACGACGCTGTAGCAACAGTACCCAGGAAAATGATGGAACAGGTAAAGTATAGCATAAAGGGCATCGTTTACAAGCTTGCATGAGATGCACACAAAGCCAAACACGCTCGGATCGGAACTTAAACATCACGCCAGTAGCCAGCTGAGACTATTTACAGTTCATTTTGAGCAGCGTCTGTTTCAGCTAGAAAGAGTATTTCCGCCTCAACTCAACTGCAAGCACAGACTTTTTCATTAAAACTGTTTTGACACATCACACTGAAAAAAAAAAGGCAGAAAACACAAAAAAAAAAAAATGCCATCGCTTCAGAGTAACCCTGTGCATTATTGCAATATTAGTATTTGTGTTCCCTTCGTTAATGCAGACACTCTCTCATTTGCACCGCAGATGATGCATCGTCTTTATTAGTAAAATGTTTTTGAAGATAACTCGGAAAAATCTATAATTTTTCACCCAGTTATTATTCATAAAATGCTATGTTACAGCATCCCTGCAGCCTCTGGGTCATAAATATTCATAAATGAGAGCACAAGATTAGAACATCTCTTCTGTGCAACAATATCGATCACCCCCCCCTCCTTTTTATTTTTATTTTTATTTTTTTCTGGAGTTGCACCGGCTTCTTTGAAGTGAGCAGCAGCCAGTTATTGCTTCACACATGATAAAATTCAGGCCTCCGCGCTTTCAACTGGCATTTAATGAACAGCGAGTGGCAGAGATACACGACACCGGCACAGAAAACGTACAACTGCTGCGAGACACAAAGGATTTAATACAAAGAACTGAAAGAAGAAAAATCTGAATTAAACATTTTGTCTAATGTAGGGGAAGTATTCAAAAGCTGTCCTTACAAGACGAGGAACAACGAGGATATATTCACTGTGGACAAGGAGAAAATTGAAAGCATCGTGTGGGAAGATGTACTGTAACTTGTCGTCTGCATAGTTGTGTTCGATTCCAGTTAGAAATTGGAAGGCGGAACCAAACAAGTTAGTATGTTCAACGCTATGTTTCATTAACTTGGAAAAAAATAGGCTGGAGCTCCTGCTATATGCGGCAGCACAGCTTTAGGAGGCCCTTTGGGAAAAACTTAAGCATTCCTGAGCAATACATTACATTTGGACATTAAGAACCAAGTCATGGTACTGTAAAACTCATCCCAACTGCCCAACATGGGGCCATGGGCTTTAACCCTGTACTACCAGCGACAGGAAATAACGCACGCTTTTCAAACTACTGTGACTCTTTAACCCTATAAGCTATTCCAATTGATTCTGAAGAGGAAAAAGGCAGCATCACGCTGATATACAACAATTTACAGTAATCGAATGTTGCCAATCTGTAAAATAAGCTACTTCTCTCTGCGTCAGAATCTGTCGGTTTTAATAATTGAGTAAACAGTGCTGTAAAGTGCTGCTTATCAGTGCAGAGTTGGGTTTTTTTCTGTGTCAGAATCTATTGGAATTGAAAAAAAAAATGTTTGTGTAATTCAAAGGATGTCAAAATTGGAGCTAGATTGTGTTAAAGGGTTAATGATTTGGGCTCATTCCATGGTGAATACTTAATTCTGATTGTTGTCCATTAAAAAGTGATGATGGACACCTTCAAATTTTTTGGAAACCATTTGCAGACTTTGTCTCTTTGAAACAAACTGTTAGAGCCATTTAAACACCCCACAACATTTTTACTAGATTTGCAAAAGAATAGGTCAACCCAGGAGCCTAGCAGTTCTATTGGCTGAATTGTAAGACGTAGCCAGGTGCGCATTGTTTTCCTTAGTATTGTGAAGCTACAGAGCGAGAGAGCGCACTAGCTTTTGATCGTACTTTAAAGTTCTTATGTTTATATGTTTTTGTATATACATTTTTTGTAACAGCCTTTTAAGGAAGTAAACATCTGAAACCGAGAACTTGGAATGTGGAAGTCCCTTTAAGAAGGACCCGTCAAATATAAGCTCTGACACTTAAACAAACTTTTACTGTGTAGTGTTACAAGTGGTAAGAGGTCTCTGCAGGCTCAGTAGCCGTTACCGTGACAACATCACATATCAAATAGCAAGCTTCATGCGAAATAGGTTTTAAACTTATACAAATATGAGATTTAAGTAGTAATATTCGATTTTGCATCACTTGGTGTTGTCCATTGATTTGCGATATTGCACAACCTCGCCGAGCACCGTCCCTTAGTTCACCGACATCTGATCAAACAGCTATTCTGGATAAAGTCGTACTTTCAAGAACAGTTTAAATGGTTCCTTCAGCAGAATTAGTGTAGTGTTCTGACTTTTATGTACACATCACAGGACAGTTCAAATACAGTTTATATGCTAACTTTATACATTGGGACTTGTTTTTTTTTCTTTTTCTTCAAAAGGATATTTACTGGCAAAAAATTATATTGATTCAATTCAGATTGATATTTCTTTCATGATTTTTTTTATGTCCATCTACAGCAGAAGTCTTGCAATTGAGACCTGGACATGATTGAGGTGACAGTACCAAGCATCAGGGGAATGGTTTATCGAGAAAAAATGAAATACCCCATAAACGTCCCAATAAAAGCCACAGGATGGCAAGTTTAGCAGATTGCACAAGACTTTTATTGTAAAAATTGAGCTGCTTCTAAAGAGTAGTGCCACTTGTTTTTTTTTCCTTGCTTACTGTTTAATGTCCCTCCATCCATCTCCTCATCTGGGGCAAGGTCGCAGGGGCAGCAGCTCAAGCAAAGATGCCCAGGCCTCCCTCTAACCCTCCAGTTCTACTGGGGGAACCCTAAGCATAGTCCTTCCAGTGCATCTTGGGTCAGATCCTCCACCTAGTTGGACATGCCTGCTGACCAAGGTTTTCAGGAGGCGTCCTAAAGAGATACCTGCACCATCTTAACTGGCGTCTCTCTGAAGTGAAGCAGCAGGTTCGCTCCAAACTCCTACCAGATAACAGAGTGTATATCGGCCGCTTGTGTCTGAGATCTTATCCTTTGGGTCATGATCCAGAGTTCATGGCCACAGTGAGAGTAGGAATATAGACTGACCAGTTGATCAAGCACTTTCTCTTTTGGCTCAGCTCTTTCCCTACAATAATGTATCCCCACGATCATTTTGGAGTAGGATATTGAAAAATAAACCACTACTTTTTTTAAATTGATTTAGAAAATTGGCATTAGCACCAAGTCTTTTTACAAAAGGAGACTGGAGAAAATTGTAAGGCGTTATCCGTTTGGCAAAATGTCTGAAATGGGCATGTAGGGTCTGGTTCATATACCTTCAATATACCTTCTTTAGGAAGAAGTTGATGGTTTTGGTGTATCTAAATGTGGTCAATAATGCCAAACATGGACCATTGAGGGATGAAAGTGTCATACATGATGAACATCCAAAAGGTTAAGGGTTTGACAACACTGAATTGATGTTTTTGGAAGGAAATTTATTTATTTATTGTTTTAATGTAAAGGACTTTGTTTTATGGTTTTACATGAAAAATGCTATAGAAATAAAGTCTGATTAAAATTTTTAAACTGAAGCTTTCCAAATATTTCAAAACATTTGATCAAATTCCCAAAAGTCATTTTAAAACTCAAACTTGGTATGGATCGCTTATGACCAATATGTGTTGCGTAAAGTAATTTCATGTGTGTCTTTTGATCTTGCGTATAAAAAAACAAATAGAAACCCACCCGCTGTGCATGCCACTTTTTTTGTATTTTTATGTTTTTACACGTTTCTCTAATCTCTAACGTTCCGGAAAGCTGATAATCTTGCTCCACAGTCCAAGCCGCTGATATAAAAATAAGAATAAACAGCTGTGTTTTTGTAGAATTCTGTGATGGGTCAATTTTTCCAAGATTTAAAGTCTCAAAAGCTGCAAACAAGGTTTCAACACTGACCTTGGAGTGAACTTACTGGTATGTCGACTCGCTGGGAGATAAGTAAATCTCTTGCACATTTTCACTTGAGAATAATCTCACTGAAAGCACAAAATTGGGCTCAAAATGACTCAAATACAACTTTTCAGAGTAACAGTCAAGATCATTGATCATTGTGCATTTCTCCAGATGAGCAAGCTGGTTGACTGCAAAATGTTTTGGAGTTTTTTACCCTTTTCTATTGAATGTTGGAGCGCAGTCTTCAGCTAAGGTTAAAGATATTCTTCGAAGAGGAAAACTGAAAAGATGAAGCTAGGTTAAAGACGCTGGGCAGCAGAATTAATTTGAAGAATCCCTTAGCAAAAAGTAGTCCAAGTGTACTACAATACTAAAAGTGAGGCGGTATGAATATACTGTAAACTTAAATTGTCCCAGTTTAGTCTGAAGAAGTATTCAGTTGGTGTACTTCCTATACCACACATAGAAGGTCTATAGTATACTTGATATACCTATACTCCAGTATACTTAATTAGATGTTGTACTTTTTGCAAAGGGATTTTAAGTGCTGGTACAGATGATACGTGAAATGCTGACTGACTCGATAAAGATATGAAAACCCAAACTATATTATGCGGAGCCTCACAAATGCCAAAAGGCAATCAATTCTGATGCTGGGTAGAATACAGAGTAAATTCAAATCGGATTGAACTGTGTGATGTCATCACCTCATGAACTTATGAAATCCTGAAATGGTCTCAAAATGTTTATTTTAAATGGGGGGTTATGTAATTGGAGGTTTTTAAGAGCCAAGTCAAAGTGATTTGTTAAAGACTTACAAATGGGTTTTCAATGGGTCTGGCTCTTAAAGCATTTTCAGTGCCCTAAAGACTTTTCCCTTTTCTTTTTAATGAGTATTAAGCTATTTATTATTTAAAAAAAAATCATGAAATACCAAAAACAAAGTAGAAGCAAGAATCTGTTAAAAAGCTGCATGTTTGTTGTTGTTTGTCAAAATTTCTTACAGAATATATGCTGAAGTGATTTCTGGTGAAGTCTTGATCAAAACACTTAATCAGAGGCCATAGTTTTAAAGTTTCACAGGAATATTTTCTGTCTGAAGTATCTGCGTGCTGTGTTGTTGCAGCACCATCACAAGGAGCGACATTGTCTTTCATCACACCCCCACTTCTAGGCCGAACTGTTGCTGAGCTTTCCCCTCAGGCTAATCTTATGATGCCGTCTGCCAAAAGGAGCAGCTTGCCGTGACGCCACGGACGCTGAACCCCTCTCCTGTCGTTCGCTCGGCACACAGTTTCAAGCCGATGACCCAGTTACGCGTCAGAGGTGTTTAGTCATCTGATGCATTGTGTTGAATCCTTTGTTGTGAAGTGCCACTCAGGTACAGAGGGAGGGGGGGGATTAAGAATGGGGGAGAAATTGAAAATCCCAGGGCTCAAGCAGCAATCCCATCCAGAGATAGTGCAGCTTTTGCTTTTGTTTTGCTGTCCTGTCCGCCACTTTCACCCCCTTTTCTAATGCCACCGTCCAACAAATTCAACAATGAAGCTGCAAGAAGAAAAGTTTTGTAACCGTTCGATTTGAAACTCATCCGTCTCAGGTGGACGTTTTTGTTTTGGTTTTTTCCCCTGGATTTCTGGGGAATGCAGTTTGTATATGGACAAGCGCTCGATAAAGCAGCCAGAGAAAAAGGTGCCCCAATGAAAGTCAATTGCAGTACTTCATCACCGCATCGCTTCTGGCATGCGCTGCGCCGCCATGATTGATGATGGAAATCAGTCTTGGGGAATTTGGCCTCTTAATAGATTTTTGTGCTGTACGTTGTCAAAACTACATGCTCTGACAAAAACAAAAGGTGTAGTGGGATTGTAATCCGTTGATGGATTAAATCTATGAGGTCAAATTGGAATCAGTTTAGCATGAATGAAAACCAGATTGTAGATTTATGCCTTACAATGTGTTTGGGTCAAAATTCAGCTGTTTTCAAGTCTGAAAATGGGTCAATTCTGACCCAAACACAATATAATGGAGACGAAACAAATATTTTACATTTGAACAAGAAACTGAAAATAGTTTTTAAGTCAAAGATACACATTGTTAACTTGGAGGTTAATTAGTCGTAAAAGGGTATGTTTTAAATTTGAAAGAAATGTTAAACTTTGAATAATAAAAAAAATACATATAAATCCTAAATTATTACCAATTAATGTTTACATGCAACAGGTACTGTTATCCGTTTCCCTCCCTTTTCATTTTTTAAACTTTACGGTTTCTGAGATGAGTCTGATTTTACGCGGGGCTTTGAGCCCCATTGGCTACCGACACATGATTGACATGGGGTTCAGAGGTTAAGGTGACATCCTTTTTGCCCCCAAACAGTGTCAATTGGTGGTATTGCTGTGTGATCCCTCCACGGTACTGTACGCCAGCGGTCCCCAACCCCCGGGCCGTGGACCAGTACCGGTCCATGGGTCATTCGGTACCGGGCCACACAGAAAGAATGAATAATTTGCATTACTTCCGTTTTATTTATTTTGGAATCTGTAAGATGTTTTATTTTTGAAAAAATTGCCCGATTCTCTGTTCTATCCTTCTATGTCACTCTTGACACAGGCCAAGACGCTCTTCTTATTGTCACATAACCTAGCGTCACGTGATAGGTTACGGCTAAAATAAAACCCAGAAGCTGGCAAAATGAGTAAAAAACAAACGTCTTTGGAACGTTTCTTTGCCAAGGGGAAAACGCCCAGCCAGGAGACAGAAAAGGAGCCTTCTACTTCTAAAAACAAATAAATAAATAATAATAATAAAAAAAGAAAGCTACATCTAATAGACAGTGCTTCTTTTTTGCACCATGAGTGTGGGAAGGGGAGAGGATGATGACACCTGTGCGATGTTCAATAGCATGCTGCATGTCAAAATAAAAGCTCAGGACTTGTCTCGTCACGTCTCTGATCCTTTTTTATTGTAGCGTTGTTACAATGATCGTCAGACCACATCTTAAGGACCGGTCTGTGAAAACTTTGTGTGACGCCATACCGGTCTGTGACGTTAAAAAGGTTGGGGACCGCTGCTCAGAGTAGGGATGACACAGGCGGTGCCAACAAAAGACACCGTTTTGGAGCAGAAATGACGTCACCACAACATTTTAATCCAATGTAAATTTGGGGACAGTTTTAAGTTTATAGCTTTTTTTAATTCAAGTTTTAAATTTATTCATTTTGTTAATATATTTTTTCCATGTACAGTATTTTCAAGTTTAAAACTGTTCATGTTTTCCTTTTCTTTTTTTTTTTCTCCAAAATTTCCAATTACTTTTTTCGTTCACTTTAAGCTAATGATTGATTTGACCCCATATAAACGCTGGAGTTGGGACAGCACAGGAAGCGCACCGATTCCTGCCATTGTGGTGGCGATGGTGCAGCAGTCGACTTTGGAAGATTGCAGGTTTGATTCCCACCTTGGCCGCCCTTATGTCGAAGTGCCCCTGGTGGAAGCTTGGCGCCAGTGTTAAACAGTGGAGTCGCCGTCAGTGTGTGACTATATGTGTGAATGGGACTGCTTTGGGCCTGTTAGCATTTACCCTTCTAAAAAATGACCTTCAATCAAACAAACGTGAATGTAATACAGTATATGCAAATATGTAATTAACAAAATTATATTTAGTAATGTTTCACTAATTATGGTTTTTAGGCAAAGGAGAACACCATCCTCTTTGGAACCTAATCCAGATGCTTGAATGAAATATCCAGAAATAACATTTTTTCCTTGAACAAATCTATGGATCCATTTTGGTCCCAATAAAGCTTCCAGTTCTTTCTTTATCATTTTACTTCTATTGGGTGAAAAATAGATTCATAGAGCCCATTTCTTATTTGACATAATGGTATTTCTGATACAGCACAAGGTTGTTTGCCCTATGGTCATCCTTTCAGTTTTATGGGATCTACTTTATGGTCCTCTGTGTCATATAGTTAATTAAAATCCATGTTCTGTTTTTTTTTTTTTTTTTTTTTTTTTTTAAGTAATTTTGGTTTTGCTCGGACACAGATCAAAAGACAAAAAAAAAGGTAATTATTTTGTCAAACATACTCAAGTGTACATCTGTAAATACCCCCGGAGTCACAAACTGTATTATTGTGTTATCTGCCATCTCCTTGTGAGCCTGCATTTTACCCCCCATCGCTACACATCAACTAACAAAATCATAATCTGATGTAACATGAGATGCAGGATAACTAGACTTGTGGCAGCCACTTCCTTTGAAGGTGGGAAAGATCCCATCTCTCACAGCTAGAGCTCGGCAGGGATGCGCCACATCAAACTATCTGGCAGCCCTTTGTCTTCAGGCACTTTGCTTTAATCCACTTTTATTTTTCATTGATTTTTTTTTTTTTTTTTTTTTTTTTTTACAATTTTCATCACAAAAAAAAAAAAAAAAATCTGGAAATGTAACTTTTTAAGCCCTTGCTGTACATTCACTTGTTTTTTTTTTAATTTTTTTTTCAGCTCCCCAAGCAGAAAATGAATTGATCACGGTTCAGATGCACGGCAGCAACTGACACAGATGTAACACATGTGCAAATCCACACTGTTGTTCATACAACAGTGGTGCCTATGCAGTTCTATAGTACGCATGAGCTCAGTGAACCTGATCCGTGAATGGGTGGATCTACTGTCTATGGCTCAAAAGTGAACATCACAAGCGAGAAAAAGCCAATTGATGCAAGTATAATTGGTAAGCAGCATGTTCGGAAGCCCCATAGGAGAACACTTTTTGATCTTCTGTGCAGCGGAAAAACACACAAATCTGAAATCTGCTTCAAATCCTCCAGCACAGAGTCACAAGTCACACTTGTGTTCCCTACATTTTAGCTCATGTGATCACACTGCAGAAATATGAGACGGTCGCTGTAAGTGTTTCTAATAATATTAAGCTAATGACCCATTTGGAAAAGGGCCTCGCCCGGCCCACTTGGCACGTGGAGGCGGATCACTGATGGGCTTTCACGGCTTGAGAAGACGTGCAGACGCAGCAGCACGAGCCATCGGTTCCGTCCTTCTCTGAATGATGGCACAATTAAATGTTTCACAGCACGCCAGCATCAGTTCAACCACTGCAGTTGCTCCAAGCTATGCCTCTTTTTTTTTTTTTTTTTTTACCCCCACACAAAGGCTGTCATTCCATGCACAATTAGAGCTGATGTCCTGCTGTTTTACATTTCAATCTTGGGTTTTTTTTTTTTTTAAATGGTCATTTTACATTTATTTTATCTGCCAATGACACATCAAATCAGAGGTTAACTTTTAACCCTTTAAAGCATTTAAATACAAACCTTCTATGCTTTTTTTATGCATTTTCATAGGAATAATAAGATATATGCACAGTCATCAGGCCACACTGTGATGCATCCAAGTGTGCTGCAAATCATCCATATTTTAAGATAGAAACACTCCTTCAACCACAGAAGCAAGTTGGTTTTTTTCCCCCACTTTGTTCTTCTAAGAAATTTCAATACATGGGGTGCACAGTTTGATAGTTGCTAAGTTGAAGAGGGAATCTGCAAGAAAAAACAGTTCCTTTCAAAACAAGTAAATAAAATAACGGTAAGTACAAAGGAATGACAACGCATTGTTCTATTAATAATGCAGCATATTAGCTTTTACTTGTTTTTGAAGCACCATTTGCCCTTGAATTGTTTTCAACTTTTGCAGGTTCCCTCATGTAATCATGTGGATAATGTTGCATTTATCTTTCTTTTGGTAGAAAAAAAAACACAATAGGCACAATGTTTACAGAAATAAATATTTTAAAGTATAATCTTTAAAAAACAAAAAATCTGCTGGAAATGAGACCATCGTCTTGAGAATGTCTGAAAGGTGTTTTGAATCCGTCTCAAATGTGTTTCAAGACACTTTTCCATATCTGCCTGCAGAATTTAGAGGCATTTTTTGATGAAGCTCAGTTGACATTCTAAACACGGAAGAGAATCTGATAGACTGCTACAAATGCACTAGTTACAAATAAATAAATAAATAAAAAACACTGATGGACCGTGTTGATTTAATTGATGGCCAAACGTGTGTGAAATTCTTTAGGTTCTGATTCATCTAATCCAAAATAATGTTTTTGCTTTTGGTGTTTTAACATTTTATAACCTAATATCTACAACTACCAGAGCGAAATACATACATTTGTCTGTTTAATAGCCAGTTTCAAGATTTAATTTCATCCCAAAAGAAATGACAAAGGGAACGACGTCACAACTTATTTTAAGACATTTTATCAAGACAACGCTTCCATTGGCAGAATTTTTTTTTTCTTTTTTTTTTTTTCACTTGTTCTGTCCAACAAGTTAGCAAACAGATTAGAGCTGCAGGCCTTTTGTGTTGGACAGGTTTTACTATCACAAAAAGAGGTTATAGAACTTTAGAAGCCAGAATGTAGATCTGAATTAACCCCTTTTTGTTGTATTATTTATTTCTTTATTTGTTATATTTAGTGTGTGTGGGGAGGAAGAGGGAAAATATGTGTCGGGGGGAGGGGGGTGGGTGGAAGAGAGTAAAGGGAAGAAAGGTGAAAAAAAAAGGGAGGGATACAAGCACTGATTTGGATCAGTTATTCTTTTAAGCTGTAACAATTATACCAGATCTGCTGGACAGACAAATATTCCATCATGGGTAAAAATCTGACACGAAGATGAGTGGAAAATATCTGTCCATCAATACACTGTAGGTTAGAAGGAGGGATGAAGCAGACAGGGAGCAGTGTGGCAGTGTGCACGTGCACGTGGGGGTGGAGATACATGCATGCTGCCGAAGTGAACCTTGTGTTGTGGGGAACCAGATTCTACCCAGCCAGAGCAGCCAGACCCGGAAAGGGGAGGAGAGGCCCCCCAAGGCCAGCACCCCCCCCACACCGGACCCAAGCAGCCCGGGAGGGGGGGAAGGCGGGGACCGCCCACCCGACCAGCCAGGCGCAGAGAAGGCCCCCCTACAGGGGCCCCCACTACGCCCAGAGGCATAAGCGAACCCGGTGTCCGGCCCCCAGGCCACAGGACAGGAGCGCTTAGCCGTACCAGGCGGCAGCCATGGGGGCCGCCGGGCGCCGGACGCCGAGACAAGGGCCAAGGACGAAGCCAGGGCCCCAGAACCCGAGAGCCGCCCACCACCCGACCGGTGCCCCGTGTCCGCGAGCCAGCCACGGCACGCGACCCGAGCAACCCAGAGATCGCCACGGACCCACAGCCACCCCCCATAACCCCCCCCGGCCACATTATCTGAGCCCCCCTCCCTTACCCTTTAAGTGCCCTACCCTCTCTGTGATGGGAAGGGAAAGCCCCAGAGGGTTCCAGTGAGCCAGCCCCAGGTCCGTCCACCCATGCACTCACGCACACATACTCACAATCATCTGGTTACCTCCCCACCCCCCATTGGCAGAATTTTTTCACTTCTTACAAAAGGATAAAGAAGAAGTGAAAAAATTCTTCTTTATCCTTTTGTAAGAAGTGAAAAAATTCTTATAATACACATGTACTTTACTCAGGTTCTATCCAACAATACTTAAGGATTCCTAATTCTGTCTGATGAGAGTATTTAACTGGATAATGATAAATCATGTAATAGAAATGGTCATGGTAGAACAGGGGTGGGATTATATATGAGTTCACTTCTTTCCACTCTCTTTCAAGCAATCTTAGATTTAATGTCTAACTTTACTAAGTTTCATACGTCTTTGTATGCATTTAAAACTACTGATTGTTTTGTTTTGTACATTATTCTTGCTTTGATTGCTGGAAATAAAATGTGTCAAATAAAAATAGAAAAAATGACAAATTAAGACCAAACCTATTGATGAAAAAACTTTTAGATGGTAAACAGAGCAGGTTTGACATGAGATAAATGGGCGATGAAAGGGACATCCCCATGGACCCCATATGGTCCCTGAAAACTAGGCCACTTGAGGCTAACATGCACTCGTTATGTTGATATGCAATCAAGAGATTATTGCACAAAGATGTTGCTCATGGACACAAAGGAAAACAAAATTAAACCTTTTGTTTGCTTGAGAAAGATTAACAAAGGATTATAGAGATGGTGTTTTGGTGATCAGCAGCTTTCCACTGTTAATGTAGTTCACTTTTTTTTTTTTAATTAAATAAAACATGTATTTTACCTTAGAAAGGAATTTGTTAAATGCAAACTTCAAGGGATTTTGTTTTGTTTGCTATAAACTGTAGAATTTGATGCGTCTGCTCTTCTTTTTTTTTTTTTTTTTTACAGTGGTTCTCCAATACAATTAGACTAGGAGGCATTCAATTATGCACACAGCTCTTCGTCGTCTCTGCTGCAGCATTTCAATAAGGTCAAGGTCTGGCCTTTTCCAGGAACATCTCTTCTCTGTTTTGCACCAATTGATATGCAAATGTGTTGATGTGTTTTCCCGTTGCATGACAGATGGCCTCGCACCGGTAACTTGAAGAAAGCTTTATTGTTGTGTCAGGGAATGCAAAACTTCACGGAATGCTGCTGTAAAACATGCCCATATCATCATCATCATTATCATTCCATCGCAGAGCTGGATGATTACTGTTTGTTCTTTTTAAGCAGGAAAGAAAAACAAGCCTGAAACATTTCTAAGGCCGGTTAACCCTTTAAAGACCCACTCCAATCATCTTTTGATCTATTTTCAAAACATTCCCAGTGGCCTTTCAATTAGGATTGTGCCGTTTTTAGCCAAAATAAAAAAATTAAAAATAAATAAAAAACAATAAAAACCTTTCATTTTCTGGGACATTTTCTGCAGAGTCTAGGTAGTTTGTTAAAAATTAATCTCTAAGTGTGGATGGTGGGGTTGGCATGGAGTAAGCCCGTCCCCACTTCCCATCACCCATCTGTTTACACACTCTCCGGTTAGCTTACAACCCTCCACAACCACAACGTAACATTAGCAGTGGAACAAAATTGGAGAGCAATATCGGGGCTATCGGTGGTACAGTTTTGAGACAGACATCCAGCTCAGACGAGAAAAACAGATGTTCATGAATCTAGTCATGTGGGCCGTCTAGTCACTACAATAAAGTACTGCGATAGGTCACAGATAAGCTCTTTTCTAAACTGCATTTTTTTTCGTGTAATTCTGATTCACAATGATTCGGATAAAGAAACACTCAAATGCAATTTTAAGTTAATGATTTTATATATGTCGTCCATCATCAGAGAAAAGCCACAAGAACATGTCACCTAAACTGTCATTGGTGACAACAAATAACACAGTCTTTGGACTACTGTACATTTTCACACTTTCTAGGCAATAACGTAATTCCAACGGATTTCGATGTGGAGATGGTTTGACATAGGTAGGTAGCTGGTTTGCGTTGATTGCGTAAGCACTTCACTATGGTTGAGAGCTATAGCAGGTCATAGAACGTCAACACTGTTAAAGGGTTAAAGTACATTTTGAGTGACAACTATAGATAAAAGATTTAAACAGTGACCAAAATGTAAACAGTTTTTTTTTTCCTTTTAATAAGTGTACCAGGAATTCCTTTTTCTATGTTTTTATGCTTGGCACAAAATGTACCAATTAAAATAAAAATTGAACTTGAAGTCAATTTCCAAGAATTTCTGAAATATTCATCTTTTATTACAGATTTTTATCTGCTGGTCAAGGTTAACAGTTTCAGTAAAAATCTTTAAAAATTGCAACGAAAAGTTCATGAATGACCATCATTGTAGCTTGTGAGCATAAAGGTTGATTTTGAGATCTTACACAGATTACGTCTCCTCAAAGTCATTTGTTTTCGCTTCCTAAAATCTAATTTTAACAGTTTGACAGGACATAAAGATGGGCCACTTTATGAATGACTCCTGAAATCATTTGGGAAAGACAATTTCCTGGTGGAAATCTGCAAGTCCGTTGGTTGAGTTCAAATCAAAGCAGACTTGCTGGGTTATATCCCCCCATGGACTGGATGTCCCCCTTTTTCTAAGGCCTTGTGGTGACTATCTGGGGCTTAAGACCATCCCCAGTTGAATTCATTAAGTCCCTAAAGTCTCTTATAGGGAAGCTTCTTATTCCAAATTGTGACGAGACCTTAATCTTGTGGATTTGAGGGAAGCTGATTGATCTGAGAAATAAATAATAATATTAATGGGGAAAGTCCCTATTTAACAGGAAAAAAAAACACTAAATGTTGAAGGGAATCTTTTTCGGCGGAATTCCCATTAACACCCCCCAAAAAACAGATTTCTCTCGTCACATTAATCCAGAGATAACAGACACTGGAAACACGTTTGTGAGGAAACTGGATTTTCTAGAAAGGACTGTATTAATAAAGAATATTAGGTTGGTTCGTTCCCTTCAGTTTCCAGCACACAGAAATGAATGAATGAGGACACAGAGACAATACTTATCTTTGTGGAAGTTTTACTTCGTACAAACAGCACAGACATTTTGTACGAAGGGTTACAGACAGAGGAACAGGCTGCTGCATCCAAAGTCTGAACAAAGACACTCAGAAATAGGCTCGGTTTATATACCTGGCATTTACATATTCAGAAGATGGTCCGAGGGTCTATGGTGTGAAAAACCCACCCACATGCTGTTGCAGGCTGGATACTTGAAGGTCATAAAGCTTCAGGTATCAGATCTTTCTGATGTTCTCACAGACATTTGCCAGAGCACAAACACCAGAACACACAAAAAGTAAAAAGGGAGGATGAGGAGAAACTGTGAGGACAATAGTTTGGTTGTGCTGTCTTAGGATGCAATATAATTTTGAGATGATAATACATGCTCAGTGAATTAAGTTTAAACCATTAGTGTAATAAAAGGTACAAGTAAATGTAATAATAGTAAAAAAAAGGGAGTTTCTAACTATTCTATTTCTAATTATTCCTAACAACGTTGAACCCCCAAACCTCTGGAACAGTCCAGACTTTGACCTTTCTTTAAGAACAATCAGGGCACCTTACTTTAGGCTGCATGTTTTTACTTTTGGATTGTTAAAAACAGGAGTCATACCCTTTGAGTCAGCCTAAATAACCAACTACTAGCTATCCATTTGCTTCGCGGCACATGCTGCAAGAAGGAGGGAGAAAGATTAAGACATAAAAATAACTAAACCTCTGCTCTTTTTTTTTTTTTTCCCAATAAAGAGAAAAATACATGGGACGTATTAAATCGGGACGTATTAAATATTTATTCCCCTTGTGCCTTTAGAATTCATGCCGCAGTTGGTAAAACAGAAAGAAATTCTTAATTAGCAGCAGTTTAAAGCATCTGCACAACTTGTTCCCCTTTGGTTCCCTCTTCCACAAGAACACTTGATTGTTCTTGCCTTCCCTCTGTTCTCAGTCCTGCAGGAGATTTCAGGATGTAATCAAGGAGCGTTTTGTGCGGCGGTGTGGTTGTTGCTTCTACACCTCGCACAAATGTCAACGCAGCCTGTGCTGGTCGTTTGAGATGAGCCGGCACTCGCACAAGAGCGCAAGTCATGGGTTTGTTTACGTAGCTCAGCCCGCTGAGGCGCATTCTGATGTGCATGCCACTAAAAACACACGCGAGTCTCGTCTTGCCCAGGAATGACTGCAAGGACTTGACTCAGCGTGACCCGGTGCACATGGCTGCATCCGGCACGCGCGTGCACGTGGAATCCGTCCGTGAAGACTGTGCCAGTCGGCATGTGCTCTTCCATACCACCCACGGTTAATCTCACAGCTGGCATGTTCCCGATGACGGCGTCACAAACTCCCACTGAACTCAGAGACTTGTCGGACGTCTTTGAGGCGTGTGAACTTTGCGCACATTGAAGTCGTCGGTCGTGCGAATCAAAAGAATCACACAAATGAGATGAATCACGGCAACAAAAAACAAAAAAAAAAACATACAGACTTTTTCTAATTTGGGGGTGGACACCCCTTAGACTTTTGACTCATCTCATAGCCACTCTGAGTCTGAGGCGAGCTAGGCCACGTGCATCAGCGGGAGCATCCCCTCCACTCCCATCCCAATCCAAAGGTAGAAGCAGGGATTTGTATAACTGGATCCACTCTCCTCAGCAGGGGCTCCAGCCTGCTGTCAGTTTGGAGCAAAGAGGCGGCGAGCTCCTGGAGTTTGGCCTCTTCTTGCCTCTGTTGGATTCTTCTCCCGCCTTTCACACAATCCTTCCATGCGAACAAAATAACATGCGTCGCTATCGGTCTCATGCCTTCTCTTTTGGCCCACATGGAGCTATTTTTATCTGCCGTGCTGCAAACACACAGAAGAACTGGAACTTAAGGGGGGTCTGATTATGCTGCATTAGCGGCAGAAAGTTAGAAGAATAAAGTAAACCTTCACAGTTAAAGTCGGTTCAGTGCAGGGGCTTATGGAGCAGTGCAGGTGCTTGTTTATTGGACTCAAGCGTCTCCAGCTCTTTTCTTGGGTTTAAGGTTTTTTTTTGTTTTCCCTTTTGGCAATAAGGGTGTTAAAGAAAACAAAAAAAAAAACACACCAAAGCATTCTAACTATGTCCTCTTTGCTCTTTGGTGTCAATCACAGCTGAAGACGAGGGAAGGCTTTTACCAGCATGCACCTTCTGGTTTTGTATTTCCCCGTGAGAGGGGCCCTCCTCCAGCCAAGGGGTCAAAATGTTGTTTTCATTTCACTTCTTTAATTGCATTGAGATTCTCCGGCCTTTTGCGCTGATATCACCTCACGAATGTAAAGATGGAGCTTTCAATTGACATCACTGGTGGCTTTCACAGATAAAATAAATGAAATAAAACAAACAATTGAAGTGTTTTCTGTTAACTAGAACTTACTGTTTTTTTTTTTTTTTTTTGAGAGGAGGTTAATTTTTCACAGGTGCGCCTGAAACGACAATAGGAGCTGCCATCAAAGAGTGGCGCCCTGAGGGAGCAGCACATACCTGGTAATAACAAAAGGAACAAATGGCTCAAATGTCAGTGCGGTATTTCATCTGTTGAGTTAGCATCAAAGTTGCTGCCAAAAACTGTACCCCGAACAAACAAAGGGAAAACCAGAGACTAGATTAAAAAAAAAAAAAAAAAAAAAAAAAACAAGGCTGTGGCAGTTTGTGGCTTTAACTTACAGCTATATGATTCTTTGGAAACATTAAAAAAAGGCGTTGAATTTTTTGGAAATTGTATTACACAATAGTGCCAATCCCTGGCTAGATGGAGAATAGAAACCTGAATGACGACATTTGCATTTTATTGGTACCCAGGTAGGAGCAGAGATTTAGCCGTGAATAGAAAGCTGGTCCCCATCAGGAAGAGGTCTGATTGGAACCCCGTTCCTTTGACAGCAGCACAACCTGCTCTTACCCTTACATGGGCATTTAGTTGTGTTCTGGCAGACTACTGCATATAAAACCATCAGAAACACTAAGCTGACTGTTCTTTAATGGCTTGATAGAACAAAAGTAATACGCGTCAGCACATATGAGGGCAAAAAGAGTGGAGAGGCATTTCTGCAAAAATCCAGCCTTTTTATGTTCTGATTTCTTAGGTTCTGTTTTGTTCTCACAAGTACGTACATGTGTAGTTTTTAAAAACTAAAATTTAGAGCCTAAAATAATAGAAAAAAATATTATTGTGAATGTACTGACTACACAAACCAAAGAGGTCTGTTATCATCATCATTATCTGAACCCACTGAATACCTTTTTGGGGTCATGGGGTGCTGGAGCCTATCCTAGCTACTGTCCAAGAAAGGTGGACCAGGATTTGGACCACATCCTTTTTGCTGTGAGACAAAAGAACTAACCACTATGCCAGAAATGCTTTTGTTTTTGTTAATCAAATGTAAATTGAATGGATGTCCCGATCAAGTTCATTTGTTAACGATAAAATTCAGATTCATTGGATTTTAGTCTTGTTTCTTCCAAAACAGAGTCTCAATCCGGTACTTTTGTAAGACATTTAATAAACTGATTCAGGTTTCCCAGATTTTTAATGTATCAACCTTCTTTTATCATTTAACACTCAAGCACAGCAATCATAGGCAATTCAGATCTCTATAAAAAAATACTTAAAAATGACTGTTACAAAAATGCTTCAAATTTTTTATCATTTTTTCCCTAAGCTGGCACTTTGTAGGTGGCAGCTCTCTCTCCATTCTCATTAAAGAGAAAGAAAAACCCAATCTTTTGCATTTTTAAGTGTCTTTGCAGGTCGATGTTTTCCAATAGAGACACTTGAACTGTTTTTGTGCGCCTCTACGACAATAAAATGTTGAGATCTGTTCATGGCTTCCAGACTTCTAGTACGGTATTTATCTGAAAAAATAAGTTTGAAATACAAAACACAAAGATCCTGATAAAAACAGAAGAAAACAATTTCTGATCCCTGATCAAGATACACATTCTGATTCTGTTAGAGTCTGAAATGACGTGTTCGTCCCCGATTTCTGATTAGGTGATCAGATGTAGAAGTAGATTTTAAATCTAACACCAACCGGATGGTACGTGCAAGTATGGTAGCAATTTAAGATGCTAAACTTCTCCAGTTTTAAAATTCAATGCATTTTTCTAATGGCTGTGTCACACGGTCACTATGTATATTTTGCACATATTGCACAGAGGAACATTGCTCATACGTGAATATAGATGGAAACATTTTGAAAAGTGTTTTCTCAGATGTGTCAGATATGAAACATGTTAAAACCACAGAAGAAGTACAAAAAAAAACCATGCAAGAAAGACGTAAAATTGACTAAAAAGCCAAATCTGGCCCAAAATTCGTGGATTATTTAACATAAATTTAACATGATATATGCGCCGTGTACACAACGTAAAAGTTTTACATCAGTGATACATGCGTGAAAAAAAATCTGTTAAACATATGTGAAACGGTTGTGGAAAGCCAAAAATGTGTGAATGCATCTCACAAGAATCACGCACAATTGCGTAAGATTTATGTATGTATTATCATCTCAAAATTATATTGCATCCTAAGACAGCACAACCAAACTATTGTCCTCACAGTTCCTCCTCATCCTCCCTTTTTACTTTTTGTGTGTTCTGGTGTTTGTGCTCTGGCAAATGTCTGTGAGAACATCAGAAAGATCTGATACCTGAAGCTTTACGACCTTCAAGTATCCAGCCTGCAACAGCATGTGGGTGGGTTTTTCACACCATAGACCCTCGGACCATCTTCTGAATATGTAAATGCCAGGTATATATACCAAGCCCTTTTCTGAGTGTCTTTGTTCAGACTTTGTGATCCTGCTCCTCTGTCTGTAACCCTGCGTACAAATCTGTGCTGTTTTGTGCGGAGTAAATCTTCACTGAAGCTAAGTATTGTCTCTGTGTCCTCATTCATTCATTTCTGTGTGCTGGAAACTGAAGGGAACGAACCAACCTAATATTTTTTTTATTAATACAGTCCTTTATAGAAAATCCAGTTTCCTCACAGTAATGATTGCGTATAAATTACATAAAATACGTGTAAACTGCATAATTTTCAACTGACCAAAATTTTTTTTTTTAGTTCAAAACCGAATTCACCTCACAGACTGAAACACTCGACGGTCATCTGCGTACATTGACTTATTACTAACACAAAAAGTAACCCCTAATAAATTAGGTTTATCACACATGTATCACAAAAGGCCGGCATCTCATACATGGAAAATGGGCAAAATGTAACTAATGGCTGTGTGACATAGCCTTTAAAAAAAAAAAAAAAAAAAACATGAAAAATAAGATTTGCACAGAAAAACCACTATTTTTGCTAAACTTTATATAAAGTATTTTTTACACCACATTTAAGGTATTTACTGACTCATTAGCATACGCAAAAGAAGGAAGGATTCTGATTTTTAATGTTCCAATTAACTTTTTGAAATTATTATTTGACTCAAAGTGGCTATGATGAGATTTACAAATTCTGCATTAAAAATGTATTTTTAATGAGCAAAACTGAAAGACGGAGCACAATCAGCATGTGTTCCAATGAAAAACACATCTAATTTGCATAGCCAAGACGGTGGCTTTGTGAGACTTAATGTGGATTCTCCCTAAATGCATAATTCCAAGTACAAGCACATGGAAAAAATGAGCTTACAGTTGGAACTTTCTTTTTTTTTTTTTTTTTTTTTCCTCGACCATGCTCGAGAAGGACTTTGCGATTCAGCAAATATGGCATACCAGAGGATTACATACATTTGTATGTTTATTACTCTGAACAAGAGAAAACTTGGGAGCAGTCACTGTGACTTCGGATTAGATTTGCGCTCTATCCTGAAGAAAATGTAGAACAACATAGCAAGGCCTTTTTGTCCTTTGTGCCAAGATAATGTGCGAGGTTGAGGCTATGCATAGGATTACTGTAATAACTTCAGTTCCATTTTCATTTTATTTGGAAAGCTGGAGTTTCTATTTGTCACCGTCTTGAGGTGGGGGTCTGCTTGGTCTTTCAACATGATTTTTGGGCAGGAAAATGGCAGCTGTCATTTCTGAACAAAGGAATGAAAGCGTTGGTGATTCCAGCCTCTCTCGGAATGGACAAAACGGAGTCAAGCGGCAGATGAGCAGCAGTGGATGCCAGCTGCAGTGTAATATACAATTAGGACAGCCCGTGTACACTGCCAGAATATGAAATGGAAGATTGACTGTGATTGCATAGTGTGGGATCCATGGGGTTTTTCTCCTAGCACGGCTGTCATGTATGGAGATGTTTCACAGTTTGGACGCTGCTGCCTTCATTTGGAAATTCTGCCCAATCACTTGTGTTTATTGATTTGCAATCTTCCACTTTCTCCTTCAAATGTGTGCAAACAAATTAAATCAGATTAATCACTTGTCCACCAGTGACTGAATAAGTGGGGATTGGATGACCCAATGGTTTTCCTATTAGGGTTCAACTTTCCTCCAGCTTTATTTGGCGAGGAAAAAATAAAAATCAAATCAAATTGGCTTGTTTCAACTGAGCAGTGCAGTCTGGTCCATAACAATCCAGTATTTTGTGCATTTCCTTTAAATTGAACCAAATCAGACAATTTTTGGGCCCCTATTGGTTGTAGGTCCATAGAAAAAGGGCACAGCTCGCTTAGGGCGGAGCTACTGTTGAAACCTGTTAAACCGTCTGTATTGCTTTTCAACAAACATCTAACGCTTTGTATCTACCCAGTCCCAAAAGCCTAGTGGAAAGAAATGCTGGATGACCTCCATTGCTTTTGTTAACCATACATCCAACTTTGAGTGGAGAGGCTCATCTGAATTGCCTGGACCATTCTACACTGAAGAGGACCGGACTGTACGCCTCAGTGGAAACTAAGCTAAAAAGTCTGGACCTTAAAAGCATCATTTCTCTATTTATGGCCAGTAAATACATTATAGATCAATGTTTTAAGATCACCATGCTCCGATTTTAGTTTTAAACCTGTAAGAAAGGAAGCATTTACCCCAATACGACAGTTGTGTACCTTGAACCCAGACACTAAATCCCAACAGTTTGCATATTTCCAATTGCCGGGACAGCCACAAGACCTTGGAAGGGACACAGCAGGTTAAGAAACTGGACGGATGTGCTGTTGTGCTCTGCTGGTGCTCTCCTCTTGGTTTCTGTAAATCTGCTGTTTGCTTTTTTTTTTTTTTTTTTATATATTTAATAAAAACATGTCTTCTTAACATCCTACCACTCTGTTGAATTTCAACGATTTTTATTTTACTTTCCGTTTCTTACTTTCCCTACAGGCGGAATTTTGCAAAATTTCCTATAACCTGGTAAATCTTTTCACTTTTCTTATGATCAATGTTTTTTTGTCCATTTTCCCTTGTTTAAAATAAATAAGCTCTATGGATTGATGGTTATCTCGTCATTTTTGGCCAGTTTACATTAAGGTAAATGGGAATTCCTTTGTTGTCTAAGAAGCCCTCTAGTGGTTGGTTGGTGAACTTAGTTGGCTTTGATTATTTTAGGTATGCCATTTGGTTCAATCAATAAATCAATAAATTCTGTTTCCTGGTTCTGGACATCTGGGCCTTGAAACCTTTCAGTCGACTGTCTGCCCCAGCTGGACATTCTTTACATCTAAATATATTTTAAAAAACAAACAACAAAAGAACTAGACTATGTCCAAATTCTAGGGGTGCATCAATTAATTGATGAATCGATTTCTATTCCTGGGATTGAACCAGATCAATCTGTTTGGGGCAGAATCAAATTGAAATTGGTCTAAACCATAAAAAGAAAAACATTTCCAAATAAGATAAATTGATAACCAAATCAATTTTGGAAAATGCCATTTGGATTGAGGCATGGTAGGTTTATTTTACTACAACATAAAAGCGACCAAGTGCATCACAGCAGACAGAACATGTGACCAAACAGTGTGCTATAATGTTCTAATAATGTACCCTTTGGATTATCTTCATGTGGAAAAATAACAGTGGGCTGAACTTTAGGAAACTACTTGTTTGTTTGTACACATTTAATTTACACTGGAAAACTTCTCCTACACTGTACAGTACCAAGAACGGTTGCGTTTTTGGCTAAAGATGTCCGCGATTCCAACTCAGGTCAGTGAATCGGATCATTCAGAATGAACCAAAATCAAAAGTGAATCAAGTCGGAAACCGCAAAGGAATCGCTACACCCCTACCACTCCCCAACTACTAAAAAAACTACATAGTGTGGGTCTATCTAATGCCCTAAATTTTAAAAGCAATTCTGGCATCATGCTCACTACTACTTTTTTTTTAAACGACAAGTATGATGTTGCATATTTGCTTATTCAATTTAAGGGCTTAATTGGTAATTTAAGTGCAAATTCTTCATAAAATATGCAACTAAGATCCAAAGCCATTCTAACCTCGACTATAAAGGTTAAAAGTAAGCCCAAGTCTAAATATAGCATCTTTCAGAGTTTGTTGCTACAGTTTCTTTGCCTCCATTTTCATTAAAATGATGCACATCCTCATCAGCATCAATGTGCATCTTCATGGACTTTATTTAGATCCCTTTGTGCCTCAATCAGCAAAAGGCTGTGAAGGATTTTAGGTGAAAAAAAAGACAACTTTGAGAAGAGCTTAAATTGATTGAAGTGTACATCTGTAGCCTCAATTAAACTTTTTGTCATAAAAAAGGTATTACAACAGGGTTTGCACTGTCTTTACACATTTTTTGGGTCCACCCTTTGTTATTTTAACTTGAAAAACATTTCAGTTTGCACAGTCTTTCCTATTGTAGAGATAAATGGAGCTGATTCTTCTAGTGGAGCAAAGACTTCGGTAACCTCCAAGTATTCCTCAACTTAATGCACTTTACTTTTTATCAGCCGTCGGCTGAAAACAAAGGCAGCAGCAGATAATTCTGCTAAAAAACTAAGTTTGCTCAGCAGCTCTGCTCAGCTTTTCATGGATTTATTGCTACAAAGTCAGACTGCTGCACACAAATGCACTGCACTATAACCTCAGTATTAAAACAATGATAACAAACTTTAAAAAAACAACATTTTCACTATATAAAGTCATCCAAGATACAAAAAGTAAAAGAAAAAAAAATTCTTGTTTTTTTTTTGGCATTTTGCTACATTTCAAAAGTTAAGTTTACGCTTGTACGAACCCATTGCTGTTGCCTCTGCTTCAAAGTCAGCATGAATGTGCTTTTATTAAAAATTAAAGTAAAAAAAAAAGAAAGCCAAAGCCCCAGTGCAACATTACCAATTTACATGTGTTGTCCCCAAATCCCAGCACAACACAACCCCAATTCTTTAAACACGTTTTGACATCAGTTGTGACACATTTTTACAGATAAAATTAATTGCTCCGCTGGCTTCAAAAGAAAGCTCCAGTAAGAAAACATAAATGTGTCACAACTAACAGAGTTATTGGCATGTTTTTGGGCGGGTTTATTCAGTGACAGAAGCTTTGAATTTATCTGGTAAGCGTCAGGTGCCTGACAGTAAGCAGACTGTGACCCAACCCAATGGAGACACAATTAAATAATAAGAAAAGACACAGGGAAAGAACCGGCCTGATGTTTTCTGTGATGGATTATCCATCTGGAGCTGTGGCACTTCTTAACTCGTTTCAAGTGCAGAGTTGAGAGGCAGCAAATAGCTTCTTTTGAAGGGCTAAAAACGAGCCTTGGTGCATAGGGAGAACAATGATTGATTGCTTTTTTTTTTTTTTTTTTTACCTCCATTTCTATGATTTCTACCTCATAGAGAATTACAGTCAAAAAGTAAAAAAAAAAAAAAAAAATACAAAAGGTAAAAATTAGACCATGTGTTTTCTAAAAAAATAGAAAAACTTATTGAATTCCTAAAAACATTAAGAGATGGAGTTAGGATTAATTTTTCCTTCAATAAAATAAGTGCATTTTATTACTTTTCAAAGTTCTTAAAATATTGTGGATGCATAACTTTTTTTTTTTTTTCAATAATTTGGAAAAATCTCAAGGGATGATGAAAACTGAAAAACTGACTGATTGGACTGTATGCGCTCAAAAAAAAGCAACAGTTTTGCATGAATACAAGTTAATTTATATGATAAAATATTCCACGAAAAATTAACTCATTTCCATGCAAAACTGTTGATTTTTAAGCAACTTAAGAGTCAAGCAGAGCCTGACTGACTGGATGGGAGGGGCACAAAAAAAAAAAAAAAGTCTCATCATCATCACTCTGTTTGAACCACTGACTGTATATGAGAACTTAACAGAACGAGTGAGAATATGACAATATGACTTTTTTTTTTTTTTGGTCTCCCACCATGTTGGAGCCAGACGAAGTAACCTGTAGTGATTGGTCCAATTGGTCTGAATCATTGTCTCTATGGCAACCACTTTTTCCAAACAGCAGTGAGGTTGTTAGAAGTTCACACCCCTACCTCTTAAAAGCAAGCTTCACAAAATCTGTCCAATGATTCAAACTTTAATTCGATTCATACTTTTATTGAGTCATCTGATTGGTCAGTTTTAAAGGCTTAAAAGGCCTATATTGGGCTTTTCTTAAGCCTTTCAGAGTTAACTATATCCGTTTATATGATAAGGTATTACCTTTAGCACACTTAAGAATTAATGTTTGATAAAAATATTCCGGTAGTTATTTTTACAGCTCATTGTTCTACTTGGAAGTAAGACGACTATCTCTGTGGCGCCACCTTTCTGGCAATGCAGGCTCCTCCTGGAGGGGCTGTTCCTCATTTATCTACGTCACAATATGAGAACCCGCTGTGGCGTTTTTTAGAAATGCTTGAGTGGATCAAAATACCGCTGTGGGGTTGTTTATTGTGAGGAATTAATATTATAATAACTATAAGTTGAATCTTCATGATCTTGACCTTAATGACCTTCAGGATTAATGTATGTAGGATTTTATACTTAATTTTATTAGGTGTGGAGTTTGGGAAGGTTGAAGGTATTTTTTAATTGTTTTAAGTCTGTAAAGCACTTAGTGTTACTGTTGTATGAAAAGTGCATAAATTAAGTTTAATTTGGCTTGTTTTCCCACCAGAGTGACTGTTTTCAGGTAGTAAAGGACCTTTTGAACCAACAAAGAGAAAACAAAGAAAATCCTCTGCAACACTAGAAACAGAGATGAACTGGGAGTCTGTGCACCATTTCATGATATAAAGTGTGATTCTGTGTGATGTCTTTATCATTACAGTTTGTCACATTGTTCTTAAAAATCCCCACTTTGTTTTCAAAAATATACATTTTTTTCTGCATTAAACAATGTAGTTTTATAAAAAAAGACATAAAAATGGAAAAAAAAAGACATACTTTTTGATTATTTAGTTATTCTAAGAGGCAAAACATCTGCAGAGTATTACTTTCCACAGATGAGTGAACGGATGATCACACTGTGAATTGAGACCGCGTGCAGTTGAACAAACTGGTGCTCATTTGCTTTCAAATACGTTCATGTCATAAGTGCCATAAGTGGAGATCAGCCTTGTTTTTCGGATTTATCTGAAGGGGCTGTGAAGGAGTGAACCAAGGCTGTCTGAGCACATAATTTCCCTCTTTGCTTCTCATCTTATCGCTGACAGATTTCAAAGTAGCTCGACTGGAGTGACTCCTTCAGGAGGTTCTTAACTCTGAGAAGATCTACCGAGGACCGCGGCTTAACACAGATAAAGCCACATTAGCAGGGGGGAGATTTAGACTCTCATTCTAGTTTTATGGCTTTGATACATTCCGAATGACAATTTTCTGTCCAGGTGTCGCTTTCAGGTCATGCTTGCTTCTTTTTTTATACCATTTCTTCTCTCATTTACATTGATCAACACCACAAATGACATCCCTGTTGCTTGGCTGTGTGGTGCAGGAGTTTAGATACTGTGGAAAGATTTAGGTGAAATCCGCTGCATTCTTGATAAAAATGAACTAAAATGACAAGTTATTGGACGTGCTCAGAACCCTTCAGTGAAATGGCTACAACCCCCAAACATCTGCATTGACTCAAACACACTAGACGTGGCATAGAACAAACAGTAAATTAAAAAAAATGTTCAAGGAAGCTGAAAACCGCTTTTTTTCCCTTTAATTTAGGTATTGACAGATATATGACCTGCAAGCTCTGAAATTGGGGTTTTTAGCCAAAGTGGTTCATTAAAAGGTGGGTCAACGTCAGAGGGCAATGAGTTGATCGTTCACAAATAGACCCAGGTTTCTATGCAGATTGGACCTGTTTATTCCCAAAGATTCAGACATGCATTTCCAGTCTCGCCTTATTTATTGCTTTTATTTATGCTTTAATGTCCTTGACACCAAATCACCATTTGAAGAAGTTAGTGTTCTTTCTTCATGCTTGACTTTTTTTTTTACTAAATGTGCTTTCAATCTGTTTTATATACAATCTCATTACTGTTATTTTTAAACCTTTTTTAATCATATATTTGAAATACTTATTGTTTGACGAGGTTAAGTTTCCTGCATGCGGATTTTCTTTTATCCATCAAATGTGACATTTGTAAAAATATCTGGATGACTTGCATGTTCTAAATCAAACTCAGATTACGGTCGTGTGACGTGCACTCAAGAACATGTATTTAGCATGGTGCTCACAGTGTACAAACAGGGATTGGATTCAATATATAAAGCCTTAGTGTCTTAATTTTGGCTAAAACCACAATAAATTATTTCTGACCTGGTTTAACTTTCAACGGGCGCTCAATGGACGCGTGTTTACTACGTGATGCCCGAAAACGGTCATAAAATTGTGCGTAACTGTGTGTGAATGCGGGAGTTTTCCGCCCTAAACTTGGTCGTTTGAACACGCGTTGAGGTTAGTGTTGACGTAACTTGATTTGATTTGTGTAGTCAGTTTACATGATGAATCAATGTAAAGACGCTCAGGTGAGTTGTGAGCATTAGTAGGGGCATGAAACACCCTGCAGTGCATTTCGGCCATCCCAAGGTGCCTGGAGTTCAAATATCTGAACTTTGGCCAAAACTTTGCAACCGATCTGGAGCTTAGCTTTGGTAGGTTTTGGAATATTTTCCCTCCTTGGACTAAAGCAGGACAGCAAGGTGTCAAACTAGGTCACAGAGAGACGGAAGCGTCATTCAGACGCAGCTCCTGCAGTAGGTGGTAAACCTCACCATACTTAGAGAGTCTATGAATGATGTCATGAATCCCGCTATGGAGATATGATTGCAGGCACTTTAGTAGAGCTCTTCCACAGTGTAGCAGTGAAGGCTGGAAAAACTTCGGCAGTAGCTCCTCCCCGTCCAATCGACAGTTCCCTGTCCCTGCGTCTCTCTCTCTCCTGGCCGCTGCTGCCGCATTCCCGTTGTTGTCTTCACAGGTGTTCATCAGGATGATGGTAGGCCATTCTGACACACCTACAACTCATCAACCCTTCAGTACCAGAAACCAAAAAACAAAAACACCTTTTTTTCTACCTTCAGACCAGCTCCTAGACAGTCACCCTGCCAGTCCGTCAGCTTGCAGTCCAGTGTCTAAACCCTGCACCCTGGGACAACCACTTGCCTGTTCTAACCCATCCTCCAGAAGAACACCAATCTGCGCTCACCCTGCACCCTGGAAAACCATCAACCAACTTACACCTAAGCTTCAGTAAAGTAGATTGTATTGCCACCACCACACCCTCTGTTTCAGGATCACCCAGCAGGAATGTCAGGTTTAAGAATAGGACAAGCGTCAAAACAGAGGCTGAAGGATGGACACAAATTTGACTTGCAAATTGTGTTGGGTGTGAACACAGCCATCATTATTTATATATTTGACATTTAGCATTTAAAGTCCACTTAACATATTCTTTATAGCATTTTTAGGGGGTTTTGGTTAGAACAATCGTGGTTAAATCAGTATAATTTGGGATAAATCCAGATTAATGGCAGCAACAAGGCTGACTTTTTGTTTTGTTTTTGGTTTCTTATATCAAAAACTGAGAAATGTCTTAGAGCAGTGTTTTTCAACCAGTGTGCCGCGGCACACTGGTGTGCCGTGGGAGATGGTCAAGTGTGCCGTGGGAAATTGTCCTCATTAACTGATTTAACAACATTTTCCATCTCCAAGAAATCAGCTCTGTGTTTATCCTTACATACCCTGATAAAACACTAAGAAATTAGGAATATGAAAGATCGTAAAATACTTTTTTCTTTGTGTTTATTTGATTCTATTAAAGACATTTTGATAAGAATGACGGTACTGCGATTTAGCTGCAGCTATAACTGCTTTAGGAAAAGTCCCGCCCCTTTAACTGTCTCCACCAATCATTTTTGAAGGTTTAATCACATGTCATCAGTCTGACCAATCAGAAGTGGTTAAAGTCTTCACTTCCTTGTTCTGAATTCTGCTGATAAAGTCGCTCAGTTCTAACAAAAATACCAGCTAAAGCTCGTCTTTAGCGGTGTAGCTTTCCACAGAATCCGGTGTCAGACCGTGGAACAAGTGAACAACACAATGAAGCTCAGAGACGCTGGTCTTTCTGCGTTCGGCGGATTATTTAACTACATTTCCCATGATGCATTGGGTTAAAAGTGACAGGTGACTTCTCGCGAGAGTCTCTCTCTTAACATTTGAACCCAAGACACAAATCAACGTTTTTAATCTTTAATAATTTAATACATCTTTAGAAACAAAAAACAGCTGCACTTCAGTTTTCTGTATCAAAAAATGCTGTGAGCATGGGGATCATACGATGAGTTCTCTTTTTTTTTTCTTTTTTTTTTTTTTAACTGGGTCCGCGGATTTTTGTAGGTTAAGTGTGCGTGCTAAAAGGTTGAAAAACACTGTCTTAGATTATGGCATTTTCTTCACTTACATTTTGTCACTTGGCCTCTGCAACAACTTATCAGCCTTCTAATATGTGGAGGAAAAAAACGCTATCTGTTGTTCTAAGCATCAACTGTGTGCCAAATCACAAGCAATAAACTATTATTTTAAGTAATTATAGAATCCATTTCTCATCTGAAGGATAGAAAACTGACATCTTTGACAGTATTGACAAGCCAAGTGTTGTAATTTGCCTCTTCTCAGCAGGGGCACCGGTCCCCACCGAGTGCCACTCACTGGCAAAAAAAAAAAAAAAAAGCTTCACGCTGGAGCGATGACAAAGCGTCAGTTCCTATCAGAGACTTTCAAACACACTTACCATCTCTGAAGGAATGAGAGTGTGAATTGTGCCGACTCGGGCCATGCACCGTTAGCATGTGACATACACAATGTGCTGCACAGAGCAGAGTGAGCTGAGGAGAGCACACCCTGAGGGTGATAGTAAAGGCATGATCAGGGGGTGGGGGGGTGGGAGGCATTGTCAGAGTGCCTGTAGTTCTGGACTCAAGTTCGCCGGCAGTCTTTTAAGATCCAAACAAACAGCTGCTTTAGGAAATGAAGGCTTGTGCATTTTTTATCTGTCTTTTTACAATATTTTTGGGAATAAACAAAGCTGATGAATCAATCTATTTCCAGCACTTTTCCAGTGAAGAGGAGGTCTACCAGTCCATCACAAGGCCACACAGCCACATGCACGCCTAAGGGGCAATTTGGAGTTACCGCTTAACCTATGAAGCGTGTTTGTGGACTGTGGCAAGAGGTCAGTGTGTCTGGAGAAAACCCATGCATGCACAGGAAATCATTGAGGTTTGTGGTTGGTGAAGCACGGACCCAAAGTCAGATTTACAAACATATGAACCCAACTACTAACTGTGATACATATCTCATTTCAGCATTCGTTTTATACACATTTCAGGTTCATATTGGAGCAAGGAAGAATGTAAAATGTTTAGTAGTCCAGGATGGCTCCAAAAAATACCAAGGCGGATTCTATAGTCAGACTAAAACTGCACTCAACACAACAGAAGATACAAATTCTCTAAAGCTATGTTCACACCGCCCTGGGCAATGCCCGTTCAAGCAACCACTTTTAATAAAAAGTCTATGCAAACGAGCATAAATGCAGGCTTTGGGCTTCCACATTCAACACTCTCACATCCATGATAACTCCGCAAGTTTCAATGACCATTTTCAGGCTCCATATAAAAAATGCACAGCCATTGCACGTGAATTGAAAATGAAATCAGTAGAACTTTGACCCACCAGGGACTCGGATTTGGTAGCAATGTGTGGATAGTGTCCTTTACAATACATTGCAGTTCCAATCTTTTAAAAACTGATCATAAAGGAGGAGAAATCCACTTTAGCAGATTTGCAAGATTAACACCATTTTGACGTTTCATGCTGAGCCCCTTCCAACTGTGAGTGCATGCACTAGAATCGGGTGGCAACATGTATTGAAGTTTATTATCAAAGACTCAAGGTCGATTTGCCACAAAAAAAACCCAAAAAAACTCTACATTAAAGACTTAAGAATATAAAAATGAAAGCATTCTTGATAGTACAAGTACAAAAAACAATGTCATAAAAGTATCAAACTTTAAAACTACTGCCATCTAAAAAGCTTAAAAGTTTTAAAAAATGCGATACACCAAAATCTCCAAACAGGGGACTGGTATCTAAAAGTGCTGTACTTTACATTGGTGAGAGTTAAAATGATAAACATTGTGAACACCATATGCCAACAGCGCGTTTAAGAATACCCATCACATACCCGGTGTTTAGGTAGTATAACCTGTACTTTAAGATGAAATCCAAATCTCTGTCCTTCTTGGCAATAATCTCAGTCACAATAACATAAAAGTGTGAATATACATTACATATTAAATTGAAAGTGAGAACATGTAATACAAATCTTCCTTAAATTGTTTTAAATAAAGCATTACATTGTTATCATATGCTGAGAAAGTCATCCAACAGAAGGCCCAGTACTGCCTCACCTCGCAGTCTATGCTGTAATTGAACCGGAAATAGACAAAATACAACAATTTTGAGGATAAAAGTGATTGATATTATTAGAAGCCATGGACATAATCTTCATTTTTAGAAAAGATTGGAGGACATACTTATTTTCGTATTGGTCTACATCTGAGGATGACCGGTGAGGATGATGACAGGTGAGGCACTACCTCCCCTGACACTGCAAACGCCACATAGAAAGGAGTCAGTCAGGATTCTTACCAGAGCATTCTTGCTGAGGCGAGAGCGCTAACCCCTACACCACTGTACAACCTGAAGCCGTTCAATGATAATTAAAATGGGTGAAAAGATTTTTAATTCTGAAAATTAGACCTCTTTTAAAACAAACTACTCACACTTGTACATGAAAAGATCAGTCAACCTTTTAGTTAAAATACTCTTTTTTTTTTCCACTTCAGTCACTTTGCCACAACTGCCCTTATGGGAGGATCCAGCTTGATGAGCCCGTAGAGCAAGTATGTTCATGTACATTTATTTCTACGGGCATGTTGCAGGCGACAGGTCGTTAAAAACATTAATTCAACACGCAAAGATTTGAGAGCAACACCCTTATGATGCAAGTGCGTGTAACTTACAATATCCTTACAAATACTTTACGATACACTTACCACAAACACATACATGGTACGTTTACTTGTCATGATGACTGAAGAAGCCTCAAGGGACACACCTGTGTCCCCCCTTAAGATGCAGCCGCTCCTCTTTATGACGTTCCATGGGTCAGGATGACCCGTATGGGTCAACCCCATGTGACTATGGCCTAAAGAGTCATCTCAGCAAATCATTAGATTGACTTGTTTAATGATCCAACCTTCTGCACTTACCATAGGGACCGGCTCATGAAAACACTGGAAAGTGTCCCCATGTGGTTGTATTAAACTACAGCACCAGTGTGATGGCAGCATACCCTGCCACACCCACAAACAAAATGGTGGTAACCTCCCCCCAGCATTGCACACTTTCTTTTTAATTGCATTATTTCAGATTTATTATTCTTAAATAGATGCACACATTTCTTTGAGTTAAAATATACATTTATTATCTGTTTTCACTAATTATTTGTAGCACATGTACATTTGTTTAGTTTACTTATTTTGGTTTGTTTAATGAATGTCACCTGTTTTTGAGTTGCCAGTGCTGAGGGTGCTACTGGTCGCTACGGGTGTGGCTGAGGTTCTGCTCCTGTAGCTGTGCTGTGAGGACTGGCAAAGGAGGAGGTCAAGTCTTCACAGCCTTTAAGTACTCCAGTCAGGCAATTGGGCAGGCGCCATCGACAGAAGCCTCCAGGGGAGAAACCAGGGACTTATTTAATATTTATTTGCTTTGCTTCTGTGGGTCATTATTCATCACTTTTGATGTTTTTTTTTTCTTCTTTTCTTCTAAGAGACCAAGTTTGTGTTTAGTCTTGTCTTTATAGTCTTTGTTAAATGTCTGTGTAGTCATGTTAGTCTCCCCCCCATGTTTCTCAAGTGGTCTGATCAGCCACTATATATGTTCTCCTTAGTGTCTTTGGTTAGGTCAGTTTTTTTTTTTTTTTTTTCCTGTTACTTGGTCTGTTCAGTTGGTTAAGTTAAAGTTATTGCCTGAGTTAATTATGTTTCTGTTGACCTCTTTTAAGGGCCCAGTTTGTTCATCCATTTACATTTTTTGAGAAAATTAAAACTTTCATTTTTGATAAACTTCTGTTGTCCTCTTTGGCCGCTCGATCCCTCACAACCAGACAGTCTACCTTTCAGGGGCTACATTGATCCTGAGCCTCTGAACTCTGACAAGATCAGGTGTGTCCAGATACATGGTTTGTGCTATCCTATGACCCCACCCTTACATTGGCGTGTTATCCCTACCATGACAAAGGTGGAGAAGATTTCATGTAATCCATGGACACCAGTGAAGATCACAAATCATTGAAGAAAAAATGAAAAAATGTTCAGCGCACTGTCTAGTGGGTCTAGATGACCCAACTCCCAATGTTAATGTACCTAGGATAGCACAAGGGTTAAGCATACTACCATTACCTGACTTGTGCTGTTAGCATTTGTACATGTATGTTTCTAAAAAATTCTATATTTGTTGAGTTATTACAAATACATTTGCTATTTAAGCTTTTTGATGAAGGACATAATTGAGCAAGCTAAATCCCATTTGAATATCAGATAGTGAAAAGTCACATTTTTCTCATCAATCCATTGGCTTGTTAGCTCGTCGCTAACCCTTGGATCTCTGCCGGCTTGCACATTTTTGTTCCCCTCTCGTCAATCGCAGTTGTCGTAGTTTTTCTGCCTGTAATCTTTTACCATTTTTTTCTGACAATTTGTTCAAATCCATAACCTGGCTCTTGGATTTAGGATTTAGTTAGTCAGTTTGGCCCTAAAGGGGAAAAAAAACTGATATAGAAGATGAATGAGTTTAGTCAACTTTT
This sequence comes from Oryzias curvinotus, assembly GCA_023969325.1. Lineage (NCBI taxonomy): Eukaryota > Metazoa > Chordata > Actinopteri > Beloniformes > Adrianichthyidae > Oryzias > Oryzias curvinotus. The sequence goes on along the minus strand of CM043707.1, from coordinate 7,160,651 downwards.
TTTTTTTTTTTTATCTTTATCTGATGGGGAAAAAATGAACACAGTCTGCTATGAGCATCTTATAGATTCATTTCTTTTGTGTGTTTGTTTTTTCTTCCCAGCACATTCAATGCGGAGGAAAAAAACCTCAACCTTCTGCCAGTCTGTCGCTTTTATCTAAATCAAAATCATTTGTGTGAACAGCGCTGAATTATCATCTGAGGAAAAGCACTAATGACCCAAGATTTAGCTTTTGAGAAAGAGACGAGGGAAAAAAAAAAAAAGGAAAGCTCTGATGCTGCAAAAACCCTGAAAAAGAGCTTATTACTATCTAGCAATCTCCTTTACTGTACATCCAGCTATCATTAAGCCAGCATTTTGGGTATAATGACCTTGTGTTGTCACATGGCTGTCATGGGTTATATCAGTAATGGCCTTCAAGCCACTTTTTCTCTCTCGGTGCTGCTAAAGAGTGATGCGAGTTAAGGACACACATGTGCACTCACAAGTTGGTGACAGTATTTTTTTTTCTCCAGCTATCCCCCAAAGGACGTGAGAGCCACTGGCCAAATTGCACTGTCTCAACACCTTGTCACAACTCAGGATCTGAGTGGTCTGAATTGTGCGCCCACACATGTGTGTTTGTGGCTACTCGTGCACATGGCTTTTTCCGAAGCAGCAAGCCATATCGATGTGGCACGGCGACGTGTGAATCGGCATTCCTGGCTAAAGGGAGGCACGATCAGGAAGGTCGTTTACGTCAAGTTGTCGTTGATCTAAATGGGAGCGTTTTCCTATTTGCTATTAGATAACTAGATTACATCATTGTTTTTGTGGGATCCATTTCCCGCTTCACTGATCAAAGGGAATGAAGAGGAAGAGAAAACTTCAGTGTTTTCTCATCACTGTTAGATATTCAGGCAATGTAACAGTCCAATATTTGATCTCCATTAGATGAAAATTAAAGTAGTAGACGGAAAAGTAGCTACCAACACTTCATGTCCTTTGATGTGATCACTTGATCATGCAAATGAACAGAAACCAGTGCTAATGTTGAAATACATTGTTGGTGACATCCATTTGTGCCTTCTAAATGTGCCTCACATCAAATAGGCAACACATTTTAATTTTTCCTTTCAGATTTGAACTGCTATCAGGTTCACTGTGCAGAATCCACCCATCCGCACGGCGGATCTTTTAGCTTGAACAGCAGGTTACTCAGATGAAAGGCAACACTTTTGTTTCCGTTTAGTCAAACTTTCAACCGTTTCTTAGTGCTCAACCTGTTATTTTCAAAACCAGGTGAGTGTGGTTTAAGTTTGACTAAGTATCTTTACAACTACCTTTGATCCAAAAAGCCAATGCATTCCTTCAATCCAGTAAAAGAGTATACTCATGTTTGCAGGTCCTTTGCTTTATATTTGTGGGAGTTACATAAAATTGCCCAAATAAAGGGAATATAAAATACTTTCTGACCATACGATAAAACTACTCTTGCCCTCTCTTGTACCTAAATAGGAAAGTGTTCCTACAGCCATGTTCACACACGCCCTTATGATGCAAAGTACGATGGAAAGCATTTTGCATTCAAAACTCCCGCCTGTACAAATAGCTACTAAAGTACCATTGTTGGGCACTATGCACAAAATATGCAGCCATTGAACATGAGTTGAAAGTCAAAGCAGGTCAAACTTTGACCAATCAGGGACTCTCATTTGGTAGCAACATAAGGATGGCGTCCCCGTTAAATGCAAGGAAGTATCAAGTACGTTTAAAAATTTATCATGAAAAAAAAGAAAATAATAATAATTGCGGTTTGTGCCTGGCTGGGGTTTTATGACAGAGTCTTTTACATATCAGAATAGAGCAAGATTGAGTAAACACTAAATAAAGTGACGGGCTCTGAGTTCGTGAGGAGTTGACACAGGCAAAACACCCATCCATCTATCCATTTTCTGAATCAACTACATCACTTTTGGGGTCAGTGGGTTTCCTGTCTCAGCCACTGTTGGGGCAAAGGTGGAGTACATTATGGACAGGTTGCCAATCTGTCACAGGACACAGGCAAAACAAAAGTAACTTTATTTGCATTGCACCCTGACTACACTAAAATGTGAGTTGTAGATTATAAACGCAATACCAATTTAACATTATTTGACATAAAAAAAAAACAAAAGGTAGCCTACGGAGTTGGGATTCTTAAATGTCTGATCTGGATTACAGCTTCTGATCACATGCAATGTTTTAACTATTTATAAAGCTCTGTGTATTACATCACACCAGTCTTTCTCTTTTGGCTTATTCCAGGGGTCGCCACAGCGAATCATCCTTACTTCCGAGGATGAGTCGCATGGTAAACTTGGCAATGTTTTACGCCGGATGCCTTTCCTGACGCAACCCTCTCAAACAATCCGGGCTTGGAACTGGCACACAAAAGTAGAGAAGGGAACAGGGAGCAGCCCGGATTCGAACCCTGGTTTCACGGACGGAAGGTGTCACAAAAAAAGACAAACAGTAAAAATGTTCACCATCTTGGATTTACAGTCCTTCCTGTGCTGAGTTGCAGGGGTTGAATCCTAATCTACCCATCATTTGATGAGAAGTTGACTTTCCAACTTAGAGCTTTTAAGACCTTACTCAAAGCAGTAGAGCATGATAGTACATATCCCAAACCATTCACGCTAAGTGTTAAAAATATGAGCCCATGGTTTCACCCTATACAGTATATAGTGGTATGCCCCCTTTTGTCTTTGCCAATTTATACTTCACCAATAAAGAACAGGATTGCAAGACTATAAAATAATTTTTCATAGAGTGTTAATTGAGTGTTTAACATTTTTATTACAGACTTTTTAGTGAAGCACATTAATGTTTGCAGTTTGATTTATTTTATGGTGTTAGGCCCGCTCGTTTTGTGCAATTAACATGAAATGTTAAGCACTTGGTGCTGGAACATCCCACCCCTGACATATTTAGCAATCACATCATATTCATGCCACACTGGAGACCAGTGATTCCTTCTCTGGGCCACATCTGCCAACTGCTCTTGTCACAATTCAACTCAGCATAGAAAGGAGAAATAGCAGCAAAGTGAAGCAACTGAGGTCAAATGTACTGGAACACAGTGGTGTTACTAGGTAGTGATACCAAACAAGTAACTCTCTACATTTTGACACCTAAAACACTTTTTGCAAGCTATAACAGATACACAAACATGTTAAAGACCTTCTCCAATGATCTAAACTGTTCCCAGTGGATTTTAATTATTATTGCGCCGTTTTTAACCAAAATTCCATTTCAACAGAGAGCCAGGAGTTCATTCGAAATTTGCCTCTTACTTGTAGGTGGGACTGTTTACATACTCTCCTGCTGGCTTACACTCCCCTCACACCCCCCAATCTAACCTTACCAGTATAACAAAAATGGCGAGCAATATTGGAGCTATCCAGCCGTACGGTTTTGAGCCAGATTCCAGCTCACACATGGATCTGTTTGTCTCCAAGTGGATGCATCAGAATGGGGCAAAGCAGGGAGCTCTTGGCCCGCCCATCATATGGTCCATGTCAAAAATACGCTGTTTTCCAAACAGTATTTTTTCCATCTGCTCCTGATTCACAATGATTCGGATAAAGAAATACTCAGACATGCAATTTTGAGCTTAATATAATAATATGTACTCTATTATCCAAAATAATAATAATAATAATAATAAATAAAAATAAAAAAGGCACAAAAACATGTTAAAAAAACAAACAAACACTTGATCATCTTCATTGGAATGCTTCTTTACATCAATTATTGGCTTTGCCTTCTAATGAAACTAGCTTTTATTGTGGTACCGGGTATTCTGTTCCACACTTGAGAGGTGATTTCTGTATTCACACCAGAAGAGACTGGACTCTAAATAAAATGGACTAAAGCCTCCAGGTGTGCAAGAGCCCTAAAACTTCATATCCTTTCCTCTAACTGACATGGAAGACAGAATACATTACATATTTCATGAAGTGTCTTCCTCAATGCAGTCCTTTCAATGGATCTCAGGTGGTGCAATAATGATGCTGATGCAGGTTCTGCATGCACACATTTGCTGAGTGTAACTCACAGAATCCAGATGTCTGAATTATTAATGCCTGGACTGAAAGTAAACAGCTTGGATGTGTTGTTCTGAAAATTGTTTTCTTCCCCATTGACTCATTTTAGGGATAGTCTGAGAGGAAGCCTGGTGATTAATCGGCATGATTTGCTTTTAGAAAACCGACACTGTCCTCTGAATTCATAAGCCACATCATTGCTTTTTTACTCTTTAAGAATTAATTGAACTTCTCTTTCCCACCACCTTGATTCGCCCTTAGAACCGATTTTATCTAGCTCAGAGCAGCATGTTTTTCCTCTTCCTCACAACACAACTGATATCATCTTGACAGCTTAATATGTTACAATAGGAATGAGAGGAAGGTAATTAATTTTTAAATCTTTTCTTGCTGCGGACTGTGTTCATCTGAAATTCTTTGATATGACTTTTTAGGGTAGACCATTACTCTCCTCAGGGTCAAGCCGCCCTGCTTGGCTAGCATCATTGACCTCCTGCTGCAGGGAACTCAGCGTTACTGCAGTTCTCTAAGGTGTGCACGACTGCAACAACAAACTGTTTAATCCAAAGGGGAAAAAAACCTTGAATCTGAGTAAAATCATCAGTCCACAGCTTCAATTAAAAGCATCAAAGGCAGCAACTTTTGCATCTGAATCACCACTCTTCCAAAAAACAGAGAGCAGTTTTTTTTTGTTGTTGTTTGGGAGGTGTTCCAGCTTTATGGCCCAAAAGTTGCTTTAGCTTCAGCGTTCAGGAAAATCATAGTTAATTTAGTCTAAAGCTGAACTCAACACCAAAAGGCCCTCGCTCAAAAAATGTCAGTGGGAGAATGAGGGCTAAAATTATCTGGCAAATTTTTTGAAAAGTTCCCCGCAGAAAAATGGCTGATGGTAAAAATGGGAATCTTTACTCCCTGCCCACTTATCCATCCTTATCGCTGCCTTGTGCTGCATTTTGCAGAGAGATCTTAGAGGACAAAACCCCACGAGGCAAAAACTTTAATGTTTCTCTAACATGAGGGAAAGATACAAGCAGACATATGTGCTGAGTACTGCTCACACAAGCCTGAAAAGCTAAATCTTTTAAGTAGAAATATTGGTGCTTTTGGTGGAGGATTAACCGTAGCACTAAATACAATTGACATTGTATTTAGTGTATTTATGCTAACGCTATGAGAGTTGCTAAATTTGCATCTTAGATCTTACATTACATACTTCTGCCATTGGTAAAGCAAAAAAGAGAAGTACTTACTGTACATTGAATTATCGCTCAGTAAGCCTTGTATGTATGCTGCATTCAAGCGACCTCTTCCAATGACTAGTCTATGTACATGCGTGTATGTACTATTCAAGTTTTTAAGACCATATTCGGTCTCTATGTACAAAATGTTGTTTGTTTTTCTGGGTGAAACACAGACATGCCACCGAGGCCTGCTCTGGGTTGTCATAAAATGGGCGGCACCCACAAGAACTGAAAGGTGGAGCCTCAGAGATCGAGTCGTCTTACTTCCAGGCAGAAAAAAGCTGCAAAAATAATGGATGTTATTTTGCAGTCACTGGCAACAGCCCGGATATATCAAAAGGTTAACTTTCTATCGAGGCCCAAGACTATTTTAAACGTTTAAAGATGCTTTGATAAATGCAAATCTGACCAATCTGTATCTTGCAACACATTAATAGAAACACATTTGAATTAAAATGTATATATCCATCCATAAGGCCACCAACACAGAGACAAAGAAGGTTCCACCCTCACACTTGTGATCAAGTTGGACTCTCCACTAAACAAGCATCCTTCTATGGAGTGGGAGTAAACTAGAATACCCACATAAAATGCATAAATCCATGCTTGAAAAGTAAGACTTTGCAAAGTCCATAAAGAGAGGTCTCCTGTGATTTTTTTTCTTTTTTTTTTTTTTTTCTCTCAATAAAGAGCCTTGGAGCAGCAGCTATACTCATCACACCACCATGGCAGCAATGTTTGGTTAATACGTCATGTGGAACATGTTATTTAAAACAATTTCTTTAATCAAGCATAACTTCAATTAAAAGCTCCTCCAAGAATTTCCAGCTCTGCGTGAAACAAACTGGGTTTGGTTCAAAAAAGACTTTACAGTGACTTTTTAGCAACCGCACTAATCTCTTACCGCCAGACTCCAGACGATGCAGTGACAAACATCCTGCAGTACCCCCAGGTCACTCTATAGGTGCACAACACTTCAATTGAATCAAATTAGAGAAGTCAGGAAGTATAAACCAAGTTGATAAACTGTCCTTATTGAATTTTTTGTTTCTGTCTTGAAAAAAACAAAACACTCTTATCGAATCAGGAGCCTCTGACTTGCTTGGGGTCTAAATTAATCTCCAAATGGCTGACAGAGGGTATCTCTGTGTTTTTATGGTATCTTGCCTGGTTTATTGTCTGACTGTCTCCTATTGCAACTAGGCTTCCTGGGAGTCTTGACATCACACCATGCCACCAAAATTAATGCCTGGAGCTTCAGGAAGTCTGCTTTGAGGCATCTATTTTGACACTGGCTGTAGGAAAAAAAATACTCTTTTCTCAATTTATTTGCCAAAATCTTAATTGGGATAGATCTAAATCTCTTCACTTTGTTGTCACTCACAGAACAGCCGTGTCTAACAGAGAGAATTAGATGTCCAAGCAAGAGCTATTTTGATATCACCATGCAAAGACAACAGGATATGACTAACAGCCATCTAATTGGACGCCAACTTCTTTTTTTTTTTTTTTTTTTTTGTATGGAGAAACCTAAGGTTGGATAACACAGCAGATGGAGGCGGATTGGATTAAACAGTAGAAGAACTACCCAGAAGAACAAACGGCTACAACACCTACAACTTCCCGGATGCAAGGCCTGGTCATAAAAGCTTGAACTTTCTCTATTGATCCTGGTGTGACCCTTTCATTTATGGCAGGAGGACTGTGAAAGATCTGCCAGCTGTTTTCTTTAGCACAGCTGCTAGAAAATGAATAACACAGCTAAAGTTATTTCTGTGCAAAACTATATTCAAGCACTGCTCAACCTTATTGGTTCTTCAGATCTATGACCTTGCTGATGTTATTCAGTCCAACTTATTGCAGATTTCTTGGATCATGCTAATAATAAACTGAAAGTTCTTAGCACGATAATTAGCAGCAAGTATTGCCTCTGTCACAACTACCCTCATGGGCTGTTATAGGCTGCCTAAGGGCAAAACATGGGGAAAACTGTGGCCCACATGAAATTTTAGGATCGTAGACCGCTCTGTGAGCTTTTAGAGCATAAATGTTCATGCACATTTTTTCCTACTGGAATGCAATGGGCAACAGATTGTGGCAATCAATCAATTTGCAGCTTACATTATCCTTACAAATACTTCACAATACACTTCTTACGCAGGACAATGGTATGTTCCATTTTCATGACGTGCCTTTAAGGTGGCCAGAATAGCCTTAAGAGAACTGCAAGACACACCTGTGGTCCCCTTAAGATGATGTGCCCGTCTATGACCCTCCATGGGCCCGGACACCTCAAAAACTAAGGTTCATATAATATGATTCCTTGATGTTGTGTTTTGTACTTTAATATTATGTTCAATAAAGCTAAAAATAAAAAATAAAAATAGTAAGGTTCATATAACCAAGATATGCGACTAATGGTGGGAATAACTGGAAAAATAAGTCATGTGGTAGATCTCATGGCACAAAATTAAAACATTGCATGTTTAAAACAAGTTCCAAAGGTGCAAACAAGCTTGGAGTCTTAAAAGAAAGTATTTGTTACACTTACCTATGGGTAGTCAGGACAGCCAGGACCTGACGTTATGCTGATAGCTGTAAAAGGTTCAGTGTCCTACATATAGACACTTGTACAGATGATCAAACCTGCCATCCTCTGATCAGAGGTTGACTGCTCTACCTCTGCAGAACAACCATCCAAAGAGTTCACGTTTCAGCCCACCTCTGGGTCATCGGTGTCCAACTAGTCTTCAACAGTTAAGGCATGACATCTGGACCCAAAATCTTTGCTCTTGAAAGGTTTCGCCACTCATCCAAGTGGCAACATCTGTCCACAAATTCAGCTTCTGTTCTAGGTCAAATGGGTTCCCCCAATAAGAAGCTTCAAGGGCGGAGGTGTACAGTTGGACGTCCATACGATAGATCATACTGTTCCCAGCAGAGTAAAATGTAACTTGACATTGTTGGACGCTCAAACCATCACCAAGTTTCTTCACACATTTTACATAACACAACACAACGTCACTAAATATGGAGTTTGCATCAAAGTTGAACTTTTAAAAGTAACTTTAAGACCTCAAGGATTAGAAAATGACTTTAAGAAGAGAGTTGTGCCAACTCTGTAAAAAGAAAGTCTCCTCATTTTCCCATCACAGGAGAGAAACCTGAATGATTTAAATGAAGCCAGGTTTACGTGCTCCAAGCAATACATCCAATGGGATTATGTGGAACTCTTCAAACAGATTTACGGGGGCTTGTGTGCGTCTGTGAAAAAGAATACTGAGCTCTCAGCTGCCATATGTCTGCATAGCAATCCCACTGCACGATTACCTCCGGACATCTGGGACCTATAAACACAGCGAGCAAGCCCTGGCTCTTTCTTCCCTTAGTGAGTTGTCTCCACATCATTGTCCTCCCTCTTAAGGCTCTTTCTTCCCTCCTCCCCCATCTATATTTAGCTTTGTCTTGCCAGATTCGAACGGATATATTTCTCTGCTCTGCATGCATATATTAATTTCTCTGTTCCATCCTCTCAGGCTTGAATGGGTGAACATAGACATTTCCCTGTCTTCCTACCTGTTCTACCACCCCCTTCATCTGCGCATACATGCATTTTCCATCAGACGGCGAGTGGTTGCACACAACACCCACCTATGTCGCCTTTATTGTGCAGCTTTCACTTGTCACTCTTTTGGAATCCCATGAAAACACCACCTCCTCTTAGAGCTCAAACACCAAAGCTTATTTGCCATTTAAATGCAATCGTCAGTGGGTCTGTGCACGGGTTTGCATAAGAGCATTATGCAAATATATTTCTACACTTAAAAAGTTGATATATATTTTTAATTTTTATTTTTTATTTTGCATGGATTTATGTGTTGGTCCTTGCTTTGTTTGAACACATCACTGATCATAGATCTGCACGCAATGGGACTTTAACACTCCTACACTTTTATGCAATTTGCATTTGACAATCAGCTGGGAAATGGGAGATTTGGACCGATTCTAATGACTGAGCATGGAAATAACCTTTATGAAAAAAAAAGACCATAGGGCCTATAGTTTTACCACTTGGCTCAAATATGACCAACAAATTTAACACCTAAAATTTTTCTTAACTATCAAACACAAATTACCCTTTAATCCATGATTGTTACCCATATGTGTTAATAATAGGTACTTTTTCAAAGAAAATGCCAAAGTAAAATCTACCAGTCTGCTTATTTGTGCATGTAAACAGCAAGTCTGTTATTTCTAACTAATGATATAAAGGAAATATGTAGCACAATGCAAGTAACTCCTACTCAGGGATGTATATTGTGTAATTACCCGTAAAGTTTATCGTAAAATCTTGCTGAATTTGACAATGTCTTGATTTTCTCTTATTTTTAAGGGAAATAAAAATATTTTTAAAGCAAAATAAAGATCTTGCAGAAACCCAATACCATTTTCTACGAGAGGAAAAGGAATTTTTCCTATTACAACAATTTAATGAAAAAATCGATTTTCATCCGAGTGTTAATCTTATGAGTCGAACACAAACTGCTTTTGTTTCCTTCTCAAGCCACACTGTACTATAATTGTCAAAGCTTGAAGAACAAGCTATGGCCAAAAGAACATTGTTTCCAAGATGAGAACCAAGAGCTTATCAGCGAGAGCTGCTCCAAATCCATACCATCATTTGTTTGGAGTCAGAATTATGTTGCAGTCATGTAGCAAGTAATGTAGTAAGATGGAAACAAGTGTGCTTGTTGCAGTGCAGACTCCTAATGTACTTTATTTGTACTGCTTGCTGAGGGAAGGATAAATAATTCCTCCCTACCAGGAGGTTCCAGCTTCTTGTGATGATTATTGGAGCCAGAGGAGTAAACGGGGCTCACAAAGTTTACCATGCCCCAGATAGCTCAGGTAGGCTGTCACAGCAATCTAAATAGGACCAGGGAGGGAAAAATTCGAGTTAGGTAACTGTTTTTGTCCAGAGGATAAACAGGAGCGCAAAGGAGGTTGATTTAAAGTGGAGTGACGGTGGGTGGCTGCATCCGGCACCAAGCGGCAATTTCTTCTCCCCGGAAATGTAAAGCACGCAAACATTGTTTGGATTTCACCACACCGACTTTAGTTTTTATTTTGCATTGCCTCGTGAGAAGATAAAAAAAATATATATAAAAAAAAACCCAACAAGTTTCACTGCACGCCTCCCAGATATCGTTGCCCTCCTTCGTGTCTTTTGAATATGGGGCAAGGCTTTTCATTAGTCCTCCGATGCTGCGGAGAGTCCTTGAACTACTTGTCCCTGTCATCTGCAGTTTCAGGTGAAACTGTTGACCTTGTAAAACAAGTCCAGAGAGGCACTTCTCACATGCAAATTCCCTCACAGGAGCCTCTTGTCACGAAGCGTCTTGCTGGGAGACTCCACGAAAGATCCCTGATAGGGTTACAAGGATAAACTGAACGAGGACCAGATAAGCCCTGAACTGTGGTGACATTCTATTTTTCTTAACTAGAAAATAAATGACAAGGATGCTTCTTGATGCAGAATTTGACCCCTTTCTAAAAACAAGAAAATGTCTGTGTCTTTTAGCATTCTGTTTGACTGAAGTTTGGGGATTTTACCCAGATTAGCTTTAATAGCTATACAATACAACCAAGTGTCAGTGTCTAAAACTGATCTACATCCAGTTATCTACATCCATTTTGTAACTATTAATATACCGATATTTGGTCTTATTCTGTCGTAGAGAAGAGCGGTATGGTGTGGTACATAATATGCATATCGGTGAAAAGCCGTTTTAAAGTGTTCCTTACCGGCGCAAAGCCGCGTTTCTTGGCCGACCAGCTGATTCATGATTGCATAAGGAGTTACGGTAACAGCAAAGCAGGCTTTGATAAAGACATCTCCGGTGTTAAAGTTTTAATGGTTAAAGGTGAAATAAACAACTGTTAAGGTCCACAGTTGAATACGTGTTTTTGGACAACAAAAGTGGATTTTCCATCCAAATTGGGGAGCAAGGGACAAGATGTGAACTTTGGGTTCCATATTATTATTGTTTTATTACTAGTATTGTATTATAGTATTTTACTCTTAAGTTAAATATATTTCTCTTTGATTCTATGTTGAGTATTGTTTGCTCCTGTTTTTACAAGTGCCATACATATAATAAAATTGATTGATTGCCATTACTACAGTAGATAATTCTTCTTAACTGGGCCTCGCTGACTAGAAAATTGACAAAGCAACTCGAGAGCTCAAGTCGTAAAGTCCCACACCTATAAAAATTGTGTTTCTGGTTCTTAACATGATCTTGCTGTATTTTTCTTGAGATGAAGGATGGTAATAAAATAATTTAAAATTAAAATTGGATTTCTGAGTATTTATTTATTAAATTGGGTTGGATCAGGAGCAGACAAGGCCTGTGGTTTCAAAAACTTGGCTTTGTGACTCAACAACAGCCGTGGTTGGGCCAAGGTCTCTCCACTTTTGCTATGCTAATGTTAGCTTGGGATTGTGAGGAGCTGTACGCCAACGGGAGAGAGTTTAAACAAAAGCATGCTGGGATATCAACGTAGGGTTACTTCCACACCATCAGTTCCACCCACAACCCAGAAGCGAATTGGTAATGAACTCTTGCTGCTCTGTAGAAAATGTCTTTTAAAAAAACAGACTTATTTCTTCTAAAAACTGCATAATCATAATTAAAAGACCACTGGGAATGCCTTTTACAATTGATACAAATATAGTTGGATTGAGTAAAACAAATTGAAATAAATAAATAAAACTTGAATCGAACTTTTGAGGTCTAATCCTGTAAAAAAAAAAAAAAAAAAAAAATGGTTCCACTGTTTCGCAGACTTTTATTGGTGTCATTTTTATGTTTTTCTTTTTTGTGTTTCTTTTTAAACCGCACTGTGTTTTACGTCTTGATTGTCTGTTGATCTTGTCAATCAATCTCCTCCGTACTATGTCTTACACAAGTCTACAACTGCAATTTTATCTTTGTTTCTATTCTAAAATAATGGGGAGAAAAAAGTATGAAAAAGTTAATTTCCATGAGAAAAGTGTAGAGAGTGTTTAGTGAACCTTAAAACATCTATACTTTGCAGATTATGGCTCAGGCGGTTGTGCAGGTTGGCCAATGATTGAAGGGTTGGTGGTTCGATCTCCGTTCCTAACAATTATGCCTTTGGGTAAGACACTTCACCCTCCCTGCCTCCAGTGTGGCTCCACTACTGTGTGAATGTGTATGAATGTCCCAGTGACGGCCAGAGGGGTTGTAGGCGCATACTGGCAGCCACGCCTCTGTCAGTCTGCCCCTGGACAGCTGTGGCTACATCAGTAGTTACCATCACCAAGTATGAATGTGGATTGAATGAATAATAGACACACTGTAAGCGCTTTGAGTGTCTTGAAAAGTGCAGATAAATCCAATCCATTATTATTATCTGGGTAAATCCACTATACTACAACTACAGGGTATGTGCCCAAAATTGTGTTATGTTATGATAGCATTTATCAATTTGTATTTAAACCAAACAAGTCATCTAAATTCAGCATGCGGTATCCATGGTTGTGAATTTCTGTGATTGACATATTCAGATATACTTTTTTAGGTTTGTCTCTGAAGTTGTCCTGTTTCTCGTTCCTGCTCAGCCTTCCTGTCATGTTCACACCTGGTTTGAGTTGAAACCACCACAGCTGCTTCCAGTTTCTTGATTGTTCTTCAGGTGGTGTATATGGGCTCGATAATTGACGGATCCTTTAGTCATTTGGCTTGCCACCAGTCTTTTTCAATGTTCAGGCTGACTAAAGCCATTTTTTAACTTTATCTGCCTGCTTGTCTTTAGTCTTTTAAGTGAAAATCTTTGCAGCCACAGCCTCTTACATTTTACCATGGCACCCACATAATTTTGATTTAATATTTTAGGTTTTTTTGTATGTATTATGTTTTCAATGCTGAAATTTGATGTTAAATTGTCACCCATCAGTAACAGTTTTGTGGACAGAACTTTAATAGTCAATGGATTCTGGCCCAGCATTCATTGTAAAACAGAATGCTTTTCAGGCCAAGACTTATTGAACCATTCCTGCATGCAGATCTGGATCAATGAGAAATTGTAAATGTCCTCGACTTTGGGCCATGCCTCAAGTCTAGTAAAACTATCATGCAAATCATTAAAACGCAGGAAGATACACAGAAGCCAATGCATAACGCCCACTTTCCACAAATATTTGGAAAAGTGGCCTTTAGTTATCTTTGTCTTTATAAATATTTAAGCACCCTTTGGATTTTTGTAAACATAGTTGGTATCAGTGTCCAGCAGCCAAGACTGTCTTCCCTCATGATTGTTTTTTATGAGAGACTATGGGGGGGAGACTGCATATTCAAGGATGACCACGGGGACACGGCCCAGGTGTCTCATTGCTGAAACAGGAGAGTGAGGCTGTCAAGGTGTGACATATGAGCTTGCAACCTTTGGCCCCTGTGGTGCAATAGCGTGGGGGGTGGTAAAGTGCCTCGCCAACAGCTTTGAGTGCTCCTCAAATGAATGTGTCACTTAGCATTCAACAAAAAAACAGAGTTTGCATGTCTTTTTGAAGTTTCTCAAAAACAATATGGCTACCATTGATTTCAAACGGAGCTTGGTTCTGACCAAATCCTCCGATACCGATTTATAATGTGCGGCACTTGTTTTTCACTGAATTCTGCAAGGCAGTCAAGATTTGACGCATTAGGAAGACAATTGTTTGTGAAAGTCTGCTGTAATCCAATGACCCACTTTTAGTCTTTTCTCAGAAAACCTCATTGAATTTCTAAGGGTGTCTTATCGCAGTCCACTCTGGATAATGGATTCTCATTGTTGAATGTGGATGTGAAGCACAAACACAAGTGTTTATATTAACAAATGGAAATGTGGGCATGCTTTTGATTCCAAGGCTTGTTAGTGGAGTTCATTCATAGAGACTTAATGAATAATGAAGTGATGATATTGCAGGAGTTGCTGAAGTCTTTGAAGCATTAGGGCAGGATTACCAGAAAACACTCTTTGCCTGTGGTGATGTGGCCTGGGGGATGTTTCAGTTGTGGCAGATGGTGATCATGTTTGCACACAAAAAAAATGGGTTCAGTTTCAAAACTAAGAGCTATCATTGAAAAAGAGGCCAAAGATGTTCAGGTTGTCGAGCCCTAGGTTGGTATCTACTTTTGTTTTTGGTTTTTACAGTTGCATATAATGAATATCCTTCAAACTTGCCCTTTATCAACCATTTTCTTGTTGGTTGCTCTCAAGCCTCCATTAAAAAGTCAGAAAGTTCTACTGAATAAATAGACTTAAATCCCTAAAATTTCCCCTATAGTTTGATCACACTTCTATCCGATAAGCTCACACTAAAGCAGGGCCCTGCTCCTTTAGGTTTACCCCACTCCCTGTTTTCTAGCTTTCCCGGTTGTGCTTGTTGCTGGTATGTTCAGGTATATTCAGAACATAGACTATAAATAGGAACTAAACAGACTCACACCCCCCCCCCCCCAAACAGGAAGTACCCGGTGGCTCCATTCTGTTTGTCAGAATGACCATTCTGTCGCTGCTAACTCTTTTCATCTTCTTGCTAATCCTAGTTGTCTTTGATTATATTTTTTTACTTTATTGCAAGTTATCTAAGTTATAAACCAACCACTAAGATGCCTCAATAAAAGCAAATGTTTCCCAACTTAAATGTTTTTCAATCAAACGTTGATCCACACTCCATAGTGGAAAGGGTGTGGTCTTCGAAAAGGCTTACTCGGGATTGGCAACAGTAGATGCCATTAAAGTGTCGACTCAGATTGACTCGGACCAATCACTGTTGACTGGCTCCGAATGGCGCCGCTGGTATAGCGGAAAAATGCCAACTTAATTGGCTTCCTTTTGCCGGAGCCGGAGGTAAGGCATTTTCAATGGACGGCTGTGTCCATCCCATCTCTATGTACTTCAGAATGTGAAGATACCAGAGTCCGCTTTGCAGAAGAAGAAATATTGCCAATTATTCATTAGTTTCCAATTGGTTTAGACATTGCATTAGTGTATTCCACTGCCCAGCTTATGGTTAAAAAAGTTCCCATTAGTTATCACAAACTTAGAGAAATTTGTTCTATGCATTTGACCCATCCCCTTGGGGGAGCAGTGAGCTGCAGACACAGCCATGCTCAGGAACCATTTAGTGGTTTAACCCACCCCATCCAACCCCTTGATACCGAGTGTCAAGCAAGGAAGCTTTAGATCCCATTTTTGAATTCTTTGGATTGATTGATTGATTGATTCTTTGAATTTGAATTCAAAACCTTCCAGTCTCAGGACAGACACTCCACCACAAGCCCTACCACAATGTTATTATTCCTTATAGGACTTCATATGTTGACTCCTAAAGATGTGAGGTATTGTCTTATGTAAAAATTACACCCCCACCACATACGGAAAAACCCGCCAAAATGTGTATGTACATACCCGAAGAAAACTAATTTAGGGTATAGTAAATAACCCACCTAAAAAATAAAGAATGACGACATCACGGTGAGTGAAAATGTCCCAAAAAAAAATGAATGGACCCAATATCTCTTAGGGGCTCACAAAAACAGATCAAGTAACCAAAACACACAAAGAAAGCCTATGGCTTCGTCGCTATCTTATGGCAAAGTGTGAAATTAGGCAATTTTCACACAATGACAATCACAATACAGGAAAAGCAAAGTTTTATTTCAGCTATTTTAACAAATTTGATACACACGCTGCTAGCTTTAGCTTACAACCACACCCAAAGTTTTGTTGTCCTTTGGCTTCAGGAAGGGGCCGCCATCTTGAATTAAAAAGAAAAATAAATAAATAAACCATTAGTCCTTGCTACAATACACAAAGGTACTTTTATAAGACGATGAATTGATGAAATGTATTGATGAATTGATTAAATAAATCACAATTTATTTTAATCCATGATCAATCCTGTATGACATGTTATAAATACAGTATTTCTATTCTATTTTATTTTTATTTTATTTAACTTCTTCACTCCAAGGCTGCTGCAGTTTCATTATTATCCCCATGTACAATGACGATAAATGATTCTGATTCTGATAATAGTTGTGCTAAACTGAGAAACCAATTTTGTGGTTATTTAGTCTGTTCAAGGGATTTAAGACTCTGAACAAATGAGTTTACTTCCTTCTGAATAATTCTCATTAAAACAGTTTATATTTTCCAAAAATTGACAGTTACAACGAGATTGAATAATCGATTTGACAAACTATGTTGGTTGATGTTGCCTTTTCATTGAGATGAGGCATAAAAAGCAGATGTGGGTCTTTAAAACAACGTTTTCCTTATACCCTGGACTTTTCAATCATTTCAATCAAGTACCTCATTTTCAGGAAGAAACCTATTAAAGTCACAAACTGTTAAAAATCAACTGTGTCTATGAAAATAAGTTTATTTATTCCTAAAGACATTTGTTTCCTGCATGGTCACTGTTTTGCAGCAGATTTAATGTGGCCGTCGCCGCCTTCCCGTCCAGTTTACCCCAGCAAGAATAAACATGGAAGGGTAAACAGGAAAATGAGGTCATTGTTAGATGATAACTGAGGAGAATTTTGTTTTTCCTTCAGTCCAGCTGAGAGACTGCTTTTTAATGAAGTACAGATATGGTAATAAATATGACCATTTTGTGTCAAATGTAGGAAAAAAAATCTTATGAGTTATATTCCATCTCCTTACTAATGAATTTGTGAGTTTTTAATTCTAAATTAAGGGCTGCTGCAGGCAGAATCGAAGTTTTAGTGCAATGTTTGTACTGTAAAGAGGAGCACAATGTCAGAAATAAAGCTTCAGCGGTATGGTTTGATGGAAAATGTTTTTAAATCCTCACATTTCAAACACTGAGAAAGTATTATTGTTTATTAGGGGCGCAAATTCTTAAAGACCCACCCTGATGAAAACCGTGTTTTGGGGGTTTTGAACATGTTCTTGTGCATCTTTTCTGATGATTTAGGGCAAATACTAAAATATTAAGCTCAACATTGCCTTTCTGACCATCTTTTTTAAATCACTGAATCAGGAGCACAGGAAAAATGCCATTTGAAAAAGATTGTATTTATGACACAGAAAATTCATTGGGGGGGGGGCATAACCTCCCTGCTCCAAAACATAAAGGGAAAGTGGGGAAGGGGTTGGCTCGATGGTCAATGGTTCAATGTTTTCTAATGCTGCTAATCTGCAGAAACTGTCCCAGAAAATCTTTTTTTATTATTATTTTAAACAGCAAAATCAGAATTAAAAGACCACTGGCAACATAAAAAAAAAATAGATTATAAGATGGTTAAACTCTAAGTTTATTTTTGAGTGTGAAAACACAGGATTGAGAATCGAACAAATGAACGCATAGCATCATGTGTATGTGAATCAATTTCCACTGGGAGTTCTTCTAATGTTCGCTCAAGGATGCTTACACTTCCCTCTGTCCAACCAAATACATTGGTTTCTTCAAGAAATATAAAGCTTTTGCAAGCCTTTGTAAACTCTCCAGCATGTCTTGGGTTTCCCATTGGGCCTCCTCTTGGATTTTAACATCTGATCAAGAAGGGACTTATAGCATTTCTGCTGCTATCTTTTGGTGTCAGCTCTCCTCTGACTACCACAATTACAAATCTGATGAACATCTGATAAAAAATGCCTCAAATTTCCATATTTTTGGACCAGGGTAGATTCAACATCACAAATCCAATCTTTTTCAAAACCGCATTTTTCCGTCAGCTCGATTCACACTCACTCATAAATGCAATTTTAGGCTTAATATTCTTTACATACGTCCTCCATTATCAGAAAAATGCCACAAGTTCATGTTAAAAACAGCGAATACATCATTTTCCATTGAGCGAGTCTTTCTGGTTTGGGTCTATAGCTAGCCACAGTTTCCCAGAACATCAGATTCTGTTTACTTTAGCTGACTTATATTATGACTTGGTTTTGAGGCTTGGTATTGACGATCTGTAGGGTGACTCAGTGATGAAAATATGTTGACTGCCTATGTCTACTCCGGTTGAACCACTCACTGCGTGATGTATTGTCAAACTTCTTTTTTTTTGTAAGAATATTCCAGTTGGTAATCACTTTAAATGCTGAATTATGTCCTCTTAAGCACTGTTTACTATCGTACTATGTACCCTTTGTCGTCAATTTGACATAATTTCACCATCCACTGAAATTAGATGAGATTGAACAGGACATTAACTTCAGGCAAACTACATGTCAGATATGATGAGAATGATCCATCCATTCCACGGAGGCGGAGTAGACCGTAGAAAGGTCAAGAAGATGAATGAACATTGTACATTAGAGAAATATTGGACAACATTGGACGGGGTCTTTCCAGTTGAGATATGAATGCAGGGGATGGCTTTAAGAGAAATATTATTTTAGCAACTTAAGGAAGATAATTAAAACATGCAAGGAATTCTGTAAGTTTTTTGAAGTAAATGAGCTCCATGTGCAAGGTCAGTGAAATGAAGAAAGCAGGCATCCCCTGCTGACCTTCCTGCCATGCGAGAGCATCCGTCACCTTTCTGGAGTAAAGTGAAAGCAGACAGGCATCATAAGCGCCTGACTGAAAACAGACATGAGCAGACCATATGGTCCAATAAAGAACAAGACCCCCCCCCCCAACACTGTAAACATCTCCAGTTTACAGGACTCGGAGTGGCAGACGCTTCCCAGACCAGCAGAGGAGCTCGGAGCTCTTTCAAACGTAAACTTGGCGAGAAATTTATCGTCGCTGTATTCCTGGGCCTGAACCAAACGCGGTGGATTGCTTCCTCTTTGCAACATCTGTGCTCGCCAAGAGCAGATGTGCTCCTCTGTTGTGATGACATACCGCTTTGATCTTGATAAGGAAAATAAACTTTTTAGTTGTCGTGTTTTGACTTGTTATGTTTGTTTAAAGCCCGTACTTTTCATGGCAATTTCCCCTCCAAAGAAAACGTGTAGGTTGTTTTTCAAACAGCTTGTTTTGAAGCTTATTTCTTTGCAAGAAAAAAAAAAAAAAAAAACTTTTCTCCTTTCATTTCTTCAATATTTATTACACAATGCCTTGGAAATGTGAAGATCAAATCTACAGACTCCTTTTGATGATGAGGGAAACCAAACAAAGTCGAGCGACTTCAGTAGCCTTCTGGCATCGCCAGATATTTCAGGGATTATTCAGAGGCAAGAATTCACTCCGGTTTGGTATTTCCTGTGAAGACTGTGCCTCTATTCATACCCCAATCACTTTGATACCAGCCATCCTCTGTCTCAATGACCTCACTTGAGAATTCCCCCCCCCCACGCCAAAATCACTTCAGATCAAAGAACCTCATGTTTGATCCTCTGATAATAATGCAACAACATTAGATCAGACTCCGACTTTGCTTAAGCTCCTTTATTTTGGAGCTCAAAGAATCCTGGAAACTAAAAAGACTCATTTTGAGAACAACAGAGAGGAAAAAAGAAGGAGGGAGCACTTAGAAGGGTAATGATGCCAGTTAGCTTTGCCAGTCGCAGGGTTTGTGTGACCTAGATAGGGAGTGACACGAGCAAGCTGCGGTGACTGGAGTCGGTTCCCTTCGCTCTATGGTGCAGCACTGCTGATCCATTTTTCTGCTGAACGATAGGACGGCAGTCAAGCATCGCATGCAAATTCTGTCTCTCTCTCTCTCTCTCTCTCTCTGTATATATATATATATATATATATATATATATATATATATATATATATATATAAAAGGAAATAAAAATGTTTGACGTTTGGGATTGTATGAAAAGTAAGTA
Source organism: Oryzias curvinotus (assembly GCA_023969325.1). NCBI lineage: Eukaryota > Metazoa > Chordata > Actinopteri > Beloniformes > Adrianichthyidae > Oryzias > Oryzias curvinotus. Next base: position 7,140,514 of record CM043707.1, on the reverse strand, counting down.
GCAGCACAGAAAAAGTTCAAGAAAAGGATAGAAAGTTGATGCGTTCTCGTTTGTGATGCCAAATCCTCAAATGTGGAACATGATATGATCGCAGTGCAAAGAGCAAAGCCTCGTTTGACTGCTTACATATTCATGAGGGGCAACTGATATTTTTTTCAGTCTACCAGAGCTTCATCAGACATGGAGAGTTGATAGCAAATTGGCACATCTGAGAATGCAGACAAAGTCCTGTCACTGGAGTCCACCAGAGGAGGAGGAGGACGGTCCAAGGGCGTCTCGTTGTCCCAGAGTCTGACAAATCTGCGTCGCTCTGCGTCTCCTGCATAATTCCCCTCCACCAAAAGCTGAAACGACCTGCGTGATTGCAATGAATATCAATGTCACACGCGTCCATCTGAGTCAGTTCGCTTGATGTACCTGCCAATAAAAGCTTTGCTGCACCTGAGGAGGGAGAATATCTGCTCAGGTGCCATCATTTCCCCTTTAAAATGTATATAATCAATTGACAGACTGGGTCAGAAATTGGTGGGCGTTTCTAAATCGCTCTAACATGATAACTTCCTGAAAACATTTTGATCTCTTAAGTTCCTAATGGGAATTTCCATCATGGCACCTCTGCCCGACTTTCAAAAAAAAAATAAAAATAAAAAAAGCAAGCCAGAGTAGAGGATTTACAGCTTTAATTGGATTCCACAGCTGCAATCATGAAAGACTGCATCCCTAAACTCCTCTTATATTTACTGATGTTGCATGTAGTTTGAATCATCGCTGCAGCTGGAGCTTCTTGCTGGTAAGAAAATTAAATGAAAGTGAAACTCTCAGGCAGTTGAATGATGCAAATGGTTGCTGGGATTCTGGTTTTTCTGTTGCAAATGGGGGGCGGGGGAGGGGGGGGGTGAACAGAGTTGAGGTTGAATGGAGAATAACTGAGAAGAATGTATGAAAAAAATATTTAAATAATAAAAAAAACAGGACAGGGATACTGTGTTTGCTATAAATGCCCGGGAAGAAAAATAAATAAATATAACCCTTTTCTCCATATTTGTCATACATAGGGAATATAATTCACTAATAAAACAAAAAAACAAAAACAAAAAAAACTTTGTATTTTTCTGGAAAAGATTTTTTACTTTTTAACAAACTTGCCTTCTGTATTTTTTTTAGAAACTGCAACATTTGGTAGTTTGTGGTGTTACTGTGACTACACCAACTTGATAACGGCACAGCAACACGTTAGTCGTGCTAGTATTTACAACAACACCCACATTTGCTTTGAAACAGATTGATATTTTGACAGAGCGCTGTGCATCTCTCAAAACCAGAATGAATCCATATGGGCATCATAAAAAATGTAAGTGCGCTTCATAGCGCGGAAAATATGGTATAAGGTCAACGCCAATACCCCAAAGTGGGGGAATAATCCTGTAAAATCCTTCATAGATGGAGATAATTGGTAAATGTACAGGAAGATGCGTTTCTCCAGGGTTCTCTGACGAGATTTTGACAGGATTTTATTGCCACAAAAACATAGTTTTGCATTAATGAGTGACAATTTGTACTGCGTCAGTACTATGTACCTGAATGCATGTGTTTTACTAGTTTATCAAATAAAATGCTCTTTTGTGGTATAATGTCACAGTCCACTCCCTATGTCATCCCGCATTAGTTCCTGTGATGTGACACAGGCCAGCGCTGGTACTCGGCCAGGACAAGTGCCTTTCACAGGAAATCTCCCTCTGCCTGATTTCATCCCGCAAAGCCATCAGGCTCAGCTGCTGGAGCATCTGACCTCCCCCAACTGGCTCCTCTCCACCACCCATCACCATTGTATAATGATGACTAAAAAAGACCACAGCTCAGGTTTTAAAGGTTACATTCATCGTCGGTAAATGTATGCCACGCTCGATGTCACGTCCACGTCTCTCCTGAGCCAGGACAAACGCTTCTGAAAAAGGAGTGTTTTAATTTATCAATAGTGTTGTGTGAAGATTATCGAAATCAATGGAAGATTCTCCAAACCATCCCCACCTGACATTTTAGTCCAAGTAAACACCCAATTACTTGACGCAAATACAGAGAGAAAAGATTATGAAGAGGCCAAAAATATCTACAGCCAAGAGGAAAATCTATTTTCTGATTACTTCAGTGCCAGACCAAGATGATCCCTTTGGCTAATTTCAGTCTGCTCCGTATCATCACTGAATATCATCCCAAATGTCTGTCCGCATGACATGCTATTTTTGTTAGCTGTAAAAAGAGAGGTTATCTATCACAGAAAATGCCTAGAGTTAACATAGACTCATGCATTTCTGAGTTGTTTTTTATCCTACTGAAGCAGACTCGTGTCAAAGAGCAGAGTTCCATTTCATGGTACAAGTTCCCTTTCAGAGGAAAAACAAGCCGACAATCAGATTCGTTTTCTGCATAGCCTAGAGTGAGTTTTATTTGACGTGTACTAAGAAGGAAACTTTGAGATAGACAGCAACACCTTTAGAAGTCTGAGGCATTATAAAAAAAACTGGGTCTTACTGTAAGTTTTTCAAGATCTTCTTTTGTTTAGTTGCAGCTTTCAATAATTGATTTGCTAGCACGCATGGTATGTGCTCTTCGTCTCTGCAGTCACCGCTTTTTTTTTTATTAAGCAACTAAAGAAAAAAAAAATGACAGCGGCACAGTCCCAAATGTCAAACCATATCACCACCATCTCTCTCCTTTTGAAGTTGAGAAAGAAAATACAGTATTTGCACAGAAGTTTGGGTCCAAACTGCTGAAATATGATGTCTTACTCAAGTCTTACTCAGGGGTAGGTTTACAGCTTAGTTTGCACATGTTTGGAGGCACTTCCAGGTTCTATAGAATGTCCAACAACACCTACACAGATTCTTCCGAGGGAAATTTGTATTTTGTATGATTCGTGCACCTTAAAGAGGATTTAAAGCCAAGCCACAACTGCTTTCTCTAGCGATAAACATGAAGGAAATGGGAAATGGCAGCAGATGACAGCGAACGGTACAAAAGCAGGATCAATGATTTTAACTAAGAAAGGATGAAAGCGCAGATTGGGACCCTAAAACACAAAAACCCAGAAAGAGAAACAGATTTACTGAGCTGCTGTTTACAAAAAGATGATACTTTGATGATACTGTATGCTCCCCAAATTGCGGGAAAAAGGGCTGTCAACATCCCCAGTTCTTTTTAATTAAATATCGTAATTGCTCTGTAACCGGTAGTGGTCCCCAGTCACAATTTGCTCTCTTATGTGAAAATTAATTAATCAATCAACCTTATAGAATGAAAAAATATCTCAGTATAAAGATGTATCACTGGTCGGTTGGATTAGAAAAGAACCAGAAATGTTTATGAACGTATGTTCCATCCCCAACTATGGGGTTGACTCATGCATATTTCGTAAGACAATCATAAAAATCATAGACAGTAAAATTAACACATTTTTTAACTTTTAATAGGAAAGGGAAAAAAGTTAGCAAATGCAGATTATGAGAAATTGTCATTTTAATAACAACAAATAGGTATGAAACTCAGAGAAAACTATTTAATTGAAAAAAAAAAAAAAAAACTACCAACAAATCACATGTTCACCTGGAAACAATATTTATTGGTGTTGCATGAATGAGGTTGTGCTTCCAAACAACCTTTTAAATTGTATCTTCTCATACTATTACACAACACTAGTGTCATGCAGGAGCTCATACTGTAACCATAGACAATCTTTGCTTGAGAGGACTAAAAGCTTAGGTAGACCCCATGTGGTGCAGTGTAAGCCACCTTGAATAGACTTCATTCTCGTCAGTTTAGTCACGTTGAACATTTTCAGCATTTTTGAAGGGCTGCGCTTAAAACAGACATGGATTCTACTGCAGAAGATCAACTCACATTCAGTTACATAACTGGAATAAAACAGACGGAAAGGAAGGTTTTGTATGAGATCAGAAAGATACATGCCGTCAAAATCTAGTGGAATTTTCAAAATAAAATGACACGCTGAGTCTGCGTATCACTTTTGGGATGAACTTGCTGTTTTGTGGTTAAGTGGTTGCTTATTCTGAGATTTACAAGCAATGACAAGTATGTTAAATTCCAAGTATGTTACATACATTAATGTATGTGGTAACCATGCACCATGTTTCTGCATTACACTGCTTCTAATTTCCTAAATTCTGACAATCACGTTTCACCCAAGGAGTGTTCACTTATGTCAACAACACCAACAAACTGGATTTGGGGAGGTAAAACAATGTTTTAAGCTCACACGACACGCATGTCCTACCCATTTCACCCTTAATTACCGTGTCCTATAAATGTTCACTACAACCCATTACCTGCAGAATGCCTGGAGGAAAACAATTTTCATGACCATTTCAATAAGATCTACAACCTCTAATTTCTGCGTGCCTGTGCAGGTATAGCCAATTTTCTACCACAGACGGCACATATCTACCCATAAGGGCAGTTGTGACTAAGGCTTAATCAGACCACTCTGCAATCTTAACTTCCTTTATTTTCCATAAAATGTTTATTTTATTTTAAAATGCTTTTTTTTTTCTAATTAAAATCTACATTAACTCATTGCTACATGCTTACACGTATATTCTTCAATGTCTTTTTTTTAGATTTGGAAAAAGAAGTGTCATTCTTCTTCACTGCTATAAATGAGGTGCAGTAGGGGGTGTACACGGAAGCGCGATTGCTGTCACATACTCGATCTGACTTTAATAACTTTCTGCTGTGATTTGCTCCGTCTCTCTATGGACTCCGGATTTCATGTTGTGGCACAGATGAAACGAAGCATACCGGGATAGATCATTCCGTTATGCCAGAGGTTAATGTGAGTCGGAGACAAGACTACTTTAAATATGCTAACAATTTTAGGGTTGGAGCACAGAGGTTTGTTTAGCGCCTGAGGAAAAATTCAAGGTTATTATTCTGTTTAGCCGAATGATTCAATTTAAAAGAACATTAACTTTTAAAGATGATTCAGGATACAGGGTTTTTTTCTTTTATCAAATGGGGAATTGTCAGATTCAAATTGACGTATAATTAGAGCAAATACCAAACCGCTCGGGTAATTAACGCAGGCTTTGAGGTGAGATATATTAAGATGGGATTAGATGGAACTGATTGTCCTTTGAGGACTTTACTGCAGTTCAATTAACTCTGCCAATAACCTGGATTAAAGAAAAGCATACAGGAAAATGTATTTTCCAATGTCACCAACCTCTACATTTTCTCTACCATCTTTGTTTCTCACCAACAAAAACTAAAATCTTGATTTCAATGGAGCTGGAATAAACTCTTCCCTATGGGGGACATCACACAAACTATGTCCAATTTTCTTATGCAGTCAATGATTACAATTTAAACAACTTTAGGGCTTAGCTGCTGAATTCTGAAAGTATTTTTATAGAATACAACATATATTTATTATTTATTTATTTTCTGTTAGGTCTAAAGTCCCACTCTGATCATCTTTTGATGTATTGTAAAAGCATTCCCACTGGTCTTTGCAAGTATTATGATGCCATTTTTAGCCAAAAAAAAAAAAGTTGTGGCCAAAACTGTTGGCGCGGAGTACGTCTTCCCTCATTTCTCATCATCCCTTTGTTTACACTCTCTCCCAAAAGCTTATAGCCCCCAACATGCCCAATCTAACATTACTGGGGCAACAAAAATGCCAAGCAATATTGGAGCCATCCAGCCATAAAGTTCTGAATAAACTTCCATTGGGTCTATTGTAGCTCTTTAACTGCAAAAACCACCCCCCCTTGAAATAAGCCAAAAATGCCTAAAATTTGATTAAAAAAAAAAAAAAAAAAAAAAAAAAAAATAGGAAAAAAAAAGCTTTGCCAATGGGGTAAGAACAATTGTCTTACTAAAAATTATTTTCTTAATAAAAAGAATAATAGAAAAAAAATCAAATAAAATCAGCTTAATTTGGTCCGGATCGTATTCTGAACCTTGCGTTTGACCTGTATTGAAACTGCCGTCAATCAGACTTTCTTGTTCCAGACTAAAGCTTGTAAACAAAACCATGTAACTAAATATCTCTTCACTCATTGGTCGTGAATGACTAGGGCAGAGCAAAGCAAGGCAGAAATGATGGAAATCCTGCAATTTGCAGTCCTTCTCGGGATAAACTTTTTATTTTGTCTTTGGGGCTCCACTTGGACTCAGAGCACGAAGAAAGAGAGCTAGGGACAGCGAATTTTGAACGTCAGTATCGACATCAGGCTCAACACTTAACTGTTTTTTTGTTCCGGTTGTGGCACGCTGCAAGGTGTTACTGCCAAAAAGACATGCCAAGAAGGTACACGGATAAGTACATAATACTGACGCAACAGATTGTCAGGTAAAGTCCAAGTTGCTGTGTCTCATCATTGTGTTGTTATGGCGTTGCTTTTAGGAGAATCTGGTTAAGGAAATTTAAGGCAGCTTTCAGAATGACATCACAACAGGGCCAGGTGCCTACCGCATAACGGAACAAGAAAAGCATTTAAGAAGCACTTTTAGCTGTGTTTAAAAGTGTTCCAACAAGTAAACAGTTGGAGCATTTTTTTCCTCTTCAAAACACGACAAGCGTTGCTTTACATTTGTCTGAGGCTCATCTGTTGCTGCAGTCTGACTGCATTTGCCTTACGTAACGACCGGCTACGGTGGCCGTTTGGTTCAGTTGTTTCGCTCCGGGAATGGATTGTATTCAGACTGAGGAATCTCAGAACCGAAACTCAGCCCAATGGGAAACTAACAAAGATCACCTAGAACGGCTCCTGTTCTCGGACTAGGGTCTGCTTGGGTGTAGTCTGACTGAACCTTTGTTTCAGAGTATCAGGGGAAACAAACTCTGGTTCACTTTAAGCGGATCAACTCTTAATCAAAGTACCAGTCTTAATACTCCCCAAGGTTATTTTGCCATTGAAAGTATGAATAGTTTTCTTGCAAGGCCGAAAATAAGACTGGTCTTGAAACGAGGCATTTTTAATTTCTTTTACGTTTTTGCACTGTACAAGTTTGTTCACATTGCATTTTCTCATCTGCTCTTTATTCACAGCAAATGAATTGATATTACCATATCAATGGCGGTCAATTCAAATCACCCAGTGGGGATTCTTGGGCAAAACTCTTAACGCTACTGCCTCCCGGGCGCGGCTTGTCTGCAGCTCACCGCTCCCCCAGGGGATGGGTCAAATGCGGAGAACAAATTTCGCACACCTAGGTGTGTGACAGAAAGTAGCAGTTTCTTATAAAGAAATACTCTGAAATGTAAGTTTAATCTTAATTTACTTAATATGCCATTATAAGAAAAAAAAAAAGCTACAAGAACATGTTAAAAACACCAAAACCAATTTTTATTACAGTGAGTCTCAAGCATTCAATCTGAAAAACACCAGTTTCAAATTGTTCAATGCATAAAAGCATGAAACTTGTTATTTTGGTTATACTTGTAGTTAATGATGGTTTTTACACATTTCAGTAAAAAAAAAAAAAAAAAAAAAACTTCACAAAAACTGTCCTACTTGTACTCTACCTGCCTTTTCTCTAGTCTTTATTTTTCCAACAATCCAAAAGGCAAGGTAATGCCTGGTATAAGTGCCTCTATTGTGCAAACACACATCGGCTACATTTAATGTTTCTATTTTATTCAGATGTTATTCAGCACATGATATTGTATGAATGCTGATAACTCATTATGTACCAGTACCTCAGTTTGATTGGATTCTTAGTCTGTCCTAAATCTAAAGCACTTCAGAAGTCCTTCAATAAATGCAGGATTTCTTGGCAAAGTTTGCTCATCAGGAAGGACTTAAACTCATGGCAGCTAACTCAAAGAAAATTCTTCTTTGTGCTGGTTATTTGTCACGTTGATTATCTGTTTAAGCTCTGCTCTCTGTCTGTGTGGGCTGTGATCTGCGGCGGCCTTAGAAGTCCAGATGCTGTGAGTTCATGTACCGTTTCAAAAAACCAGGAAATATTCAAATCTCGGCTGGTAAATGCAAGGACTGAAGTCATAAAGTCAGGATCTTTATGAAGAGTTGAGCAAGAACTAGCAAAAGCTTAATCCAACAAAGATGTTACGAGAGTTGCACCCTGTAGTAATATCAGTTTGTCACTTTTCTGGTGGAAAATTGACCACTTTCCAATGTTACTCTTAAGATCTAGGCAAGAAGTTGTGTATGGGAAGTGCATTGTAACAAGCTTTACTATGCCAGACCTTATTTCAACATAGCTTCAAATCCACACTTCTAATCAACAGGTACAGGGGTGTAACTTAGAGAAAAAAAAAATAAATAAATAAACTGACTTGCAATCTTGGATATTTATTTAAAATATACAATTTTTTTTGCAACATGCATTCCACAAAGTGAACGACTCCCCAGCACAGAGTAGGGGCTTCCACACTTGACAGTGCAGTGTGAATCAATGGCAGTACGCTGCTCTGTTTTGCCTCTGTAATACCTGACCTCACGTGGAGTTCGAGTCATGGAAGAAACCATATAAGTTCTACATCGAGTGTCAGCATTAGAGGACAGAGGTGGGACTTTCAGGTGTTTCGGTATTTGGAAGAGGAGATGGGAGCAGGTTAAAGCAGGCTGCACAAAAGAAAACAAAAAATGGAAATATGACAAGAAAATTGTGCTGCTCCACTCCCACTTCAATAAAATTGGCTTTTTTAACATGATCTTGTAGCATTTTTCACATGTAGAACATTTATTAAAAAAAATAAGATAAGAAACAAGATTAATATAGCATTGTTTTTCTCCAAATAAATGTGAATTAGTTTGAAAAAGATTCTCTGTAACGTACAAAATACACTGGGTGGGCCACAAGCTCCCTGCTCCGCTCTATTCTACCGCTCTGCAGAAACTACGTCCAAGAAAACGACAATGACTTTGATTTCGGCTAAAAACGGCATAATCCTAAAAAAATAAAAATAAAAAAAGAACACTGGGAATGCCTTGACAATACATCAAATCTTGATTGGAGTAGGACTTCAAGAACTCATTTATCAAAACAATAAAAGTGCTTATCCGTCACCGTTTCAGTCTAAGAAATTTCCAGCCAATGTTTCGGCTGTCATGTGACAGACGGGAGACCCTGGCCACGCCTCTTTTGCTGAAAGAATACAGTGTGAAAGAACCAACTGCTGAGGAATTGAACGCCATCGCACAAAAGTGCATAAACAGGCTTTTCATCACAGCACTTACTAGCTTCAAGTGCCAGACTGTTTCAGAGTGAGTTGCATTGTGGGTACTGTGAAAACAAATCAACTTTAAAAACGTTTTCAATTAAGCTTCTGTGACTTTGTGGTAAAAACGTTTGAGTAGTTGGAGAAACTGTTATGCAGATTTTAATCTTGTAATATGTATCCAAAACATAGACAAATATTATCTCACATTTTGACTCAAGTTTATACATACATACCCAATTCAGTGTCATCAAATGTCAAACCTTTTTGGCTCTTTTGTTTTTGAAAGTCAAGAACTTCGGACATTTAAAAAAAAAAAAAAAAAAAACAATAATAATCTCAACACTAAATATGTTTTTTTTCTTTTTTAAATGAGTAAAACACTACTTGATATTGGCTGAAACCAGCAGAAGCACTTCTCTCCAGGCAAAGTCATCCAGGTTAATCTCACAATCATCTTTAATCAACTTTAATCAACTCATGCTGCCAGTGGGAGAGGTTTGTCTTGAGGGCTCTCTGGCAGGTAGGCTTTCAGAAACTTGATGAACAGCATGCGATGTTCTGCTCACTGGTAAACAAAATCCATCTGCTCTTCTTTTAGGGCTTCAGACAGATAAAAACCTGTCTCACACTTACAGATATGTTATCATTAGGCAACAAATTCCATGTTTGACGCCTATTAAGTAAAAGATTGTACATTTTCTATAATATCTAGGCTCAATAGATCAGAGCATAGCATGAAATGGTGCAGAGAAAAGCACCTCAGGTCTTTCCTAATCTGAAGGATTCCCCATTGATTGCAACCGTTTGAACACACTCAAGTGGAAAACTTAAATTTAGCCCAAAAGAGCAGAAAATGAGAGGTAACACAGAGAGCCCAGGTACAGCACTTCTGATGCATCTCACAAAAACTACAGTTCAGGAGATCAATCTACTCTCCCAGAGCCATCTCTACACTTTGTAATGTTTTATTTTTCCACGATAATTCCAAAGCATATCACGGCTAAAGCTTGATGGAAAATAGAAAGTTTCTCATGGCTGCAGTGCAAGTTTTCACCAGGGAAGAGCATTTAGCTTACGAAACAAGCAACTCCATCACAGGTGTAAAAAACACTAAAACACTTCAGAAATTGAGTCAAACCAAAGAGCCTTGCTTTTTTTTTTACCTCGTCTTTAATTAAGTACGGAGCCCGTGTCATGACATTAAAAAATGAAAATATATCTCATTCCCACACATTAACATCTTGTTCCCACAGATTAATAACTCGTTCGCACGGAATACTATTCCGTTCCCACAAGATAATATTGCGTTCCCTCGAAATACTATTTCGTTCCCTCGAAATGATTAACTCATGCGAAAGGGTATGTTAATAAAAGACAAGTCTTGAATATTATTATTTCTATTCGACCCTAAACTACAATATCAGCTGGCTGGCTGTCTACCGACCAGCCAGTTGCCCGAATGCCGGCATGACAAGCGCAATAGTATCTTGTGGGAATGGAATAGTATTTCGTGCGAACGAGTTATTAATCTGTGAGAACAAGATATATTTTAATTTTTTAATGTCATGACATGGGCTCCGTAATTAAGCTATCATAATTTGGTATAAAACATCAAAACAGTCTTCGATGATGCACAAACATGTTTTGCTTCAATTATCCAGAAGAAAACCTTTTTTGTGAATTCCTTGCTTCCTTTTTTAAAGACTTTCTCCTTTTATTGTTTTACTACATCTCAAATAATAATTTTATTGTGAAAAGAATCCCAAGTAGATTGATAGGATTGGAAAACACAAGGTTGGACCTAAAATTATAAACAAAAACAGACGTAAGATTTCTTTCAACGTTTCCTTTTTTTTTAACAAGAAAAGCGTCTACTCGTTTCCTTGAAGGTGTAGTAGGACCAGGTACAGATGGAGTACAAGGGTGAGGACAATCCAAGGACAGTTGCAGCACACGGCCTGTGCATTTCTTCTTTAATTAAACCACGATGTCCCGGCCCACCAGGCATTTCTGAAGCTGTCTGAGTGCTGTCTCTCTGTTAGAACTCAGAAGATCACAGGATTCCCTAAAGGTAATGTAATGCAGGCTGTACATGAAGTTTTAGAAAAAAATAATAATAAAAATTCTCCTTTCATTCTTGTTTACCCTTTACTTTGTTCCTTTAATAGAAGTTCATATGTTTTGGCAAAAGTGGAGTTGCACAAAACAATATCTAGCATCACTGTGTGACTAGAATGTGTTCTATCTGTAGAAATACAGACGCTGATGAAGCCTGACGTAAAACAAAATCATGTCTTCTGAAAAATGCTTCGCCCAACTCAACATCCTAAAACTAAAAAAAAAAATTGGGTGGGACGAGGCTCCTTCTTTCTGCCTTGTATTAAAAAGTGCCCTCGTCCCCTGTGTTTTTTGTGTTTTTTACTATACATTTGTTTCTCGTTTACATCCGTCTTTGGGGCTCCACTCTGACTCAGAGCACAAAGAAAGAGTTAGGGACAGCAAGAGAAGCTGATGGAGAACTGAAGAGACGACGTGATAAACCTGCTAGTTCTGGTCTATATAAATAGTTGTCGTCCACTGATTGAACGATCTTAAATATGGCTCATAGTTCTGAAAAATGCGCTACATTAGTTAAGGAATGACTTTTTACTTTAGCTAGACGTCTGAACCGATCGAAACATGGCGTATCAATTAAACACAGAGCAGATCATGTAGGAGCAGGAGGTTGAGGACTTCAAAATACAAGTTCAAAACACCTGGACTGTTCAATGCCCTTGATTTGAGTTGTATGTTAGAAAATTGTTTAGGGTTTCAAAATGATAAGTTGGATAGCATTTTTACATATTCAATTGGCTTTGCTTGAATACGGCTTAAAACCCAATCAATATACTTGGCTAAAATTCAAGGAATTTGAAGGATGGAGACAGAAGTGACACAAGAAGATGATGCTTTTATTATTGTCCTTGACTGACTTGTGTTTTTTTATGATCCATTTTACCATTAGGAGTCTAATGGAAAGTAGATTGGAAAGTAACGTCAATTGGTTTTTATAATGCTCCTGCAACTCTACCTGACGTCGCTTTGTCACAAAGTACTGTTAGGTTATAATTTTAGCAAAGCAATAATGAATAAAAATGTTCGGCTCTTTTCTTTCCCGTTTCAAGAAACCAGACGGTTATGCAATGAATTACAAGAGGTCTAGACTTTAATAGAATCCCTGGTCTTCATTTGAGCAAATACAGCAGCAGTGCCTTCTCTGCAGCTCATTTCCTGATTGCAAATCCAGTTTTGATTGCTTATTTGTTCATTTTTTTTATGAGAATGCACCAACAAATGAAGGCAATAAATAACTATAACGAGAATATTCTTCCTTTTTCCTGCTCCAGTTGGCAACCTCACCATCTCCAGTATTTGAAGGATCAGACCCAAAGCGTTTGCACATTTTACTCAATTGAAACCAGATTATATTAAATGACTTTAATCAAAAGCTGCAAAAAAATTCAACGCAATGTTTGAACCAGCACCGAAGATTGAAGGCTTGTTCAACAACCTGTCAGCCAAGCACAAAATAAACGCCCTCAGTTGATATCTTTGTTGCTTCTTGTGAAAACTCAACTCTGCAATTGGTGCCGACTACAAGAAAAAAATAAAGAAAAAAACTGTCAGTCAAACAGCTCTCATTGCTTCGGTTTGGTTTCTCTTTTGTCTGTTTGTTTTTCATTGAAAGTTGAGTAGGAGTTTTCTTTTTCCTTGATGTTGTCTGGGTTTGTCATGGCTTGTCAGGATAATAAACCGGCTCCATCTTCCCAAACCCAGATAGAAAACACATTTTGCCACTAGACACCAAAAACTCAAAACTACGAGAGGTTGTCTGGTGGCTGTAATCAAACAGCTCCAAGGAGTCCAGAAATACTAATGGTTTTTGTTACAAATTTAGGTCAAGTCAAAAAGTTTAAAATAGCCAAATAATGCACTTTTAATAGTCGGCGAAGGCACAAATATTGAATGTTTTCCAAGTGACAAGACAACCTGAAGAGCAAAGGAATGATCACTTTTTCACAGCAAAACAGCAAATGCAAATTTCTCAGAGTTTTATTTCTGGGATTTTTCTTTTTCACATCTAATGAAAATGGAAAACCGGTATCGTTATATGTCAATAATACTATGACCAAGAAGCAAGAATATTGATTGGTTAATTAGACTATTTCAAGTATTAAATGTAACCAAAAGAAAAACAGATTTGTCACAATCATTACAGATATCATGAAATGAATAGATTATTGCTTGAAAATAAGTGGAAAGAAGCAAATGTATATAATCCAACCCCCACAGATTTTTTTTCCATGTTTTGCATGGTTGTCATAATCAAGTTCTGATCTGATAGCATGAAACACCGTACTCTAAAATCAAAAGTGAGTGTTATGCTGTGTTTACACCAAACATGATTTGACCCCCATTAAAGTCGCTGTTGGGACACTTGTCCAAAAATGTGTTCATGAACATCATGCTCCTGCCGCATGTGGGATGACCTACCATCCAAAGATGTTAGGCTTGTGGATACATTAAAGCATTGACTGTATATCTGTGCAGGTCATATACAGTAAATCCGTGGAAAATCAGGTTGATTTATTTTAAAGAAGCGCTACAAAAGCGTTGGTAAAAACGTCTCCATGGTCATGTTCATTCAGAGTCTCTTCAAGTACGGTGAGGTTCACCATCTCCTGCAGGAACTGCGTCTGAATGCCAGCTACTTTCAGCAGTACTTCCATCTCCCTGTGACTCAGTTTGATGACTTGCTGCCCCTTAGGGCAGTGGTCCCCAACCACCGGGCCGCGGACCGGTACCAGGCCGCGGGACACTTGGCACCGGGCCGCGGAGCGGTTCCAGGCCGCGGGAAATTTTTGCACCGGGACGCACAGAAAGAAAAAATAAACTCCATTTTATTGTTTTTTTTTTCCGACAAAAATGTTTTATTTTGAAAAGTGACCGGATTCACTTTGTTACATCAGTCACACTTAACGCACGTCAAAGTCGCGACACCAAACATCAGGTGATAAACCCCACTAAAATTAAACCCAAACAACCCAAATGAGCAAAAAACAAACTTCTTTAGAAAGTTGCTTTGACAAGGGGAAATTATAATTATTATTGTTATTATCATTACTAAAGAGAAAATACCACCCCCGGTCCACGTTAAATCTGTCTTGCGTTGCACCTCAACCCCCCCCCGCGCCGGTCCGCGGTAAACGTGCCCTGCGTTGTACCGGTCCACGGTGACAAAAAGGTTGGGGACCACTGCCTTAGGGCACAGATTCAGGACAAAGGAAGCTACATGGCGTTTCGTACCAACCTCAATTCAACTGCTAAACATCTTAGGTTGTATCAGATTGGACACATTTGGTCTGATTAAAGTGAACCAGTTCGTGAGTTCTCAAATAATCCAGAACAAATTTTCCGTCCGAATACACTCAAGCGAACCCTTGGTCTGGGACCATGAACCGCCCTTGGACAGTCTGAATACAATCCGTTCCCGGAGCGGATCAACTGAGCCAAAACTGCCACCATAGCTGATATAAACAGAAGGAATGAGGCAACAGATAAGCCGCGGAGAATATAAAGCAATGATTGTCTTGTAATCAAACAGAATAAAAGGCTCCAACTGTTTATTTGTTAGAATGTTTATTTTAACACCCCTTAAAATGCTTCTTGCATGCTTTTCTGTGTCTCGTTACGCTGCACGTCCTGAAAGGAGCTGCTGTGACGTCATCCTAAGAGCTACCATGGAGTTCCTTTACAGAATTCTTCTTGTATTTTACTGAGTGTATGGGTATTGATTTGACCGATTTTGCTGTTGTATTGATTTTACTGTGCTCCCTCTGGCAAAGAAAGTTCTGTTCAGAAAGAAAGAAATAAATATATATATATATATATATATATATATATATATATATATATATATATATATATATATATATATATATATATAGTAACTTTAATTTATTTGATTAGTCCAGAGAAGGAAATAATAAAATTAGAGGAACTTTTTTCTCATCTTGATGCAAAAAAGAAAGAATATCATCAAGTTCAGGAGGAGAACAATCAGACTCTCCTTTATGTTTGTCTTAGACTCTGTCCTCTGATTACATTACCAACAAGACGCGCGCCAAATCCGAGTCCCTGATTAGTTAATGCATTGAAAGTTATTTGTCAGAGTTCAGACATTTGAACTCTGGGAACAACATGATGCTTGTAACATGCAGCTGCCAGTCCGCCATTCTCCAAACACTGACTGCATCTGTTTATTAACTTATTAAAACTGAACTCCCCAGCAATGTGAATCACGTTTAGTGTGAACGTAGCTTTAACTGCTAATGCTTGCAGCTGTTGTGATTGATTGATTGTGGATGAAAGGAGTTATTTTTTTTTTATTAAATTGAAATTTAATGTGATTTTTACATTATTTTTATTAATGTCAGTTTGGTCTAAATGGTTTAAATGAAATCTTACTATGCAAGAAGGTTTACATTTAAGTTCACACAGTTTTAGCATCCTTTATTAGTAAAATCTATAACTTGGTTTTGTAGCAATATCCAAAAACCTAAAAATGAAGTACATTTTGTGATTTGCTTGTCACTGGATATCAGTAATCTAAAAGCTTTTCTTTTCAATTAACATGAATCTTTTTAAAAACGCCTTGATCTGCTTTACAAATGTAGGTGTTTGATGGTGCAACAGACAGCATTATGCGATTTTTTTTTTTTCCTTTTTCCAAAGAAACTTATCTGAATC
Source organism: Oryzias curvinotus (assembly GCA_023969325.1). NCBI lineage: Eukaryota > Metazoa > Chordata > Actinopteri > Beloniformes > Adrianichthyidae > Oryzias > Oryzias curvinotus. The sequence continues at coordinate 7,124,520 of CM043707.1, read as the reverse complement.
TTCAAAAATCAAAGCTAAGGTCTTTAAACCCTGATGTCAAGGGTTAAGCCGGACGTTTCCTGTGAGACTCCGGTGTTGCACAGGTGCAAACCTGAAGTCCACATCCCCGCCTTTGCTCTACCACAGCCCTACAACCTTTGGGTTTTTGATTCACGGCATCCTTCTTCTGAAAGTTTCTAGGTCAGGTGGCATCCAGCAGTTTTCTGTAGACAAAGTTTTGACGAAATTTGTAAAAGTAAACAAGTGGATAGGCTAGAACAGGGGCTGCTGCAATAAGACTAGTCTATTCTCCCAGCACTCTGTTTTGCTTTCATGTTTGGATCCTAAGAGTGTTTCGGCTCTGAGCAAAAGGAAAGGAAACGGGAGGGAGTTTGCTTAGTGCTGGTCCCGAACATCAAAGGGGCTGTAAAAGAAACTTTACAACTCTGGATGCTGCATTCACCTCTGTGCCTTAAGCAGCAAGGCTCCATCGATCCCCAACTGCACGCCTGGAATACAGTAAACACAGACTTTTCCCTTTATTTCTCTGCTTAAAGCTCAGATTACAACAATAGATACCAAGAACAAACATGACAGCCGCTTATCTCATTCACCGCATGGCCGTTTCGAAATTCCATTTAGTTTGTCCAGAAATTGGCGGCTCAAGAGGTTTGTGGCCCACTGGTTACGCTGATTAGACGGGCTAATCAAAGGATACATGATGAAGAGCAAAAGCTGAGATCTCTGTCCGCTCTTTACGTTAGCCTCTTTTTTTTCCCCGCCTCTCCATTTAAAACCCTTCTCCCCGAGACTCTATCACCTCATTCAGGCTCCGCAGCCTCTCAGAAATATAGCTCATTTCCAGAAGTGATGTATGATTAGCTCTGCCAGCTACAGCCCTAATTGAAATGAGTTTCGGCTGGGCGGCAGGGGAGCCGGGGCGCGAGTGCACAGCTGCGCCGCCTTCAATTGGTTGGAATCAGTGGTTCGTCCCGTTTTCCTCTGCGGACTAATGATTTTTTTTTTTTTTTCTCTTCAGTGATGGGGCTCACTGATAAGGTCTTTTGAGGGGAACGTTTGAACGGTGCAAATTAACAAAGAACATGCTTGCCCTGTCCACACATGAAGAAAAGTTCTCTGTAGCTTAATAGAGAAGGCAAAAATCTTTTATACGACTGTTCTGTAGGGTTCACCTGTGAGAGTGTTGGACTCGGCTGTTTTCTCCCGCATCCAGGTGTGAAAGCTTCCCAGAACAAGGCGAAGTGGCAGTCGGGTGTGCAGCAGTGGCAGATAGCATGTACTAGTCAGAGTGCAACCACAGAGTGTGTGAAAACCCCGCCAGCACCTTGGCAGTGTCAGCACAGGGCATCCATCCCTTTCAGAAACCTCTCTTACTCCAAATTAAAATTTGGCCCGCTCAGCGACTGATATGCCGCCTCGAAAAACCAACAAATGAAACCAGGGACGAAACAAAAGAAATAAAAACAATATTGGAGCCCCAGGTGAGCACACTTGTTGCCGTAGCAATGAAGAACATGCATCAGTGACACCCGTTTAAATTTGATTAGCAAATTATGACTGTTGTTCGCCGCTGCCGGCGGCTCATTACTATTCAGGCGAGTGAAAACGATGTGTCATCTTCTGTTTGCTGGGGATTAAAGGATGATATGGCTTGAGATGCACATGCTGCGTATGAAGGACAGAGATGCCAAGAAAACAGACTCTTTACCGGCTCTTTACTGTGATGTCATCAGGAAAAAAAAAAGACATTTGAAACCTTTGAAATCTGTGCAAACACAAGTCCTCTGGGTCAAAAACTGTCTGAATAGACGTTTTCATTAACAGATTATTTTGCTACTTTCTTGATAAGATTATTTTTCTTGTCAAACAAAAACTACAATGTTTTTTTTTTTTTTGTTAAAACAAGGGTCTTCTTGCGTTGAAATCTGTTTTTGCCATCTGAAAACCACAAGAACTTCAAAAAACAACTTCTTAAAATGCTTTTGTGAAAATTATTTTTTACTGTTTAAGTTTTCTAAAAATGTTATTTATTTCTATGAGTACTGATTTGTAATCCGCAAGAAATATTTGCTGTCTTTTATCTTGAAAAAGAAAAAAAAAGGTATTTTCCTAAACAATACTGGTAAACAGGCATCATTCACAAAATGAAGATGAAGTGTGTTGCAACATTTATTAAATTTCCCAACCTATTTTTTTCCTAATTAAGTAGGGATTATTCCCTTTTAATTAGGGATATATATATATATATATATATATATATATATATATATATATATATATATATATATATCACCAACAAAGTGTTTGTCACGATATTTTAAACTTTTTTTGTTAATACGGGTTTGATTTTATTTTGCAGCTAAACAGGTTTTATAACTAAACCAAAAGGATAAACTTTGTTGTAACACTACTTAATCTCCCTTTTTTTTTTTTAGTAAGAAATGTTCACCTGAAAACCTGATGAGTAAAAAGCAGCATTGATATGTAAATATGTTCCATTTATTTGGATTCTCATCCCTAAAATGTGCATTGTAAGGCTTGATTTATTATGAAATGTATTGGTTCATTGAGTTCTATTGAGTTGTCTTCCAAAATGGCTCAAAAGCAGTGACACACATTTGGACATATTCACATAGAACAAAGACACTGACATATTCTGGCTAAGTTCAAGTTTAGCCAAATGGAGAATTTAGTTTATTCTTTTTTTTTTTGGTGGCAATTTGTGTCAGATTTTCAAAATGTTATTCAATTCCAAAACAATGGTGGGGTTTATTGCCAAAATCCTTATTAACTCAAATTTAATTAACAAGGTCAGTATTCCATTTCATAATAAAAATCGATTAAATATTTTTCGCATTTCTATTCTAAAACCACTTTTCACATTGATCTCATTTGATTGTTGATGACAAACTGGAAACGTTCAAAATGCTCTCAAACATTGAAAGGTGTTCCCAACATTTTTAACAATTCATTTTTAATAGTGTTCAACATTGCAGGTGGTTCAAACGATGAAAGTAAACAGAGACCGATGGGACACAAAAATAAGAAATGGACTTTTTGTGCAAATTTCATTTGCACAGACAGACTTTCTCCTAGTTGTTTTTGTTTTTCTTTTCTGTAGCATTTTTTTTTCTTTTCTTTCCATCTAAGCCCAAACAGCCAGTTACTATTGCCGGCAAATTATAAATATGATTCTCCTTAAAAATTACCTTACCCTTATGGGGATCTACATCTGAAAAGGGTCAAAAATGTTAATTTTATGCCCAAGACAGCAAATGAAATACAATCTTTGGTTCGGAGTTAATGAAGAAATCTCTGTATGTAGGGAAAAAGCCAGATGGTCTTTTTTTTTTTTTAGCACTTCAAATAAACAGACCAAAAGGTCAATATGGTTACTGTGTCACTGACATGAATAAATTAGGAAAAACTACTGCCTTTTGTAATTTGTGTGTTGTTGTTTTTTTTTTAATATTTCTGCTATACTTTATTAATTAAAAAGCAATACTAAAAAATAAAAAAAGCTCTAGTGTTTACATTGTTGTTCTTGAAGTTTGACATTTAAAAATAAAGCTGTTGTCCCTTGGAGATACACCTGGGTTGCTTTGTCAAACAATTTTTCCAAATGTATTGCACGCTTCAGTTGATTGTGTATTATTACAATTATATAATTATCACACAGCATGACATTTAGGACCTGCAAACAGCAGCTTTAATTGTATCTCCTCTAAAGCACATAAATCAAACTGCTGTCACCTTTGGCATTTGTAAAGCGGGTGTATATGTACAGAGGAGACACTTCACAGCTTATGAATTAAAGGCAATACAACAAAGATTTCTAAGACAGCTGTTAATAAATACTGATCACTAATGTTCATGGAATACAACCAGCAGTTGGAGCAAATAAATAAATGTGTCTTTTGAACATATTTTAGCGCTAATTCAAAAGTCCTTTCCTGCATTGCACAAGGAAAAAAGGCCAAAGTTGAAATAGTATAGCATCTATGTTTGTTTGAAACCAGAAGCATTTGTGGTATGCCATATCTAAAGCATTAGGATTGGATACATCAGAACAAAATACCTTAATTATTTCCAGAAAATTACAACCATGAATATGGAAAAAAAAAAAAAATAGCATATTTTAGTTTATTCATCTTTTGTTACATTATGAGACAGGGCCTGAATAACTTAACTTGAGTGAAAGTTCATTCTGTGATGGTGCTTTTAATGCATATAAAATTACATGTTTTTATACTGTGGACTTTGGACAGGTCATTCTTTCTTTTGTTTTTGTTTTTTCATCTCCAGTCAATAGTGGCGATCAGCTGTAGTAATAATTTTTACAAACTTTGTTCACATTTAATTTTGACATTTGTCTGTAAAAGAAAGAAAGTCTAGGTTCAATCTGACCTTGTTTGGTTATTATTCAACAAATTAACTTTAAAACTTTCATAAATGACCCCCCAAAAAATAAATAAATAAATTAAAAAAAAATTAAAAAAAACCCAGCTGTGCAGTCATAAACATGTGCGGCAGCCCACGGATCAGCTTTGCACTTTTCCCACTCTTGCAAGCGCTCACGTTCCATCCACAGACATTCGCTCATGTCGCTCCGCCTGTCATCTTGGTCAAAGGGTCATTATTGCAACGTTTTCATGTCACCGTGGCGAACTTCAATTTTTTTTTCTCCTGCTGTGCGCATCTGTAGTTAAATCATCTGTTCATGAAGGCTGACACCGAAAAATGACAGTATTTATATAGGTGGGCGGGGTCACAGTATCAGTGCTGCATGAATATTGTCACTCACACCTGATTCTTTTTTTCCCCTAAATCTGAAAGATACAATCAGACGATCGATCAAGAGCTTATTGTTGTCACACATCCCTGGGTGCCGCAGTCTTTCCCTCCCCATGGCAACTGTGGCACGCGTGCCCTAGGTGCCGACCCTGTTCTAAAGCATTGTGTATCACTTACCCCTATTGGAGAACAAGAAGCTTAAGAGAAAACTAAATATACAATAAAAACATACAGTATATAAAAATACAACTTTAAAGGCCATGGCACAATGAGTCAATTGTAAACAAACCAACCCTTTGAAAACTGTAGCTTTAAGCTCTGGTGTTCACATTCTTTGGACTACCATAACTTTCCAACCGTTTATGCAATTAACATAATTCCAGTGGATTATGAGGTGGAGAAACGAGGCAAAGTGAAATCTGTGGTGAGACCAGCCATGTCGTTCAGCCTAGAGACAGCAGCACTCAGGAAAAGACAGGATTCAGAGCTGGAGGTAGCAAAGATGAAGATGCTGAGATTCTCTTTGGGAGTGTCCAGGATGGATATCAGGGATGAGCACAGAGGAAAATATTTTATTTACATGAATACTTTTTTTTTTTTCCATCTGGATATGTAGTTAGACACGTTTCATTGTCGTCTGAACTCTAATGCTCCGTGTCTGGCAATTGTCTAATTTGACTTCCATCTATTTATTTTCTAAACCCGCTTAATCCCTTATGGGGTCATGGGGTTGCTGGAGCCTATCCTTGCCATATTGAGCATGGATCCAATCCAACACAGAGCCTTATTTGACTTGCAAATAAAAAAAGTTACATTTTCAATGTAAGTGGTGTAGCTCCACCCACATTTCTACTCCACTTAAGTGCTACAGTGAAACAGTAAAAGGAAAACACAGACAAACTACAAAAAATAAAACTGCAAGCAGAATTATAATGCCTAATACAAGACACCAAAACTTGATTCCAAAAAGTCCAAAGTATGTTTTAAAGCACACTGGTGTGCTGTGGGAGATGGTCAAGTGTGCCGTGGGAAATTGCCCTCATTAACTGATTTAACAACATTTTCCATCTCCAAGAAATCAGCTCTGTGTTTATCCTTACATACCCTGATAAAACACTAAGAAATTAGGAATATGAAAGATCGTAAAATACTTTTTTCTTTGTGTTTATTTGATTCTATTAAAGACATTTTGATAAGAATGACGGTACTGCGATTTAGCTGCAGCTATAACTGCTTTAGGAAAAGTCCCGCCCCTTTAACTGTCTCCACCAATCATTTTTGAAGGCTTAATCACATGTCATCAGTCTGACCAATCAGAAGTGGTTAAAGTCTTCACTTCCTTGTTCTGAATTCTGCTGATAAAGTCGCTCAGTTCTAACAAAAATACCAGCTAAAGCTCGTCTTTAGCGGTGAAGCTTTCCACAGAACCCGGTGTCAGACCGTGGAACAAGAGAACAAAACAATGAAGCTCAGAGACGCTAGTCTTTCTGCGTTCAGCGGATTATTTAACTACATTTCCCATGATGCATTGGGTTAAAAGTGACAGCGTGAGCGTCTCTGCGGACGAGTCTCTCCTCTTAACATCTTGAAACCACAACGAACACAAATCAAACAGTTTTTAAATCTTTTAAATTAACTTTAATTACATCTTTTAGAAAAAAAAAACAGCTGCAGCTTCCAGCTTTTTTTGCCACAATTATCAAAAAAATGCTGTGAGATCATGGAGAGACTGTAGATCAATACAGACTGAGTGTCTCCTTTATTTTTTCTTTTTTTTTTTTTTTTAATGCTGGTGTGCCGCGAGACTTTTGTCAAGGTTAAAGTGTGCCGTGGCTCAAAAAAGGTTGAAAAACACTGTTTTAAAGTACGTCAAAGATGATACAACTCTTCTCAGAGTAATAATAACCTGCAACGTTGTAAAATTTTAAAAGCAAATTGGACTTTTTTGTCCCCTTGAATCAGTCTATTCAAATCTACTTTAGTTGAAGATCATTCCTCTCCATTAAAGACGTGTTTGCCTTTTGCAGTAAGTTGTTGTCAGGAATCCATCGCCTCTAAAGAGACACTTTATTGAAAAGTCTACCCGACAGCATGATTGTCGTCATACTTCTCGTAGATTCGTGAATGAACCGTCCCTCCTTTCAAAATAAATGAATATCTAACTTCCTTCATTGTGGGATTAAATATCGTCCTGGAGGAATTTGGTAAAATTTCCAATTGTGTTCTTTTTATATAAGCTCATCATTTTCTGTTAGAGATATTTTTTCTCTTTTTTTTTGTTGCAAAGTGTGACAGGAAGAAAAAGCCGAGTGGTTATGGGATTCTTATTACACGTGGAAAATCTTTTCTTCTATTCATTTGAATTGAGGGGGCTTAGTATGGTTGCATTCCATTATCGCCGTTTTCCCTCTCCACATTCAGCATAATTCTTTTCTCTCCCTCTTTTTATCTATTGTCATAAGCGGTAAAGTCATTATTCTCCAACATCCTCGGCACCGGGAATACGGCTGCGGATCCCCGAGCCGAATCCTGATTTTTTTTTTCTGCCTGGGCTTCACCTCCACATCCACACACACACACACCTCTAATTGCCAGTTCCTGTCCCTTTCACTGAATCATTAGTACCATAATGCATTGTGACATCTGTCTTTGGGCCAGAATGCTGTGCTAAGCTCCCTGTGGGTCAGTTGTTGCAAGAAACACACAAGCACGATTCTGAAACATTAAAATATGCCCACGCATGGCTCTCTTGCTTTTGGAGTTGTTTTATTAAGCCCTTTAAATCCTATTTTGTAAAATGCAGTCAATTTTTAAGTCGATATTAAAAACTCAGCGGTGTCCTGGGTAAAAATATACTAGAAGGAATAAAATCCCCCCCAGAAATGCCCATTTCTGCAAATTATCGTCACAAAGCAAAATATGGGTCCTAAATGAATATAAAACCCAGCTTTGTCTACTTGCAACCAATGTCACATCTTTTTCCATTTAAAAATCCCAGCTAGAAATAGTTTCTGGATAAATAAAATGACAAACGAACAGAACATACCATCTTACATACATGAAGACGTATTTTGGGAACTTTTTCATGTTGAAAGATCAGATTTTGTTTTCCTGATGCAATTTTCTGGTCAGAATTGTGTGTGTTTTTTTTCCAGGAATCCAGATAGTAAAGCAGATTTTTACACGGCTGGATAGAGCAGTCGTCCATGAAAATATCAGAAGAGATTTATGTTTTAAAACAAAAGAAAAAAAAAACATTTTATATCAAACATGTATATAAATGAGAAGAAACAAACACAATTAATATAAACCACTACCATAATTATTATACAGTTTAAAAAAAATAAATAAAAATATACTCATGGACAGTCTGTACAGCTTTAGAAACAATAGATCCACCGCACTAGCAATGAATAGAAGACATAACTAGCACCCCCAAGAAGAAGCAGTATGTAGCGAAGGTGTTCAGAGATTAAAAAAAATAAATAAATAAAAAGCATTTGAACCACATTTTATTGAAGAGGCTGGAACAATACTGGTCAAGAGGTGTCTCACATTGCTGGTTAAAAAGCTAAATGAAAAACACGGCACCAATAAATCCAGATAAAGCAAAATGTACAGTTTTGGGTAACAGAAACAACACAGCAGTGAAGCCGATTATTAATGGTGGTACAAGAGATTCAATTCCAAAGTATTGTAATTGTGCACAAATTAAAATGGAGAGACCAGGTTGACAATGTTACTGAAAATATATATATATATATATATATATATATATCAAAGAGCCTGGTGTGTTTGTACAGCCCTACCTCAACAATGGTATTAAAGTCTGGAGAGAAACCTACAAAAGCAACTTCTAGCTTCTATGCGCCTTACTAAAACAATCCATAAGAAGAAGGCATAAAGTGGGTTTTGATGTGCACACCAGCATTTTTTTATTCTATAAATCAAAACTTTCAAAAAGGTTCCAAGTAAAGTCAAATATAATATGAAGCAAATGATTTATAAATCTAAAAAATCTACATAATTGAAACATTGAAATAGATATAGATTAAAGCCTAACAGGAAAAGATAAGGATAATTATAAACTGGGACGTTGTTTTGGTACCTAGATGTTTTTTTGTTTGTTTTTGTTTTGCTATAGTTCAGTAAATGTTTTGTTTTTCTATTCTTTTGTGTTTGTGTGAATAATGATCTATGTCAGGGTATAAAAAGTGGCAAGATTGGTTGCGGGAATGTCCTCAATCTCATTCAGATCAACTGGGATTTTTAGAATCGAATTCCGTCCAGATATTTTTAACTTTAACGGCAAATATATGGCATAACTGCAAACGTAGACCATTCACTGACGCTATAGTGCGGAATATACGGATCATGAAAAGATTTCAACATAATCCTCAAAGAGAAAACAACAAGATGAAGGTGGTTGGCAAAACTCCCATGGCCCTCCATCCATAAAGTGTGAAGCATCAAAACCTATACATTTAGCCAAATAGTTATTGCTAATACAATAATGCATTTGAGTCTTTAAACTCAACTAAATCAAAATAAGCTGCAATAAAGGTGAAAAGGAAGCGATATGACTAAGGGTAAGTATTGTTCCTGCGTGAGATAGGATGCATGTATGGTAATTGCAGCAACAAAATGCACATCGGATGTCGTTTAGTTTAATGATGCAGCCCTCCGCCTCTAAAGGACCGACGATCTGAGCAACTGTAACGTGTTACGGCTGGAAAAAAGTTATTTCCTAACCCATCTGCTGTGCTGCCTCACTGTATCAGACCCTGCTGGTTGATGAGTTTACACCAAGTCCATTGTTTGCTTTTTTCCTCTTTTTTTTTTTTTTTCCCCCCCAAATGTACACATCCAGAGACACAATTCCCTGGGCAATAACGGTTGGAGTCAGCCTCCTCTCCGTTTCTGCAGCGCCGGCACAAATAGGCCTTTTTTTTTTTTTTTTTTTTTTGCGACACTCTCGGCAGACCTTGACATCGCCCCGAGCGCCTTAATTTCAAACGTGTTCCTGTCAGAGTTAAGCTAAAAGAAAGAACAAAAGTTTGATGCCTGAGAAAATACACAAAAGGTTGTAGAGCTTTATGTGGGTGTGGGAAGTGCCCGTGTTTTCTGGAGCGATGTAATGCAAAACACTATAAAATATGAATTAGCTACTTTTACTTGTGTCTTGTTAATTGAGTTCAGGAAACGTTAGTACTTTTTAAATCCTTACGCTAAAACTGGAGGGTTTTCTTTTTTAATGAAAACCTTTAAAAAGGTTGTCTGGTCTAATAACCCCATAACCATGGCGACGTAATGACAGGCGAAGGTAGCCATTTAAGCTGTAAACTCATCCAGAAAGTATGAGGCTTTGCATCTTACGAAAGCTATAGAGAAAAAAAGTAAAACCTTTACAACTTGTTTTTCGATGATGGGTGTAATTGGGATCCATTTAATAATCTATTACAATAATGAGTATAAAGAAAGATAGAATCATAGTATAGTCATCATATCCATAACTTATGCAGATGAGCTGGTCATGCGAAGGGGCAGACTCAGCAGGGAGACAAAGATGTTCTTTCACAGTTGAAATATCACATCCATAATCATAATTGCAGCTATTATATAAGACGGACCTCAGTCTGCTTCTGGACGTATGACTCAGATGTTTGTACCTACAAAGCAAGCCCCCCACATGGAATATTATACGTTTTATGACTTTTGTGAAAAGTTTGTTGTTGCACTTTTCTTTTTTTTTTTTTTTTTTTCAAAAATTCTGTCTGGATTACAAAATGGATTTTAATAGGAGTTCACATAAATATGAAAAACTCACGGATCACCACCGGGGTTTGGGTTCCTGCCGAGGCTCAGTCCGGCTTCATCAGGAAGGGCATCTGGCGTAAAAGCAGAGGAGTCATCGAATGAACCGCTCCGCTCTGGTTCAACTAGAGAGCAGCACAACAAGGGAAAAAAAAAGTAGATAAAAATGTGAAACTTTATCCATCCAATTAGACGTGAACATCACAGGTGCAACAGTTCCAATCTAGACTGAACTGTGCTGTAGTCTACATATAAAACTCTTCACAAACATATATCTATATACTATATATAAGTCAGATATTTAGTAAAAAACAGAAAAAAAGTTATTACTATTTATGAAAACTGTAAAGTGGCAACCCAAACACTACACAGACTAAATTACATCTATGCGTCTAAGTGAAAAATTGACACTTTTTACTGTTTTTTTCTTGTTTTCTAACTAAAGGAAAAGTTTTGTCCAAAGTTAACGTTTTTTTTTCCCCCCGTTAGCTTTGCTTACGGCTACGTCTTCTGAACTCGCTAAAAACAGAAAAGGAAGAAAGAAAAACAAACAGGATGCATTAAGTTGCTCAGAGCTAAATTAACCACAGCATAATCTGTACTACACATAACATGTTTTGCCTCTTTTGTGTAAGGAGGACGTTCCTGTTGGGAATTCTGCCTGCTTTGGTTATTTAAAAGCTTTGTTTTCGCTGTAAGGAGGGGAGCTCTTGGGTGCCCCCTGCTGGTTAGGGTGTGCAAACAATTGAATGCCCATCGGAGAAACGTCTGATCCGAAGCGGATACTTTTGCAGATGTCAAGATCCTGAAATCCATGGGGATCTTTTAGATAAAAAATGTATTTTTTAAGCTATTCTTAGAGACCTAATGTCTGATTTGGGATTCGTTTTCTTTTTTTTCTTAAGAACCGAAATAGGTTTTATGTCTGTTTTTGCTATGAATTTATTGCATCTCCCTTCTTCCCTTTCCACTTTTATATAGCAGAAATGTGTTAAAACTTCTTTAGGTATTATTTTAAGGAATTTATGTGAAAAAAGGAGAAAATATTTCGAAAAAAAAAAGAGAAACATGCAATCTATAGTTTGCACTTACTCATATTCTCCTAGCACCCGTAAAATTGCATGCTTTTTGAGAAATTCCAAAATGTGGGAAGTTGAATTCATTTTTAAAACGTAATGGGAAAGAGTTTTCTTTTTTTGTCAGTGAGTTTGAAATTTAATTCCTACATTTTATTTTAAAATTGTATTATGAAGTTATCACTGTCTTAGTCAAGACAAAAGAAAAAAAAAAAAACATTTGCCACTTTTCTTTGCTACTAAGAAATTATATTAATATTTGAATAAAATTTGCAGAGGAATTCCATGTAACTGCAGTGATACTGAAATAAAAACACTTAGAAAATACTTAAAAATCAATGCAGCGATAAGGATTTCACAAAAATGAAATTGTATATGCTGTAGAGATAATTTGGAATAAAATGTGATTTCCCCTAAGTTTAAGGGTGCTAGGAGGATATGAGTAAGATCAAATTTATGTTTCTCGGATTCGTTTTAAATTTAGAAACATATTTTGTGTCCCTTTTACATAAATTCCCTAAAATAACACCAAAGAAGATGTAAACAAATGAATTCGGAAAGGGAAAGAAGATAAATTCAGGCCAAAACCTATTTTTGTTCTGAAAAATAGGTCCATAAAAATAGTAAAAATAAATAAATAAAGACAACATTTTAATCTAAAAGATCCCCATGGATGTTTTTGGAAGGACTAACAATCTCCATGAGAGGGACTGCAGCATTAATAGACCACGAGATTGCCAAAACCTCAAAAGTCAAACGTTTTGAGGAGACAATGGATGACCCAGGCAGATGGCAGCTCCTAATCCCTAGATTGTGAAAATTAGACTCCAGGCAAAACTTAAGAGGGATGAAATTTAAGGATGCCTGAGAGGCTTGAAGAAGAAAAAATAAAAAATCTGCCACAGCAAAAACAAAACAAATAAAAAAGTGGTTGTACTAGACATATGTAGTATTTCCACACTGCCATCTGTGCTTCATGAGGCCATGCAAGGCGAGTTCAGCAAGATAAAAGGTAGCATCATTTAAAAATCTCAAGTGGCTCCGTCCCTTTTCGGCATTTTAAAAAGAGCAATGTTTAATTCCTGTAGCTTTGGGGCAGAGAACTGGAATTGCATTTTGTTGTGGCACTTTGATGCACAGCCTAAAAGTGTAGAGCACATTCTCTTCAGAGCCTCAGAACCCATAAAACTATTTTATAGGACTCCCCAAAAATAAAAATCCTGAAATGAAGCCCTTATTATTTCTGAAAAGCACACATAGACGGTGGCCAGACTGAGTGTAAATAAAGGACGTGTGCTTTCTGAAGTGACAGCAGCGACTGACACAGAGGATGTTTTGAGGATGACAGCTCGCTTAAATTTACATAATTAACTCCAACAGCAGCAATTAGGCCGACAAGATTCTGTCGTCAAAGAAAAAAAAAAAAAAAAGACACCGTCTTGATGGATAAAATGAATGATTAGGGTTTCAAATCAAGCTCTGAACAAATATTTTACCACCATGATGTGATCTGAAAGACTAATTAACCTTTATGTTTTTAGCTGATCTGGTCGTACCTGTGGGCAAACATTTGCTTATTTAGATAACTTACAGGAAGAGATCAATGTGACAGCCTGATATGACTGAAATACTGGGGTTTTCCACATGCGATTCTGCTCAGGTATCATTCCACTGTCTTCCCTTTAAATTCCACACTTCTTTTTTTTTTTAAGATAAATATTTCATAATTTAAAACCAGTCTCATATCCTATGCATCATGGATCTCCATATTTGCTGTGCCAGCTTTGACTAATGGTGTATTTTAACCTCTTCCTAATAAGCACCCTTGATACCGTGTAAAGTGAATAAAACATTTAAAGGCAGATGAAAGTGCAGACAGAATTCTGGAAACAGACATTAAAAAATGGAAAGAGTGCAGAAAAAAGAAGCATCAAAATGGAAGTAACATATGCTTCCTATACCAAATAGAAGGTGAAAACTTAGATGAATTAAATCAAACTTTACTTGTAGACCACTTCTCCAACTAAAATAGCTCACAATTAAAGGCTTGGCTGAGGTTCTAGAGATGTCTACAGTTAAAAAAAAACTGCTGAAACTCCAAACAGGAAGAGTAAAAACCGGCTTGGCTCTAAATTTCTCCTTTCCTTTTTAATGTAAATGATTGATTGATTGAACATCCAGTTAATGTGTTGAATGCTTATCAGTCTTTCTCGTCACAGGCTATTTATGTCCAGTGTCACACTTACTTCATTAATTTGGGGCCCACACACCAAGGTCATTTGGGAAACCCTTCCAAACCATAAGATGGGACCACCAAAACACTAGGAAACATCCACAAAAAGACTTCCAAGTGAACATTATGGAACTGTAAACTGTTCATCAGCAGAAAGGCAGCCGGATTAACAGCAGCACCATTGCAGCTCCACTTCAACTGCAGCTCTCTCATGTGTGGGTGTCTCCTCCCATCACCAGACCAACCTCATTGCCAATCATCCCTGGGACATTTCCAATGGAAAACCCAACAAATCAACTAAAAGACACAAAGTAGCCAAAACCAGCATAATCTTTGCATGCATCTGCATTCATTTAAATTACACAAGGGAAGAAAAACTATTATCTCCTGTCAAAAATGTGATATCACTACCATCTTTGTGTTTCTTGATAAGGTTAGAAACAAGTTAAACGCATTAAAAGTGATTTTGATCACATAAAATGATCTATATAATGGTTCTTAACAGATTTATTTTGTGCCAATATCAAACCAGTAGTAAAGAAAAATCGGACACCCACCTAAACTTCCATGAAAAAATTGTCTGACATTAAACGGGCCTGAAAAAGGTTAGGAACCACTGAGATAGATGATCCTGCTGCGGCTCATTCCTCGTCAAATGTGGATTATTTGTAATGAAAGTTTTAAATTAAAAGAATTCAAGTTTTAGAAAATGTCAATAAAATCAACAAACTCACCTGTTTTAACTTAAAATCTAGGTTTACACCGACTTTAGCAATTGGTGTTTGAACGACCTCTTTTCATCAAAGGTCTATGTAAACACCTATAACCCTTGTGCTACCCTAGGCACTTTATCATTGGGAGTTGGGTCATCTAGACCCACAAGAACCTTTTTTTTCAATGATTTGTGATCTTCACTGGTGTCTTTGGATTACATGAAATCCTCTCCACCTTTATCCACTTTTATCATGGTAGAGAGATCACGTCAATTTAAGGATCGGGTCATCTGGACCCCATGAGATAGCACAAGGGTTAAAGCCACAATGTTGCCTTCCCCGTTCAAAACTCTTGCATCCACACATCGCTACAAAATTTTAATGTCTGTTTTCCGGCTATCGACAACCGTTCCACATATGTCCAATGAACCTTCCTCGCATGTACCACCAATGTACACGGCACACATATCATGTTACAATTACATAATCGACACGCACATTGTGGTCCAATTTTGCTTTTACATTGATTTATATGTTTCTTGAGTGGTTTATTCGTCTTCTGTGGTTTTAGCGTGGTTCATTTGTGATACATATGTGTACATTTCACGCAAAGACCACAACTTTTTCTCTGTATGTTCCTGTATGACCAATTTTCATCCCTGCGATATGCGCAAAATGTATGTAATGGTTGTGGGACATCACCTTTAGGTCGCACAACTCATGACAAGCGACACATGATGCCGCACGCCGCTCGGCAACAGGTGTGTGCGGGCGAGGAAAGTTGTTTTGATTCCGCCAATCATTAATTACAGGCTGAGTCAAGTTTCTGACCGACATTAAAGCTAAACTAAGTAGAAAAAATATTTTAAAAAGTGATCTCTGGTCAAAACATTGCTGACCAATTAAAAAAGTGTTTATGGAAATGTTGCCTTCAGTTATCAGATAATTAAGTGATCTGTCAAGCTGACTTTTTTAATGAATGTGTGAAAAAGTCTCACACACAGCAGGAAGCACTTCTATGTGGACAAACATTCACTTTGGATGTCTTTCCTTTTTAAATTTGCAGATTCCATGTAAATACAAACCTTACATGTGAAGATTTTTGAACATTGATTTTTTTTTTATGTTATGGGTTTAAAATCACAATTTTGTGTCTTGGGATTTGTGTTTCTAGCTTTAATTTGTAAATTATCTTTAGCCATTTCCTGTGAGTTAATTAACCTTCAACCTATGAATCTAACACCAACCTATAAAACCTAACCTAGGAATCTGGTTTTAGCTTTTCCTTTTTTAATTAACTACCTTATTTTTAGATTTTCTAGTGTTTATTTGTGAGTTCAGTGGTTTTTGGTTATTTGTTTGTTTAGTTTTTCTTTTTTGTGTGAGGTCACACTTCTTGCAAATTTGGGACATTTATTTAGTAGAACTAATCCTTGTTTGAAGTTTTGCAGCTAGTTTTTGCCTAAAAATATTTATTTAGATTTTTTTCAGAATCTGTAGCAACAATAAAAATTGACTTTTTCAGTTAGTTTATTAACTTTCACCTAATTATAGTTCTCCAGTGAATTGCTTAACGTTATTTACATTAATTACGCAAAGTATTAATGTAATTACGCTTAGACCAAATGATTCTAATGCATAGAAAAGCAGATTGCTAGACCCTAGGGCCTGTCTAGGGGCTTGTAAAAGTATGTAACATAAAGGAAAAAATAAAACTAAATACACCAACGACTCAAAAACTCTCCAGAACACCGAAGCTGAAATTAAGCTGGGAATATATTTACAAGAAAAACTCAAAACTACACAAAAACAAAATATGTTCTGCTGCTGCCAGTCGAGGGGGGGGGGGGTGTTCCAACAGATGATGTGGCAGTATTTAAACCCGTGCTGGAGGTCCACAGCCAATCAGGTGCTCCGGTCAATTTAGGATCCAATCTGCACACAACTATAGGAGGGGAAGAAAAGGACAGACTTTTCTAACACTTAAGTGCTGCATATCTGTGCAAAGCTGCTTTTCTCTGCTTCCAAGACCGTTGGATTTGTGATAAATGGATAAACAGTAGAATTCAGTGGTTCAAAGAGATACAATATTCCATATGTGAGGGATAATGCCTGACAAGGTAGCCATATTCAAAAAATTAATGGACGACGTGGAGGCGTAGCCAATCACACACAAAGACAACCAGTTGCTTACTGTTGCTACCAAATAATGGGATACTGCCCAAAGAGGTGAGGCATTATCACTTACTTATACCATAGTCTGGTTGAATAACCAATTCTGATTGGCTTAGGATGTCCATTAGGTAAGGGACCCCAGACAAGTTGTCTATTTGCAGAAATTAATGAACAATGAGGAGGCATGAATCATCCAACACAAAGCAGAGGACGGAGGATGGTCCGAGCTATGCTCACACTACCCTCGACAACGTGCGCTCAAGCGACTACTTCCAATGAAAAGTCCATGTACGGGCTTCTGCGTCCAAAACTCAGCAAGTAAGCAAGTTTCTACAACTGTTTTCAGGCTCTATGTACAAAACCCATGAGCCTTGAATGCGCTCTGAAAGTTAAACCAACTTTGACCAAACAGGGACACGGATTTGGTAGTGATGTTTAGATGGCGTCCATTGTAATTCACAGAGGTGCCAACCGTATGTGATCGATCGTAGAGGAGAAAAATAATTCGCAGCAAGCTTCTTCCAACTGTAGGTGCTGGCAGGAGCCAGTAAACAGTAGCAATAGAATTTGAAGAAGAAGCCTCTCCCTGCTTGTCCAGTGTGAACAGCATGGGGCTAAATGCATGTTCACAAATGCGCTAAATGCACATTCTTAAGCTTGAACCATCCTCCATTTCGTGTCGTATGGTTCACGTCTTCGTCATTCATTAATTTCTCATAATGAATAACTCAGCCATTATCCGTCACTTAATCCAACAGCCAAGCAGAATCTAGTATTCACCAGGACTGCGGGTAATGAGGAGTAAAAGAACAGCAATGAGGTGAGCTCCTACATGAAGTACTTAATAATAATAATAATAATGGATTGGATTTATCTGCGCTTTTCAAGACACCCAAAGCGCTTACAATGTGTCCATTATTCAGTCAGTCCTCATTCATACTTGGTGATGGTAACTACTTTTTTGTAGCCACAGCTGCCCTGGGGCAGACTGACTTGTACTAGAACCCCCACCACCATCACACCATCCCCTCATTCAGAGTAAAGCTCACCTTGGCCATCACAATAAAAATGATCTGCAAATGCTTCTGCATGCTCCTAAAATCAGTAATAAAATCAAGTTTAATAAAACCGGTAACCTAATTTTAGCCTTTTATCTCCAAATGTATCCTAATGAAGCAGCATATTTGAATAATAATGTATTTTAAAGAGGCTCCATTTCCTAAAGACAGTTGTGTCTTTCCCATTTTATCTCAGGATTGTGTCTGTTCAGGTGTGGACATTTCTGTATTTGTTCCCGTTTTTTTCTGTGGTTTCAGTCTGAAGATCAGGTAAAAGCCTGCCAGACATGACAGTTTAACAATCCAGATGTATCAAAGAGCTTTAAATACCCAAAGCCCACTGCTTCTCCTTCCCTCTCAAAGGAAGACTCATTTCAGCGCACAGGAACCTAAATCGGCAATGACATTACAAAGTTATGTCTTCCTGCTTGTGTTTTCCTGAGTCGGCACAGTCCTACATTCAGCAGAATGGAGGCAGCTGCCTCTGCTTAGCTGAATTAAAGTCACCGTGAGAAGTGTGAAAACCACACAAGTAAAGGTGAACCCAAATTCATCCTCGGGGCTCCCTGGAGTCACTTGGCTGATTCGCTTGCTTTTCCAAACTCTTCTTCCGCCCGAGTTGTCCCCAAAGGGAATATGCTGTTTCCCTCTTAAATTCTTCTTCTGCCACCTTTTTTTTGCAAATACGATAACGAAATCGCCAGAGAAATAAACCACATTTTTGCCTGGCATGCACTTGAAATCCAAAAACATTTTTGGGGCTTGTTGCTAAATAAAAGAAATGTCATTACTAGGAGTTAAAAGCTTTGGACCTCTAGTACCTGGTCAAAATAAATTGTAATTTTAAAACCTCTCCTGCCAAGGAAAATCCAAAAGTTAACTTTTGGATTTCCTGTTTGCCCCCCCCCCCCCCCCCCCCCCCCCCCGTGCGCAAAAATTGGTTGCTGTGGAGATCAAACTAACACAGAAGCCACCATTTTTATTTTTTTTTTTTTTCATGGATTTGTCATGTGCAGTTCTGACCAGGGTGGCAACAGAATAGTGTAGAATATTGGTTAGTGGCGTGCGGTAAGCTATAGGCAACGTAAAAGAGGGGGATGAGGGCAGGGGCATATAGTGTCTGCAGGCCATGCAACGCTGATTCCAGCTTTAAATCTCTTAAAATCACTGCTTATTTCAGAAAAAAAAAAAGAAAAAAAAAAACAACTCCAAATGATTTAAATTCCCTCATAAGACTGTTTTCTCCACTCCGCATCATTGGTTGGTTTCCCATCCTCTGGTAATTACCTGCATAGGATTTCTAAAGACACACATTTGAAGTACAGCTGAATCTGTTTAGCTCCCATTTAAAGCAATTCCATTTAAAGGAAGGAAGTCGAGACAAACGGCATCTTGCATCGGTCACATGCTCTAAAATTAGAAGCCATGCAGCCAGCAGCTGGTGCTCATTTTTTAATTGCAGAACATGTTTTGCAAAAAAGGAAATCTGCATATTATTTCTAGGATGTGTCACATCATCGCCCGGGTTGGTGTCATTCAAGTCCTGCTTTTTTTGTGAATGTTATTTTAGCCGTGGAATCCTTCCCTCTTAGGAAGCTCAGACCGTGTGAGCTTCATTGTCTCGTCGTGTTTGTCCTAATTACAGTGGAGCGCTGCGGTGAAAGTGTTATCCCTCCATCAGCGCAAAAACGACAAACACAAGGCTGAGGCACAAGATGAAACGATTAGATGAGCTCTGTTTACTTTGCGTTTCTCTCATCGAAACTGTCACAGTTTGATGCACGAGGAAACCTAGAATCGTGCATTCTCCACAAAAAACATGACCAATGGTTTCACTGTTTAGCCTTGGAATCGCATGAAAGGGCGAGAAGAGCTCCATAATTGTCCTTCATTCGTGCGAAGATAGTGTAAACCGATAAAATAGAGGATATTTGGTGCAAAGTACGTGGAGCAGGAACGTACAGATGGTCTGACAAACAAAAGGGGAAATGAACTGAGCCTTTGGCACCAAGCCTGAAAGCCTCAGCTGGAGAGATTAAAACCATCCCTCCAACAAATATTTCCCCCTTTCATGTTGTAGAAGTGAGATGGTGGTGAGGCTGTTTTCCTGTTTACCCTTGGTGCTCATTGGAATTTATTTGGGTCCATTTGTCTCCAGAGTGAAGCCACAAATGCATGAATCGGCGGTAGTTTGTTTCAGAGGCTCTCTTGGTGGAACTATTTTTAGGCTCGTACAAAAGGAACGCAGAGCAACTGAGTTGCAGCCAAGAGAAAGTGAAAGAAAAATGACAACCAGTTAGCGATAAACCCACTGCTCTGGAACCTCTCAGCCCCTTCTTTTCTTTTTTCCAATGGAAAAGAAACCGGACACATTTTTAAGATAACACCCCCTTTCGAGAGGGCTGTCCCTTTGATTAAAGCAATTGCAGAATCCTACTGGTTAAAGTTCGTTTTCTCTGCATGATGTCAACCCCAGATGTCTAAAAAGTAAGTCTGAAGCCTAAAAACCTCTTAAGTTCTTTTAAGGTATTAAGTCTATCCTGGTCAGTGTCTGTGTCTTTGATCTGCTTCTATAAAATAAAAATAAAAAAGGTTTGAAACGTGTGTTTGTCACCACTTTCATGCACCATTTCTACAGCAGCAGTGAGGATGATATTAGCTGAGACACGTGGGGGGTTTCTTGGGTGGTATTAGCAGAACAGCATCTCAGTCTACCCGACATCCTGCAGTTCAGAGGAAGGGTCCTGGTTCCTTCTAAAGCAGTTTATGCAAGCAAACACAGCAAACATTAACACCGGACTGAGGGTTTGTCACAAATGTATCTATTTAAGCCTACAGAAAAATAGATTTAATGTTAAAATGAACATCATATAGGATATTTGTAGTCTAAGCTGCTTCATAAAAAACTAAATAAAAACAGCAACACTTTAGATTTTTGTTCAATCCAATGAAACGTGACACATTTGCAGAAATAGGAGAAAGTGCACGTCGCATCTCCAGCAGAAAGGCAGAATTTCGAATGGTATTTTTGGGGAAAAGTGACTGATTTGTTAACTTTGTGATATTTGTTATTATTCATCGTTTTTCACACTACATTTTTGAGAGTGGACTAAATGTAACTGTCCCCGACCATTTTCAGATAACAGACTGGTTTAATGCCAGACAAAATGTTCCCAGACCAGGCCGAAGTGGACATCCGATTTTATATGTTTTATTTTTTAGCTTCCATGTAGTTAGCTTCTGCTCTTTGATCTTTATTAATGCAGATGTTAACCACACCAGAGTTCACTTGCAAGCAAAAGGTGACTTGTTCTCAGATGGACCAGGCTTTTTGTTTTTTGCTTTGTTTTTTTAAATAGGACAAATGAAGCTACCTATATGAGTTAACAAAATATGGTATAAAATATCTAACTGTTTATAGGTAAAAAAAACATCCTAAAGAATGCCAAAATTGAAACCTAGCAGTCCAAGCTAAAGTTGCATTTTCTTGAAAGTCTGAAATTTGTCATAGACTTGTAAGAAGAAAACTTGTGTATGTATGCGTGAACATGATAGTTTTGAATGCGAAAACCCTTTCAAGTGTGTTTACAATCTTTTCATTGGAAGTGGCTGCTTGAACGGTTGTTGCCAAGGGCGATGTGTACGTACCATCAGGCAGAGAGGGAAAAGAAGATCACACCAAATCAGTTTATGTGAGAGTAACACGTCAGATGCGAAAAGGGAAAGGCGTTGTCAAGTAGTGTAGTATTCTGGTCTGTAGACTGGTATGAGTAATGGCTTCTTGATCATAGGCCTTAGTACCATTGAAGGCATTGTTACCTCAGGTGTGCAGAAAAGATTCAATCTTCATATAGAAACACAGGAAAGCATCACTTTACCCATGAATGTGCTAACAAACAGGAAGCATTACTTAGTTTCACCTTATGTGGCCATCTATTAAATATACAGAAAAAACTGACATTTTTTTCTTGCAACCACTGAAAGTGGAAAGACAGCAACATGGATAATGAACAAATAGTTTATACAGTACTATAAAATCATTGTAAATGAACAAGTATGTGTAATTAGTGTATACTATTTACAAAAATGTTTACTTACGCGCGGTAAGGGGATCCTTTAGTGGGATTATGCAAACTATCAAGTCAGATTGATGGAACAAGGCTTTACTGTGACCCCTGACACTGGAAGCCACCAGACTTAATCCTGTAGGACAGGAAGCTCAGAAAAGTTATGAAACTTTTATGGTTTGAAACTTGCAGAAGTAAACACATCATTTAATTTGTCTGTGCATTAAGTTATATCAGGAATGAGAATATCATGAATAAGTATCGCCGGAATCCGTGCTGCACTGACAGGATTACCTCCATCAAACAGTCTAGACATAAAATGAAACCTTTTTTTCTTATTCTAATATAAAAACTTTTATACGTGTTACCATACCAGCGGCTGAAACTTTGAAGAATGCCTGCGAGGGCTTTTCCATTTCATGTTGAAACACTCTGCAGTCTGTCTCTGCTCTATGCTCTCAGGATTATTGGCTTCAGAATAAAATAGAGGCAGCAAACCAGTGATTTTTCTCAGCTCAATACCACAGCAGTGACACATTAAAAATAACGATCCTGGGATTTTTAACACACTTCCCCATCATCATCGATTGATTCCAAGGGTTGCATTTAAAGTACCATAAGTACACATGCAATCCAAGGTCAGATTTTCTCTCTCATGAGTAAAATAAAAAAAATAAAAAAAACATCTGACATTTGTGAATCTGACTTTTTTTGGAGATGTATGCATCTCAAAATTGATGGTTTCTTTAACGTGGCTTTTAGTGGCAGTGTCGGAACTGTCACATTCCCAGGATCAGTGCACATTGCTGGAGCTGAAATCAAATTCTTGCACCCAAACATCCATCAAAGACCTTGAACACAACATTATTTTTGCACGGTAAATGTCTGGGGGAAGGTGGGAACACAGATCCATTTCAAAATTGACAATGGCAGCGTGTAATTGGTGCTTTGTGGATTTTCTGGGCCCGAGGGGCGACACTTAGACTGAGACGGTTTCACTTCAAGAGGAAAGAAAAGAAGTAACAGATAATGAATGCACCAGTTGTGACTCTGAAAATTAAAAATGTGGGCGGAAGATTTACTTCTAATTGCTCAGAGCAACCCTTAACGGTCTGTTTTAAATTCCTGGTACTGGTTCTAGGAAGTGCCGCGTCGCTTTTTACCAGGTGTGGGTGCAGCAATAAAAGGTAGAGTAGAACATGACAACTCCCCTTCAAGTGTCAACACAGACTAGCAGCTGCCAGGCACCTTTTGGCTCATGTTTACAGTGACCATTACAATTTATAGCGCCTGTTTGGGAGTGTTTGACAAGCTGCCGGCACTCTGTGATAAATTCCTGCTCACCTAAGTGCTTCATGGGAAGGATGTCGTCCTGAGCCCCAATGAGAATACATATGAACATTTAGGGGAGAAACTATGGTGGCCCTGAAATCCAAATCACATCAACACATTACTTAATGCAAAAACGTATTTTAAAAAAACACACACACACACACAAAAAACAATAAACAAGCAACACAAATAAAATAGAATAATATAAAATAAGACATTAGATTTTAGAATTCAAAACAAAATTACAGGAAACCAAAAGACAACTCCAAAACATTAAAACTACACAAAAGTGTTTTTATTTAATGTGACAAAAGTCAATTTCAGAAATTAAAATTATACACAAAAATGAAACATAAGAAGAAACCACAAAGGCAGGTACTATGGTAATTCATTGATTGGATTGGAGTATAAGTCGCAGGAGCTCAAAAATGGACAACAAAGAGGAAAAAAAAAAGGAATAAGTCACTCCGGAGTATGAGTTGCACTCTTGGGAGAAAAGTACAATGCTTCTAAACAAACTGTCAAGCCCGGCATTGATGCTCAATGGTTATCCAAAAACTTCTGCACTGACTGTATATTTCATTCACAATGCATGGAAGACACGGATGATGTTTACAGATCAGGTGTATCTTTTTTGAAGAGCTCTACGAAAACTTCGGTAAACACATCCCTAAGTCTGAGTTCATGAAGTCATTCAGTCTTTCGGAATAGTATAATGAAGCTTAAGAGGAGAACGATAAAATTCTCCTACGTTTGTTTCGGATGGAGCTTCTTCTTCTGTGCTCACACACACATACGCACACCTACAGTGCCCTCTAGCGGTTGTTAGTGGATGAAAAATCGTTAAAGTCACCCATTGTTAATGGGAAAATAACGAGTACAAGTTCCACCCCTGGTCAAACCGTGCAAAAAACAAAAAAATGCAACTTATACTCCAAAAAGTGTGGTACCTACCTTTTCCAGTTTCCATTAAAAAAAATGATATAGTAGGAAGTGAAACAAGGGAAGAAACCAATAAAGGTAGGTTTTATCTTCCTATCGCTGATTGGATGATAATACCAGTCAGTTGATTGGATGATAATGTTTGTCCTCATTTTAAGTGATAGTTATTTGCCAAAGATTGGTACTGGCTGTGCTCTGTACTAATCATAAAACTTATATAAGTATGAGGACATTGAAGGTGTATTTGAAAAAACTCAAACTTGAAAAATCTAAGGTTTTCCAGTTTCTTAATGCGTTTCATGTTTTACCATTTCATTTTGATTTCTGGAAATTTCCTTTGTCTTCCAAAAGGTTTCATTTTTATTCTGTCTCATGTTTTGGAATTTTTTTTTGGTTTTTGGAAATTTGTTTGTCATGTTTTGCATTTTTTTTTTTTTTAGTTTTTCTAATTGTTGTCGTAATCCCTAATATTTTTATGCATTAGGTGATTTGTTGGTGTGATTTGGGCTTCAGAACCAGTATAGAAAACACTGGGATTCAGGTTCGCCAGATCTGCTTCAAAAGACGCTGCCTGGACGTTTGAAATGGAGCGCTGACCCACTTAGCTCTCCTGTCAAGCATGAGGAGGACTGCAGGAGGAGCAGTCAGTCGGAGGCGCGTTCCCCGCATGCTCGGAAACGGACACACGCCTCAAACCGTCTTAGCACAGATAAAACAGGCCTTACTCGCTGATAAACAAGTTCCTGGGAAACAATAAAAATAACTTTAATGTATTCACAGACGAGGATTTTCAAACACTGGGAGCTCTTCTGCTTCCCATCGGTTGGCAGGATGCGGCTGCCTCTGGGCTGTTGACACCTGAGGTTGAGATTTTTACGAGGAAGGCCATCCTTCTTTGCGTGTTGCTTTCAAGCTGCAAACTCGAAAGCCTTTGTGCATAGGGTCGTTGGAAAATAAGGTTGTGCCTTGAAGCTCTTTGACACCTTGTTTTGCTTTTGCTCTCATATGCTTTGGGATCACTTCCAATTTTTATTTTTCCCCTTATTATTTTTAAATTAAATCTTCCCTGTTTTCTCTGCTACACAACAGGAAGACCATACTCCGGTCAGAGGCTTAGATTACCGACCAGCTGCATCCGTTCACCCTCTGCCACCTTACTTTAAAAGCATTTTCATCTTTTTTTTTTTTTACCTTCTAGACACTTAAAAAGGGCTTTACTTTCAGTTTCCAGACTTACTTTAAACTTAAATAGTTTATAATGGATAAGACTTTTTCTCAGAACATTAAATATCAAAACCTCTTTTCTACTGGCCTGTTCATTGGGATGATGCCATGCAATAAATATTGAAAGTTGTTGGCTTTTTTTTTCATGTTCATGCCACAAAGACGCACACTTTGAAATGTCCGATTTTCCTGGACTCAAGAACCTGAAGCGAAGGCGATAAAGTAGTTCTTTTTGTGCAAACAAGGTCTGCGCCGAGAGAATCTTCACCTAAAGAGTTCTAAAATCGGGTTTTGATGGTCGGAAAAAACAGATAGGTGACATTGTCCTACATTTTCATGGTGTGTTTAGACACATTATAACTTTAACTTACTAAATCATTTAACTCAGATAATTATTGTTTTTACCCAACTATTACCACAATGCGCCCCAATAGACTATTGAGTCTAGCCTTCCAAACTGGAATACATTTTATTGATAACCCTCATAAGGTTGCATTTTCTGCTGTAAATCTGGTGTTTCCCCATTGATGGGGCACCACAAATAAGTTAACTTTTGCTTATGTGCAGAAAGTTATTCATATGGTGTTAAAATATATATATATATATATATTTTTTTTTCTGATAAATGGCTTCATCCGTAACCACTCCCATGTAAAAGAAGCTTACCATTTCATGGCCTAAATAAGACGCCGCCATCTCCTTTGATAGATGATGATGGAGCCGTGGCAAAAATGTGAATGTATCTGCTCTAAATCAAAGTATTGTTCACATCCGTCGCCATGTTTTTGAATGACTTATCGCGTGATTTTTTTTTTTTTTTTTCATGTGCATCGTTATGAATTTATGGAAACAGTGTAATTGCAAAACTGTGTTTTTTCGACATTTCTAGAATTTCAGTAACATTTTGCGTGTACATGTAATTGAAATGTAGCTAGTGTTGACAAAGGCAGGGGAGCTAGATGAAAAAAAATAGCTTTCAACCAGATTTAGTCAAACCGCTAGGTGGCATCACAACTTTCTTAAAATAACAACTCTCACTTTATTTCAGTAAAAAAAGTAGAACATGTGAGACACCTTTGAAAGGGGTTCAACGGCACCATATAACTTCATTTTGAATGATTGGTGACTAAAATGTGGCCCCATGTGAAGAAATGCTAAGTTCAAAGTGTAACTGGAGAACATCATCACAAACTTTACATAAACGTGTCATTTGTTCAATACCCATTATGTGTGATTCTAAGTGAAAGCTGTTGCAAATTCAAAAACTTTCTTTCAAATGTGTGCCCTCAGTCACAGTTGATTATGACACAGTGAGATGCAGCCTCAGATGAAAGGGATGCTTGGAAGCATCAAGTGTGATGTCCCTGGGGTCATCTGGGGTCTTGTTTTTTTTTGCATAACTCTCCTCTCATTTAAGGAGACCCATCTGGGATTGATCAAATGCCAGATTGTATTCCTTCAGGCAGAACCCACAGGGGTGCCCTCTCAGACCAAAGCGACTGAGTAACTGTCTGTAGAGTGTTGTATCCATGTATGCATCTTTAATTAAAAAAAAAAAAAAAACAGTTTTTGTAAGAGCTTACATGACTTAAGCTGAAAAAGTCAGTAGGCATTGAGTTGATGGTGGGAGTCTCATTGTGTGGGCTTTTTAGGGTCGAGAAGCTGGAACCAAGCTTAGTATTTTAACATCACATGAATCTTGTTAACAAACCTTGTTGATTGATGTGAAGTATTGCAGACTTATAAGAACCTCGAGACCAGTTGCTGTGCCTCAACACACGGAGCAAACCAAAAGGACACGACTTATTCATTTTTGCTTAAGTCAGGGCAAACATTTTAGTGGTGACTTTGAACAAATTTTGGAATCCAACTGTTACCATCAACATCAGCAGACCTCATTATTGCAAAATCGAGGGAAGGAGCGAAAAGTCCAGTGGTGATCCTTCAAAACAGTGGAGCCTGTGATTAAGACAATTGTACATTTTGTGGTACAAGCACCAAATATAGCATGGACATACTTTAGGAAGCCCATCAGGTCCCCCTCAAGTTTACAGACTGCATGTTGTGCATAAACAACCAATATTACAATATTAGTGCAACTAAACATTGAATATATTTGTAACAATTAAGTGTATGGCCGCCATCTATACATTTTTGTTTTTTCTTTTGGCCAATGTAAACAGTTCTTTTGGTACTTTGATTGGCAAAATGGGTTTGTCAGTGTGTTGACTTTGAATATAGATCTCCACTCATCTACACAAATGGTAATTACCAGCATGTGGTCATTACCCATATTCTGTCCCTGATACATGGAGGCTATTGAGTCCACACTGAACATCTTTATTAGTTGTTTGTCAAAAGCTAATGTTCCTCAACACCCTTTTTATTTATTTTTTTGTCATTTACCTGCAAGGACTGGTTACCCGTAGCTCGCCTTCAACCAAAAGTAGCTGGGATGGGCTCCAGTAAGCAGCTCAGTGGTCAAGCAAGTTATTCAGCTGTTTCAAAAAATAGATAGATGGATTGATCATCAACATTTCTAAGAAAAAAAAGGCCAGATTTATATTTACCAAGAGAATCGGGCCACATTATTTTCAAATGATAGCCTGAATTCACTATCAATACATTCAAATGTTGGATTATACTGTATTTTATTGCATTATATCATAATATTATATTATATTATATCAATTACTGTACTATTGTACATCAAAGGGTAACTATTAGTCACTTACATTTATTATTTTACTCTGAAAACAAACTTTGACAATCCAGGCTTCATTTCATGATCTAGACCATTTTGGGTTTGAATGATCTGAAATGTTCGCTGTTATATGATCACAAAAGTATCACTAAATGTATGGTTTATGCTGGATTTTCTGGTTTTACATTAAGATTTGTCTTGAAGAGACAAACCTAATATATTTCAGACTTTTAGTATTCAGGACAGAACAGCACGGAAGCGCAGGCGGGTAAAAGCCAAGGGGCCACTCCATCCTCAGCATAAGAGAGTTTTTAGATACCAGAGTACATTTACAATAGTTTTCCTAACAGATTTTAAAATTCACCGTTTGTTGTGTTTACCATAATCAAAAAATACCATTTCAATAAACCTATTCAATGCTTTAAAAATCTTTGATGGCTTGTGCTGGACCAAACATTCAAGATTAAAACATTTTATCTGTTATTTTTGGTTAAATGTGTGAAGTTTCAGGTGTACTTGTGCAAAGAGAAGTCGAGCATAGCTGACTGAGGCTTTGCCTCTGGGTGCGTGAAATCACCTAAATGTATTGATAAATGAGCAGAAATGCAAAGTTTGATTAGATCTGCAACATATCCACGATGTGAAATTGCACATCCAAGTGTTCCCATGTGCTGCCGAGATATCAGGACATCTAAATCCCTTCGCCCTGATGGATGGCTGATTGTTTAATCAGATTATGTCTGTCAGAGGATTTTGCCTGTGAGCCACGGTGAGTTTGTGTGAATATTCTCACCTGTCCTAAATTTGTGCGGCCAGGTTTGTCCATTATGGGACCAACACAGAGGCCGTCTAGCGTGGTTCACCCACAACCCAGTTACATAATTTTACATTATCATATTGCGTTTTCGTTGATTAACAAGCAAGCTTGTTTACGGAGCTTTAACATCACCAGTTTTCCACTTGAACACCGGCTGACACCCGTGCCAAATCTGCATTAAACGTCTCCATGCTCTTCGCAATCGGCTTGAAATGAGTTCATTATGAATGTTGAATATTTCCCACACATTCCAGTTTAATGGGGCTTCATCAGCTGGTTGCCGCTCTGCAAGCCTTTCGTCTGTTATATCACGTTTAATTATAAATGCCAAAGCCTCGTGAGAAATGTAATGACAGAGATGTTAATTCACTATAGATGCAGCGGGAAGTGAACACTGTGAAGCATCCTGGAACGGATTGAACTTGTTGAGATAAAGATCATGAGATGTTTGTGTTACATAAGCTTATTAATAAGTTAAGTCAGGTGGGGTTCATATTTTGTCATATGGAAAGTGGAAAATAGGAGATGGAGTTGACTTTATATCATAGGCTTTAAATAAAAATAGCTCCAAAAGTGATGAGATTAGTTTTATAACCAGTTATCAGCACCTCTGATAAGCCAAAACCTTATCAAGAGTATGTTTTAATATTTTTTTCAAGTAAGTGTACAAATAGAAACTGTGTTTATTTGTGAGTGGCTCAAATTTACCTCATTGTGAAGGCAAACACATGGGAGTTTATATGATCATGAGTTTGGAATATATTAGAGTAGGTGAAGATTTACTTCAGTTTATAAAGGTCAGAGGACAGTTTCCTCTTTTTAAATATATTTGTGTGAGCATATTTCCAAATCCGCTTCCAGGCCATTTTGGTCAGCATAAGTCTGTAAGCAAACTAAACTGAATGAAGTTGGAAAATTTCTACACTCTTCTTGCCCATTTAAGTTTTTAGAGTGTGTTTACTTTGACAGCTGAAGTAAAAATGTTTTGTTCTATAAGACTTCGCTTTTTTTTCCATTTCAATAAAATCTCTTGAAATGAAAATGAGCTAGATTTAGAGAACGACAGGATAATGAAAAAAAATATTAATATAATATTAATACTTAGATATTAAAAACATATTGCAGGTTTGACTGTTAACACCCACCAGTAGGTGAAGAAACCCCACAGTCTAGATGTGACGGTCCTCATGAAGCCTGTGACACCTCAGATGAAGGATGGTTTGTGAAATCCAGTGAATTACAAATAAAAAAGCTAAAGCTTCTCAATAATAATAAACGTGGTTTCTGTAACCAGGACAGGAGGTCAAGGAGGCTTTTGCTTTCCAGGGGGCTTTCTGTTAAAGTATTCTGCTTTCTCTAATAGCATTTTTGCTCGACAATGGCTGCTAACAGCATTCAGCTAAAAGTTCAATTCAGGTATAGAGGGAACCTGGTTTCCAGGTTAAAAATGTACAAAGCCTTGTTGTAGATAAATATGTGTGTCATCTACATAAAAAAGATAAAACTGTTTTTATAGAAAAACACACTCATTCTGGTTTATTCAAGAAAACATATTGCCCAGATCTTCAATGGCATTGAAATTAAAATATCAGGAATCTTTGGTGAAGGACTATACTAGCAGGAGACCAGGCTTTTGGCAGAAATGTATAGATTTGAAAAAAGAAACTTAAACATGTCAAAACCATGAACTCAGGGAGCAAAAACAAAGGGTGAAAAAGCAATAAAGAACTGAAAACCAGACACTTAAATACATTGAGGATGATTAAATAACAAATTGAAGACAGCTGAGGATAATGAAAACTTTTCCTGGTGTGACTGTGACATGGGAGAAAACAGAAAACCTGAGAAGCAAACATGACAAGAACCAAGAAAACAATGGAAGAACCAGACTAAAGAGCCTCATCTTCACTGAAAATATTAAGTCTGTGGCACCATTTTCTTTTCTACATGTTGGAAAAAAATTGATACTGACAGAATTTTGTTGACTCAACAGGGAGTAAAAACTATGACAGATTATTTTTATTTTTTTTTAAGTCATTTTAAATGTTAAAGGTAACAGCCAAAAAGCCCTTGATGTCTCCCAAACATTGAATATCGTTTTCGTTATCATTGTAAGTTGATGGTAGAAAATGTGTGTCATCAGCATAAAAAAAGTACTAAAAAAAATGTTTAAAGTGCATATTTGAAACAGTGAACTCAAGCATTGATCACCAATGTAGATTTACGTAATGCATTGATCATTTGTGACTTTTACTGGTTTCTGCTTGAGTCACTCCATTTACTGAGGAGTCCTGTCATGTTGAAACATGAAGGCAGGTGAGTCATGACTGTTTGCGACGCCTTTAACCTCAGGTAAAAGCCTCCTTGGGAATGAAAGCCAGTAAAGCCCGGAGGCATCCTACAGAGTTCATCCCAGCTCGTATCTCCAACACCGTGGAGTCTCACTCAGTCCCGCAGCTATTACTTATCTAAGACTCTACCCCATCAAGTTACATTTGACTCAACCACAGACAAATAATCATGAGATCTGCAACAGTATTACAACAGCACAGTTGGGGAAAGTCTCCTAAAAGGAGCTCTTTATCCTCCAAAAATGTCCTCCTCTCAAAATTGCCTGAAAAAAATGATGTTTTTTTCTTTTCTTATCTGTTCATCAAAGAATCTTAACAGTAATTCCATCGGCTATGCGTCATCAGACCCTTTCTTCACCTCTGGCATGAACAGAAATGAATGATCCCCCATCCTCAAACAAGACTCCTAATTAGATTTTGGCATCCTGAAGCTGAAGGCAAAGTAAAATAACCATGATAGTAACCTCTTAACAGGGATTGTGAAGGTAACTATGACAAGAAAACCAAATCCAACTTGTATTTTTTTCATTTTATACAAATCCTTCTCAAATTGGAAAACAACTGAAATGTCTGATGGATTCCGCTGTTTTTCAATTATTTTTTGTATTTTTTTTTTATGAGTTGCATTTTTACACATCAGTCACGTAAGAGGTGAAGCAGTACACATGTTGTTTTTAGTGGTTATAAGTTCTGGTATGCTTCCCTGAGGCGGGAATTAACCCATCCCACATGATGTAACAAGAACTTTAAAAAAAAATGATGGGAACTTTGTATCAGCATTTCTGCCCTGATCATATGGACAAATTAGTTTTTTTTTAAATGCTGGAATCAACTTTTTGGAGCTTTTCAATGTATTCTTATGTTAATTTCCCATTGAAAAAAAACAATCCAACAGAACTTTGACCCATTCACACATCTCTAAGCATTCTTCTATAACTCTGTGATCTTAACACCAGCCCATCCCAATCCATGAAAATGAGTGAATTCTCACATTGTGACATCACAAAGTACGAACAGCCCCTTCCAGGAAGCGGCTTCACTGTCAGGACCCCCCCAGGCTAACACACACCCACTTTCTCCACGGAGCTAGCGGTGATCGGCTATTCGCTGTCAATTTACACAATACACAAATGTTTTTGCAAAAGTTCACATGTTTGTTTCTGTGGGCGAAGCGCAGACACGCTGCCAAGACCAGCTCTAAGTCGTCATCATGAATTGGTTGACACCTACAATGAGCGAAAGGCGGGGCCTCAGAGATCGAGTCATCTTACTTCCCTGTTGGAAAAAGAACAGTGAAAATAACAAAAGAGTTCATAAAATAAATCCTTCTTTAGTGTGCCAACAGTGATATGGAGATAGGTAACTGTGAAAGGCTTGAGAAAAGCATGATATAGGCCCTTTAACAATTATCGGAATATTCCGAAAAACCAAAGATGTGCCAGTTGGCAAGAGAAATGGGCATATTTCCACCATTACACGTTCATAGCAAATAAGTTGTCTGTGAAAAAAAATAAAATAAAAAACTTAAGCAGGAAGATATATATACATACAATATTGATCAAAATATATCTATAGATAGATATCTATATAACGCTTTTTTTTTTTTAAAAATGTCATTAACTTAGGCTTCTTTTCTCCCCTTTTGTCCTACCCCCTGAGGTCTTCAGAGGTCAGGGGTCACCTGTTTCACACCTGAACGACCAGGGCCCACCCAGCAACAGGTGTCCCGAGTGACCAGCCATGACCTCTGGGTTATCAAAGGTGACCCTGAATGAGACACCAAAGTAGTTTGTTGTTATGTTCCAAAACTCCCCCATCGATGGAAGAGAGGAGATGGTGGCTTTCAGTGGTTTCTTGCTCATGGGTGCAATTCACCACGCGAGGCACCTTTATGTGGAAAACAATGAGAATTCCCTGTTTCTTGCAGGGATGTCTTTGTGGAGAGCTGAAAATCCATATCAGTGTAGCCACAGGTAAGTCACAGAAGGCTAGAAAAAGAGAGACAAAATCACATTTGGACAAAAATCAGCCACAGATGTATGATGCTCCTTTTTTAATAACCAGAAAGTGTGGGGACTTGAGGCACTGGAGGAAGATCCCAGGTAATCTATCAGCATACAGGCGTCACACGTAACAAGAGGGACCGCTGAGATGACTGGAGGTTTACAGGAACCACAGGGGATGCTCAATAGGAGATTTTTACCCAAAAGTGGAAAAATAATCTTACCGGCTGCAACCTGTCTGTGCTCTGAACTGGAAACTGCATCAGATCAGTGCCCAGAATTGTTAAGTTTAATTCTATCATGCTAACAAAGTGCTTTTTTTTTTTTTTTCTCAAACCGTTCTTTTTAATTGGTACGTCTCTTTCCCATCTGGGACTGTTGCTGCTCTTCTGGGACTTGGATGTGTTCATTAGCAGCATATGTTTGGAGAAAAAAAAAAAAAGAACGCGTCTGAATGAGAGCCTGGTGTTTGTGACAGCCTTCACTGACAGATCCGTGTACAAACGTGGAGTGAAATGTTCCCCCGCCAGTGAAATGAAATAAAACCGTTTTTTGTTTTTTCTGTTTTTTTTAAACCTGAAAATGTGAAAGCTTGTCTCGGCCCAACCAGCACCCTCAAAGGACTGCATGCAGTGCTGTGATAAATTGCATCTTTTGCCAAGTAGGACATTTGTTGCCTAAACAGTATGCAACCTTAAGCCTTTTTTCAGCAGTGAACTGCCAATATAATCCCCCATACATGTACAGGAGGAGAGGTCAGGCTGAAATCAAGAGACCAATGAAGATTTCAGGGAAATACAGTAGGGAATAATAGATTTCCTGTTAGTTGATATTATTTTCTAGCACTTTTATTAAATATCCGCCATTAGATTCGGTCAAAACACCGTAGAGTTGTTGGGCATGTGACAGTTTAGTTACACTTTCTCCCAGGAAGCCAGGAGGGCTGACAGGAAATTGCTGGCTTGTGGTTTCTCGACGAATTAATCCTATTTATTTAATCTTCTATGGGTGGTAGCCACAGACGTCTGTAATGATCTGCTTTTGGCACGGTTTTTCCTAAAAGTGGGCTTAATTGGTCCAGGTTGAGAAGCTAAGGTTGGATTTCATGCCAAATAAACAGCTTTTGTATTGGATATGAGGTAAATATTATCATTTCAACAACTATGGGATGGCAACAGGACCCCCGGCTTGGCGGCCATTTTGTGGCAACATTTGAAATTAGGCGATTTTCCCCACAATATGCAAAAAGGAAACTGTAGTTTCACTGACAAGACAAAAATTTAAGGTCTTGTTGACCTTTGACCTCGGCAAAAAATAAACATAAGCACCAATATATCACATTCTTGGGAATCATTTGGAAGCTTTTTGGGGAAAAAATATTGGAATTGGAAGCTGTAGATTTTTAAGTGCATTAGCTTGGTGAGCCTGCAAAAGTGGCGTTATTTGCACATATTTTGCTGGACTATTGTAAAAATGTAATACATGAATAAGCATGAATAAGTCAAGTTGAACGAAACGGTATAAACGTTTTAGCAATGTGGGCGTGGCTATCAATAAAAAAACAAAAAAAAAAACAACTCTGCTGCCAGGGAAATACGAAAGTTTACTTTTGCTGATTCTTCCAAAACTTAGACATGTCCCCGGCAACCAAAACAGAATAGTTGCTATGGTGATAAAAAGACCAGAATGGCCGTAATTTTGAAAAAAAAAAAAAAAAAATTTTCGTCAGTTTGTCACATGCAGCTCTGACCAAGGTGAAAGGTCAGCAGAGGGCAGAAAAAAGGGGGCAAGGGTGGGTAGCCCCTGTGGCTTTATTAGTATTATGGGATGTATTTTTTCTATTACAATGTTATGTTTAAAACTTTACATTGCTTTGACATTAATTGTCTCCTTTTTTACTCCCATTTTTACTGTCTTAAGGGTTATTTTGAATTGATTGACCTGCTGTTTTACTGCAGAGCTTGTCCGCTCTGTTCTTTGAATCTTTATTGGATTTGGGTTTAATACTTTCTGCCTGATTTTACTTGGAGTTAATGTGACCTGTGTTTTTGCTCAGATTGAAAATAAGATAAAAAAAATAAAAAAAAAATCTATGAAATTGTTGTTTCTAAGGGGAAAAAAAAAGGCTGAATGACTTTAAATAGATACATCAGAGCGATGGTATATGAAGAGGACTGTGCAGAAGTGAGGGGACAAACGCAAAGACGAAGAGATTCTTTGCTGAGATGGAGTGGAAGCTAAGACATAATCTCTCCGCTTCATGGAGCCTCCCATCGGTCATCAGAGCACCTGCCACTCACCTGCTGGTTGAGAGTAAATGTGCAGATCTTTACAATCAGCCATCAATCCATACCTGCATAAACTTACATTTCATATGAAAAAACTGAGTCTTACTGAATCCATTAATGGAAAAAATGGTAAACAACCAAAGCAAGTGATGAGATAAACATCTTGATTAAATTCAGATAAGAAAGCTGTTTAAAGGCATTAGGAAATGTGAGGTTTTTGATAAAATCCCATTAAAAGAAGCCATAAGCTTTTAACAACTTAACAGTCATTTTAAAATTCACCAAGTGACTCAAAAGTTTAAAGGTTTACATTTAAAACTAAATTTAAATTACTTTTGTGGAGCTTCTCCAGTTTAACACAACTGCATTTGACCTTTTTTTCTTCAAACTAACTGGTACAATGGTACAACTCGTCCAAAAATACTTTTAAGTTAAGCAGATAATAGATTTTATAGCATAGAAAAACCATTGCCACACTGGAAGATTCACCTCCAACTTCACTCTGAAAAGGAAAATTTGAAGTGGGAGGGGCACGCAGACAGGAGTTTGGCCCCGATCCCTTCAATGTTCCAAAAATAGGGAAACAGGCGGGATGGAAAATGGGATTGTTTTAAGGCTACCCACTTAATAAAATATATAAAACTAACACAAAAATGGTTAAAATGACTGCCGCCCCCACCGTTAACATAGATATAAAATCTTAAACACTCAACCTACTTTTTTTTGTGTGCATTTTTTAAACTACACTCTAGATAAGTTAATTTAGAACTTGTTGTTTTTGGAACCAGCCTCCAGTGGCCTTTTGAGGAACTGCAACCTTTTGGTTCCTTCTAGTTAAATCCTCAATCTATGGACGGAAAGTGGAGGCTTGCTAGCATCCCAAACACTCTAGACACTCATCCCACATTATATCTAAGCAGCAAAACAAGGATGGCATCAACTGAGTCCTTCATTAGCTCGAGTGAATCCATAACACTCGAAGTAATGAGGTAAGAGTATCAATCTTGAGAGTTTGGATGTATTTAGGCTGATGATGCCGTTTTTTTTTTAACTATGAATGTATTTCATTAAAATAGCATTGAATTAATGCAAATATGTCTCAGATAACATCTAAACTTATAAAACTTCACTCAAATATAACTGGATCAGGGACACAACATGGCAGCAAATCCATATCAATGGAACCAGCAACTCAAAAAATGAACTATGAAAAGAACTATTTGGTCCATTTCAGCAGAAAAAAAACCCTGAAAACTGATAAAAAGTATATTATTTTACCTTTTTTCCCAAATCCATTTCAATACATATCAATTTTTGTTGTTGTGGGTTCTATTGCAATTTGTGTTTGTTATAAAAATCCCAAAATAATAAAGTTCACTACGCCTATTGATCCTTTTGTTTAAACTACTATTACTTTCCTTCTTTTTTCACATTTTATGAACATGACCATAATCAATGTTTATAAAAATGTTTGCTTCCAAAACATTACATTTAATTATCCATATGCAATGAGCTGAAACGAAAGAAAGAAAAGCAAGTGACAATGAATAATGATGTTTGCTCCAGCAGAAAGTTAGATCCCATTTGTTTAATTAAGTTAGTCTTAGTTTGGTTCAAATAGTTGCCAAAACTACGTAAAAAAAAATGTTTATTGAACTTCATGAAACTCATAATGTTCAACAAGCAGTACTAACAAATAACAAAATGTTTGTCCCACCTTTTTGACCTTTTTCAAAAAGGCTGAGGATGACCGATTAATGCGAACAATGGGACTATGAAGCTAAAATGCTGGCCTTAAATAGTTTCAACAAAAAGCGCTACCTGCTTATCTCTGTTATACCAGTAGTGACCCAACACAAAGTAAATAGGCATACCCATAGAGAAAGGAAAAATTAGATGCATGGCAATAAATAGTGATGTAGGAGTTAATTAGAAGGAAGAAACAACGTAGGAAAAACCCTACAATGACTTGATTGGAGGCAAAAGATGAGGGCAAAGGCAAAGGAAGTAACTGGGTTGGATTCATGAACTTGACTTGAAACCACATGAACAAGTTGGAAAACCACATTGGTGATGTGAGGCAGTTAGTGGCAGAAGTACGCAGAAAAACAGGCGCACAGTGCTTGATGATGACATGGGAGGAAATGGATGGACAACAGGGTAAGAACTGTAGCAGAACAGTATCTAAAGTTTTACTTTATGGAACAAAACCTACCACAGTGACATTGTTGCCCTTTAGTTTTGGGGAGTTATGCCTGATTTAAACTTTTTTTTTCGTTCTAATCAACAGGTGGAGGCGTGGCATTTGGAATGAAAGGTGACACTACTAGGCGTAATCCTACAACTGTAAATTTTGTGTTTTTCTCATCTAACAACTATTTTCTGAAGGTTTTAGTTGATCACATAACCACAGACTTTTATTTTTAATTGATTAGGTCTTACTCTTAAAGTCCATGCCTGGTTCCAAGTACACATCGGGCATGTGATGCGCGTTCAAGAATATGGTAAATGCGGATTCTTTAGTGCACTTTTAGCCTGCAGTGTTCACACTGGACCGTCGCAAACTGATACTAGCACATGCTCTCCCAGTTAGAAGAGGCTTGGTGCAAAATGTCGAAGCTGTGTAAATCTCATGAATCTTGCGTCAAACCTTTTCTTTCACAGCTCAATTACAATGTCTGATAGATTTAGTGTCATATAACTCCAGATGGGCACAAACTGCAATTATCAATTTCCCCTCTATAACCAATTTTCAAATGGCTGGTACTCTCATGAATTGATACATATGCGAGTACCAAATCCCAGTTGGTCAAAGTTCAACTAATGTAACTTTCAACGCGCTCAGTGGCTCCATGTTTTGGACTTAAAACCCGAAAATAGACTAACGTAGCATCCCACTCATCTTCTCTGTTCAACAATTCTTTGCCCCCAATAAAACATGTAGCTTATCATAAAATGTTTAGGGCTACCATGTTACATTTTTACATCTGGAGAAAAAAAAAAAAAAAAAAGTTATTCCACACTTGATTGGAGAGAAAATCGCAATAAGGAAACAGTTTTACTCCATGCACACCTGGTTGGCAGCAAAAATAGTGTTCTAGCCAAAAGACATTGTTAGCCCAGAAGTTGATTGGCATTAATTAGAGCAGAGTAGAGTACAGCCTCCCATCTGGGTGGTCTATTTGCTTGTTTTAGGTTTTAATAAATTTGACATGCAACTGTTTTTTTTTTTTTCAGCCTTGAGTCAGGATTTGAGAAACAAGCAGGTCACAGTTTTTCATAAACATGTTGTGGCACCAGACTGCGGGGGCGGTGTATCTCTATCACACGTGTCCGTTTTTAAGACATCCTTTATTCAGCAATCATCCAGAAGAGATAATTTCACCCTAGACAAGTTTAATGTCTTGTGTAAACCCCTTAAGACACTAAAATGATCTAAACTGGCAATGAAAATGCCATGATGATCCTAATTGTGCCTTCATGTGGAAGAAACCTAATTAAATGATTGTTTGGCTGAACAACAGGGCAAAATAATTAATTCTGAAGCCTAATCAAAGTAAATAAATCGCTTGATTAACCGGCAGCTGAGGTAATGAATATGAATCATCAGTTTAATTTTAATCACCCAGGTCAACATGTGAAGTCTTTCTTTGTCATCGTTGCCCTTAAATACGACCTTAACGTCTGCTTATCAACTCATAAATGTGTTTTTTTTTTTTTTTTTTTTCTGGTGACAACAGCCAGCAAACATAAATTGGTACGATGCAATAAAGTTCATAGTGTCTAGTTACTAACTGACTTCTTTGTTCTTTTGTCATCAGACACAAGTTATGTTTAAACATACCTGACATGTTTCAACGGAAGAGTTCTGTCTACGTCATGCAGAGTCGTCATCAGGTGTTAATGTACGCACAACCACCTGATGTGTGAGATGTTGCACTTTGAATCAGAAAAAGCTACATTTTCCGTCAATCTGCACTTGATGACACTCCAACTTTCACCAAACATGCAAACAGTGTCAGTCATCACCGGATGCGTGCTTTTGAAGGTGCACCATCCATCTGTTTTTAGCTTTTTTTTTTTTTTTTTTTTTAGTACTTCCCATCTCAAATCTTCTAAAAACTCCAGATGGGTTTTCGGCAAATCTTTTCTGGCTTCCGCTCGGGGTGTTTTTTAATTTCTCTACCTCAGCAAAACGGCGTGGACCGATGGTCTTTTACAAGTAATTACATGACAACAATCTGCATGTGTTTGTGGAGGGCATATGCTCAGGACACATGCTTCATCCTTTATTTACTCGCATCATGCCCAACCTGCCTTCTGTGCTTATGACATTTTTAGATGACTGGACTGTTCGTGTTGGGACAGTAACAGAAAGAGAACATTTATTTTCTGAGCAACCATTTTGACCATAAATGTGGAACTTTTGGTGTTTTGTGGCACTTTTTGATGGAGGACATTAATCAAGAAAATGTAGTTAAAAATTGCATTTCAGAGTATTTCTTTTTTCCAGTCGATGTGAATTTGGAGCAAATGAAAAAAATTCTGTTTAAAAAAAGATCTTATCTGTGATGTAGAAAAAATATGCTGGGCTCAACCATTCAGCATTCTAACCATTCAGCAATGTGGAGGGGAAGGGGGGCGGGGTTGCTCCGCATGAACAGTCCCGCCCACAACTCAGAGGCGGATTTCTAATGAACTGCTGCCACTCTGCAAAAACTATACTCTAGAAAACGATGTGTTTTTTTTGTTATGTTTATTTTTTTATTTTAGCTAAAAATGGCATCATAATAATTAATCGACCACTGGGAACGCTTTGAAAATAGATCAAAAGATGATTGGAGTGGGTCTTTCTATTGGAGGTCGATGCTTTTTATGATTATACCTGTTTACTCATTAGCATATTGACTTGGGTTTAATATTATTGAATTCCTCTTTTTTTTTGTTTTTTTTGTAAATGCGGCTCTCGGAATGACTGCTGGGAAATCATTTGGAAAGAAGCCTCTCCTTTATGCTGCAGCTTTAACTTTGGCTGGTTTTCTCCAAGCACTTCAACTCCACGTAAAGCCAAGTACTCATTTTGAAGCACTCATTGCTTTTTCTGTTCCCGCTTTGCCTCATTCTTCTAATCAAATGCTTTATTTCTTTTCATGCTGTTCTTCAAAATGTTACTTTGTTGCTCAAGAAAAACGTAAGAATGTAACGAGAGGACGATTGTCAATGTTTTTGCAGCGGTTTCTGAAAGAAATATAATTAGGCTTTTGTTGACAAGAGTCAAAGCGTGTGTGTATTTCTTGGGGGGGGGGGAGGGGGGTGCTGGTCATGGATCAAAATGATCCATTCATTAATTTAATTGGCCTCTGTGCGTTGGCGTGGGTGTCGGTGACTGCATGAACAGTGATACTTGTGGAGCGCTGGGAAATGAGATATGGCTGCTCTTTGTGACGGCAGAATCAGCCAAAGAGATCTTCTGACCCCACCCCCACCCCCCCAATCCTTTCTGTGCCCACCATATAGAATGTGGCTGCTGAAATCTGTGGGAGAATGGCTCTGAATGAACTCTGGCCATTACAGGGCCTCAGTCTGCATTAGTGTGCAGGCCAGCAAACCATGCTTCTTTTGCACCCGCGTATGAAACACAAAAGCCCCCAGTGTTTGCCGGAGCACAGAGGGGGCTCACATCTCAATTTACCGGAGCGGGGGCATATCAGGAGGCAATTCCAGACTGCGTCTCGGAGGGCAGACAATGGCGGCGTCTGATCAAAGTTGAGCTGAATTCAAGTTCAAGGGGGTGTCCGCCACATGCAGCAAGGAGGAAACCAGACAGGTGGAGTTGCAGAAGGGAGCGGGAAGAGTCCGCGGAGAGGAGGAAATGCTGCAAGAGCGTCTGCGATGACGGAAGAGAGCGGCATGCATGAAGGCATGCCTCAGGAGTGACACAAGCCCCGTCAAAGGGGTCTCCTGTCTGTCCAGCTGGATGACAGACACTCAAGATTGCAGATAAGCACTCTGCAAGTGACCGCCGGCGACCTTCTTCCAAACCCTCACTTTTGACAACACGCCTTTCTAAAAAGCTCTGCGGGGGATTTTTCTGTCTTTTTTTTTTTCCGCCTTGTACCATCTTGCAACGTAACACTACTTTCTCCAAACTGTTGTGCTTCCCCCTTTTATGTGCCTCTACAAAAGGGATCACATGTACAACAGGCGCCGCTCTGGGATTTGGTGAAAGTGGAGATCCGGGGCCTTCACGCACCTGCTCGTCTGCGCTGAACAGACTCGAGAACAGGCTAAGCTTCGCTGAATGCAACACTCTGAGGCCTAAGAGCAGTACAGGAGTCCTTGGAAGCCATCGGTGCTCATGCCGGCAGGCAGTTTGAGCAAATCCTGAGTGGTAAACAGGAAAAGTCAATTTTTCAGAGAAAATTCATGTTTGTGTATGCACGCAAATCAAAAAGCCACATTCGTGCATGACGTTTGTCACTTTCACACTGCCGCGTGCATCAGAGACAGGAAGACACATCTTAGTTTTATCTCTCCTGTCACTTTCCTTCTACTTCCAGTGTTCTGGAAAATACTGTCAAACAGGAAATATGAATGTACACGTTTCAATGCTTCGATCAATCAATTTTATTTCCCCCCGCAGCACACGTCTTACACCCGAAAGGCTTTTCATAAAGGGGAATTTATGCAAAGATGTGTGCTTTGAAAACAAAACCAA
Organism: Oryzias curvinotus; assembly: GCA_023969325.1. Taxonomy (NCBI): domain Eukaryota; kingdom Metazoa; phylum Chordata; class Actinopteri; order Beloniformes; family Adrianichthyidae; genus Oryzias; species Oryzias curvinotus. Next base: position 7,082,211 of record CM043707.1, on the reverse strand, counting down.
GCGTGCGTGTGTTGCACACTCCAGTGGATGTTGCGTTAAAGAGCTCAGGTACCAATAAAATTAAAAAGTTGCATATTTTTCCTTCAATTTTGTGATTTCAACTAGTCACAAGTTTTCACTTAAATTGATTCCCAATGCAGATAGAGTTTGAACAAGAGCTTAAAGATACACTTTTGGTGTTTCTCAAAACATGCTTTTGTGGCATTTTTTCTTATGATGGAAGACAAATTAGGTCTAAACTGCTTTTTTGAGTATTTCTTTATTCAAATCATTGTGAATTAAGAGCAGAGAAAAATTATGACGTTTGAAAAACCCTTTAGCACTCAGTGAAAATGAGTTTGACACCCCTGCTGTAGCAGGTGCTACATTTGATGGGCCACAAGCTCCCTGCTCCGCTCCATTCTGATGCATCCACATGTAGAAAATTGTTTTTGCTCGACTGAGCTGGAATCTCGGTCGAAACTGTAACGGCTGGATAGTCTCAATATTGCTCGCCATTCTCGCTGTACTGGAGATATCATTTTTGGGGTGTGAAAGCTCGTAAGCTGGCAGCAGATTGTATAAATGGATGAATGATGGGAAATGGTGGCAGGCTTACACCACTTCAACACTTGCGCCCACAACGTAGTGGCAAATTTCTAATTAACTACTTCTGTTCTGCAGAAACTATGTTCTATATAACAACATGTAGGCTAAGTGGACAATACCTCCAATTTCAGGTCTGACTCCTCCCCCATGAGCGCATATATACCAGCTCTTAGACCAGCTAATTCAAAATTGACAAAGCCTCTTGGATAAGAGGCGAAACGTCTTCCAACTTTAAAACCAAGATGACATCCCCTAAACCTACTACTATATAACAACATGCTTTTTTTCCCCCCCTTTATTTTGGCTAAAAACGCCATAATCATAAGAAAAATAATTACTGGGAATGCTTTTAAAATAGATCAAAAGATCATTGGAGTGGGGCTTTAATCTCTTTTTTTTTCTTATTCTCAAGTTAGAAAACATTACTTTACAAACTCTACTTTAAAAAGGTAGTCATGATAACCTTTAGGTATTAAGGTCTGAAAAACAAATGATGATAAACAGGATTTATTTTATGCATAGTGGCCCGGGGTTCAAAGAAAAAAAATGAGGAAAAAGGGAAGAAGAAAAAAAAAACAAAAGGAGAAGAGGAAGAAAGCACAGACTTGTAAAAGAAAGCCCCAGGGCATTTAAGTAAATAAAGAGTGAACCCAGCAAAAACAAACCCCTCTGAATAGCAACTTTTCCTGCGGCTCACCTGAGGCCATGTGGAGCCAGTGCTGGCTGTTGTCATGCGTTGTGCCGTATCCAGATGTCCCCGTGTTGAAGACATTCTGAACTAGATGCAGATCACGCAGCAGCTGTGTCTCAAGCCAGTGAGTAGATAGTAGTATTAGGAGCAGCAGTGTGTGTGTGTGTGTGTGTGGGGGGGGGGGGGGGTAATGCAGCACATAGAGAAATAATGCATAGAGGACTGTCCCGCAAGTTGTTTTATGTGTTTTTACACACGAATAAAGGAATGGAGCCATGAGTTCTCTGAACATGAGATATAAACGTAATTCCAGTAGTTTCTGATCTGCATATGAGTGCGGCTGTACTTTCCAAGCTCTAGCAGCCCTTTGACTTTGAACGGGATAAGGCAGGTTAGATGGATTAACTGCTGCCACACTTTTGAATCAACTCCGTTTGTCAGGTTTTGATATGCAAAGGTGGACCCCAACGGGGAATGACTCTGGATTGAGAAAAAATAAAAAATGAAATAATAGTAGGGACGGTCACAAAGGCCTCCTGGCAGTAGAGGGGGTCTGAGAGGGCTCCGATGACAAAGGTGGACAATGTCAGATGGTTGAGTAAGGACCTGGAGCAGTCTGTTTGGAAGTTTGGAAATCCAACACCTCTTTTGAATAATCCTAAACAACTTTCAAAATTCTTGAATCGTGTCACCATCAAAGATAGAAGAATCCAGGCTGAGATCAAAACTAAAGACAAAGACGCAGATCAGAGACACAGATTTCCAAGCGGGACTGGAGGGTGAAAGGGGGGTCTCTATGTCCAAGGCAGGGTCTTTAACCTGAGGCTCCACAGTCTTAAGAAAAAAGGAAATGTAATTTTGGCCACTTTGTTTTGATCACATTTTCAACATGCAGATAACTGAGGAAATGATGAGGAAAAGATTTAGTCTGTTGTCATAGAGGTCATTATTAAAATAGGGGTAAAATACAAACTGCACACATATTTCTGCTGCAAAGTGTCTAGTTGCTGATCAGATGCAAGTTTCTTAAGATATATACTGGTAATTGCAGTTACATGTATGATGGTCACCTTAAGCACATCCTGTCAGGTTTGACAGAGTTTTTACAGATAGCAATGTGTGTGTGTGTGTATATATCTATTAATCGATCAATAGATAAATGATAATTAAAAAAAAAAAAAACATTAATTAAAGTATATCTACTGCAGAATGAAAAAATAAATTAAAAAAAAGTCTGAAGAGTAAACTTTGCGACTCGTTGGGTTTTGGTCAATAAGAAACTGGCCCAGATGACTCCTTCACATTAAAGGTTGCAGACTCCTGGAGCAAAGTGCGTGGATCGAAATGAAGCAGACCTGACCACTGGCATTGAGAGTTCAACACAGGATGAGGAGGGGTTGAGTCATGACCATTTCAAATCCAAATTTGATTCGACTCCAAAAGGATTTGACAGAACAGTGATCTATTTGTCAAATTTCCGTTGTCAAAAAAGACTTTTTGGTAGCAAAACATATTCATACCACCATAGATTTGAACCAATAAAAGGTGTGGAGGTTCGGGCGGATAGAACTCACCAAAGATGGCAAAATCAAACAACTTTAATTAGAGGTCTTAAGAACCAGGCTGGTACTTGACTTGGACAGAATGAAACAGGAATAAGCAATTGACTACCATGACCCAGCAGAGAAATATTGGTTGCAATATGGGTGAACAGGTGCGTGGAACAATTCTAGATAATAATGATAGATGGGAAACGGCTTCTGCAGGAAGTCCATACATGGTTATCCTCTTACAGAAACGGAGGAGAATGACTACGGGTGAGACTGGAGCTAATGAAATCCTTAATTATTTAAACAAAAACAAAGAAAAGACTGCTTTTTGAGAAGTACAAGAAGACAATTTATTGAATGTATGACCAAATTTTGTGTTTCATATGCAAAGCTCTCTTTGATTTGTCTCTTTTGGAAGTGGTTATTTGTGTTAAGTTCAGTGGAACCCCCAACCAATGTCAGTTCAACATTTTAAACAATATCTAAAAAGCTGGGTAAAAAAAATAAATAAATAAAAAAGGTTTAGTTTTGCTAAATTTGGCCTCTTTAGTGTAGATCCTGCAAACTCACTTAAATCCCACTGCACAACTCGCGGTCGACTGTTTATTTGTGCCGCTTCGGTGTCATTCTGCATCCAGTCAGAAACAACTCCTGACTCATGCATGAGATTACAGAACCATCACAGAGTAGCCAACCCTGTTCTCTTCCTCCTTCTATAAGACAGAAAGTCACATCAAACTGCCTTTGAAATATTCCCAACCCCCTTCCTCAACTCCTTATATGTGAACTGCAAAAGCCAGAAAGATGCCTTCACTGCTGTTTCTTTCTTTTTTCATTCAGGGCTGGGATGGAAGACAGCCCTGACAGGCTGATAACTGCTACCTTGTTCAGTAGAGTTCACTAAATTTAATGTGACCTCAACGTTGCATAAAATGCCTCAGATCATGTTTTGCCTAAGAAACATGTGGCAAGTTAATGAGGTGCCTTACTCGAAATCTTTTCTTTTCTTTTTTTTTTTTTCTTCTAACAGGCAGTCAGACAACGTCTGAGGACTTTCCCAAGATAATGAAGCTGATGTGTGATAAACAAATCTGGGTGTTGGAGCTACACAACATTTATTGGTGTAAATATATATATATATGCATGGTCTACTGCATCAGCTATTGCTTTATCTAACTTTGGATGCCTTTCAAACAATTAACATGGTAATGACAATGGTGTACACCTAATTTGATTAATAAATAATTGCTTGTCCAATTCACCCATGCAAACAGATGTTCAAAACCTTTATGGCAGCCTTAGAACCCCAACCACCAGAAGCAATGTAGGGTTCAGCATCTTGCCCAAAGAGACTTTAACACATTGGCGGAGAAGACGGTAACCTAATCTGTGATCTTCCTTTTAAGCTATATTCACACTGGCTGTCGCAGCTCCTGTTTAAGCGGCCCATTTCATTGAAAAGTCTGTGTAAACCAGCAGTTTGGGCTTCTGTGTTCTTTACTCTCACATTCACACATCGCTATTCTGTTCTCTAGATACAACCGGACCAGATCCACCAGCTAGACTTTCATTTGCTTGGATGTCAAGCAGTGGAACTTGGACCAATCAGGGACTCAGATTTGGTAGTGATGAATAGATGACATCCTTTTCAAAACAAAGAGGTGCCAACTGTTTGAAAATTAATCTTGAAGTTGGAATTAATAATTGTGGTTTGTGCCCGGCTGGAATTTTTATGACGCCAAGTCTTTTCATTTATTGGAATAGAGCTGTGACAGAAAAAGCCTGAAGTAAGATTCACAAGATGCCACCCCTTGAGAGTATTCCACGCTTTTATAATCTTGTGCATAATGCAGGAGAAATCAGGTTGTTTGTTTTAATAATAAAATTCTATCAAAATCCTTAGTTCCAGTTCATGAAGAGGTTGGTTTTCATCATCGTATCCTACTCTCAGATCACACATCTTTTTTTTTTTAAACTGAGCCGTTTTTTCACACAGCACTTTTGAGTTCTAACTACAGAGGTGGTATCGTTTCACAACAGGTAAATGTAAAAACTCCTCACTACACATTTTCTACACTTTTCTCAGAAAGACATGAACATTTTCACACTTTTCTCTCTTGTTCAAACTCTCAAAAACCAAACCCTCGTTGAAAATCTTTGAGAGCTGCTCATATCTGTACAGGAGACAAGGTATGGAGGAGATTGATTGACAAAAGGAAAAAAGGTGAACTGCAATTCAGCAAGACAACACGACTGCTCTTTTGGGGGTCATGTTGCCCTAAACAATCAGTGACCAGGAAAAAAAATGACAACTAATAATAATAATAATTCAAAAAAAGTATTGGTAAGCTCGTTCATATCCTCACTACACAAAATGTACATATTTTTTCTACTCATATTGTGCAGAAATATATCCCTCACTATATTGGAATTTACTTTTTGCAGTATTGCAGATGTTTTTTCCAGTGTAACTTCTCTTTCTTTCTTCTTTTTTTTAAAGCACATTGTGTTCTACACCCTAATTAGCTGTAGACTATTGTCAGTCAACCTTATCCATGTCTCCAGTACAGATTGCATTCAGTTTGTCAAATCTACAGAAAACTGTGATCACTGTCAAACCCTTGAGAATGGTCTTGATCCAAACCTGGAGGCAGAAACCTGAGAGATGTCACCTTATTTTAGACCAACATCTAATTGCCTTTTTTTTTTTTTAAAGGTTTTAAGGGTTGATAAAATAATTGTAAAAGATAAAATATTTTCTAAAACCAATAAAAGATGATTTTACCCTGTGAGCTAAAGGTTTCCTACGTATGTATGTGATTCTCCAGTTGAAGCAGGGCTAGATTTCTTCAGTTTTCCTCGCCTGTAGCGCTCTGAAGTGATTGGAGTTTTGAAATAGAAGAACACAATGTCAGCGATCCGTCTTCATTTGACGAAATGAGAGTGCATTTCCGGAGCCAGAAGGGCCGCTATGTGTCACTGCGCGCAACAGTGGATGTGGACCATTCATCAGTGTTTCATGGTTAAAATTACACATTCAGGAACATATGTCATCCTTTTTGTTCACATATACACAAAATAAAATAAGAATGAAAACGAGAAGGGGGGCAGTTTCACTCCAGAGAGCAGTTGAGCAGAAATACGCCTGAAGGGGATGTGTCAGTTTCCGACAAAGTTATCACCTTCCTCCTTTTTTTTCCCCCTGGACCACTGGAAGGTAAGTAAACAAAAATTAGTCATGCACTTTCTGTTTATGTGTGTTTATCCGGTGTAATAGCCTAGCTAAACTCAGCTGTTTTGTGAAGTCAATTACACGTTATTATCACTCAGCAGAGAGCAATCCAACCTCAGAAGGATGCTATTTCCGGCATCCGGGGACCAATTCCCATTTCACCTGATGAATCAGCAAAGGGTTGGACTAAGCGCTCGATCTGAAGGCAGAGAACACGCGTGCCTCCAAAAATGAAAGGAAAATGTATCAGATCATGGTTTATGAAAGAGGCTGCTCCGTCTGCTGGAGTGCAGTTCCTTATTTTGAACAAGCATTACACAAAAGTTGCTTCCAAATGCAGAGGCAAAGGACAAAATAATAAGCAAACCGTGTCTCTGGTTGGACATTAGCAAGTTCAGCTTTTTAAAAAGTCACTTCTGTTTAGCATGAAGGCGTCCTCAGGCTGACCCCCCCCCAACCTCATCATCAATAGGAGTGATGAGTAACCACAATACTCAGAGACAGGAACATGTGTAACCTGAATTCAGACAACATCCACCAAGTGCATTTAGATTAAAATATAAACAGATGAATAAAGAACAAGGGGAAAAAAGGAAAACAAAAGCTCTCGGTGGGGAGGGCTTCTGTGAAACTGATAAGTGAAAAAGTCAAATAAGGCTGGAAAAAAAGGATAAATTCCCTGAAGACAACCAAAAAGGCGAATAAAAAGCTTTCTAATGGTCTGCACTTACCCACGTTAGAAAAAGTCATTTGGATTTTTTGAAGCAGCCTAAAATGAGGCACTTATTTGTAATGGTTGCATAACCTGCAGGGAATGTTGGCCTCCCAGAGCTAGTACAGTACAAATGACAAATCCCTGAATCCATGAATAAAAGTCATGATATTTAAATAAAACTACTGCAGAACTTTTAATTTCAACAATGGTAAACTGTGAAGACAGATAGCTCATTTCACCAAATAGAACTTATAACCTTTATTGTTCAATCCCTAAATCATGGTTGTTTACACACCCACAAGTATCCAAAATATTTAGGGATCCATTAAAGATTGGATTCCAGCATCTGTTTTCTTCAGGTGTTGATGTCAGAAACTGGTGGTAGTGATGTCACCTCTGATACGATGCTTTAAAATACTGGTGGGGCTCGACTACATTTAAAATGGATGAAACAGCGCAAGTGTTACCTGTCTGTTCAGTACCGCTTGGATTGATTTGTTTGTTTGTTCCTTTTTATTTTATTGCTCTACAATGGAAAAACCAACAATATCCAAATTTATACAACCTGGCAACACTAGCATCCTGTGTGCCTTGAGAGAGAGTGTTCTCTAAAGCTGGGGATATAGAGAATTTACTTCAAGCCCTTATCTGTAGAGGAACTCTTGTTTTTTTAAAAAATAATAATGTGTTGGTCACAATTGAAACATCTGAGCTAGCTTCTTTTTATGATGTTTTTTAACTTTCTTTCACTCTCTTTCTTTTTTTTCCCTTCAAGCTGCACGTGATTGGTCAATACCATGTAGCCATTGGTTAATGCATGCATGTTTGCATTGAGTAGCATGTGTGTGTGTGGTGTGGTGTGGGGGGGTTGTTCTTACACATGCACATGAACCGAGTAACAGGCAGACAGAGAAAGCGCCAGGTTGCTAGTAAAGAAGCTGAGTGACACTGGAAAAAGAAGCAAAATATAGAACCACTTCACTTTTGTGAAGAATACAAAGGAAGAGTGTGGAGTCTGCAGGAGTAAATAATTCTTTATGGAACCAGCTCCACAACCAGCCTGTACCGACACCTGAGAGAATCTTCTCCAGAACAGAACTGATCAATACTCAGAAGAAACCGGATCAACTCCTCAAAGCTGAAACACCAACCTTTCCTGTAAATAAAAGTCTATGGTTGTGGTTCTTTTTGCACATTATAATTTGTATTTTGTGCTGTGGTTCTAATGTTGGGTCATTTCACTTCAAATTTGTTTAAAAGGAATAAGCTAACCTTTAGTTCAAATTAAAATTGTTGTTTTTTTTATTATTTATTTTGTACATTTTATCTGAAGGGAAACATAAGAGCACACGTATCACACATACACTTAAAGGAATAAAAATCCTTTTTCTTTTTTCATTTTTTTAATTTGTGTGAGCCTTCATATGAGAAAGCAAGAAAGAAGAGCAATTCATGAAAAAAGTCCTCTTCAGTTTTATTCAAGAAATGATACTTATTAATCTCCCTGAAGGGGGCATTTTTGGGTTTAATAACATAAAAGAACATAATACAACATGGACACGCTCAATAGAAAAAAAATGATGACATCAGTAAAAGTACAAGTGCACAAATACTGACAAACTCTGAGCAAATGGTAATGTCACTCAATATCACCAATGCGCCAGCATACGGCCCCCAGATGCATAATAAATAAAGCTTGAAGTAACACAGTGGTTCAAAAGGCTTCAGAGCCCCATAAAGCCTCGTGGGGTCCAAAATGCAGGACAAGCATAAACATTTATAATATAAGCTTAATTATGACCAAACCTATGGAGAAACAAAATGATAATTCAAATGACCTGACGACGCAGAACTGAAAACCACAGATGTCTGTACACCAAGGATCATTAATGCAAATCAAGACAGCTGCGGAGAATTGGCAAGCTAAACGTGCTGTGATTGACAGAGAGAAACAGAACATGCCTCAAACCAACAACACAACTGAAAAACCAAACAGAAAGCTTAGTCCACAAGGTACGTTCACACTGCCCTCAGCAACGCACATTCAAGTGGCCACTTCCAATGAAAGCTTTAGCTACACAACGTTGACAAGTATTTCATGACGCCACATATGAAACGTGCAGCCAGTAACCCTCCTCTGGGACAGACAAAAGCAGTGGCGGTCTTTGAGATGAGCGAGGTGGGCGGTGGCCCAGGGCGGCACTTCATAGGGGGTGGCATTTTCCAAAATAAAAGACAGGGAACACAGAAGCATGTTATCAAATTGTATGTGTGCGGTGGTGGGGGCTGGTGGGGTTACTCAGGGAGTAAGTTAGTGTAGAACCGCCACTGGACACAAGCATGGATGATGTGGCATGGCGTGACTCAAACCTGGCTGAAATGAAACCTTCAGACAGCGAGGCATGGCATGAACTGCAGTTGCAACAGAGCTGGTGGTCAGATTATCAGCCAAATTGTTTTATTTGCTTGTTTTATGGACGTTTGTGTCTAAATTGCATATCATTTTTACCACCTGTGTAAGGAAGAATAACTATCAACATCTATGTACATAATGAAACTTCCTAGTTGCCTATTTTTGGATAAAAAAATGTTAAAAAAAAAAATGTTTAAAGTAAATATGCATCTGACCAGACTCATTCCAGATCATCTCCAAAAATTCAAATAACTTTAAAAAATGATGTATATTCTTTCTCTGATTTAACAGTACTTATTTATGAGGTGCCTTTTGCTTTGAGAACACTCCAGGATTGTCTTTGATATGTGGGCTGTTGGTTTCTAATATTAGGGTCCGAAGGGAACAAAAGCAAAATACACTCTGAGCATATCTCAGACACACCAGGGGATTAGGAAGAACAGCAGAAGAGATACTCTAGGAAAGAGAAAAGCCTGCTGTTGTATGGAATCATGTGACGAGATAGGGCGAGACACGGGATTCTGTAAGATAAAAAAGATCCACGTGAATGCGAAATAATAAGCTTTTACTTTAGGAACCAACAATTGCTCGTGGTTTGGCAGCTTTTCTCGATTGTTCAAAAGTTTCATTCAAGATGGTTTTGAAATGTATAAGAGTTTTTTTTTTTAATTTATATATATATATATATATATATATATATATATATATATATATATATATATATATATATATATTTTTTTTTTTTTTTTAAATGGTTTATTTCAAGCAATAAAGTAGGAACAATACACAAAAGCAGTACAATCTGCAGTTTTACATTCATACAGTAACTAATCAAACTTAGGATAATTAGACATATTAATAAATATTGCTTGAAAGGGAGTGGAAGGAAGCGAACTTATATAATTCCACCCCGTTATACTATAACCATTTTAATACATAATTTAATCAATATCCGGTTCCCAGTTTTTATCAGACAGAATTAAATAAAATCAATAAAGCACATGACAAAGATGAATTACTTTATTATTATGTTAAAAATAACTATTTTAGAAATCAACATGGCAAATGCAGATCAGTTATCTAAAATATATGTTACTCATAAAAGTCATTCATATGATTAGAACATAATACTATATCAGTAAAATAGACACAACACTGTTTCAGAGATTTTCATAGTAAACTTTCATCAAGTATCAAAAGTTAAAAACATGTGCAAAATTATGTAACATTAGGAAAGATTTTTGAATCAATTTATCAATTTTTGGAGCAAGTGAAGTAATATCATTAACTTATTATTATTATTATTAATCTTTTTTTTTTTTTATATTTAATAAGGTAATGCTGTAAGGGAGAGAAAAAAACAAAAAAAAAAAACCAACAAAACAAAAAAAAAACAAAAACAAAAATAAAAGGGTCCATATTCTGTCAATTATCCAAGGTTGGCATATCTTCTGCTGAAAAAACAGCTGATCTTCTGGGTTCAAAACAGTTTATAGTCCTCCTCCATGTTATGTCTGCAGACATTAGATTCAGGTCCATATCCTTCTTCAGCTGATATCAGCTCGGTGAAAGTTGAGGTCAAGTTGTCTGCAGGTCAGAACTCTCTGCTGTTGATTCAGGTGACGTCAGACAGATGGAGAAAGTGATGAATCCACGTGTCATATTTCTTGAAATTATTTGACTCTTTGGTTTAATACTCCATGCTGATTTAGACGACCGTGATCAAACACTTCTCAAAATCCTTCATGGTGTTCACAACCAGAACCTTGGACCGGTCCGGTGGACCGAGTGGTTTGACGTAAATCCTGCAGCCTTTAACCCAAGTGTTCTCAATCTTCTTCTGCTTCCTGAGAAGCCGTGCATGTTTGGAGATTTCAGCATTCCTCCTGGTCAGATGGTCGTTCAGATAAACATTAGATCCTTTGAGGTTTTTACGTTGATTCATCAGAGCTAGCTTGTGTTTGTGATTCACAAACCTGATGAGGATCGCTGGTTTATCCGTCTCCTTTCTCCTGGGGAGCAGGTGACAGGTCTCGATGGTATTGAGATCCAGGGAAATCCCTTTTGATGTGAGAAATGAATGTATTTGCTGCTCCAGAGACTCTGCACCGCGCTCCGTGTTAGCACTGCTAGCTACGCTAGCGCTAGCATTAGCCTGAGCAGTGCTTGCTCCTGGAGTTAGCTTCGCTCCAGGCTTGATTGGTAATCCAGTGAGAATGACATTATTCATCCTTACTTGCTGTTCCACATCGTCCAGTCTTTTCTCCAGAATGTCGACCCGGTTTTCTCGTTGCTCGTCTTGAGCCCGAAATCTTCGGAACTCTTCCAGCATTTCCATGAGTGGCGTTAGCTTAGCCGACACCTGATCCATAAAAGATTTAAGCGTTTCTTGAATGCTATCGATAGCTTTTTTGAGCTCTTCATATTCCTGGGATTTCTTAGGGGGCATGGTCAGCTATCTTTTTGGAGAAAATCAACTTTTTAAGTAATTTAAGATAGTTGTATCCGCAGAGAGACACTCCACGCGCCCTGCCTGTAACCCGGAACCCGGAAGCAAAAAAAAGTATATATATATATAATTGCCTACAGAAGACATTCTGCTAAATGAAGAAACATTAAATAACTTTCCTACTGAACAACTTAAGGTGTCTTGACCTTTTAGCAGAAAGTGCAAATTACCTTGGAAATGGTTACCAATAACACAGTTTAGCGGTAGATTAGTGTAACCTTTGTGTATTCATGCTATCAAAAGTGAAATTAGTTACTATTTTCTAATTTTTCCTTTAATTTTTAAGCCTTAAAGACCAACTCTGATCCTCTTTTGATTTATTTTCAAAGTATTCCTGGTCTTTTACTTACAATTATCTAGTTATTAACTACACACACACACACACACACACACACACACACAAAGTTATTTTCTAGGACATAAGTTCTGCATTACTAAATCAGAAATTCACCTCTGAGTTGTTAACAAGGAGCAGCTATGCCCCCCTCCCCATCACCCATCTGTTTACATCTCTCCTGCTAGTTTACAGCCCCTACCTAACCTAGTCATCTGCATGTGAATGTATCAGAATGGAGTGGAGCAAGGAGCTTGTGACCCGCTAAGCGGATTTTCTAAATACACCAATGGTACAAAGGTAGTTGTAACCATGGACAGAACAAGGGTCAAAAAGGAACTATGAATGGTGGAACATGAGCTAAGGCACAAAGAACAAAGCGTGAGGAACTGTCAGTCCTAAATACTGTGGCTCACAGGTGAGATGAATGACAATAATGAAGTACACCAGGTGGAGAGTGGGAGAATGGAGAGCATGCAAAGCAAAACTCGCCACAGATCATGACAGATTGGTCGTTCGACCTGGTTTAACTGGCAACACGTGCTCATTGGCCACATGTTTTGTATGTAGAGCCTGAAAATGGTCATGAAAATGAATCTAGCTACGCATGAACTTTAGAGTTTTGAATGCAGTAGCCCAAAACGTGCAATTATGAAATTATTCATTTTTACATAGACTTTACATTGGAAGAGGCCATTTGAACGCACGTTGTCCTGGGCGGTGTGAACGTAGCTTAAGACCTGCAATGGCCACAAATGGGAGTAAAGTGGGTTGCACACTATGAGCTGAGACTAAAGTTTCTGACGTGGCAAAAAAGTTATCCAGTTATTCCAATTCAACATAAAATATAAGAAATGGAGGGAAACTCTTCCTGTAGCACAGCTGGTCTGATTCAAACCCGACTGCACATCTCCTTGTAGATGAGTTAGCTCTGTGCCTGTGTAAGGTTTGCTGATTTAGCAGACTGCTATTGTTGACCACTTTGATAAACATTTAAGTTGAGTTTTTTGTAAAGAACAGGCTTCAAAGAAAAACCCACTGAGGGTGGTCATGAGGTCCTGACTAATGATGAATATTCGTAGCTCTGCTTCAAGAAATGTCAATGTGCATCTGAAAGATAAATGCGACGCAAAGGGAAATCAATTAAACAGAACAAGCCAGCAGTCGCTTATTCTTCTCCTCTTCCTTCTGCCTCCCTTTCATCCTTCACCTGTGATTACAACTCCAAAAAAATCCTTTTTGCTCAGTTCCGTCCACCGTTCTTTGTCATGAAAATGAAGACTCCTCTGCAGTAGGGTCAACACATGAGGCCAAAGATGGACGTTTTCTATGCGGCTGTTTGGAGGCAGAATGTTTTAAAAAAGACCAACGTGATTATATAAATTATTCTTTATTTTTGTTTGTTGTTTGAACAATGCAAACAATAATCTACCCATCCCCATTGATTGTCTGCATACTCACATGCAAGTGTGCAGAAGTGGGCGAGCATATGCATCTATTTAAATTTGCTTGTGTGTGTCTCTGTGTTTTTTGTTTTTTTTTCATGCTCCAATATGCACACGCAAGCTTTTTTAGAGCCTTTGAAATTGCACCGTGAGTGGGAAGATCTTTCTTGCAGGCTGGGGTCTCCAACAGAACAGGGAGGAATAAATCAGCTAGTTTTCAAAAGTGCTGTGCAACTCTAGTGAAAAAGGTCTTTCCTCAAACTTAGAGTCGGAAGTTATAAAAGAGCCCTTTTCTTTTTGAAATAATTGAAGTCTTTCAGGGAATAGTCAACCATCAGACCGTCTCTTTTCATTTGAAACACCAATTAATACTATTCTAGAGAGTAAAGAGCGCTCCACGGATGGTATTTTCTTACTTTGCATTTAGATACACTAAAGCCAAGCCAAAGAACTGCAAAATTGCCCTTAAGCCCAGAAAAATCGCCTTTTGTTGCATCTGCACACAAACACGTCAAGCTGTTTGAGGTCATTTCCCTTTAAGGGGAACAGTTGGAGCCATTCATGACAAATGTTAGATTCTATTTTTAGGTCTCATTGTACCTGATCAATGGGAATGGGCACATATGTATATTGATGGGTCTATATAACTTGGGAATAAGGAAAATGGTTTTCATGATTAAAGAAAAGGGACCCTTTCATCTCCTCATTCAAATACAGGTTGGTTCTGGGCATTGACGGCAAATGTCAAATCAGTGTGTAACCTCACATCATCTAAAGATTCACACTGGAGCGTGACTGGAACTCCCCACTGGGCTACACTCACACTCGCTCCCAATACGCACCTCTATTTTACTCCTTTAACAAAAATAGGTGGAAGGAGTTTCTTCTTTTGTTGGTTTGGCATCAGCCCTTGAATAAGAAAAAGAAAACAAATCTAGAGTGGTTTAGCTAATATAAAGTCATAGAAATGGGCTAAACATAAAGCCTGATGATGCGTTCACACTCGGCAACATGCGTTTAAGCAGCCACTTCCAATGAAAGTCAATGGAAACGTGTTTTCCAGGCTTCCACGTTCAATACTCCAATCAATCAATCAATCAATCAATCAATCAATCAATCAATCAATCAATCAATCAATCAATCAATCAATCAATCAATCAATCAATCAATCAATCTGCCAGACATCCAAAGTGCTGCACAAGTATAGATACACTAAAACCCTAGGTAAAATTCAAAGAAACACAGTAAAACGATAACAATAAAAACATAAATAAAGGAAAACACTAAAAAAAACTGTCTACTTATTCTCTCTGGTATTAAAAGCCAATGTAAAATGTTGATGTGCATTTTTAAGTCAGTGTGTCAGTCCAGATTTGTATTGTGATATCAAACTATCGCGTCACCTTCTGCAACTATGCCTGATCATGACATGGAATCATTTCATTACCCACATGGACTTCAGAAGGCTAGCATACCTGGGTAAAACATTATGCCACATTTTAAGAAAGGAGAGTAGTTGACAGATTGCTTTATTACCATCATGACCTAATCTAGTAGGCGCTCCTTTTCTTTGTTTCTTGGTTAAAAAAAACATGCAGTTGAGCAACAAAATTCCCAAATCCTATAATATAACATCATTTGAATTGGAAACATGACACCCCCAACTATTCTGACAATACCTCGACAAATTCCTTGAAAATCTATGCATCACTCTGCAAGTAATCAGAGAACAAAACGCCCCACCAGCACTAGATTTCAACTTTCTCATTACCAATTATATAAGATATGTAAAATTCATGATTCAATTATTTGTTTCCACAATAAGTTGAAAAGATAAGCTTGAACGCTTGTTTAGGCCTGTAGCTACTACTGCTTAACGCGCACAGCAGCGTCTGATTTTAATTATGCTTGTTTTCAAACTAACGACAAAAACACACACTTGTAATTCAGCATGTCAGCATAGCAGCGACATTATTGGTAATAAGAAGTTTTAGATACAGTAAAACTTCTGCGTGACCATTATGAATCTGAAATCTTTTCCTAACTTGCCTTTTGCTCTCTTGAACTTCTCAAACTTTTTGTTGCACTTTGCCTCCACATCTACATGCTCCCAGTTCCCAAATGCTGTATGTGTAATGTTTCCATCTTCTCTAGTAACATTACTGACCTTTTTGACCCTTGAATAGCTTTTTCTATTTAATTTTTTGGCTATTCTTGACCTTACTTCCATTTGCCCTGACCTTATCATGCTTGAAAAGGTCAAAATGTCCAACACTTGGTTCTTCTTTTCTCTTACAGAAACAGATGTGCAAATCTCACTGTCAATTAATGAAACTATATATATGTTATAATTATTTTTTAAATTGTCAGTGACCACCATACATGGTAGAGATCTAGATCCCATACCTGGATCTACAACAGTTCAACATAATTTGTAACTTTTTCTCAGGTTTACAGTTTCTGCTTTAATTTAGTCTCTGTGGAGTCCGTGGAAGAGAGAAGAGCAATGCACAGCTTCAGAGCTGTGATGATCCACCTTCTTCAACCAAATAAACTCTGTCAGTGACAGCCTGTTGTCAGTTCTGGATTAGGGCTATTCAATCCCAATAGAATTCGTGATGCCCATTCGGATCTGGTTCATGGCAAAGCACCACATGGCAGACTACATCTGTCAAAATCTATTAAAGCAAGTTTTTATTTTTCAATGGGTAACTTTTTCCATGTTTATACCAAATATTCTGATTTACCACATTAACCACTACATTTTATAGCCATGTGTTTGTTTTTTTGTTTGTTGCAGCACAGAGGCTGCAAAGTAAAAAAATAAAAATAAAAAACCCTTCAGAGAAAGGGTAGTTTCAGTTCCTCCAGTTTAATTTTTTTTCCCCCAAATATGTCTACTTATTAGTTAGTTAATTGTTTGTAAATAATGTTTTATTAGTGGATCACATAGTTATTTTAGTTTTTATTTATTTTTTTGCTCACATACTAAAAATCCCCAAATCCTTGAAGGGGGGGTGCACTTTCAAACTTAATTCTTGATTAGAATTAGTTGGAATTGGGACCAGCTTAACAAAAAGCACATACAGTGACAATGAACTTCTACAGCATCAAAACATCTTTGCCCCTGTAATCACTAAAAATGCACATGCATATGCATGTATATATATATATATATATATATATATATATTTCTGCTTACTTCCAGGCCTGAGCTTTACAGGCTTCCACAAACAGCGTGGCTTGTCAGGGCTGATTGCAGTGGCACTGGGGCAGATAAGTCAGTCTTATTGTTATAATTAATAATAATTATAACAATAATTTGTGGACGACTGAAGCCCAAATGGCAGATAACACACGTCATCGTAAGAAAGACGCCGACGGTGAGCATGAATGAGGTAATGAATGAACTGAGAGCACTCAATGACAAAATGGATAAAATGCAGACAAAAATGGACAATATGCAAAGCAATATTGAAACACAGATGGATATAAAAATAAACACCCTCCGGGGAAGCTTGGAAAAAATCATTTTTGACGGACAAGCTGCATTTAAAAGTGAGCTGGAGAAGGCGGTGAAGGAAGTGCGCAATAATCTGGAACTGGAAGTTTCAATTATGAGTTCCAGAATGGACAATATTGAAACTAAAATGAGGAACAGAGAAGTGCGGGGAAAATCTTTTGACCCAGACGTGTCACTGATTATTGTCGGGCTGCCTCAAGCGGATGGTGAAAATCTCGAGGCTAAAGTGAAGGAGTTGCTGCAGGATGGATTGCACTGTGACCCGGTGCCAACGCTGGTAGCCACGGAGCGCGTAAGGCAGAGAGGACGGCAACCAGGCCTGGTGAAAGTGGAGCTCGCATCGGTGGAGGATAAAGTGGCTGTTCTTCGTTTGAAGTCAAAGCTAAAAGATCATGGAAACTACAGGAGAGTTTATGTGTCATCTGCAAAGTCTCACGCGGAGAGACTCATGGAGACAAACTTGCGCACCCTTTTGCGCGAGATCCCGATGGCTAAAGACTACTATGTGGCTGGAAATGGGCGATTGATTAAACGGGCCCAAACGGCAAACAGTCCAGAGCAGCGTGGGGCAGGAGTGTGACGAGACAGTGCTCAGCCTGTAAGTACTGAATTTGTTTTAGTTCACTGGAATGTGAACGGCTGGACGCTGAATAACTGTGAACTAAGAGCGCATATTCTCATGTCGCTAGAGCCTGATATTATTTCTTTAAATGAGACTCATCTATCCGATTTGATACCGGAGCTCGATGGCTTTACTTGGATTGGACACAATCGGATTGTGCACAGAAAAGCTGTTAAAGCATCTGGGGGTGTGGGAATATTTGTGAAAAATACTCTCTTGGATAGTTTTTCTTTGAGGATTGATAAAACCTATGATGGGATTCTGTCTTTACGTTTTGAGCATGGTTTGTCACAATTTTCGTTTGTAGTAATCTCATGCTACTTGTCCCCTGAAACCTCTACTTGGGGGCGCAATGCTGATCTTTTTTTTGCCCATTTACTTTCACTAATTTATGCATCCGATGCTGATTCTGTTTATATATGTGGAGACTTGAACAGTCGTATAGGATGCTTAAAAGATTTTGTGGATGAGGATGATATTCCCTCAAGAGTTGTGTTAGACACGGTATTAAACAATCATGGACACGCTTTTGTTGAATTTCTTAAAGACTCTAAATGTTGTGTTTTGAATGGGAGGGTAAATCCAGAGAATGATTGCTTCACCTCTGTGTCTTTCAAGGGTAAAGCTGTGGTGGATTACATTGTCACCCCGCACACTGGTTTAAACGAGTGTGTTGAATTTAAAGTTCTCACCCCTCTGGAGCTGATAAAAAGCAACGAGTCTGATCTGATGAACCTCATTGATGACAGAAGTAAACTCCCTGATCATTCAGTGCTCTATTTGCGTCTTAAAACTATTGAAACAAATTTTTCAAATAATATGCAAGCTGGTTTACAAAATAAAAAGCCAATCAGAAAACTGCCTGTTCACTTTCTGGAGTCAGAAGTCTGTTGTGAGTCTCTATGTGAAATTGGTCTTCAGCTGAGGGAAGGTAGACAAACACAGGAAAATCTAAACCATTGCTATGGATGGTTTTGTAATGTTTTGTATAAAGAATTGGATAAAAATAGACCAAAACAGAAATATAAAAGCAATAAAGGAATATGTAAAAGAAATCAACCTTACTGGAACAATGAACTGCAGAGTCTATAGGAAAAACTGTGTTTATCAGAGAAAAAGTATTTAAAATGCAAAGAAATGGTTCTGAAAAGAGAGCTTCTTTTTGTGTTTAAAAACTGTCAGAGTCATTTTGATAAGAAGTTAAAATTATTTAAAAGACGCTTCAGGAGGGGAAAAGCTCTTCAACTACAACTGCATTTGCAAAATAATAAATCACAGTTATTTTGGAGGGAAATAAATAAACTTGGACCTAAAAGTAGAAGGCCAATTCCACATGAGATTTTAACAGACTCTGGAGAATCTGTTTTTCTAACAGAGCAAGTGTTAAACAAGTGGGAGTCAGATTATAAGAACTTGTTTACCTGTAATAGTGGTTCCCACTTGTTTGATGACCAGTTTTTTCTGAATATGTGCAAATCCAAAAAACTGCTTGAAGACAATAGTTTTAAAATTTCTCTGAACTACTCTGACAAAATAAATCAAGATATTACAATTGAGGAAGTTCTAAAAGTCATTGAGAAAACTAAACTTCATAAAGCTGCTGGTGTGGATGAACTATCAAACGAGGTCCTTAAGTGTCCCAAATTGTTAACTATTTTATATTGTCTCTTTAGATTCTGTTTTAAGAATGGCTTTATACCATCTATTTGGTATAAATCGATCATCAAGCCGATTCCAAAATCCCCTCAAGCAGACCCAAGAGTCCCTCTGAATTATAGAGGCATCAGCCTCCAGAGTACCGTGTATAAAGTGTTTTCTAGTGTTCTAAATAATCGGTTATCTGAATACCTAGAAACAAACGAAGTCCTTGTAGAGGAGCAGAATGGATTCAGGAGAAATAGAGCATGTATTGACAATATTTATGTTCTGTCCTCGGTGGTGAGAGCTAGACTGCAAGAAAGTAAAAGTACCTTTGTTTGTTTTGTGGATTTTAAAAAAGCATTTGACTCGATAGACAGAGATCTTCTTCAATATAAATTACTTATGTATGGTATTAATGGTCAATTTTATAAAGCAATTAAAGCTCTGTACAAGGCTCCATTAGCCTGTGTACAGGTGAATGACCTAAAAACAGGATGGTTTTCCACACCATTTGGAGTTAAACAAGGAGATGTTCTTTCACCAACTCTTTTTTCTATCTATGTCAACGATTTAGCTCTAGAAATTAAGAAAACTAATTTGGGTATTGATATCAATAATTGGAACTTGAGCATATTACTTTATGCTGATGATATTATTTTGATAGCGGATGAGGAAATAAAATTACAAGGAATGTTAAATACAATGAATGACTGGTGTAACAAATGGAGACTCACTATCAATAGTGATAAAACACAAATCGTTCATTTTAGAAAGCCTTTAGTACCTCAAAGTAATTTTCTGTTTTATTTTGGTAAAACTACTCTTATGTATACTGATACCTATAAATATCTTGGTTTTGTTTTTCATAAAAATATGATGTTCTCAGAAGGGAAGCAGCGGTTATCAGATTCTGCTGGGAGGGCGCTTGGTGCAGTGATAAATAAGATGAAGGTTTGTCCTGAGTTGAGTTTTGACACGTTTGGTAAATTGTACGATGCCATGGTGGGATCTGTGTTATTTTATTCTGCAGGAGTCTGGGGTTATGAAGATGCTCCTGAGTGTGATAAGGTTCAATACAGGGCAATGAGATATTTTCTGGGGGTACACAGGTTCACCACTAAAGCCGCCATTGAGGGGGACATGGGGTGGGAACCTTGTGTGATCAAACAAAGAGCAGAAGTTCTCAGATTATGGAACCGGCTGGTGACTTTACCTGCAGAGAGACTTGCACGTAAAATATTTGAGTGGGATAGAGCTCATATTTATCCCTGGTGTAATGATGTATTTAACATTCTGTCCTCTGTGAACCTACAATCATTATTTTTTAATGGTTTGAAATGTAAGATAGATAATGTTAAGGAAACTTTAGTTGGTTATTATGAAAAAGACTGGAAAATGAAACTGCTTCAAAAACCAAAATTACGAACTTATTTGCAAATTAAGGACACATTTTCTGCTGAACCATATGTTATATATAACTTAAAAAGAGGACAAAGATCCGTATGTGCTCAACTGAGAGCAGGAGTGCTCCCCCTACAGGTGGAAGTAGGGCGTTTTAAAGGCATTCCTGAGGAGGAAAGACTCTGTGAGGTCTGTGAGCTGCGAGTGGTGGAGGATGAATTTCATTTTTTGTTTTATTGTCCTTTGTATGAGAAACAGAGACTTTGTATGTATGACGTTATAGAAAAGAAATGTCCAGATTTGTTTTGGTTATCTGAAGACAAAATTTTATGTTGGCTTTTTGAAAATGAAATCTTTTGTTTGGCAAATTTTGTGTCAAAAGCATGGACAATAAGAATGGACACTATGTATTCTGTTAGACTCTGATTAGGGTGGTTATTGGTTATTGGATTCTTTTTTTTTTCTTTTTGTGATGGGGATGTATCTTTATGTATTGTGTATTTTGTTTTGTTTTTTCAGTGTCATATAAGCCCGTGTGGGCTGGGCACATTAGTGCATGACACTTAAATAAATTAATCAATCAATCAATCAATCAATCAATATATATATATATTTATTTTTATATTTTTATGATTACAGGTGCAAAGATGTTTTGATGCTGTAGAAATTCAAGTAGTAGAGAATGAGAGGGCAAAGATCCTGTGGGACTTCCAGATCCAGACTGATAGGATGGTAATGGCGAACCAAACAGACATTGTAGTGGTGGATAAAGAACAGAGAAAAGCCGTTGTGGTGGATGTGGCAGTGCCAAGCGATGGGAACATCAGGAAGAAGGAACATGAGAAACTGGAGAAATACCAGGGACTCAGAGAAGAACTGGAGAAAGCCTGGAAAGTGAAGGTGACGGTGGTGCCTGTGGTAATTGGAGCACTCGGGGCAGTAACCCCCAAGCTGGAGGAGTGGCTACAACAGATACCTGGAAAGACCTCAGACCTCTCTGTCCAGAAAAGCGCAGTGCTAGGAACAGCTAAGATACTGCGCAGGACCCTCAAGCTCCCAGGCCTCTGGTAGAGGACTCGCGCTTGAGTGAGAAACCACCCGCGGAGGGTGAAAGGGGCAAAATATATATATATTTTTTTCGTAAACTTTAACCCTTTTTTTTTTTCAAGAAAATGTAGAAATAATCTGTTGCATTATGGGTTGTGATTTGGAAAGTTGAAGAAAGGACCTGTACACTTTCCTTTTCAACGTTTTTCATTTTTGCCAAAAATAACATTTTAAAAAGAAAAAAAAAGTTTTTTTTTTCTCATTTTCTACAGAACTGTAGTACATACATATTATATATTTGTATATATATATATATTTTTTTTTCTTTTTTATTTAAAATACAGAAGTCATTTGTTGCCCCACTCATATAGGATCTTTTGATGTGTAAAGTCTACTTAAGAGATGCAAAACTGAAAACACGTAGGGCAAATCAGTAAACTGTCATGACAAACTCTACATGAAATGAAAAATGCATGATGGATAACAAGAAAAAATTAACTGAATACAAGCACAGGTTCAATAATTCCAAAAAACAACCTTAAAAATAATTATAATAGTGTAAAATGTAGAATTTTCTGTTAGTCTTGCAATTGTAGACGATTAGTCAAATTTGCTTGTTTGACTCTGTGTTTTGTGAATTTATAGCTTTGCATTTTACTTACTGACATATACTTGT
This sequence comes from Oryzias curvinotus, assembly GCA_023969325.1. Taxonomy (NCBI): domain Eukaryota; kingdom Metazoa; phylum Chordata; class Actinopteri; order Beloniformes; family Adrianichthyidae; genus Oryzias; species Oryzias curvinotus. The sequence continues at coordinate 7,059,824 of CM043707.1, read as the reverse complement.
GGATACAATGAAAAGTCTTAATCTTGGAGGAAATCTGTCAATTTTGGACCATGTGTGCAGGTTGCGGTACAGGAATTGCTAATGACCCGGAAGTTTACCAATCTTTAGGGGAGATTAATGCTTTCAGATGTGGCTCAAAAGCTGTAAATAAAACATGGTTTTTGTGTGTGTTGGGTAAATACTACAGTTAAAAAGTTAAATGTGAGCTTTTTTTTTTTTTTTTAGCCATGAATTGATAATAAACATACAGCAAAGAAATAATTTGTTGTTTCTAAAACTTGGGCAGAATAGAAAACTGGTCAAAACAGAATCAAATATTTCTTTCATACTGGGTCCAAGGTCTTACTTTTTTCTTGTTACAGTAGGCTGTGTATTACTTTAATCTCTTTTTTCTCCAGAACTATCAATACTAAAAGTCTGATTATCTTGTCTGATGTAACTGCCTGTAAAGTGACTGATGTCTAAATTCCTTTTGTGCTTGATGTCTTTTTCTCCATCGCTGCTTTGTATTGATTTTATCTGCTGAACTTCATTGGAATTCTTTGTAATATCTGCTCTGAAACATTACGTGCCCCGGAGTCTAATACCTGTTGGATAGATCTAGCTTTTGAAGGGTATGGCTTACAGGTGGATTTGTAATTTAGCTTGAGCATTTGTTGAGTGCTATTCTTTATCACCATTAATTATGAAAGCATGTAATTGGACATTTTTGTTTAATATGAAAAATAAATGATGCTACATTCAGCCACCATAAGAGGAAAACTATTTTGTGATTGCACCTATGAGGTGGTCCTGTTTAAAAAAAAAAAAAAAAAGCATTAAATGTGACAGGAGATGTTGATGCGAATGGTGCTTCTGGCTTTTTTTGTCTTTAAAGGAATACGTCGTTCCCTCCAGATGGATCAGAGCTGTACCTTCCAAAGAACACACTTTACTGCTAAATGCTTCAGTGAGCTGTTCAGCAGTCAGATATGTTAGACTGTCTGAGCTGAGAAGCTCCCAGCTGTGGATGTGTCTAGATGTATAAAAGAGAATCGTGCTATTGGCAGGAAAAAACTTCAATGTTTGGTAGGATCAGAACATGTTCAGAATAAATTTTTTCCCTTTTCTTTATTGGAGTGTTGTAAAATAATTTAGGAATAAATAACTAAATCACAACTGGTACTTTAGCACTCATGAGATTTTTAGTACCAGAGTTTACTATTGGTAAATTTCATTTTATGTTGACGACACGGTGCTGTATTGTTGTCATTTGCACAGGTTTTAGAGTTTGCTTAGTCTGCTATCTCTGGGCCTTTTCGAAAGTCTCTGATATTAAATGCAGATAATACCAAGGTTAAGCATAGTTTTCCATTCAATATTCCACATAACTTACATTGTGTTTTCACTTAAAACAAAGCAGTGGTCATTGACTGCCTTTGTACTGTGGATGGGTTTTCTTGAATATTTTATTTTTAAAATGGATAAAAGGAGTAGTCTAAGCAAAACACTTCACCCAGTCCTGCTCATTGACTCTATATGAGTGACTCCTCCTACCTCGTGTTCCAAATAGGAAGTACATGCTGGCTCCAAGAAGCTAAAATCCTATTTACTTTTATTTAAAAAAAAAATAAAATAAAAAAACAATAACCCAGTCATTATGTTTGTCAGAATAACCATTCTTGCTCTGATACATTTTTTAGACATGTTCTTGCTATTCCAAATTTCATTCTTTCGTGATCATTTTTCTGCAGTGTAATTTATTCAAGTTATAAGATGACCAATCAGATTAAGTATGTGGTCTCATTTTGAACGTTCAGCATTCAACATTTTCTCCAAAGCCTGCTTCCAAGCTCCATCCTGATTGGCAATAGCGGTTGCCATAGAAATAATGACTCAGACCAATTCTGACCAATCATTAATTACTGACATCCTCTGGATTCAACATGGCGTCATCTATAAAACAAAAAATGACAACTTTGTGACTCTGAAAAATCGTTTCCACTACAATAATAAAGACAACATATTGAGGCTCTTTGCACAGGCTAGCTGCAGACAGGTACTGATCCAAAGCCCAGTTGTTGGAACCACCGTTTTAATCTACACTCCACCAGCTTGGTCACATCAAGTCTTACTTCTTTCTCACAGATAAAAAAATTAGATAGTAGGACCTTATTACCTTACCCTTGATATTGACCAATGTCATTTATTGACCAATGTCAATTATTAACAGAATTCAACAGGTCACCCAGGACCTGTCCAGGATTCTCTCACCCCCCAGTAGGTGGGACAGGGTCTGGCAACCCAATGACCCTGGAAGGGATGCAGCTATACAGCTGGTTAAGAAGATGGATGGATGGATGGATGGATGGAACTGTATGTTGAACATCACTGAATATAAAAGTGCTTTGAGGCCTAAAACGGGCAATAGTCATCATACTCATAAGTGGCCATAGATGATCAAAGTTTTATTCACCAGATAGTTTGGTTTCATAAGGCTTTTCAAGGTCTCATTTTAACCCAAAAGCCATAGATCTCTACACATCAATATTCCGCAGGTACAGGCAGCTTAATTCTGATCAGAGGCAGCCCACAAACCGAACTCTAATTGCCACATTGAACCTCAATAAAACATTTTGCCACCCTTCATTTAATACACGGTAATTTTGAAAATTTTACAAAAATACACAATCTTTTTAGTACGTGAAATTCATTTTAGGAAAGGCCAAAAACAGGCACTGTTGTCATTTCTTACATTTCTGGTTGATCAGACAAACAAAAACTGGTTTATTTCAAGAACATACTTTCTAGTCACAGAGTAATGTAGTGTACTACATCCACTGCAAAAAACTGCAACAGAGCATTGGAGAAACCAAACAACCTCTTTCATTAGAGATTGTATAAACATCCCTGGGCTAATTTCAGTTGACCATAATCTTTGTTACACCTCCACCCCAAGAGCTCAAACTACTATTTTTGGACAGGGAGGTGCATCTTTTAGCCAGATGCAAAAAAATATATTTTTTTGTCAAAAAAAAATAGATCAACCTGTTCTCAACAGAAGTGGCGGCTATAGATGTAACCTTTCATCTGTTTACAACAGTCTCCTGAAACTCAAAGACAAGCCAGTTTCAGGGGGTCATTAACACCTCAGGGGGCTAATCAGCAATTGGAGGGTAATGACTGTCCACCACTCTAGCTGAGGACGAAGGACTCCTGTAATGACTTGGGACGACCTTTAGCATGGCTTTCAATGGACCATAGTTTTTTTTTTTGCGACCAAGAACTCCTCTCGCATTTGTTTTATTTACTTACCTGACGTCATTTTCAAATCCAACTCCTAAAGAAAACTGTTCTCCAACCAGTTTTATTCTGAAATGAGAGCCTCTTGGATAAGAGACAAAACTTTTTCAACTTTTGAACACTTTTCTGCTGTTGAATCATCTGTGTCTTCACGGATATATGAAGAACAGAATGAATTAATAGTAAAAGTTTATTTTACTTTTTGATTGTTCAAAGCCTCCTAAATAGACTTGAACTACAAGGTATAGAAAATTGGACATTGGTAGGGTTTCTCCCAATTTTTATTTATGTATTTATTTATTTTGTGTGTGTCTGTGTTTATCTGGAATAACAACAAAATTCGGTAGGTGTGTTTAAAAAGCAGACACTCTCTCAGGCCGCTCGTATTCCCCTCTCCCCAGGCAAAGCAGCAGCTTGGGAGAAGTCATAAAGCATAAGATCATTAGCCAAATAACCTAGAAGGCAGGGAGAGAGGCTGTGCAGTGAATTACTGCTTGAACTGGGGACAAATTGACAAGCTTGCCAGTTCGACAATCTCTTTACACTGAATACATTTCTTTTTTTCCCTCCCCCTTAGTCATATTGTGTTTAAAATTGTGTTTCAAAGTTTCAATAATCAGGTTTTTGAATACAACAGGGAGAAACATATTTTTTTCGACAGAAGTAGGAAAAAATGTTTGATCATTGGGCAAAAACGCTGCTTAATTTGACTTTGATGATGGTGCATTGTAAAAATGTTCTACGCTTATTACAGTGAAACTCGTACACTGTTGTTCCTGTACAAATATTAGAAACAGTGCATGCTACAACAAAGTTGCCCCTTTTCCTTTTGGTGCTTCATTAGGAATAATTGGCCAAACGACAAGTTGCCATGTTGCAGAGCTATTTCATCAGCAGAAGTCACTGTAATTGGGAAGACACTGCAGCGAGAAGAAGGTTACCGACCCTAATAGGGAATGAGGCTGACTTCAAGGTCCACTCCTGAATGCACCTCAGCTTTAAATGGCTTTAGAGGAAGAAGTGAAGTGGTTGTTCGAGTGAAAACAATCTGGCACCAATGTTCAGCAGCCAAAGTAGAGGGATGCCAACTAAAAAAAAAAAAAAAAAGAAAAATCAATAATGAAGTCAGCATAGCGCTAAAACTACACAATCCCTGTCTGGGTGATTCTTTTATTCTGCTAATTTAGACAAAATGAAGGTAGCGCAGACAAGTCCTTGAAGATAAAAGAGAAGGACACAGGTTTGCTGATGATGCAAATGCTAAAGAGATCACTGACTAAAGTAATTTTTTTATAAAGACATTTTCACATAGTAGAAAAAAAAAAAAACATATCAGATCTTGGAAAAAAGTACCACTTTTCTATTTTAATTCCAATAATTAGACCAAGAAAGTCCAGGAATTAATGGAAGAAAAAAAAAAAGCTAATTATAGGTGTAGCTTTCTTTATCCCCTCAAGCAGGTGCACAGAATCAAATGGAGCTGTGCAATTTACAGAGAAACGTTTCACAGTGGATGCTGATGACGGTAAGTGACAATTTCTTCCCATAAATGACAGTTAAAAACATACTCATTTGGTTCAAGCAAGAGAAATGTCTGCTTCCTTATTGCATGACTGAAAATCTGCCTCTAAAATAGGCCAGAATGTTTTGAAAGACATCCATATTAAAATATTGTTTTGTCTAAGTTATGTGTGGTGCTTGATTTTCAACTTTTAATACACATGGCCATAGGTCATTTACCCATGATATGTTTTTTAACCTTTTTTAGAAACTTTTTCATTTGCACTTTGTCAGATTTGCACTAAAGGCTTTACTTATTTATTTTACCTTCAATAGACTTGATATTCATGATTTACTCATGGTTCTGTTTTAGGCTAAACAATTATGTATGGAGTGAACTGTAGCATTTTCTATAGATATTTTCAAAATTATTTATGTAAACTATCACGATAGAAACTAAAACCTTAAATATAAGAAAACACAAAAAAAGGAGAGGCATTAATGCTGCGTTAATGCATTGGTAGCCTTCATTGGATGAAGACTCCTGCTGTGGTTGGACCGCTTGGACCTTTGTTTTCTTGGGTGCTGGGGCTTTGCCCTAGCTTGGTTTCTTAGGAGACATGTTGTCTAAAAATGTGTAAATTTGTAAATTGACAAGATTATACAGTGTGCTCAAAATCTGAGTTGCAAATGACCAGTGGTGCATATTAGCCCGCTTTTTATTTACCCAGCTGGCGGCTGGTGGCAATTGATATGGACGGCCGCCATCTGTGTTCATGATGGCAACAATTTTCCAAAAATTGGGCGACGGCAAGAAATCTTGAAGATTCTGCCGATGTCTCCCCAATGCGCGGTGGCAGTTGTATTTGTGACCATGGCGTAAGGAATATAAGTACATATTTTTCATTTCGTCAAGTCCTAAATGTCATGGTGGCCTGACAGCCTCTCTCCCCCTCCCCCGCTGATTCTGCCTTGGATCAAGACTAGCTGTTTCCACTTACCTCTTCATTGCTGCTGCCTTCTTAAGGAGCTCATGGATCTTCAGCCGACGCCAGATCGTTGTTCCTCCTATGGTGCTTAGTTTGGCCACGTCTTGGTTCTGTGTATTGCCATGTTCCATGTCACTAATTGCTCTTATCGCTCTGCCTCAGGAAAATCCTGTTCTGACACTCACCTGGTCGCGATCCTCTGGCCTCAAGTGCTTACCTCCTCAACCTACCCCCATTGTCCGAGTCTCCTTCCGGGTTTCAGCATTTGGGTCACTCTGTTTCCACATCAGATCATGACAGAACGATCTGGCCAATTTCCTGACCCAGTTGATCCGGAAGGGCTCCACCACGCCGTAGTCTCACAAGGTAATCTACTTAAACAACAAGCGGAGGCCATCACTCTCATGTCCTCGGCGCAGTGGGATCTTTTTCGCCGCCTCGATAGCATCACGCAAGTTCTCAGTGCTACTACTAGCCAACATGCTAATTCCGCTACCGCTGCTCATGTTCCTGTTTCAGGCAACAATCTCACTTCCTCATCCGCCAAGATCCCGGAAAATGTCCGTCTCCAGCCGGAACCTTTTTTCGGCGATGCTGAAACCTGCGGAGGGTTCCTGCTTCAATGCCAATTAATTTTCCAACAGGCCCCCAGGTACTATCAAGCAGATATCAGCCGCATATCTTTGATTGTAAATTCTCTCCGCAGCAAGGCTCTCCTATGGGCTCAGGCGTTTCTGGCCGCCCATCCTATCACACATCTTCCATTCGATCGCTTCATTGGGGAATTCAGATTGGTGTTCGACCAGCCCAGAAAGCAGGAAGAAGCCACCCGGCGGTTACTAAGTCTCAAACAAGGTAACCGCCCGGTAAGCGATCATCTAGTCGACTTCCGCATCTTAGCTGTCGAAGCTGGTTGGCCGGATCCCGCTCTTAAAGGCATCTTCTATCAGTCATTGAATGATCGGATAAAAGACCACCTATGTACTCAGCCGGAAGCCGACACCTTTGAAGACCTGGTCACTGCTGCCCTGAGGTCTGACGCCCGTTTACGTGAACGCCACATCGAACGACAGCGTAAGACTTCGTCGCCCCCGGCTAATCTCGTTACACCTGTTATGTTGGGCCCACCTCCCAACCATGATACATCTCCCAACTAACATAACGAACCCATGCAAATCGGTCATGCTAAGCTTTCCGCTGTTGAAAGACAGAGACGACGGGAGGAAGGTTTATGCTTTTATTGTGGTCTGCCGGGCCATCTAGTCTCGAAATGCGAATCTCGTTTTAACTCTCGAACCCCCCTTTAGAAGTCAAGCCTAGGGAGGAAAATTCTGAACTCACCTCATGTGCTAAGTTCTTGTTTGTTCCGGTCAAAATTAGTAATCAAAACCAAGTTATTGAGCTCCAAGCTCTTGTAGATTCCGGAGCTGAACATAGTTTAATCGACCAACGCCTCGTTCTGGATCTCTCGCTACCGGTGGTTTCTCTTTCCACCCCTATTAATGCTGCTGGTTTGGTGGGTAAACAACTCACGCGCATAACTAAGCGCACCAATCCCGTTCTCATTTTGACCTCCGGTAATCACCGTGAATACCACCAGTTTTTTGTTACCCAGTGTCCTCAAACGCCTATAATCTTTATTCTTTCTTGGCTCCAAGCTCATAATCCTCTCATTGACTGGAGCGCGCCTCGTGTCATTAACTGGAGCACGTATTGCATGGCTAACTGTTTACACTCCGCCATGCCTACTACCAAGTTGCCTGATCCGGGTCTCGTTAAAGATATTGATCTCACTAACGTGCCTGCCTGTTACCATGATCTTCGCTCCGTTTTTTCTAAATCTAAAGCTAGTGCTCTGCCACCTCATCGCCCATACGACTGCTCCATCGAACTGTTAAATGGAGCCCCACTTCCCAAGGGGAAGCTCTATAATCTCTCTGGACCCGAAAAGAGCGCCATGGAAAGTTACATACAAGAAGCCCTCTCTTTGGGTCATATCCGTCCTTCTTCTTCTCCTGTAGGCGCCAGATTTTTCTTCGTGGAGAAGAAGGATAAGTCTCTAAGACCGTGCATTGATTTCCGTGAGCTCAACCGAATTACTATCAAAGACAAATATTCTCTTCCGCTACTCGATTCCGTTTTTGACGTGGTTCAACAGGCAAAAATCTTCTCTTAACTCGACCTTCGCAACGCCTATCACTTGGTGCGTATGCGTGAAGGGGACGTGGAAAACGGCGTTTAACACCCCGCTAGGGCATTATGAATACCTAGTGATGCCGTTTGGTCTAACCAATGCCCCTGCTATATTTCAACGTTTAGTTAACGACGTCTTGAGAGATTTCCTCAATCGGTTCGTCTTTGTTTACTTAGACGGCATTTTAGTCTACTCCACTGATCCCGCACAGCATGAGCATCATGTCCGCCTTGTCCTCGAAAGGCTGCTCGAAAACCAGCTCTATGTCAAAGCCGAGAAATGTGAATTTCATGTTTCCACCATCCCTTTTCTGGGCTACATCATAGAGGCTGGCAATATCCGTCCTGATCCAGCTAAAATTGAGGCAGTAACCCAGTGGGAAGTTCCCCCCACCCGGAAGAAGCTTCAGGAATTTCTAGGATTCGCCAACTTCTACCACCGGTTTATCCGTAATTACAGCAGCATTGCTGCCCCACTCACCCAACTCCATCAATAGAGTCTACTCTTGGAATCCGGAGGCTGATGCTGCGTTTAAAAAACTCAAGTATCTCTTTGTATCTGCTCCCATTCTCATTCAACCTGACATAACTAAACAGTTTATAGTGGAAGTAGACGCCTCTGACTCCGGTGTGGGAGCCGTTTTGTCACAGCGCGAAGAAAAAACAGGAAAACTCAAACCATGTGCCTACTTTTCCCGGAAGTTAAGTCCAGCAGAACGAAACTATGATGTTGGGAACCGTGAGCTCTTGGCCATCAAGTTAGCTCTAGAGGAATGGCATCACTGGCTGGAGTGAGCGGAACAACCTTTTCTCGTATTGACTGACCATAAGAACCTTGCCTATCTACGTAGCGCTAAACGACTCAATTCCCGTTAGGCCCGCTGGTGTTTGTTTTTCGATCGCTTCCAGTTTACCATCACTTACCGTCCCAGCAGTCGCAACATCAAGCCGGATGCTCTGTCTCGAAAATACAATACCTCCGACTCTAACTCTGACTCTCCAATCCTTCCCCCTTCATGTTTTATCGGCAACCTCACCTGGGAAGTCGAAAGCAAGGTTCTCCAAGCTCAAGGCGACACTCCTGAAGGCGTCACCTGTCCCCCTGGCACCCTGTTCGTCCCGGACTCGTTAAGATCAGAAGTGCTCACGTGGGGACACACCTCCTGCATCGCCTGCCATGGGGGGGTCTACCGTACCACCAGACTACTCAAACAACGTTTTTTTTGGCCCACCATGGAGCGCGATGTCAGGGAGTATATCGCGGCCTGTACCACGTGTGCTCACTCTAAAACGTCCAATAGACCACCCTCAGGACAACTATTGCCACTACCCACGCCCAGCCGTCCATGGTCCCACATTGCGGTTGACTTTGTCACCGGACTCCCACCTTCGCAAGGCCATACAGTAATCCTGACAGTTATAGATCGTTTTTCCAAATCTGCTCAGTTTATTCCTCTGCCTCAGCTCCCTTCTGCCTCGGAAACAGCCGACGTCCTCATCAATCATGTCTTCCGCCATCATGGAATCCCCTGTGACATTGTGTCGGACCGGGGTCCTCAATTCACGTCACAGGTTTGGAGGGCTTTCTGTTCCGCCCTAGGTGCCACTGTCAGCCTTACGTCAGGCTACCACCCCCAGTCCAACGGCCAGGCAGAACGGGCGAACCAAGAACTGGAGGCGGCTCTCAGGTGTCTGGCGGCCCAGAATCAAGAGGACTGGTCCAAGTTCCTGGTGTGGGTGGAATATGCCCACAACTGCCATCCCTCTACGGCTACTGGCATATCTCCCTTTGAGGCCTCCTTGGGCTACTCACCCCCTCTGTTTCCTTCCCAGGAATTGGAACTGGTAGTGCCCTCGGTCCAGCTCCACCTCCAACGGTGTCGTGACATCTGGCTGCAGACCAGGGCGGCTCTCCTTCGCACTAAAGAGAGCAACTGCCAGATAGCCAACCGCCACAGGGGGGTGAGTCCCAATTACCAGCCTGGCCAGAAGGTTTGGTTGTCTGCCCGTAATATTCCCATTCAGGCCTCGCCACGCAAGTTGGCCCCCAAGTTCATCGGACCCTACACCATAGAACATGTCATCAACCACACTTGTGTCAGGCTCCGTCTCCCGGCCACCCTCAAGATTCATCCAACATTCCACGTCTCCCAGGTCAAGCCAGTCACCGAGAGCTCGCTGTGCCCGCCGTCCGCTTCCCCGCCGCCCGCCCGTACCATCGACGGCGCCCCCGCTTTCACGGTCAGCAAGATCCTGGATGTCCGGCGCCGTGGTCGTGGTGTGCAGTTCCTAGTGGATTGGGAGGGGTATTGTCCAGAGGAACGTTCTTGGATCTCCCGTGCCCTGGTTCTGGACCATACCCTGATCGACAACTTTTACTGTGACTACCCCGATCATCGTCTTGGACCACCAGGTGGCGGTCGTTGAGGGGGGGGGGTACTGTCATGGTGGCCTGACAGCCTCTCTCCCCCTCCCCCGCTGATTCTGCCTTGGATGAAGACCTGCTGTTTCCACTTACCCCTTCATTGCTGCTGCCTTCTTAAGGAGCTCATGGATCTTCAGCCAACGCCAGATCGTTGTTCCTCCTATGGTGCTTAGTTTGGCCACGTCTTGGTTCTGTTTATTGCCATGTTCCATGTCACTAATTGCTCTTCTCGCTCTGCCTCAGGAAAATCCTGTTCTGACACTCACCTGGTCGCGATCCTCTGGCCTCAAGTGCTGCACTCCTGGACTCCCACTGCAAGACACCTCCAGCCAGTCGACGCTCATCTCCCTGGAGAAAAAAACTCCATTACTCACCTTCAGCCAAATTAAACCTCCTCAACCTACCCCCATTGTCCGAGTCTCCTTCCGGGTTTCAGCATTTGGGTCACTCTGTTTCCACATCAGATCATGACACTAAATCTTTTTAGGGTTTGTAAAGGTAACATTTTGACATTTTTAGTATCTAAAATTAAACCCAAATTACAGAAAATGTTGGCATCATTGCAGTTGTGGATAAATGGAAGCTTTTTCCCATTTTTTAAAACTGTTTAATACACCCGATAAAAGGAACTAATCTTTCAGCAACTTTTCTCCACTCTGTGCACCTCTCAGCTTGATTAAAAAAGACCCCCCTCCAAAAGAAAAGAGCCTGGAGTGGCTTTAAATCATAAGCATTTCCTAGACCTGGCAGCAGTTTCTGGGTCAACATTAATTCAAACAGGGATAACTGTTCTGCTGGCTCCAACCTTGAGTTGGAAAACAAACCTGGAACAATGCTTTAAAACAGTCTCCAGCAGTGCTTCTTTAGACTGCACATGTGCGTATCATTCCTGTATTTCTCTAGAAGAATGGGTTACAAAGGGTCATCTGTGACAGAGACGTTGGAAGGAGATGAATTCATAGCCTGAATTAGTTAATGCTCCAATGTAGTAAGGTTTCTCTCATTTAAACGCATTGTTCAGGTTTTTTTTTTTTTTTTTAATGAAAAATTCTCATTTCATCGACAGGCTAATAGCTGTGATTAAAGCACTTCTGTGGGTGTTGGCCCACCTTTGCTGCATTCGTCAACTGTGTGGAACTGGACAACTTTCTGTGTAGGTTGAAATTTCTAACCGCAATCATTTGCATGAAAGATGCATGCTAATGGAATTAGGCTGGAAAAAGAAAGTGTAAAAAAGTAAAGGAGAGAAAGGGCAAAAAGTTATTTTAAATTGAAGACTTTGACACATCAAAATGAAAAGTGACTTTTTGGGAGTTTTGGGTCCATTGGCTGCAAAGTTGTTAGGAATGATTCATCAAACTCACCCAGACACCCCAGCAATACATTTACTGCATGAGCATACGTCAAAACAAGAAAAAGCTACAGTGGGAGACTGACTGGTTTCTGCTGGGAGGAAGGAGTGAGTGCACAACGGCAGGAATAATAAGATCGCTGAGCTGTCAGGCAGGCGAGGTGTGTTTGTACACATGTGCTACAGCAGGTAGCTTTGTTGAGCTCTTGTCACGAGAAGGTGGGGGGTTTGAGTTTTGATGTGAGCATGAAAACTCTTCTTGGAAGCGAGAAGTCACTCCAAGCCTTCAGTTTTCCCAGAATGCTGACAGCTTGTAGCGAAAAAATGTATAAATGTTGAATGTTAATTGGATTTCTTCAGCAATGAATCCACAACGAATAGGTTTATGTAGTTCTCCCACTCTTGAAATAGACCGTATTAAATTGTATAGAATTGAATTGTGCCGTAACTGAATTGTGTTGTATTTAATTTAACTATTTACCAAGTTTATGTAACCATGTGGGTTTGAGATGAACTGAATTTGTTGGCATTTTGATCAAATCAAACTTGATTTAGAAAGAACTTTTCATACATGGGTAACAGAAAGATGACGATAAACAGACTAAATGGGACCATTTGTTAGAATTTAATTCTAAGGTTCCTAGAATTAAATTGGTATTCAAAAAAGTATTATTGTAATACCTGATTTCCTAAATGTTTTGAACGTTTAAAGTGCATGCTTGATGTTTGTATTTACCATAGACGACACCATTCACCTGCATCCATCATCCCTTCTTCTTACCAATTCAAACTTTCAAGTGTCTCTTCTGCAAAAGCAGGACTGGTGAATAGAATATGAAGGTTCAATTCCCAGAAGGCGCGATGAGCATCCAGTGTGGGACCCTTCAAGCTACTGCTTAACTATGTAGCCACAA